>JBAMJR010000180.1:1407500-2007500 GCA_038501785.1 Myoxocephalus aenaeus | reverse complement strand
AAACTTTATGCATGTGCTGCTCCTCTTGTGGAATAAAGTCACTTTTATCCAAACAATCACCAATTCTTATTTGAAACGTGGGATATTTTGTGTCTTCTGTGATCCGTTCAGCAGCTGCTAAACCTGTGCTGCGGTTTTTCAGTCCCTGTTTGTAGGCCTATTTATTTGTGTTCGTTCAGTTACCTGAATAATCACGTTGCCGTGCCAGCAATTATTACTACTATTGAGTTGAACATCTTAGCTTGTTGGGAGAAGAGCCAACGAGGTGTTTCATTACACAAAAATAATGTCCTCCCACTTCTCCACTGCTTGTGTTTACATAGACGTCTCATTTTGTATTAGCCTAAATATCTCATTATCTGACTTAATTAAGCTTTTATACATGAGTTGCACTTCCTGTGTATTTCAATCTGAGTATCTGTCTATTAAAAGAGCCAGGATAACTTTCTCTGGCATTTCATTCTGCTCCTTTATCCACCCATCAGCCTGCCTGCCTGCTTGTTGAGCAGGATATTGAGGATGACGGCAGATTTCCATTGTGGGTTTAATCCATTTCAACAGGCCAGTGAGATATGCACCTTGATCAAGCCATTATCAGGAGAGAGGGGGATGCCTTTAATTATACAACGATTGAAGAATTAAAGATAGGCGTCTGAATATGTGATATGAACGCGCAAACAACATACAGTACATACCTGAACGGGTGGGTGTGCACGTGATTATACTGAACTGTTTGGATTGACAGCGTTTCACTTTGAGTATTTTGTATTTCCTCACACATGAAGTATTACGTATACAGAAAAAACAAATGCATTTACAGTGAAAGTCCACAGGGGCTCTTTCCCAAAAGACCCTTTGAATAATTAATTTAGTAAAACATTTTTTGTTGTTTTGGAATCTTATACATCTCCACAAATAATAACTTCAAGTCCAAAACAGTGACGCAAGATTGCAGCTTCAGAGTGAAATACTACAAAGGTATTGTTACAGCCACACATCATTATCAGGCAAGTTAACTCAACACATAATATATGAATTATTTGATAGTATTATTTTGAGTAAATTCTGCCCATTATTGTCTGTGTGACAGCCTCCACACACACTGTGTTCTTTATCTCAGTTGCTTGCCTTGTATTCCCTTTTTCTCACATTCCATGTAAGCCATACCGGTTCTTTGCAGATGACGTCACACATCGGTGTGCTTTCCAGGTGGGAGGGCAGGCCGCTGGAGGCCGGTTCAATACTGCAGCAATAATGCGTATGTTTTGTGCTATTTACAGCTGTTCCAACTGATCAATTTTGGGGGGGGGGAAACAGGGCTACTTTCAAGTCCTGAAAATAGTTGTAGACAAAGGTAAAGTTTAAAAAACTCACAGAGAAACAGCGACAGACATAGATCAATAACCACCGTCTAAAGTCTGGAGGAGCGGAGTAATTTAGCTAACTATATAGCTAGCTAAAACTGACAAAAAACACAGACCATGCTGGTGATATATAGCCAGACACATCTGCGTTATTATCACCCTGTGGTGTTTGTTCTGTTGCTAGTGTTTTGCAGTTTTAGCTAGCTAGCTGACGGGAGATAGCGATCTCCAAACAGGAAGCGGGAGGGATTGGACACAGTTCATGGAGTTCATCTCGGGCTCTAATTTTGTATGTCAATCTCCTATGGTCCAGCCTTTTTAGTTTGCTCACAGCTGTTCGCTCGTCCTACAGTATTATGTAGTTTTACTAGTAATGGTGACTCATCCTCTGTTCATGGGCATCAAAGAGGTGAATATATCCTCCCAGACAGAGATGGATTAACTCTAAAGTAGAGATCCAAGACTTGTTCGAGAATCAGGCTGTGTCTGTCGTCCACGATCACGACAGGAAAAAAGGGTTTTAATCTGCACACTTCCGGGTTCCCAAGAAGACAGGAGATTTCAGACCTGTGTCGTATCTTCACATCCTAAACCTGTGCAAGATGTTCCATTAAGCGGTTCACCACCAACTTCAAGGTGCATACTTTCAGGTTGAGATGGCTTTTAAAAAACACAATATTCTTGCGTTGCACCTTCAAGGGATACCAGTACTCAGACTGTCGTTTGGCTATGTTCTGGTTGCCCGCACTTTCATCAGTGGTATGGACACAGTGCTTCACCTACTGCAGGATCTAGACATGAGGGTCTTCTTTTATCTTGAAGACCACATTGCCATGCCTAAGTTCAGAGAATGGGCTATGTTCCACACAGCCCAGTACATTTTATAGCAAACCAAGTTAGGGTTCAAAATCAACTGGAAGAAGAGCAACCCCCTACTCCACTTACAAGTGGTGTATTGTGAAGCATTTAAAGTCAGCCATGGTATAGCAACAGGACCCATTAAATAGCGAGAGTAAAATAACTTCAAAGCCACATTAAAACACAACTTGAGAGGCCATACAACCAATGTGTTCCAGGAAGAAAAAAGAAAACAGGCATGTCCTCAGGTAAAGTAGCCCGTGCCAAGGCTCTCCACCACCTCCACTGCATCTTGATCCCATCTGTTCTTTTATTGTTCTCATTTCTTGCTCTCTCCATATCTCAGTCTCTCTCTCTCTCTCTCTCTCTCCTTCAGCTTTTCAGAAGTGACGACATAGCTGAGGGAGTAGTGACCCATATTACCCTGGCAACCACTTGTGATGAATAGTTTCTGTGAATTTGTATTTGTATTTATTTTTGCACAATTCAAACAATAAAACAAAACAAAAATCATAACAGAAACAAAAAATGAATATCACAGTGCAGGAAGAGACAAAAAGCCAACTGGGCTTATTTGAAGCCTCCACCTATAATATTTAAAATTTTACAAAATTACAAACATAAATTGAAATATACATAAGAAAGACAACAAAAGAAAGAAAGAAGAGAAAGAAAAATAATGTAATCATGTCAAGTCTGTGTGTGAGTGTGTGTATGCATGTGTGCATGTGTGACCGTGAAAGTCAGCATAGCTTGAGTTTGTTCAGGGATATTGGATTAAACCTCTGTGGCAATTTCTAAGCAATGGTAACTAAAAATGTTGATATAACAACTAAAACAAGAAAAGAAAAAAAGAGGAAAAAAAAAAAAAAACACCAATACATAACAAACTCTTACGAAACAGCAATTAGACTTTCTTTTAGGCAATTTTTGTAATTTTTTATAGAGACATTTCTTTGTGAGGTGGGAAAAGTTATTCCATAACTTGGTTCCCCTAAATCTAATAGAGAATTGACCTCTGCTAGTCAGTAATTTTGGAGGATGAAGATGTGAAGATTGACGAGTTGAGTGAGAATGAATCTGAGAATTGACTATGAAGAAGGTCTTGACATGATCAGGAATATTTCCTTCACCTAAAAGTGTTTTATACATGAAAATGCAAGTTAAAGAAATATTAATGTTATAAATAGTAAGAATCTGCAGTTTGTGAAATAAAGGAGCAGCTGAGATATGAGACTGTGATCGTGTTGCAATCCTAACAAAACGATTCTGGAGAAACAACATTTTTTTCAGAGAAGTAGGAAAAGTACTTGCCCAAACTATATTGCAATAAGAGAGATAAGGATAAATTAAACTGTAATAAAGAATAAGGAGACAGTTTGCAGAAACAAGATGTCTAACCCTCCTTATAATTCCAATGGATTTGTTTATTTTTCTACTAACACAGTTAATATGTATACTCCAACTTAAACTTTCATCAATGATAACTCCTAAAAATGTTGTAGATGAGACTTGAGGCATCTCAAGAAATTCAATTTTAATTTTAGTTAAATCCTTCGAATAAGATTTTTTACCACTGAAAATAATAAAATTAGATTTTTTGATATTCAAAGATAGCTTATTTAATTTAAACCATGTAGCATAGGCGGTTAAACCAGCATTAGCTTCCATAATTAGAGAATTGAAATTTGAACGAGAGAGAACTAGAGTCGTGTCATCAGCAAACATTATCGGAAAAAGACTTTTTGACACATTGGACAAATCATTAATATAAAGTAGGAATAATAATGGACCAAGAATGGACCCCTGTGGAACCCCACATATTAGTCTAGCTTTGTTTGAGTAACAACCTTTAACACAAACAAACTGTCTTCTATTGGCAACATAACTTTTTAACCATTTGTATGCAATGTCATGAAATCCATATTTATGCAGCTTTTCCAATAGAATATTATGGTTTACTGTGTCAAAGGCTTTGGAAAGGTCAATGAAAATACTACAAACAAATTCATTATTGTCAAGTGCAGAGATAACTTTATCAACAAGGTAAAGTAGAGCCATATATGTTGAATGATTTTTACGGAAGCCATACTGGTGTTTGTAAAGAATTGAATTAGACTCTATATGAAACAATATCCTTTTTTGTACAATTTTTTCTAGTATTTTTGAAAAACAAGGCAATATAGATATGGGTCTATAGTTGTTGAAACAACATGGGTTTTCCGCTTTAAACAAAGGAATGACTTTCGCGATTTTTAAATCTTCTGGCACAACACCTGTTTTCAAAGACAATGTGAAGATGTGAACAAGTGGCTGCAGTATTGACTGTTTCACCTGTTTGACAAGAAATGCCGAAATGTTGTCATGGCCAGCCGAAGATGTTTTGAGATCGTCAATTATATCACTTATTTCTTGCATATCTGGGGGCATAAAATTAGAGATAATAGGGACATTTGTTGGAATAAAATCCAGAGGATTCCCATGACAAGATGGAATATTGTTCGCTAAATCCTGACCAATATTTACAAAGAATTCATTAAATTTTTGAGCGATATCAAACGGCTTGTCAATAGAATTCTCACCATCCAAAAAGACTGAAGGAAGCTCTTTGGTAATCTTTTCTCTTTGCAGCACCTGATTTATTACTTTCCACGTGCTTTTTATATCATTTGAACACTTCAGAAATGTTTCACTGAAATATTTTTTTTTTGCAGATCTAATGGTATGGGTATAATTATTTCTACAGGATTTATAAGCACCGTGAGTAAGAGGAGTAGGAGTTAAATGATATTTTCTGTACAGTTTATTTTTTTTCTTAAGTAGCTTCAGTAAATGTATTGTGAACCAGGGTTTACTAATTTGACTGCTTTTCTTGGTGGAACTACAAATTGGAAAACAATCATTGAAACTAAGGTTAATAACTTTCATGAACTTCTGATATGCCAAATCAGCATTTTTTTTCCACATATAAATCTTCCCATGATATACTGGTAAGAATATCATTGAATTTAGAAATATTTGATTGGCTCATAATTCTTTTCTGCATCATCTTCTTAGTATGTTTAGCTCTCTTAATCTCGATTATAGAGTATTGGAAAATGGGAAAATTATCAGACAAGTTAGAAAACAAGACTCCAGATTTAGTTCCTTCACTCAGAGAATTGGTTAAGATGTTATCAATCAAAGTCACTGAATTTTTTGTAACTCGTGTTGCTTTATGAATAAGAGGGAAAAAGTAACTAGAGTAAAGGATATTAAGAAAATCCCCAGTAGGAGTATGTAGTCGATTTTTTAGAAGGTTTATATTGAAATCGCCTAAAATGTAACAAAGCTTATCCTCACTGTCTATCAGGTCAAGAGAACAGCCCAGATTTTCATTGAAAACTTTGATGACAGAGTCAGGTGGGCGATAAATAGCACCCACAATAACATTCTTTCCACCAGAGACACCAGAGAGCTCTAAAAAAACAGATTCCACCTCATCGCTCTCTGACTTCAAAGTGAGATCATCCCTAATTTTTAAATCATAGTCACTATGAATAAACAGAGATACTCCACCTCCAGGTCTATTCCCCCTTACATGGTGAACTAAGTTGTATTTTGGTATTTTAAAGAAGTCTCTTGGGTCCTCAGTAAGCCATGTTTCTGACAGAGCAATAACTGAAAAATCATGCTTAAGTAAAGATAAATAATGAATTAATTTGTCATAATTGCAAGGAAGACTTCTTATATTCAGATGAAAAGTAGAGAATGTATTCCGTGGCAGAGAAACACATAAATCATTAAACTGAGTTTCATCATAAAAACTACAGAGGTTAGATACATCAAGTGATGAAAAAAAGTTTAAATCTGGGTCAACATCAAAATTATAAGAGTCACTGGTAAAGGGATCAAAAGGTGTGAAGGTCTGGCCTTCCAGATCAGATGTGTTGTAGATCATAGTGTAAGTAAAGAATCAAGTAAACAGATAAAAACAAAAAATCTAAAAAAGTACTTAATACATTCCTAATGTTGGAGACTAAGGAGCCTGACTCTGCGCATTTCTTTGTTGATGTGGGCTTTGGGTAGGTGGATGGACAATAAGTTTGTCGTATCTCAAATATGCAATGTCACCTCTTTCTCGAGCTGCATTCATTGCTGGGAGGAGTTCTTTTCTTCTTTGGCGGATGGCTTCAGGGAAGTCCTCGTTGATGAAGATGCCAGAGCCCTTCAGATGTTTAGCTTTATGTAGAACAGAGAGTTTATCCTGCAGCCTTAGAAATCTGACCACAATGGGTCGGGGCCTATGTGCAGATGGAATCTGCTTTCCAACCCGATGGGTCCCATCCAACTCTATTTTCAGATGATCCAGTTGTAGTTTTTCACTGAAGAGTTTTCTCACTTTTTCTTCACAGTCAGTCGGGTTTTCTTTACCAGACTCTTTAATGCCATCCACCACAATATTATGGCGTTTGGACTGGCCCTCCAGTTAGTCTGATTTGTCTGAGATTGAGATCAAACTTTTGCAGATTGTGTCCAAGTCTGTCTTGGTTTCATTACAATTTTTGAAACCAGTTTTACATGACATTTTAAAATCATCAAAATCTTCTTGAGTCATTTCTAGACTCACTTTAAGATCATAGGCCTGTTTCGACAGATCATCAATCCTCCTGTTTGAAGAATCAACTATGATCTGTACACATGTTTTGAAGCTTTTTTCAATTCACGCATTTTAGCCATGGTGACATATTCCTCAGTGAATGTGTGTGTATGTGACCACGTCTTCATTGAGGCAATTGCTTTGGTCTGCAATATGTTATTTCTGCAGTCTAACAAAGATGACGGAAATGTTCAAATCCTCATAAAGGGTCCTCTTTTATCACTTGAAAACTTGGCAATTATTGCTTATTGTAACATCTTTGTCTGTGTGGGATTTGTGCAGGTACATATTTTGCAGGTTTACAGGTTTGACTTGACAACAGTGAGGTCAGTCTAATGTAGGGTTTGAGGAGAGCCATGTTTACACTATGTAACTTTATAAGGATGATATGGATATGTTCTTTCATCTCAATCCAACTAATTGTTGTTGTCGGAAAGGGTGTGTCATCTCAGGGACTAGTCTAACAACGACTGAAATGTAGAGGTTGCTTTGCCAAAATATGCCAATAATCTTAAAAAAACACTTTGACTTAGTTGGCATCTGATGATAATGTTTATTTTTTGTACAATGTGGAGAAAGACACTGTCTCTTTAAAACAGGTCTGGGCCGCTCTATAATTTTATTTGTACCAAAGAGGAAATACTAACTGCGAGTTGCCATCGCAACAGTTGAACAGACTGGTGTCGTGATCAAGTGTTAAACATGTTTTTTTTAATGATGTTTGTGAAGATCAGAGTATCCTAATAAGAGAATCACAAATATATCCTCCCATGATTTCAGACTGTCAATCTCCATCTGGGAAAGGCTAACCTACCATGTGTGGTTGCTAGTCAGGAGCCCCAGCTGTGTGCTTCAACAGCAACCTGCCAACGTCTTCCCTGATGGAAGCACTGGAGCAGCAGGCGCTCTTTCTCTTTTCTTCAAACAGCGTAATTCATCTGTTGCAGCCGGACCATGTCTTTTAAGAGTAGCTGTATTTATTATATAGTGCAAATACATATATGTATTGTCCGGAAACTAATCTCAGGTATCATCCTGTTCCTGGAAATGTTGCATGACATAAATACTCTCTCAGGTTTATCATGGCAGCCTGTGTAAGTTAGAAGTCCTTCATGAGTTTTACATTTAATAGTTTGTCCTGTGTATATAAGCCCACATGGGTATTACAACATGTATATACATGGATGTTGCAGTAATCTCTTTCACCACCTTAAATACCATCAGACTATTTCAGTCCAGCAAGAACCTACCATACCCATCAAAAAAAATGCCAACCATTTAGCCATGCTAGATGCGTTGACCCACTGTCTTGTTTGATCAATTAAGTGCTGTCCCTCTACCAGCCTCTGTTTGATGGATATACTGTCCTTTGTATTCAAACATAAATATATACAGGTCACTGGCTACAGTGAGATTTTGGCAGGAAGTGACATAAGTCAACTGTGGACCCCTTTTTATCATGCAGCAGAAGCTTCTGGTGCGCAGGTCCTCCTCTGAGCAATTTGAGCCCTTTAAGAAAATTACCCTCAATCTGGTGTCTGCTAGGACAGCTTTGCTGCTGGCAATGGCTTTAATGAAACAGGTATATGGGCTTGTGTCAGTCCACACAAGCTGCTTGATCATCTGTGGGGATCACAGTGGTGCCAGTTCTTTATAGAACCCATCTATTATGTCAAAGATAATCCTCTGTCCACTTTAGAACTTGATTATGGCATCCCAAAATATGAGTGCAGAGAATGTCATGGACAAGGAATTTTTTGAAGTGCAGATTTGACAATCTAGATTGAACAGTATTTTGGCTGACTTGTATTCAGGTGTATTTAGCTGGAGAGAGGACGCTCGAGGCTGCAGCTGCTGTGAGGAGTATATAACTGGCGGGGACCCTCCTGAATCTGAGCTGCTGAAAGCAAACACAGACTTGCCCTCCAATGCCAACTGAAACACAATCATTCTGCTGTAATGAATGTCAGCGTAGGCAGTTTGTGTTGGATGCTGTCGTAGACGACACCCCAAAGAAAGTGAGCCATGTGTGCTTTACAAAATACGAAGGTTTTCCTCCTCACTGGGACAGAGGTGGGCTTGAGAGCATCCTCCGAGACAAACTGGAAAAGACAGCCAAGACCAGAAGGACGATTGTGAGGAGAGTTTTGTCAAGTCCTAATCTCACGCTTTGCCTCCAATGAAGGCGAGAGCCGGCAACGTGCCGCTGCAGCAGGGCAGCTGCCCACAGGTTGCCGGCACAGCACAGAGATACAGCGTGGGGATAAAAAGTGTTTTACGATGAGTTAACATGGCAATTAGGCCTGTCTTAGGTCAGTAACAGAGAAACTTTAATTCAGAAGGTGTATGGTTGTATTTTTATAATCGTACAGCACTTCCCGTCATTGACGGTTAGTCTGTTTATTTTGTCTTTTAGGTCTGAGGTTTGCAAAATAGACGCTTAATTGCGATGCATCCTGGTACTGTAGGCACAGCTGGCACACCTATGCAGCATGGCAGCTCAGCTCTCTCAATAGTGTAGGGACTGGAGAATGTATTTCTTCAGTGAGCTACATCTACATCAGCACCGATTGGACGTTAACATAAAAGATGGTACATTTTCCCTGTAATAAAAGACATTTCAGTGCACTACTCCACAGAGCGTGTGTGAACATGGACTTAGGGTTGCTATACACCTTAATGTTTTCTATTTGAACAGCCCTGGTACCCGTGGCCAGTCTCTTCTCAGCACATGTATTATTTGATTTTCTCCAAAATATCAACAAGCATATTGCACTACTTGGTATACATGGACCACTCACTGAACTGTGCCTACCATGCTGCAAAATAATTCAAATTCGCACAAATATTCTTGTTTCCTATTTCCCTTGAACTTATCTTTCTGCCTCTTTGCCAGCAGTACTCTGTTGCTCTGTCTTTATCCCTTTAGTGTCTTTACATCTTCTGTCTTTGTATTCTCCCTTCCTTTTATCCATCTGTTACCCTCTGTCTCCCACTGATTATTGCAGATGGCCCCAGTTCCACATGGGATCGATCAGTGTTGAAGGTGAAACTAGTCGTAAAGTGGAATGCCCAAGGAAACAAGGTAAATAATTTAACTAGACAGCAGTTTATCTGTTAATGTCACTTGCAGATTGAAAATAAATGGGCTGTTGTTCTATGTTCTTCTTTTGATAAAACGTATGTGTCCGGCGGAGGACTTAGTACAACATTTGTGCTTGAGTGTGTCTGCATGTGTGTGTATATGCAGGTGTATACAGTAAATGTCAGGTGGCAGGTGTATACAGTAAATGTCAGTGTCTGAGAGTGGCAGTTTGTGATTACTGTTGGCTTCTTTTGATAAACCCCCTTTGTTCCCTCCACTCAATCACCCAATTGACATGTAAATTCAGACACACACATGCATGCACGTTCTATTATAATAAGGTGTCCAGAGAGCCTTCCTCCTCTGTATTTACATCTGCATGTCCATTTCATTCACTGGTGTTTCATCATGAGGTTCATCATACATTATTAGTGTGTGTACGTTCGAGCATCTGCACATTCATGACTGAGTGTGCACATATTTTTGTTCACATCTTACCTCAAATTCTGTGGCAGCACGCTGCGCAATATTTTGTGCGGCCAGTAATGGCTGCATGCTCAATGTCCTCTTATAGCTGTGGTGACACATGTTCTCAGAACACCTTTTTTACGCTGCTTTATACTGCCACATTATTCTGCTTACTTCTCAGACCACTTTTAAGATTACTTAAATGTCGACTGTAGCTTCTTTAGAGACGAAAAATGGCGGCAGACGAAAACATCCAATCGCTGAAGAGCAATAATGAGATTGTAATATTTGAATTGATTCTTTTTTTTCACCAACTGAGCTTTGACTGGTGCTTTTTGTTTTATAATCTCCTTTCACCCTTTTCTTCTGCATTGATATAATGGTGCCTGGCTAACTTGTGAAATATTATTTGCGTAAATTTTTTTTAAACTAGGTGCATACAAAGTGTTGAAGCTATGCTACATTTGGATGGAAACCTGGCTATACTTTGTTAAAAGCTACCCACTACATATGGCAATTTATATTGAATTTACTAGATTTGCATGCAAACTTTTACATTGTTAATGGAGAGATGGAGCAAACAGTCACATAACTGCTCTATTTCTCCAGACTATATTTTATATATTAAACTTACTTGTGTTCCCCTTGTAAAAAGGGGATGACACGTTAGTGTTAGCATAGCATAGGTGAATGCACAATTACTTGGGGGCGATAACTGGTGAAAAGTTTTCTTAACCAAGCATTGGTCCCAAGTTTTCAATTGTTAACGTCACATTTCCGCTTTTTTTGTTTGTGAACTGTTGAAAGATGAGGCAGTGAGGTAAATCCTCAGTGCTTAAAATGTATCTTCCATTTCCTGGAACTCACAAGATGATTATTTATCCAAGGTCAACCACATACCCTGGCTGACTCACTCTTTCATGGAAATACATAAACACTTGCCAGGTTGTTTGCTGCATGTTTATCACAGTGATGTTTTTTTTTTTTTAATACTGTAAAAATATATTTTGATCATTGCTTCCTGCCGGCAGACTCACAAATAAATCCACACACGCAGCGGATCACTCATACTCTGTGGATCTCCTTACCTACATAACTATGCCAACTCTCACCCACAGCATTTATTTATGTCCCCCAAACCGCCCTCTTATGTTTTTGATGAATATATTTAAGTGTTTTAAACAACAACAAATAAAGCTAATAAGAACATATTGTTGGGAATGGGTTGGGTACTGGTCTGGTTATTAACAAATATCAAAGATAATTGTAACATCAATACAATTATTATATTAATACAATTACCAAAAGATAACATAATTATCCAGGTCCAGAAACTCAAACATACATTAAAATGGCTCTCAAAAGCCATTAGTAATTATTAAATAAATATGAATTATATCGATTAATATGGTTTAATTTACATTAAATCATCTGGAGATACCATCCATATTAACACATGGTAGCCAATTATTGTAGTCTAATAAGAACAGTCTCATTAAGTATAATTAACTATCAGTTTGAAACTCTGATTAATAACTGAATTAATTACCAACTATATCAAAAGCTTATTAAGTTGACGGATTGTGTAGTTCTTGACCTTGCCGAGGTTTACTGCACTCACTCTAATGCCACATTTAATGGGCCAGCATATATATTCCACACACATGTATTTCCAAGAGAATGATCAAACATGCAATATCAATCTAAACCTGTGTGTGTGTGTGTGTGTGTGTGTGTGTGTGTGTGTGTGTGTGTGTGTGTGTGTGTGTGTGTGTGTGTGTGTGTGTGTGTGTGTGCGCTTGTTGGATGTGCGGTGTAAACAGTATGTGTGTTTCTTTGTCCCGTCTTGTGTTTTACGCTGCATGCAGATCAGAAGTGAGCAGCAATACATATTTTGCGTGATCATATTATGTGTAGGATAATGTGCCAAGTTATAGAAAACGGTTAGTCTGCATGTCTGTCTGAAACATAACAAACATATAACGTTTATTTGATTTAACGACATACATACATTGATACAACTAAAAGGCTTCCTCCATATGGGACTAAATCATTATTTTGATGTTCCAGACCTTTGCATGAGGACATTCTCTCTGGCTGGACTTAATTGAATAATTGAATACTGCTGTCAGAAGTTAACTAAAGACGTCAGCAGCTAATATGTATTTCAACTGTTGCAATGGGATTTTCATATAAATGGCAGGCTTCGATCAATATCTGTTTACCCATGATTTAAAAAAAGAAATGTAAATCTAAGGATAGCATAGATCTTCAGATAACTTAAGCGATTACTTGCATTTCTACAACTGTACAAGTGTTTTATCAGAAACAGATGATTAATGTTGATTATATTGATAAAAAAGAGTTATTATCTGTACTTTTTGCTGGAATGTTCTACAATATATTGTGTAATCTGCCTTAACATACTTTAAAATAGTCATAATCCTCTCTCCATTTCTAAAAGTAACCTTGCATGCAAAGTCCATCTGTCACAGTTTGTGTATCCTTTATCCAAAGCCCACACAATAAACACAGCCTAGAAAGAAAAAACATTCTGTATGACAGACAACACTTTGTATTTAATATTTATTGCATAAATCATTATTTTCTACGTTTTGATAATCCTGCCTGCTTTGGGCAGAATGTTCCATTTACTTTTCACCCTGATTATTTCCATGATTTGTGTTCTTGAAGAGAATAACAACATATTCATTTTGAACAATGTAGCATTTATGAGCAGACAACATGAAACAAAGCTGAAAAGACGTGTCTGTGATGCCATGCCAATGTATAGCCTCAAGATACTAAACTGAATGGGAGGCTGACTTTGTCGGCATGCAGACGTGTTTCATAACAACAGCATGGCCGTCATTTTTGTTATTGCCAGGGGTCGTCTCCAGTACCAAGTGAAACTCGGGAAACAAAGCCAATGACATGTCAAAATCTCATGCTTGAGGTGGGGTAACAGCTGGGAATAATAAAAAAAGTTTGAACCTTAATCTGCATCACACCAATCCGAATGGATTCTGCCTTGTTCCTGGTTGTTTGTGAAATACTCTCTACAGCATGTCCAGTGTTTTAAAGTCCCAATACAAAGTTGTACTAAAACATTCCTTAGGACTAACAATTAAAAGGCACATTTACCGTAAAAGCCGGGTTACAAGCCGCTACTACCTTAGGTGGTTGTCCCCGCTGTAGCAAGCTAGCGCTGCTGCTAGCTCCCCGCTGCTGCTGCTACTGCCTGCGTCCCCTCTGCCCGAGTCGGGCGTTGAGCCGGGGCTGGTCCCGCTACCTTCGGTGGTTGTCAGGGAACTAGCGAAGCTAGCGAGAGCTAGCGGAGAGCTAGCGGAGAGCTAGCAGCAGCGCTAGCTGCCTACAGCGGGGAACTAGCAGGACACCCACCGAACGTGGTAGCGGCTTGTAACCCGACTTTTACGGTACTTGACAAAGAATGTTATTCCATCCACACATCAGGCAAAGATCAGTGCTAAAATAGGTCAGAATATTTCCCAAATAATTTTCCATCAGAGACATCTGTCCTTTGTAGTGTGGAGTGGGCATCAGGGAGCGCACAGCTTCAGAGCAGAGCTTACTGATGCGTACTGTTATAAACCTCTTTAGCCAGAGGGTCAGAGGTGTGTGACAGATTGTGAACAAAGCATGACAGTCTTTTAAGAAGAGCCACAAAAGAGGGTTGTTATGAAACCAGAGAGCGGCAAGTCTATGATCTGGTTGATATTACCACTGTTGACGCACCGAGAGCCTTAAAGATACAGAAGAACAAAAAACATGAACAATGTTAGTTGTTAGGTTCCACTCACAGAACCCATTGCACACACAAAAACACAATCACAGTCTCTCTTCACCTCTTCCTTCCTGAAGGGTTCGCTTAAAACGACGCACTCCATATTCAGTCACACTCAAAGCGATTCACACAGATACAGAAGAGCATGCTCCCGCAGTCACACACACTTTAAAAAAATTAGACAGCGCTTTGACTCTGTGTGTTCTATTATTCCTCACTTCTTTCTCACTTTTTCCCCGGCCCTCTTTGGAAACCTTTGCTCAGGGAAACTAAATCTGTAATCAGCTTAGTCGTGTTGATGCATCAGACATTTTTAATCAGCGGTATTGAAAAGAGAGCAGCTCAACGCTAAGGCGCTTGGCAAAACCAATGCACCGAGAGGAGAGGAGTGAGGGATGAAGAGAAGACAGCACATGTTTTTATTTGTTATCTGTATATCCTTCCATTTATTGACAGGATCAAATGAAAAACGTCTTTAAATGGATTGAGCGTTGACTCGCTGCTCTTTGTAAGGATTTAAGTACACTTTCTTGGAGAGACTAATAAACCAAAGGACACATTTGTTTTCAAAGAGGCCGTGAACATAAAATGACACTGTAATCAACCAAGTTTCCCATGAATTGGAGCTGTTAGTTGCTGAATCAGGTAATGTATTGCTATACATGGAGCTGTAGCTAGATGCATAAACAATATTTAGACGTGGTTATAATATTGAAGACAACAGAGAAAACGGGCTGATTGTATACTTTTCCTATTCTCCAGGTAAGATGATTGAAACCTCCTCTGTTTTGAAGATAAAAATGAACACATACTGGGTTCTGAATATGGTGTTGTTGCATTTTCATCTTCTTTGGTTTGATTTTAAGTTGGACTCCTCACTAGCAGAGTGAAAAAGAAATATTCATAATCATCCCCTATTCCCTCGCACTGATTTTTAATTTCATCGCATATCCAAAGAATATCCCTTTGAAGCTAGGAGAGTCAATAGCAGTCAAGCAAAGGCCTCTTTGCATTGTAAATGCAGAAGGAGGTTACGACCACCAATTTTAAACAGCTTCTCCTCAGCTTCAAACAGCATCTCTGCGATCCAATTTTACTCTGAGAGTATGTTAGTCAGCACTGGAGCTATACCATAAACTCTTGTGGACATTCCTTTTTCTTCAAGTAAGTATCATCACAGAGCATCATCTCTTTCTCAGAAACAACAAATGCTCTAATAGAAAATACAGCATTACTTATTATTAAAAATAATCATTTTCCAACCAAGATAAATAGATATTCTACGTATGACACATTGACTCACTCTCATATTATAGTCCTTGGTTCAAAGCTGGCAATGTGGGGCCTATATGCATCGTCACCTGTCCTGCATGTCATTCATCAAGATTCCATTCAAATAAAGTCCACCTTTTAGCAGAATTTCCAGAAAATAAGAAAGAAAAATGCATATTAATGGTTGTTTCCATCTATTACTGTTATGGGAATATTACATGTCACTTGCTTTTCAACCATTGCAAAAGTAGAGGGCACAACAAGATTGTAAGTAACACAATATAACAGCGCCAGTCAAGCCTCAAACTGTGGAAACAATGGAGAAGACATATTTTTGTTTAATTTGAGGAGTGTTTTACAGTCCCTTTAAAGTGACACAGTTGTATTTGCCAAAATGTTCCGTATTTTTAGTTTAGTGGAAGCTTCAGTGGGCATGTAGGTCACTTGTTTCATGTTCCTGAAGGTTAATTCTCAGTCGTTCTTCATTGCAATTTGTCACTTTGGCCCGATTTGATGTTCAGGCTGGTGTGATCATATTGCAAGATGGCGGCTGTAGCTCAGGGGGATGAGTGGTCATCCCGCAACCACAAGGTAGCCGGTTCGATCCCCAGTCCCCCCATAGCTCACATGTCGAAGTGTCCCTGAGCAAGACACTTAACCCTCAACTGCTCCCCGGGCGCCTCACAGGGCTGCCCACTGCTACCTATCCAGGGATGGGTCAAATGCAGAGAAGAATTTCCCCAAGGGGATTAATAAAGTGCATGTTTTTTACAAATTAGCTATTGAGACAATTTAAAGCAATGAGAACTGAGCACATAATTGCAATTACTTTGACTGAGGTTGCAGTAGATGCTGTAATTTTTTCTAAAAGGTCACATAGCTAGTGTGAATGCTTCATAAATAAATAAGAAGTATTGGCAAAAAAAAGAGGAAACAATTCTTAAGTAAACAGAATTAATTTAAGTGCAAAACATAGGAGAATAATGCATACAGCATCCTCAGGTTTAGTACAACAATAGGACAACACAGGTGCTTTACACCAGCGGACCCCAACCAGCGGACCCCAACCACCGGACCCCAACCACCGGACCCCAACCACCGGACCGCGGCGCGGTACCGGTCCGTGGGTCCCTTGGTACCGGGCCGCGGCCTGAGCCTCTTACACATGATAAATTACCCCAAAAATGAAATTTAAAAGTACATTCTGGATTAAAATCCAGGCAGAGTATCCTGAGATCGCCAAAAAAGCTCTGAAACCCCTGCTTCCATTTCCAACACCATGTCTTTGTGAAACAGGCTTTAAGTTACGCAGTAGACTGGACATAAAGAATACACGTTGGGTGTCGTTGTTTCACCCCGAGATGGGGCCGAGCCCTGAGCTTGTATCTCTGCAACGGCTCGTTGCAGAGATACAAATCCCACTAATTCGGCGTAATGGTGAGTTGTATATTTATGCACTTTATATTAGTTTTTATGCTGGTCGTATAATTTTATTATATCATATTTATTACGTCATATTTATCGCCCACACCGTGAAGGCCGGTCTGTTAAAAAATATTGTCTTATACGAAACCGGTCCATGAAAAGGTTGGGGACTGCTGCTTTACACAATCTACTATCACTGTAATATCAGGCTCCGAATATGTTTAGCATGTTGTGGGATGCAGGGGAGCCACATTATCCCTGCATGGGGTTTGGGGATTAATGGATTAAATATGAGCACCACAAAGAAACATCTCTGCATGTGCTCATAGAACAAGGGAAACAATAACCTTAGTTATATTGATTAGATCATAACAATACTCCAAAAAACAATACTCCAAAAAAAACTAAGGCCAGTTTTCAGCCACTAGAGCAGTGGTTCTTAACCTTATTGGAGGTACTGAACCCTGAAAGCTTCATCAGTGCATTCATCGAACCCTTAGTAATTGGAAAAATAAATATGATTTCTTCACAACATAGGTACATATTTTATTAGTGCACAAAATGAACCATGCATCAGTTGTACACACAATCACTGTGTTCAAAGAACAAAACCAACAAAACATGAATTTCACACAAAAACATAACTCGATGAACATTTACTGCAAATCAATGTGACTTTTGCTGTTGCCTTTCAGATACAAGTTCAGAAATGCGCGTCTTCACCTTGGCAAGTGCCACTCTCATATCATTTTCGCAACAAAGTCTGTTCCTTTTCTTAGTTTTTATGTCCACCATCCTCGAAAAGAATTGCTAGCAAAGATACGTTGTAACAAACGGTGTGAGTATCTCAAGGGCTTTCCTAGCAATAAGAGGGTATGGTACGATTTGGTGACACCAAAACATTGAGAGTGTTGTTGTTCTGAAGAGTTCAATGATTTCGTCGAGGTATTCATAGTTGACATCTGCGTTCGCAACACTAAATGTGAACGGCTGTCTCACCCATGTTGAATATGCCTCTCTGGTGGGGAAGTATCCGTCGAGAGACTTTGCGAGCTCATCTAAGTGCATGGCAATTGCTTGCTTCAGCTCCCCAGGTACAGGAATGTATCCAATTCCAGACACGTCTTCGATCTTACTTACACAGTCGTCCAGCAGGGGAAAGTTTGCGAAGTTATCATTCTCTGTTCGTCGTTTCCATAAAGGTAGCTTTTTTAAAAACGCATTCAGGTTTTCTTCCGCTTCGATGATGTTGACTCCACCGCCCTGCATCTGTCGATTGAGATGATTGAGAGCATCGAAAATATCGGCCATGCACGCCAAAATGAGAATGAACTCAGAATTTCCGAAGCAATCTGCGTGACAATGTTGGTACTCTCGCAAAAACAGGGCTAATTCCACACGCATGGCAAAAACCCGATTCAGCACCTTTCCCCGGGATAACCACCGAACGTTAGAATGGTACAGAAGTACCTCGAATTCAGAGCCCATTTCCTTACACAACTCTTTGAAGATGTGGTGCTTCATAGCACTATTTTGCACGTAGTTCACACATTCAACTACAATTTGTAATACTTCTGCCAGTTTTGGAGGCAAGGTTTTTGTTGCCAACGCATGCCTGTGCAGAACACAGTGCGTAACAATGATGTGTGGTGCATCGGATTTCACCAGTGCTCCAAAACCAGAGTGTCGTCCCAGCATGGCTGGAGCTCCGTCCGAACAAACTGCAGAAACCATATTCCACGAAAGATCGTTGTCTCTGAAGAAGTCATCCACGATTTTCTTCTCATCGACTGCCTTGATTGTTGTTGTAAGAGGCTTACAAAATAAAAAATCTTCCTTTATCACGTCGTCTTTCATATAGCGCACGAATACAACAAGTTGGCTTTAGGAAGTGTTCCTTTAGTTTTGCCGGTGCTAGACTAGAATTGCTCAGCTTGGCATTGCAAATCATGCATTGAGGACGCTGACTCCCATCACGTTCCTTTATACACGTGAATCCATATTGTACGTATTCGTCCAACCACTTTCTTTTTTTGCTCGACATAGTTAGTATGAAGGGATTGAAAGATTAATACGGACCCCGTAGCCGGCAACAGGAGGTAAAATTACCGTAACTCTGCGAAATTGACGTAATTCCAATGGATTCTGAACGCCAAGAAGCGGGGCTTTCCAATGGTGTGCAGCACATTGCGGTCCATTACGGTAATAGAAAAGAAACAGCGCCGAGCTTGCATGTGGGGGAGGGGTGGTGGCGAGCACAGCTGCAGAGCTGCAGGGGAGGAGTAGGTGAGAGACTTGATACGCCCATTTTATCGGGGATGCATCGGAGCAGACTTGAGCGTACTTGAGAGCCAATATCCCAGAATGCATTTTGGACCAGCAAACGGGGAACAATGGCGGATGAGAAAACTCATAACTGAAAGTTGACATTCTCTGAATACTACCATTGTTGTGTCACAAAATACATTTTTGGGATGTTTTCAGGCGAGAAATTAGTTGTTTAAGCATCAAATCTGTGGTCGGTTTGTCAAGAATCAGCCTACTTAAAAAGATATGCCGACGAGTTGACGGGACCGCTGAGTCCCGTCAGCACCGGGTGGTCAGTGCTCTGCTGCCTGCCGAGATCAGCCTGATCACAGCATGACTTTTTGAAATGAGCCACTGGCTCTGATTTCTCCGTAGCGGATATATATACAAGGATATGTGTATCTGTGTGTGTGTGTGTGTGTGTGTATATATGTATATATATATATACACACAATATATATATACAATTATATATTACATATATGACAACAACAGCTGAGGTGGTGACGTCATCAAGTCAGCTGCTGTTCCAATTGCAGAAAGACCGTCCTGCGTCCTCCCATCCTTGGGAGTCTGGACTCCCAAGTCTGGACTCCCAAGTCCAAAACTAAGTCTGTCCTTAGCGTACTTGGTATTGATAAACGGCCATAATTTGAAGAAAAATTGTGTGTTGCGGCCCGACATTGCTAGTGTGAACGGGCTATACTGTGTGTGTCTTGACCCCTGCCAAACCCCTGAGAGTGACTCACCGAACCCCTGGGGTTCGATCGAACCCAGGTTAAGAACCACTGCACTAGAGGATGCAGTGTAACTTACGTACATTCACTTCTGAACTTCTGAAGTTGTATGTATAACATTGACCGTTGCACTCTATTGTCTCTATCTGGATGTTCCGAAACAGGGAACAGATGTCCAACTTGCATAATACAAAGATTTCTCAATAAAGCTTAATGTTTGAAGGTTTTAATTGTGCAGAGTTTAGCTCAAGCACCCTCTCTACTGCCACTTGATCATTTAGCTTTTTTTCACCACTCCATTGTGTATATGCCGATTAATTCCTTCCTCACCTTCACTTGTCATTCAGTCACAATAGACACAATAGACCGTGGGCAGACCACCTCTAGATGTCTCCTAGTCTTACTCGTTATTATTCTATGAATCTCTCCATATCTCATCATGACACACACATTCATCTGTTCTCATTAAGCCAAGGCCACAAAGAGTAGAAGAGGAGATGGCTTATTTCTACAGATAGAAATTGCACCAAGCAAACCAATTATTAAATCTATTATATGACACATGACTCCTACACCACGTCTGATTCACCTCATTGCGTCATCTTGCAGCCTCTTCCTCCCCTTCTTTGCTGAACAAGGTCAAGCAAGCAGTTGATCTTCTTTCTGTGAAGGCAATGGCCTTGCAATATACTGTAACACAAATATTTGTTGTACCCCTATTTAAAACCCTTGAGTGGTCATTGAACAATTCTGTGTCGGTCACATTACACATTAGCACACAGTTCACATGTGATGAACTTGAACTTGCACAGCAATTTGCACAGCAGACTACTTGGCTCCAACCTCTTATCATGCTAGTTTCACATCATCTTACGTCATCTGGTTTGTCCTGGGACCTCCATGTCCGTCCTGCAGTGCATTGCACCCACAGGGAAACCAGTTTCATTGCTCCTATCTGAGGTTTTACTTTCTCATGTGTGCGTCTGTATTGGAATAGGATTTCCCCAAAGGCAGTTTTCATTGGTCCGCAAAACAATCCCTCATGTCTCCTTTCATAGTATCTCTGGCATGGAACCAGGCTTCACTGATACACACTTAAACAGGGAGTGACACCAAGGCAACATCTGAATACCAATACAGTATTTGTTCTCCCACATAAAGTATGCATACATATTTTCTCAACACTAAGGCAGCTGTCAATTCAACACAATCCAGTCTGTGCATTGCCATTTTTCAGACCCACTTAAAGCGTGTTACAACTCGTTGACACCCTCTTGGAAATAATTTAAAAAAAAACATGAACAAAGAGTAAATGAAATGGAAATTAATTATTACATTTTTTCTTAAGAGAAGTAGATAGACAGAGAGAGGAAATAAATAAAACACTTGCTGGAAGGTACATTGCCGATGCGAGCTGTAGAAGTGACACATCCACCTCACCCTAGCTGCTCCATCCTGCCAACTGCAGAAGTTTACTTTGCAAAACGAGCTTGATAGTCCTATTATAATCTGTGAGGATGCAACCCAGCACATATTATATTGTAATATAACATATTATTCTGATTTTTTACATTATGGATGTCTGTCCTTTAGGGTGAATGAGTGTGGGAAGACATAATTGGTGGAACAGAAGGACGTGAGGTAAGGGAAAAGTTGACATCAGGCAAATGAGAGGCTGGACTTTGGCTTTCTGACAAGTTTGTGTTTATATTTGCTTCTCCGTTCCTTTAGTCATGCCCATGCCCCGTGAGAAACCATACAGTGTGCATAAAATGTTTAAAAAAGAAAAAAAATGTTTCCGAGACCTTTTTCAATTTCCATGGAATGATGCTATTATATTTATTCGCTTCCACTCATCAGTAGCCTGATGAAAGACGGCTGCCTCTCCTTGTATCGTTCAGTGTCACCAAATCGCTTCTCATTCTGAAAGTCCCTCTCTGTGTGTTCCTTTATCATATTTCTTCTCCGTCCCTCTCTTCCAAGACGTGTGTTTATTTATTTTTTTCCTCTGCTGCGGTTGCCCCCAATATCTCTTCCACCTCCTGCCGTAATGTTTTTACTCTCCCACATCACCACAGCCTATGCCCATCTCTTCCGGTACCTCCCTGTTGCTTTCTCTGTTTCTCTTTAGCTGTCTGGATTTGTCCTTCCCGTAATTGCCTGTCTCATTTGAATGATGGGTGTCTCTGTCTCAACTGACAGCCGAGGTCAGACTCATCTCGCTTTGCCATGGTGTCAAATAGTGTTTTCTGGTTAACTCCGGGTGACGTCTGAATGCTTCTTCTTATGGGATTAACCAGTTGAGCCCTGCTCTTTCCCGGGCTTCATTTCCTGACAAAACTCTTGAAGGTATTTCAGGTTTATGACAAAAAATACAGGAGATTGAACTGAATAGCTTGTGAGAAAAGGATGTTTCCATGTATTCTGTCGGAGCAAAGTTATGAAGTGATGTATTAAGGTACAGAGCCAGCATAGTTCAACATAAAGGAAACATCATACATCATAAAGTAGAAATGATATTGGATGAAATAACCATTAACCCGGTGCTAAAAGGGAAACAGGAAAGAAACCCTAAAAGGGACCATAATAGCATAGTGAATAGGTCATGAGTTATTTAAAAAGACGATACAGATTGTAACATTCATGGATCCAGTTAAGGGTCATGCAAAGCAATTGCTCAGGGACTATCAATATTGGGGAGTATTTTTAGGAAACTCCAAGAGGGCGTTTTCACTTCTCAGGCCACATTCACAAAATTTACAAAATTGAAAACTTAAGCCTTTATGACTCATATTGTGATTGCATGTCACACTGTATTACTTGTGTCCCTCAGTGTAAAAATGCAGTTGCTTAAAGTCTGCATGTAAAACTTTGATTTGTAAGTGTGTTGCGTAAATGTTGAAAGTAAATTTGATAGAGCAGGACCTGCAGTCTTGTAACGAAATGTGTCTGTTTAAGTGCGTGCGGGAAATATACGATCTTAA
Organism: Myoxocephalus aenaeus; assembly: GCA_038501785.1. Taxonomy (NCBI): domain Eukaryota; kingdom Metazoa; phylum Chordata; class Actinopteri; order Perciformes; family Cottidae; genus Myoxocephalus; species Myoxocephalus aenaeus. Next base: position 1,984,556 of record JBAMJR010000180.1, on the reverse strand, counting down.
GATCAACCATGACCGATCTACCTCCTGTTTACACCAGCACCCACACGCCCAGTGTGCATGAATATGTATGTGATATTCGTTTTCAGGCACTTTGTTCAAGGTTTAAATACATAATATGGCATTTAAAGAAGAAGAACAAAAATTATAAAATGCCTAAATTCAAGAACCCAAGAAAGCTTAATTTTTTCAGTAAATAGTGAGTGTTCCTTGTGGTATTCCATAAAAAATGGAATTGCATGCAAAGCTTAAAATATAAATGGATACCTTTTATGAGGACTGAAACTCCCCCACTTAGTTCAGTCTCGTGAAACAAATGTTGGTCTTTCACATCAAGCATTGTCATTCTTTCGACAATGTCTGCTCATCCTCAGCCATGCCTGGGGGTTGGTAATGGTAATTTATCATGACACGCAGTGGGAGGTGTTGCCCTCTTAACTAATGAAGCTGTCACTGTCATGCGCATTAATCACAGCTCACCCCTAATATCTGTCAAAGTGTCATGTCTGAGAACTAAACTGCGGCACTGACACGAGTCAAAACAACTAACCTCCTGTGAAGCAGCTGTTTGTCCTTCAAAAAAGGTATTTGTATATCATTTTGCGATGAAACTATAGTTTTCTCGAGGGTAATGCCACAAACCCTGCTGTCCCACAGCACCGTTCCCATCTGAGAAGCAATGAAAAAAAGTTAAAAACAGTCGCCGACTTTTTTTGGTTAATTTTCAGCTTTTCTGGATCCCTGTGGTCATGACAAGTGAGGAGCATCACCTTGACTTAACCTATTGAAAGACTCAGTGGGGGCTGAAAGAACTCGGGGACTGTACCTTCAAAGACTTCCTTTTTACTAAGATCCCTTCTGTCTTCCTTGTCTTTGTAGTTCTTCTCTCTCTCTCTCTCTCTCTCTCTCTCTCTCTCTCTCTCTTCCTCCACCCTAATGTCTTTATCTTCATCCATTATGGATGAGGGACATTGTCAACAATGTGATTCCCTTTGGAAAATACCAAACGTTTTTGTAAACAAAGGTGCGCTGATGTCACTGCTAATGCCAGCAGTCATGTCTCAACAGAAATATACACCTTCTGCAACTTTCCTGCCCTCAGTGTGAATCTTAGTTTATATCCTTTCCTTTCCCAGTACAGCAAGAATAACAGAAAAGAAACGCCAGAATGGAGGTGACATCGACAGCCTGATTGTTTCACAGATGGCCAGTTCACACTCAATTAACTGTTTATTTTTTAGATGACAAAAGCTGAATCGTCATCAGATGATAGCCATGGGGCTGGAGCTTTGTTGTCCTTGGCCCTTTCTGCTATTTCTGTACATTCAAGGTCACTCAATCAAAGTGGTTTATTTCTCTCCAACATCTCATTAGCTTTTTCTATCAACACTCTTGACCGCTGCTCAGCGACACTGTTTATTATCACATCACTGTCTTCCATGGCAGGAAGAGGAACAATAGCACAGTATGCTAAAATGTGAAACACTTCAGATGACAAGAATGGATAGTATTTAGCGAGTAATAATCACAGCTATGATATTGTTTTGCATTGACACTATAAGCAACTTCAGGTTTGCATAATGCTTTCTGTTGCTTAATATTATTTGTGAATGAAATGACTGACTGACAATAGTACACATATGCAATCGGCAAAAAAAAAATGCCAGTTGAGACACCCAGATTGTATGCACCTTTGCATTCTTCTGATAGAAGAAACTGCTGACCACTGCACATCCCAGAAAACATAAAGTGAAAAAGTGAAGAAGAAAAAGCTGCTAATTATGCACATTTAGTTTAACTACAGTGGTTCAGCTGAAATAAAACATTTTAAAATTACAATAAAAAATAAAACATATTATTCATACCCCAAACACACACACACAGATACCAAATGTGATACCAAAAAACTAATAAGCCTTTGTACAATGTAGAGGAGGTAAGAGCGGGGGAGTGTTTTGTGTGCTGGAAGAAGCCTACGGGAAAAATCAGTCAAGATAGACTTCATGGTTGATCATCATGATATCCAAATCTTTAATAATCAGTTCATGGATTTTATTGATAAATACAATCGACAACACATTGATAATAACTAGAGCATCCTGATTGTCATTGTGATGAAGTAGTTTACTATACATGGAAGTGCCAATTGGGACAGATTTGACTTGACAGCACGCAAATAATAATCAATGGAAGTGAAGCTTCAGAATTAGATTGATTGGAGTCAACTGCATGGTGTTCACAAACTGATTTTTCAGTGAACTCTAATATTTCAATCACCTACTCTGCATTTACTGTAAGCACAATGTATATAAACACTTTTGAAAGAAAGACAAGTCGTAAAAAAACTGCTAGCTGATTATACTGAGAAATCAAATGTGCTAACTTAAACCACTTGTTAGACATTGTGTAGCACCAATACCTGCAAAATAAATGGTAGTTTGATCCATCATGAAAATACAATGCCATGTTGCTATACTATGATATGTGAATCGCTGCATCTCTTAATTAAAATATCACTGTGGATGCTGGTTATTGAAAGAACAGTTGCAACAAACAGGAGCATTTGTTTAAATCAAAAATCACACACACAGATAACAGTAAAGATCAAAATAAACTACATTTTATGTAAGCTGTTGAATATGGCTGTATAGAACGCAAGTTTCTTCTCTATATCAATACATTAAAGTTATGACCAATAAAATGAGGAGGAAGGAGTAGTTACAGTAGAGTCGAATCCCATTTCCTTTAACACAAGACAGAAGATCATCTGTGGAGAAAGAGGCAGAAGGAAGGAGTTTTATTCTGTACTCATTGTTAAATGTCAAATGTGTACGTATATGCACACTTATCTGTTTGGTTACATTTATGTACATGTTATGTTCCTGTCACTTTCAAAGAAATGGATCTAAAAAAACTGCTATTTTGCATGACCAGTCAGTAAGTTATTACAAGACTAAAAGTTAACTCTGGATAAAGACGGTGCAGGGTGTACCACAATAGAGAGGTATATGAATATTGCCTGGATACAAATCTCATCCACAGACTTATTAACAAGGCAAAATGCTTTCCTGGCAGAGTCTGACGCAATGCCTGCTACTTCAGATAACTTTATAGTTTTGTGTTTATTGTAGTGTTGAGTGTTTGGGAGGGATTGATGGATAAGATAGGGAAGTTAGATAGATGATCGATAGATGTTCTAACCTGAGATTTTCTCTACTTTTGGAAGAAATGTGTTCCAGAGGTGACACTCTTTAGCTCTCATCATCCTCTTTTGTTCTGGATGGTTGTAGTTCAGAGTGACATACTCCTGCCGTTCAAGGGTGAACGTGGGCCAGTTATCTCCATCAATACCTGGATTTCTGACAACAAGAACAGCCAATCAAGACAATTCAACAGTGCCCAAAGGGTCCTCAAACAGCTTGAGTTACTGATTGTCTATCTGGTTATGCATACCCCGTCCGTGCAAAGTTGGCCCAGTGTTTCATAAACTTCTTTGTCATGTTCACTTCATTCTTCGTGTATCCCAGTGATGCATTCAGAGGCATTCCGAAGACAAACTCTATCTCATAGCCGTGCATAACGCCCATCCATTCTGGCCAAGGATTGATGGACGACCGGTGTTCAAATAAATAAAGGAAAGCCTTACCACCACGTTGTGAGTACCTGGTGATAAATAAATGAAGAAACAACATTTTACTCTTTTTTATACTTCACTATGTCTGGTTAATTGGAGAAAATAAAACATGAACATGTGTCACATCTACAAGAAATGAGGATTGACTGTTTGTACAATTTTTTTTAGAACCCAAACCATCCAGTTGCATAGGGCAGTATTCAGACAGACGAGACCTGCATGAAAAAATGCAGGGCCCTGATTCATTTGAATAAGAGGACAAGGCTCAACTTGTGCTTTTTGCTATCTTGTTGCGTTTCGTATCTAATAAGTCTTCAAATGCATGGACTACTCAAACTGGACTTTTCTGTATTGTATTGTAGTGTCTAATCTGAACCTAAAACAAGGATTCAAGAATTTTCAAGATTTAGAAGTATGTTTAGTGAAATGCACTCTTGCCTACACCTAAGGTCACATTAAAACATTGATGTAAAATTAGGATAAATAAATATAAAAGATAAACCAATTATAGATTAAAACAAATTATATATATTTATATATCTGTCAAAAACAAAGTTAAATGTGCAATTGTAAATATGCAGTGTGCAGGGTAGATTCCCTGAGTGTAATGTGCAAGACATGAGTGAGAGTATGAATTGCTCTTTACCTCTGAGCGAACTCTAGCAGAGGACAAACAAACCATTGGTCTCCAACCACACTACCCAGTGAGTCACGATTTGTCGTCCTGTTATTCTCATCTGTCCAATCGGTGTACTGAAACACGGCCCCATCCATAGTGACATCACTTGCATGTTGCAATGCAAGTGCCACTCCTCTCAGGAACTCATTTCTGGTGATGAGACTCTGACCGGTGATGTTAAACCCAGGACTTCCATAAACTAGGAAGTAGGTGCCTTCGTCCTTGTTTAAGCCAAACAGCACCTCTTTCTTTGGAAGGTTACCGGTACTAAGCAATACCTGCAGAGAAAAACGAAAAGGCGGTTGATGTTTATAATGCAAGAAGTTTTTTTTTTCCCTACATTCTTTGTCAAAACATACTGCAATAATTACCCATTGAGCTTACTTTAGATGTTTTGCTGATACCAGGATACAGTTGGTTAAGTCCAAGTTTGTTAGATGTGTACTTGTAGCTTATTTAAATAATATACAGTAATTATGTCAAATGAGTTTCAGTGTATGTCCATGTGTTAAAGGTTTGCAAGTGTGCCAGTTTGGAAATATAGTTCTTAAAATTCTGAATATCGAAACAATTGCTTTCAGTGTTGACATTTGTCACGTCAGTTAATTGAGGTAGGGTTGTGAAAATATACTGAAACATGTTTATAAAACACACCAACATACACACACACACACACACACACATACTTCGACTGTATCTTGTAGGAAGTGTCCATCAACATAAGGGACAAAGGGTGTGCCTAAGAGTGAAGGCTGTAGGACAACATCATATTGCTTCGATGTGATTTTCACAGGATCAGCCTCCTGCAGACAAGCTCTCATATCAGATGGAGGAGATTGGGGACAACCCAGTAGCGTCGCCAGCAACATAGACCTGGATATTGACGTAGAGAGGGAGCAAGGCAATCAGTGACAGAAGGAATGAGAAGGAATGTGAGGGAGTCAGAGACAAATTGTTGACATATTTTAAGAGAACCAATGTTTTGAGAATCTTTGACCAAGCACCATTTGTATGTGTCCATGCTTGTGGTGAAATAAAACAAAAAGTGAACACTTCATGGCTGTGAATGTATCCTATTCATGTGATTGTTACTTTAATATAAAACGTTGCATGCTACTGCTTCAAGTTTTTTTTTTTTTTTTTTTTCTTTGGACATTTGTGCCTAGACCAACAGTCCAGACTCATTGGAATTTTTTTCACAGGGCTCTCCGAGTCAACAGTTGTGGAAGAAATAAAAAGAAGAAAACACACTATACAGGAAAGAGACAAAATATAAGATATAAAATATGAGAACACTATACAAAATATAAAATATGAAAACACTGTACGAAATATGAAATATGAAAACACTGTACATGTGCAAATGTTGTCGTATATATACAAGATACAGTTTTTAATTTTTTTTTATTACAGTGATAAATAAATAAGTTAGTCCTGAGTGCTGGTCCTATTCACAGTCTGACTGTGGCAGGGAAGAAGCTGTTGAAGAAGCGTGTTCTATGGGTTATGATACAATTCAAACAATCAATGAGACATAACACATCTGAATTAGTACACCCTACCTGCGCCAGGTCTCCTTCTGGCTGATTGTGGCCCAGGGTGCATTAGGAGTGCCACTCTGCAACACAGCCCTTTGAAAAAGATCATGGCTCCCTGGAGAGAGCAGGTGGAAGCCCACAGATGCTGACCCAGCGCTCTCCCCAAACAGAGTCACCTGGAAACAAAAGCCAATGGCTGGTATTATTGTTTGTTCTAACTGTATAAATAACTCTTATTCTCTGATTTTAGGATATGAGACAACATTTTTTTTACCTTTGTAGAATCCCCTCCAAAAGCAGCTATGTTTTTGGCAATCCAGTGGAGGGCCAAGCGCTGGTCCAGCAGGCCGGCGTTGCCCGGGGCGTTCTTGTCGTCAGGAACAGTCAGGAAACCAAAAGCTCCGAGTCTAATAAATGAGCACAAGAATGAGGAAAGGTGTTTACAGCATTGAACTGAAGATGAATCCAGCTACACTTGTCTTGTTGATTCCACAGGCCATCTAAATGAGTCAAGAGAAGGACTTTATATCCTTTGCTTTGCTTATCGCACCAACTACCATTTTTGATGACCTCTTGCAACTTCCAATGTAGGCAAAACAATCCAGTGTCACAGATATCCACCTAGTTAATGATTATCAGGGAGTTTCCAGTTACATACAGTAACTATGTCAACTCATAATTACATGTTTTAAGTTTACTTTAATTCTCACCTGTAATTCATTGATACTACAACAACACCTTCAGATTTACTCAAGAAGCGACCATCATAAAGGTCCAGAGAGGCTGTTCCTTGACTGAACCCGCCTCCATAGATCCAGACAAGGACAGGAGCCAGTGGTGAGGGCTTAGGCTGAGTTTTGTTGAAACGTGGGGACCAGACGTTTAGGTACAGACAGTCTTCACTTAAAAGAGTGTTTGGGTTCCACATCTCTGCACCTTGGAACCCTTTAAAAAAAATGACAATATTTATCAATGTCAATAGGCTGATTGGGACTGTAGTCTAGCAATTAAGCAGAGGTGTCAAAAGTATTCACATTCATTACTTATTTATTAGAAGTATAGATACTAGGGTTTAAAAATACTTCTGTAAAAGTTGAAGTATCAACTCAAGCTTGAAAAAAGTGTAAAACTACTGGTTTCAAAACTACTTAAAAGTATAAAAGTAAAAGTAATGTAAGGGGACACCGACACAAACACTTGAAGCTGTGGTTCTCAAACTTTTTCTGTAAATAACATACTTTTGTGACTCATCTGTGCTTTTATAAGTAACAGAATAAAGACAATTGCAATCACTTTCAAGTAAATCAGATTGCTCCATCAGACAATGTTTTGTGTAAGTTCTATCTGTGCAAAAAATAACTCATATTTAGTTACTATCCAGCCAGCATGTCCATGTGGGGCCCATAAGGTTTAAATTTGGGCTGCAGATAAGGGTCCCAAGTGGGTTTGTCCGCAGTTTCCACGGTGGCCTCACCTGTGTTTGCCCATATGGGTTTCAAGTTGGTGCGGACTGGGTTTATTCACCGAAACCCATAATGTAGCCTATTTGGGTCCCACTTAAAGTCGGTGAATAAACCGGTGAATAAACCCAGTCTGCACCAACTTGAAACCCATATGGGCAAACACAGGTGAGGCCACCGTGGAAACTGCGGACAAACCCACTTGGGACCCTTATCTGCAGCCCAAATTTAAACCTTATGGGCCCCACATGGACATGCTGGCTGGGTACTAAATAGCTCATTGTGGAAAACAATAAGCTTTTAATGTTTTTTGCCAAACAAAACAGAATGAGTGCAGATATGTGAGCATCAGGTTGTATCAGTATTAGTGGCTGCTTTCCTCTACACATATTTTATAAACGGGGTTGTAGATTTGATATGGCCTCTCTCAATTCATGCTCAATATTGAGCTTAGATCAGTTTTTTTATTTTGAGAAACGCAACAGCAGGAAAAGACGAGCTCACGGAGACTTCTGGCAAAACGGCAAAAAAAATCGCGTCGAGTCACGCATGCGCAAGCGTAACCTGTTAACGGCGTACCGTAACCATTTACCCGAAAGTACAGGCATTTCTCCATGTATTTATTAATGACTTAGTTTTATGTCCGTGTACTTTGTACTTCTGTAATATGTGAAGCCAGCAGCTCTTTGTTGGTAGAAGATACGAGCACTTTGTCTCTTTCACCTGGAGCAGGAGAGCTGCTGCGGGTTCAGAGAGCTGCTCCGGTGCGAGGAGCAACTCGGGTTGCTCCTCGCATGAGAGCTGCTGTTGCCATCTTCACCCTGGGTGCGTTTAAAACGCAGATATAGGTCTGCTTTTCACGCGACATATTTTTCGACGCTCTCTGTTCGCTGGTGCGTGTGCTCAGTGCTCACCTGTGTGCGCGCGCACGTATCTGTGCGCAACGGGGCGGAGTTTTTTTTGGTGTGTTTTTGAACGATGACAAGGCGGAATGAAAACAAACCAAAATGAAATAGTAACGAGGCTATTTTTAAAATGTAGGGAGTAGAAAGTACAGATATTTGCGTGAAAATGTAAGGAGTAGAAGTAAAAAGTCGTCTGAAAAATAAATACTCCAGTAAAGTATAGATACCCAAAAAGTCTACTTAAGTAAAGTAACGAAGTATTTGTACTTCTTTACTTGACACCTCTGCAATTAAGCAATTTATATCCACTGCTATCTCTGTTCCTTCAGATATTTTGAGATAAACATACCACAGTCAGTTAAATTTCAACTTCATCATGACATTTTATTGCAAGCTGTTATTTTAGATTACATATTAGCTGATGTTTCACATAACTCATATGGCAGTTTACGACAAAATAGCTCTCAAACTGTTACAGAAGAAGTGAATAAATGAATAAATGCCTTGTTTGTTTTCCTCTTAATGAGCACCACTTTGTCCAAAGCGAGAACAGCGGTCCAACATCAATCGCTATCTGCGTTGTCATATCTATATTTGGAGTAAATTTGGCCATTATTTCTGTGCATACTGTACGCCTGGCACTGGTCGAAGCTGGCTACTGAACAACCCCTGACAGGTGGCTGTGTCTACGAATAGATATTCATTCATGACCCAAACCCTCTCTTGGGTGGGGACTTGGCCTGTGTCAAATTGTGTGTGCTTATGTGCTTGTTTATGCATAATTGTGTTTGCTCAAGTGCTAAAATGTCACTAAACAGTTTCTTACCATTCACATCCAAGATTTATTACAATACCGTAATAAATCAGGTATTCACTCAGATGCTGTGTGTGTGTGTGTGTGTGTGTGTGTGTGTGTGTGTGTGTGTGTGTGTGTGTGTGTGTGTGTGTGTGTGTGTGCTTGGCATGGTGTTATATAACTGCCGCTCCCCACTGAAATGCCTACCTTAAGATTGTACATTGGTCTTTAAAGGTCATCTCTTAATCAAGCATGTACTGAGATGACCTTTTTTGGTGCCTTGTCACATGCTGCCTTCAAATGTAGTTCATGAGGTCGTGGTTACGACGTTGTGTACATTATTTTCACTACTAGACAACAGCAAGATGGACATTGCTGTGGGTGTCTAGAAGTCTAGAGGCCACCAAGGCTAACAATTTAGCAAGCTATAGCGAGCGGGTAACAAAAATGCAGGAAAGGCAATACAGAGGAAACATTTGTGGCTGGTGGTGAATAGCAACATTCCCGAAAACATTTTATAAAATTCCAATATATTAATTTACAATCCAATGGAAAACTCTATTCCACTCCTGCTATTTCTAAAAACTTCAGCAAACACATCACAACTTAAGAAAACTGAGCTTTAAATATAATGTACACTGACGAGGTTGTGAATACCACAAGAAGGGGCCATTTGTATGGACTCTTCTTGTGAACACATTAAACACGACCCAATTTGAAGGCAGCAACATTAACCATCCAAGTGTGAAAAAGAACCAATGAAATCAGATTTAATCCTCATGCAAAGTTGATGGTTTGCCCCATTTAATTGTCATGTTTAGTACTACAAATGCATGTATGTGATGATTGTGTTAATCTTGGTCCCTGTTTTTCTTACTATCTTTCTTTAGCTCAAGCTGATAATTCAACATATGAGAAAAAACTAATTAAATCCTCATGCCCTGCTGAAAAGTTGACATCTCAAACTTTGGCATTTTGACATTTTCTCACCATTTAAAGGATGCAGGTGTGTGTACATGCACACTAGACCGGTGGTTCTCAACCTTTTTTCAGTGATGTACCTACCCCCTGGGAAATATTTTTTACAGCCGAGTACCCCCTGACCAGTACAAAGAAAAAAAAATGTAATACACAGCGCTGTGCAATCGGTGTCTGATTTAATATAGAATATATACAATTCTGTTTATGAACTTACACTTATATTTGATTGAATATTTATTAAATAACAATTTTAAAGGATTTTTCAACGGATGCTCATTTTAAATATGTATATAAAAATCTCCCGTACCCCTTGGAGTGCCTTCACGTACCCCGAGGGGTACACGTACACCCATTTGAGAACCACTGCACTAGACCATACCCCACTGTACGCACACTACGTCACACAGTATTTATATTGAACGCAAAGAAAGCAGAAATATCTGGAAGCACGACAGCATGAATGCATTTTAAAAATATGTGTAGGCGTGTAGATGTTTGCTGCTGTGCACCAAATGAAAACATTCATCAAGTACACTCGCCAAAGTACACGTGTACACACACAAAAGCCCAAGCAGGTACGTGGTGAAGGTATACTGTGTGTTAGTGTAAAATTTTAAATATAACAATCCTGACACCCAGAAAAGACCTTGCAAATTATATTTGATATATTTCTTGTTTGCACACAGTAATGACTTGTTTAATATACACAATTAAATTTGGTGTGCGCAAACGAATAAAATGTCGTCTTTTAGGACATCAAGTCATCAAGTATTGGCTCTCATTTTTATGAACTAGACCTTTTTGGCAGGGCTTTAACTAACCCACTTGAATAACCTGCAGTACATGTACACAACACAATAAACTGCATATGTAGACATTGTGCCCATACGTGTAAACATGTATCCTACCTTGAAAGGTTGTGTCTGGCAGCTGGTAGCAAGAATTTGGGAATTGGGTGGCATCCCTCACTCCTTCCCAACTCTCTACTGGCTCTGGAGGGCTGAATCGCAGTTTCCCTACAGGTGGTTTCCCATAAGGAATTCCTAAAAATGCTCTAATGTTACCACCCAGCACAGAAAGCGATTTCCCTTGAACTCTCCCATGCCTGGTGTCAATTACAAGGTCATCTGGAGTGGCAGGTGATACAGTCAGGAGATGAGGTAACAGAAGAAAAAGGGTGAAGCGAGAGAATTTCGCCATGGGAAATCCTGGGGAGAAAAAAGAGCGCACAAACTTTAATATACATTTTTACTTATCCAAATGTAGCCTATTAGATTGAATTATTAAGCTAAATAATTAATACAATAACGAACCTGGCTTTAACTCAACTTTATCACAGATAACTTCTACTTGTATACACTCTGAAGCTATGTCAACACTGTAGTTGTCAACATGTAGCCTATTACATTGAATTATTACACTGAATAGTTAATATAACACATGGTGTTATCAGAAAAACAAACATGGCCTTAACTCCACTTTAACACGGATAAATTCTGCTGGCATACCTAGAAAGCTGTACACTGGGTGTGACCTCATCAATTCCCAATTTAACAACAGTAACTTGAGTAAATAACTTGAGTGCTTTCATAACAACTGGCATGGACATATGTATTTTTAACCCGTGTCAGTGGAGAGTGGGATCCTGTCAAAAAAGTGCGGATCAAAGGTCCAGTTTCTGCTACAGAACCGCGGCTGCAGGGCTCATTCCCGCAGCATGGGCGATCACTAATACATCCTCAAATATTTGGATACAAATACGCCGCGAGCGATTGGAAATAAGCAAAGCGCAGCTGACTCTTTGAGGCGATTCTACTTTCAAAAAACAGTGGCAGAAGGCATTGTGAGTTTACAGAGGAAAAGCCGCGTTCAGCTGTGTGTTAAAAAGGGAAATGGACGCATTGGGGAGAGACGCTCTCAGACTCAAACATGTCCCGATAGTGAATGTACCAGGACCGATTCATAAAAAAGCCTTAGTGACGTCTTACCTTGTCAGACTGCTTGGCTGGAGTGAATGAGGAAACTCGTATTGATGGGAAGAAGAAGGCGTGGACATAAAGCCTCTGTACAGTATCTGGGCTGGCCATGTGTGCCACCCACAACTACAACTACTACCACTACTACTACAGTGATAATAATAGCAACAACAATAGCAATAAAGCGATAGAAGAAAACTATATTATTTACTAAAGTAAAATTAAGTTTACATAATCATTTTGTGTTCTGGCCTGCACTGTATTAATATATTCAACTCTTATTGGAAAACACTACAGACATCTCAGTGTTTAACCTAAATTAAAAGCATAAAAATGTCCCCTGCAACTGAAGTATCATTTGACATGATTGTATTGGATTGGAAAAACTGATGCATCGGTCTGTAATATACATTTTACTGTATTGTATTTTTGGTTGAGGTGGGACTCAATAATGAATTAAATTATAAAGAGTTTAGTCCAGTAGTTCCAAACTAAGAGGCCGGTTCCCTCCCTGCCGCAAGATAAATAATCAGATAATTCCGAGGGGTCATTAGATAATTAATATGAGATTAAATACCTGGTTCAGTATTTTATGATCCTTTAAATGTTCTAATCTATTTGTGTATTGTATGTGCAATCTTACTTTCCACAGTCGTACCTACAGTACAAAGAACTATATTTCCCTCTTTAAAGTATTTGAAGTGTGAAGTAGCATAACATGGAAATAAGTAAGTAATAACAAATACCTCTCAGTACAGTACTTAAATAAATACTTTGATACTTCCCCAGTGTCAGCAATAAATTGTGGAGGATTCACTGCGTCTCTCCGGGTCACCTCAGTGGGACACAGAGACGACTGGCACTGAGCAAGAGACAGTCATTCTGATTATATTCTTGTCATCGGTTCAACAATAAACAATAACATGAGCATTATGCAGAGTTGAAAACAGGGCTTCATTGTACATTAAACACAGTGATGGGTTGATTTAACACAAAGACACATGCTTTTATTTTTTTGCATGTCCTGCCTTTCAACCTTGTCTTTGAGAACTCCAGTTCATATACTGGAAAATGTGTTTCGTAGAAAAATATTGCCAACTGAATTATTGCTTACACGACATAATGAGAACACTGTTTGTATCAACTCAATTACATACAGGACATATCTGCAAAATGTTCACTGACTCAATCGTTTATAATGTATTCCTATATTTAATCTAACTTCCCCTCTATTCTATTTCTTACTTGTATTATGAACTTGATGAAAAACTATTTTTTGCTACAAGGCTGCAAAGATCATTCTGGTTGCTACGGCTCATTCTGGTTTGACTTAATTTAACTTACTTATAACAATAACAAATAATTGTATTAGCATTGAGTTATATTGCTCGATGACTGCATATACTGTATATAGCACAACATATGCTTTGTTGGTATAACTCAGAGGGAAATCCATGATTGTATGTTAAGATATATGTTATAATGGACATACAGTATATTGTGCTTTACGACGGGAAATAAAGCTCATATGGTATGATGACAGTGTCTTTTTTTCCTCATTGTTACAGCACTTCCTGTGTATGCCTCTTGTTTCTTTCTCACACTACAGTCTGCATATTCTGTGTAAACCATAAAAGATTCTTGATATGACTGAAGTAGAGCAATTCCAGAACATATGGGTTTAATTTGCATTTCCAACACTACCGTATTGTTGCATAACAACTCTTGGTCAGTGGCCCCAACCTTCAAACTATGACACTCTAGGTGCCCTCTTACAGCATCAGCTTTGGACGTGTCAATTTACACTCGTTAATGCATAGTGTCTTTTCAAAATAAAGCTCCGTCTTTAGCCAACAAAAACACTTACTTAGGTTTTGGAAACAGCGTACTTGATGGTAACTTGACTGACTAAAGATTAATGTGCCGAGGGAGTGACAGGAAGAAAGTTTTACAATAAATTGTATCACTATCACTAATTATTATTGTAATCTTGGTATATAAAAATATAATAGGTTCTTATAATCACATCAGTATTAATGATTAACAAAAATTAGATTTTTCACAGATGTCTAATGGAATGAAATCCCTCTTTCTCACAAAAAGAGTAAAGCAATCATTTTAAACCACAGGAAAACATGTAACCCTATCGCCTATAGAACAATTTGTTTTCTTTTTCAGTATCTCCTTCTGTCTTTCTCTTTCTCGCTGTCTCGCCATCTTTCGACGTACCACTCAGCTGTAACTTTGGACATCAACACAGAAGAATGAGAGCTTTGGGAGGTCTGGCTCCTTAGAGACTTGTACAGCTCAGCTGGGGTGTTGGGTATATGCAGACAGAAGTAGGAAGAGAGACAGAAAGAAAGAGCAAGGCAGCAAACAGTTTGTGAGAGAAACAAAACAGCACCATAACCACACAGCATAAGGGATTAGGCAGTTAAAGGGATAAATGAAAGGCATTTGATGGGAGCCTTTGAGACAATGTTTTCTCTCTCTCATTCCAACATCATCAAAATAGGCTTTGGACTGGAACGTAACCCCCAAACACAAATATGCACTCACACACACACAAACACATACAGACAAGTTAATTTCACCCATGCCCTTTTAATGTCAATCTGCTGTTATGAAGGCAGGGATAAGCAGTGAAAAAGAAAAAAGGAAGAAAAAAACATTTAATACATTTATTGCGTATAAACATTGAGCAATACGATAGTGAATATCCAATCATGGTGTCACAGAGAGGGATATTGGTTTATGTCATGCTCTTTCTGTCTCTCTCTATTTCTTTTGAATGTGTGTGTGTGTGTGTGTGTGTGTGTGTGTGTGTGTGTGTGTGTGTGTGTGTGTGTGTGTGTGTGTGTGTGTCTGCAATATTTTGAAGTAGGATATGTTTGAGGTACTTACATCTTTTACTGAAGCATTAAAGACATATTATATACAAATTCTGAAAAAACAGGTAGATCACTTTGTAGATGCTTAATATTCACGGTCTGTGTGAAAGTATTCACGACAAAAAACATTTGCATAGCTGTACACCAACTCAACTACACTCATCCTGACCGGCTAGAGGTGAGTAGCAGCCCAAACTACTTTCTTATAACCTAGGCCGGCACTGCAAAGCAGTATGTTGCTGCAGCCAACCCAGGTGGTACGCAAGTGAACTGGGTAGAGACATGGACTATTCCTGCAGGGAGAGATTGGCAGTATTTGTATTACTTGTATTTGAAATACGTATTTCAATTACTTTTGAGTATTTTGTCATTTGTATTTGATAGGGCCGATAAACAATCTAACGGAATTTGTATCAAAATACTTTAGAGTGGAGTAATTTCTTATTTAAAATATTCAAAATACTTTCTCCACAAATCAAAAAGGTTCACTTATTAAGCTCCTTTTTGTTCGATTTAACACAACCCTCCCCTCTTCAGCTTCGATTGAGAGACTTCTCGTTTGCAGGAATAATATTCCATCTGCACAGGAGGCGGTTAACACCAGAAATATTTTAAAAGTGAGTTGTTGTTCTTAAAGGCAACTAAACTGGCTACTTAGTGGTTGGGTCTCAAGAACCAATATAGAAGGATTATTATGTCATAACGATGTCAGTGTGAACCTGTATGAGACACTTACAACTGTAATATAGAACTATGTGGCCTACCATGCCACTGGCCAATGCCAGAGAGAAAGAAGTAGGCTACCATGCCACTGGCCAATGCAAGAGAGAAAGAAGTAGGCTACCATGCCACTGGCCAATGTAAGAGAGAAATAAGTAGACTACCTTGCCACTGGCCAATGTAAGAGAGAAATAAGTAGACTACCATGCCACTGGCCAAGGTACAGTCAAATAGAAGTAAGCAGGCTACTCGCTTGTTAAGTTACCTGTTCACTTTTGTATTGATTTGCTATTTACCTTTTGGTGCAGTTTTGATGTACAGTAATTTATTTAAGCTGTTTACCTGTGTACAACTGGTTTTCATTTTATATTTTGCTTTTATAGTATACATAGGCCTAATGTGTGATGCTATTCATATGTGTATGGCCTCCGCTTAAGCCCCAGCCATTTTTCAAAAAAATTCCGAATGGTTTCGCATACCCATACTAAATACATACTATCTCCTCAACCACAAGGGGTATTTGAATAATTTCAAAAGGTATAATATACAGAAAACACTTATGAGACTAGTTAAGAGGTTCATATAGGAGTATATGTGTTACTGGTTTATTGGTTGATGATAGAACACAGGAAAGAAAAAATGAAATTTCCTCTTTTTAATTATGCAAATCATTGCTGTTTTCCTACTATAAAATATAGCACTATGTGTTAACAGTATCTCAGCAAAGTTTGACTTTGATTAAGTGAAGTAAAATAGTTTTTGTAATTCATAGTGCACATTTCGTGAACCGTAGATTTAGTTCCCTGAAAGCAAAAATACCCTAACTCTCTTCCTGGACCTTGAACGCCTCTGGTTCCACAACAGAGGGGCTCTGCTCAAGCAGATGCTCCAATACATACCAAGCAAGTATTGTTTCTTCCATAAGTAAGTCATGTTTCAGTTTTTTGGCAGGAATGTGGTTGATATCTTGCTGAGGCTTTGTCTCACAAGGGATTTGGCGTAATTGGCGGCTTCCGTAGGTCGTAAGCTTTCCAAAAAGGAGTGCCAATCATGTATGGCATTAAGCTAGGGATATGAAAATGTATATTTTCATAACTTGGGGAGCTCTCTCGAGTCACTTTCGAGTCTGCTCGAGTCACATTTATGGTTTATGTTAATATTTATGGTTGAATTGTGTTATAAACATGTACAATGGACTTATGCTCTTGTAAGCCCAGGCCGTGCAGTTCTTTTTTGTTATGTCACATCAATGGCTCTGGTATCGATTCATGGGGTTTATCGAGTTTTAAGTTCCATTAATAAAAATATATACAAACATAATCAATCAAGTTGTTGCTTTGCTTAGTTACATTGACATTCTGTGACTGTTCTTCCTTTTTGTGGGGTTCGACAGGGCTTTGTGTACATCATATAGCCCAAACCTGAATGCTCTGCTATACCAAATTGTGAGAAAAAAGTATTTCCTGTATTTTAAATACAAAATACATGTATTGTACATTTTCTGGCACCAGTATTTTGTATTTTATTTTAATACATTTATTTGGGGTATTTTGCTGTATTTTTGCCCATCTCTGCCTGCAGGGTTAAAAAAGAAAAGCAATAGACACCGTGCACATCACATTCTCAGGCTCATCAAGGAGCATGCGGGACATGGAGGCGTATCATGCCTGTCAGAAAGAACAACACATACCCCATAGAACCATGTGTACGGAGAAGGCGTTGACCACAATCTCACCGTGCATATGTCCTCGACACTTACCCGACCGAACAAGGTGTGTGACAGTGAATGAGGCCAAACAAAAAGGAAATAATAGACCCAACTGAAAGGAACAGGGGATACTTCTTTCTTCACATCAGATTTGAGACCACTTTTGCCTTTTGAATCCCAGTATTGCCGGCTGGATGGTCTGCACAACCTGGGGCCAAGCCTGAAGGGTCCACACCTACTTCATCACCCCAGGGTGTTGCCTCCATTCATCTGGTAGGGGTCGGCTTCTTGACATGAGGTTGGCACCGCTGTTCTCCAGTCCTAGAATGTGGAGAACAAGTCATGATTGGTCAGCTACGGGTTTGCTAATTTTTAGTGGGCACCTGCATTCTAATGATTGGAAAGGTATTACACATAGAGTTCAGTGGCTTTCTCTGATATTTTCAGAACCTTGCCATCTTCTTCGTTGATGTTCGGCTTGGACCGCTCATCCTCGTCGTCATCTCGCTCTCAGCAGAATGCTGAGTCATCTTATCACCCTCCTTCGTAGCAGCAGGAGTCATAAAGGCCTGTTTAAAAGTATTTTATCTCCAAGTCTTTTTTTTTTTTTAGTCTCTTGCTCTCAATAGTTGCTGGAAAAAGTCTTCAGCGGGATAGTGCATCACAGGACGGCGCTGTATGGCACATTACACGGCATGGGACTGCCAGGAACCAGGAACAACATGCGGGATAATTAAAAAATCCACTTTATGGCTGGAAACTACAAGTAAAGTAATAGAGTTGGCTGTCATGAAAACAACAATTGTATACTACAACTAGGCCTAGAATAAATTTGTTTATTAAGCATTGGATGGGTCTCTATGCCCTCAATGACCTGATCGTAACCCGTGAGGTAGTAAGACATTGAAGGATCAGCTGTAAGTGTCGAGTCTTATCTGCTCTGAGTATGTCCAGATGTAACAGATGTGTTCAGGTCATGGAAGAGGTAGACTCAGATGAATTTTCCAGCGTTCATTTATTCCTGCAGAAGACAATAAACCACAGACATTACCTTCTGGTCTCTCTCGCTGCACATCAGCTTCCTTCACAGTATAAAACAAAAGTGGTCCTAAAACATGAATCATGACAAAAAGGGGAAAACAAACACCCCAAGTGGACAAAATAAATAACTGCGTGAGCTAGAGTAACTGAGCAGAAAAAGCGAAAATTCCAACATTAAACTAAAGAAAACACATACCTGCAGAAGACAATAAACCACAGACATTGCCTTCTGGTCTCTCTCGCTGCACATCAGCTTCCTAGACATGCAAAACAACAGAATTTATAAAAGGAAAGTATACTTCAGGGCGACCGGATGTAGCTAATGCAAACGGCACCAAATAGGGCAAATGAAACAGCCACTAAACCTATACTTTTACCATCTAAAATACAGCTGGACACCGTGATCATATTAGCGACCATTACCATGTGTAACAAACGGTTATTTTTTTTTTAAAGAATATAACAAAATAGTGCTACATCGTTTTCCCCACAACTTACCTTCACAGTATAAAACAAAAGTGAAGGAAAAACGGGACTACGGGAACCTAGGAGGAACAGAAGAGGTGAAACGCAATTTCCACAGGAAACAGATTTAACTCTTCAAAATAAAATTCACACACACTTCAACAGGATCGTTGAATAATAAACAAAAATAAAATATAATACATTGAAAATAAGAAATGACAGAGTGTATTTCTAACTCCGTTACATTCACCCCCACTGAATTTTATCAAACATGAGCACTAACTACAGAGTGCACACCAAAGAAAACATCACAAGTTGACAACTTACAAAGGGCCAACATCAAGAAAACCAACATAAAATGTATCCCATAAGGATGAAGTGGTACGAGAGCAGCGCTGACCTCTCAACCCAACAACTGGCAACAGGGTGCCTTGTACACCCCACAAGACCCAAACACAAAGTGCATTGCAGTACAGGCTCATGACATAAGAAAAACAGGACAGTGGGACATTATACTAATACAACACTTTCCAGACCCATAAAGACATAAGCTACCAGCTTATGGTTTTAAAAAGCAAAAATCTGGAACATGGAGTTGCAAACAGCCTCAACATTGAGCTACTCCTGGACAACATCCTGCCTGGACATGGTCTGTATAAGCCTGTTCACAGGATTGATTAAGCGACCAAATCTTGACCTGGCCTGTGCATTAAAACGACCACAGTGTGTGGGTGAGACCTGAACCACAGTATGCAAAGTGTCAGATGTGTTATCCGTCTGTGTCATGGTGTCAAGCGCAAAGTCTGACTGTCTCACATCTGTTGAGACATCCGCAGCAGTCAAAGAGCAAGAATCACAAGTCACAGACTGATCAGTTGTGTGGTCCTCAAGTGAGACAGCGGTGTTCTGGAGGTCAGAAGTAACCCTCGTCATGTCAGTAGTGCTCACCTCAGCCATACTTGGCACAGACAACTGAGTAATCCATTCAATGGTTCTCCTCTCCGAATCCACTGGCACCCCATCAGTCAAGGGGGCCTGTCCATCTCTCACAGTCACAGGAGATTCTCTGTCACTTTCAGTGTCAAGGCTTTCACTAGGCCCACTAGGCTCGCCCCCTCTCCCAGATGAGGTCTCTTCTGTCTCTCCTGAAGCTGAGGGTCCTGTAACTAGCAAGGATGAGGCCAGGTCAGACACCCCACATGTATCCCCCACAGGGAGAAAATTAACCAGCATCAGCAAGTTCCTGTGGATCACCTTCTCCCGTCCAGTGATTGTGTCGCGGATTCTGTACGTGTGTGTCTCTGTAGTCACATCCACCACAGTGTAGACGGTCGAATCCCACCTGTCAGCAAGCTTCCTTTTACCCCTTTCCTTTCTGTTGGCCAAGAGCACCCTGTCACCGATCTTGATATCGGATCCCTTTACTCTCCTGTTGTACAGCTGGGCATGTCGATTCTGCTCCTTTGTAGCATGGACCTGAGCAATAACCATTGCTTCTTTCAGATCATTGGCGAGACTCGCCACGTACTTCTCATAGCTAACCACAGCAGTGTCATGAAGAACAGCACGAAAGAGGACATCAACAGGTAGGCGGGGGATCCGGCCAAACATGAGGTAGAAGGGGGAATAACCTGTCGTCTCATGTTCCGTGCAGTTGTACATGAACGTCAGAGTCTGTAAGCGTCGTGGCCAGTCAGCCTTCTCTTCAGGGGGCAGTACTTGAATCATGCCACCCAGGGTGCGATTGAAACGTTCCACACTCCCATTCCCCATTGGGTGGTAAGGGGTTGTGTGTGATTTCTTGACACCTGAGAAGCTCACTAATCGGCAGACTCTCAAAGTTAGCACCCTGGTCACTATGGATCCTTTCCGGAAATCCAAAGACACAGAAGTACCGGTCCCATAGAACCCTAGCCACCTGCTTAGCTGTCTGGTCTTTACATGAACACGCTTGAGCCATCCTCGTGAAATGGTCAGTTATCACCAAAACGTCGACAGATCTGTTTTTGGAGTTCTCAGCCGACCAAAAGTCAATGCAGACCAACTCCAGTGGCCGGGTTGTCGTTATGCTCTCCAGGGGAGCCCGTCCTTCAGGCTCGACCGTCTTGCTTACGATGCATCGCTGACAATGACGAACATAGTCTCTTACATCCCTGTCGAGGTTTGGCCAGAAAAACCTTTGTCTTGCCAAGCTGAGGCTCCTGGACTGAGCTTGATGCCCGGCCCTATCGTGAACCCCCTGCAGAACCTCAGTCTTCAGGGAGTCAGCCTGAGACTGAGTGTGCATGCGCACTCAGGGCATCAGCTACAATGTTCTGTGGGCTTGGAACATACTTGATATCAAAGTCGTAACTCGCCAACTTGGAAACCCAGCGTTGCTCACAACAATCTAGCTTCGGCTTTGTCAGGATGTGAGTCAACGGGTTATCTGTCCAGACAGTGAATTTGTGGCCTTTCAGCCAGTGACTGAACTTTTCGCAGTCTGACCATTTCAAGGCTAGAAACTCCAACCGATGAGCTGGGTAGTTCTTTTGGGAACGAGATAACGACTTGCCGGCAAAAGCAATGGGCCTGGCTCGTGCTTCACCCTCCTGAATTTGAGACAGAACCGCACCTATGCCATCTAAGGACGCATCAGTTGACAGCATGAAAGGATGGTTGAAATTGGGGTGAGCCAAGACAACACTATGGACCAGTGAAGCTTTCAGACTCTCAAAGGCCTGTCCCTGCTCCGGTGTCCAATCAGTCGCATACAGCTTCCTACTCGACAGTTTGTTTTTGTGTTGTTTACCTCTTCTCTTCGCACCTTTCAGCAGGTCAAACAGCAGCTTGGCCATCGCAGAGTAACCGGGCATGAAGTGTTGATAGTAATTTACCATCCCTAAGAATGACCGTATGCGCTTCGGGGACGGAGTCACGCCATCAGGCTCCATGAGATCAGTGCTCGCCATATTGGTGATGCTCTCAACCTTGCTGGGGTCTGTTGAAACACCATTCTCATCAACAATGTGGCCAAGAAACTTTACAGACCTCCTGAGGAAGAAGCACTTTTTGGGGGCTAACTTCAAGTTGTGTCTACGCAGCCTCTTAAACACTGTCTCCAGGCGCAGTAAGGCAGTCTCCTCATCAGGTGCGAACACCAGGAAGTCATCCAAGTAGCATAAGAGACTCAGATAGTTTTGGTCACCGAAAATACTTGTCATCATGCGCATAAAGCTCCCAGGACCGTTGCAGAGGCCCTGCGGCAGACGGTTGTACTCATACAGGCCCATGGGAGTGGTGAAGGCAGAGTACTTCCTGTTGTCCTCGTGGAGTGGCATATTGTAAAACCCGGAGGTCAGATCCATTGTGCTGAAAAGGCAGTTCCCCCCCAGCGCTGCCAAACAATCTGCCTGGTGGGGAAGAGGATGAGCATCCTTCAGTGTCCTTTTATTCAACCAGCGAAAATCCGTACAGATGCGGAGATCTCCGTTTTTCTTCCACACAAGCACCAATGGTGAAGCGTATTCACTGGTTGATTTTCTGATGATTTCCTTTTCCTCCATCTCGCTCAGTACCTGGCGCAGCTTTTGGTACTGGCCAGGGGGCACTCTCCTGTATGGGAGTCTGAATGGTCTGTTATCTGACAGGTGTATGCGATGTACAAAGTCCTTTGCCTCTCCACAATCAAGATGGTGGCGCGAAAAGATGTCCTCATACTGCATCACAAGGTCAGCCATCCTCTTCTTACAGTTCACAGACACTTCACACGACTCAACGTCAACAGCACTAAGCCCAATTGAACCAAGCATTTCTTTGAAAGAGTCTGCATCAGCAGTAGGAGGCATGGCTGATTGGGTCCAGCCAGCCAGGGGAACCTCTGTCTGTTCAGCAACATCCATGTCCTCAAGCGCTGCACACGTATAAACATCAGCCAACTTTGCATTTCGCCTCAAGAGCACAGGTCTGTCAGATGTATTGATGAGCTTCAGCGGAACCTGCCCGTCTCCGCAAAGTGTAGTTACAATCTTTGCGACCAGAACACCTCTGGGAGCCGAGCGGGATGAAGTGGGCTCCGTCATGACGGTGCTACCTGGAGAAATAGCAGTGTTCTTGGGTAGTTTTCCCCAGATGAGATATTCACGGCCAGGCTCGAGGCAGGTGGCTGAGTTACATCTGACTGTACCGACCTTGTCAGGAACGTCACTCCCTCTCCATGGACTCGGACCTGAGAGCATAGACAGGAAACGTTCAGTGTCTGAGTCTCTGTCTGGGCAAGGGCCAGACACTGTCTTCCAATAGGACTCGCAGAGCTTAGACTGATGCAGGATGTGTTTTATAACATTTGTTCCTATAATCAACTCATCATGCTGTCCCGGGACAACGAGTGTTGGAACAAACATCTTACAGCCATACACTTCCATCTCCACACCAAAAGCACACTTGGGCCTCACACGAAGTCCACCACATCCAACAAGGACTACATTGACATCAATTTGTTTTTGGTCGGTTATCACTCCAGCATCTCTCAGTTTCATCTCAGCTGTTCCGCTAATGCTACACGCCATGGAGCCACTGTCTAACATGCCACCTATTGTAACCGTCCCACCCACTACCGCAGGTGTGTAGAAAAGACTGTCACTACTGCCAACTCTGTGAATATTCTGAAAAACAACAACCTCAGATTCATCACACGAGTCTCTCACAGATGTGTACACAGTCTCAGCATCAGACATGTCATCTGTTTGGGAGTTTGTTGTGCGACCTGTACTGCCTTCCTCTGAATACAAGTTGATTAGTTTCCCTCCGTCTGGGATTGGGTTGAGTGTTTGGCAGGGCAGTTCAGTTTGGTGTGACCGGGGGCGTGGCAGGCAAAACAAAGTCTTTCGGTCATACAGTGTGAAATGGTGGTGTGGCTTGAGTCGTTACAGACCTTATAAACTGCCTCTCTGGAACGCTTTTCACGGGAGAGACGCTGGAACCGCCCACCTACAGTTGGATGCAAAGTGTTGCGCGACTGCATTTTCTCCATCATCTCCTGAAACATGTCGACCATACAGGTGAGAAGTCTCTCCTCTGACTGTTGGAGATTTTGTGCCACGACTGGTACAGACGGACGACTCGGAGCAGGACAGGGTTCGCCTTGAACTGGGACAGATGGTGGAGAAGGGCAAAGAGGATGACACACATGATGCTGGGCTTGGAGAGGGGAAGGTGAGGGACTCGGAGTGAAGCACTGCACAGACCCCGCCTGGTCAGTCGATGGCTGCTCAGAGGCGACTGCGGTGACGTAGTTTTTCAGCTATACATTACCAGCGGCACCGCTACTAGCCCTCAACTCACGCTGATAATCATCAATCCTCAGCTGAACATCACGTGAGGTCCATTCGTGAAGTGGTTTAAACTTCAGAGTGCAGGACAGTTCTGGGTCAGGGCAGTGTTTGACAAACATAAGAGCCACTTCATCGTTCATGTTCTCCGTCCGCTTCCCTTGTCTGTGCAAACCCTCAAGAGCTAGGTCAGCAGCTTTGTTCAGTCTTATCCAATAGTCGACTGGGTTTTCTCTATGCTTGGGCAAAGTGGCATAGAAGTCTGCGAGAGGAAGACATGAGGGAGCGACACTGACGTATTGGAGGAGAACATTGAATATCCGTTCAGGTTCGAGGCTGGCATCAAGAGCAACGGCAAGGCAATCTTCACCACATCTCTGGCCTTGCCCATTAAATGGCTCATAACTTCCTCTGCTTGGTCACAAACAGGAATCTGTCGTTTTCTGAGATGAGTTTTGGTCATGTCAATCCAGTCTTGGACCGGGTACTTGTCAGTACTGTCACCTCTGAATGTCTGAAGTCCTTTATCAGAGTTCACATGGACTGTCACCTGTGGAGGGCGGTCATGTCGGTCAACATTAGCGTGTGTGGTCTGGGTGGTAGTAGTCTGGTGGTCACTGGTCGTGTTTACAACACCAGCTGACATTAACTTCTCAACAATGGACTCACCAATTTGCACACCTAACTGCCCTACCATGTCTGTGAGATGGTGCATGACATCAGCATTACTGTCAGGAGTAGATGTAAGAGGACCCCTCATTAACCCACCAACAGGAGTACAATCTGGGCTCTGACCTAGCCCTGTAGCATGGTTATCCTGTGTTAGTTTAGAGTATCCCACATTCCTACTGCCATCAATACGGCTGAGGAAAGCACCCCTCCCCTTTGGCAGACTAGGGCTAGCAAACTCATCCATAGCTACTTTAGAGGCCGTTTATAACCAATAAATGTACTTGCGTTGTGTATTTAGAACCAAAAAGATAATAATAATATATATATATAAATAATCAAAAGTCATCGACATACTGAGGATAAACAATTTAAAGCACCATGCCCTAATCCACAATCCTTTTTTTTTTTTTTTTTTTAAACCTGATATGACCACAATAGTCTTCAAAGTCGGATCAGGACATCAGCACAGCATCCACGGTGATGAGCATCAAGCTGATCTGAAGATCCGAAGGTCACGGCACCAGTGTAACAGATGTGTTCAGGTCATGGAAGAGGTAGACTCAGATGAATTTTCCAGCGTTCATTTATTCCTGCAGAAGACAATACACCACAGACATTGCCTTCTGGTCTCTCTCGCTGCACATCAGCTTCCTAGACACGCAAAACAACAGAATTTATAAAAGGAAAGTATACTTCAGGGCGACCGGATGTAGCTAATGCAAACGGCGCCTAATAGGGCAAATGAAAGTCACTAAACCTATACTTTTACCATCTAAAATACTGAAAACAGCTGGACACCGTGATCATATTAGCGACCATTACCATGTGTAACAAACGTTTTTTTTTTTTTAAAGAATATAACAAAATAGTGCTACATCGTTTTCCCCACAACTTACCTTCACAGTATAAAACAAAAGTGAAGGAAAAACGGGACTACGGGAACCTAGGAGGCACAGAAGAGGTGAAACGCAATTTCCACAGGAAACAGATTTAACTCTTCAAAATAAAATCCACACACACTTCAACAGGATCGTTGAATAATAAACAAAAATAAGATATAATACATTGAAAATAAGAAATGACAGAGTGTATTTCTAACTCCGTTACACAGACACATAGTAAATAGTTGCTTGTGGGTGAGAGACCAGTTAAAGAAAGACATCTATTTATTCAGATTGTGTAAGAGACATTTCAGTTTCGTAATCCCTTGGTGGATGTCCGCTACACTGACACCCACTTCCCTAAGTGGTAGAACAGAGATAGAGAGAGAACAGAGACATAGCTGGTTGGGTTGGGGGGTGTTACTTAAATCTGGCTGAACTGAGAAACAGAGGTGAAATGGGTAATGGATGTTTGGCAACTGGTGAATAAGTTTCAGAACATGCCGCTCTACCTAGATAACTCAGTAAATGAAGTGCAGAATGAAGACCTGGCAAGGTAAAGTTTGACAGAGGGGGCTAGACCAGTGATTCTCAACTGGTGGGGACCCGTTTTCAGTGGGTCGCAGGCCTTTGCCTGGGCAAAAAAATCCTGTGGTTTTATTTTGAAGGGACTTTTTTTATGCAGTGGAGTGTCGTTTTTTTGCCGGCTCTGGTCTCAACTTGTTTTGCACTAGTCCCTCCATGTTTTCAGCAGCGTGTGCCATGTTGGGTCAAACCATCCTGTTATGGGGGAGACTCTGGGTTTTTACGATAATTAAATTTAACAGTCTACTGAATATAAAATTCACAACTGATGGCGCTGCCTGCATGACAGGAACAAACTCGGGGGTCGTGAGGAGAAAGATTCAAGATTCAAGATGTTTTACTATATGCACAGATAACAGAGTTATTCTATACAATGAAATGCTTATTTTGCTGGGTCCTTCCTAACACACAGAATTAGAATAAACTTAAGGTAAAAAATAATTGAGAAAAAAGAAAAGTAAAAACAATTGAGTGCTGCTTAATTTTCTGTAAAACACAATGTGTTTCAGTATTTACCTGATTAGGTAATCACAAGAAAAGTGAATGTTGTATATATGAATTTTTGAATTGCACTTTTTGTTTAATTTATTTTGAATTTGTGGAAAAGCTGCTCTTCAAGAGTGTTTGTCATAGATTTAGTGAGTGTGTATTCTCAGTTAAAGTTAGGTCATTTGAGTCTTTTTGAAACTACTTCTTAGTTGTTGGACTTTTTTGTTTGTGCATGAAAGCTGTTGAGTCTGTTTAAAAATGCCGGAAGATTCTGAATTTGTATGTATGTTGTAATACCTTGTGTCCTGAAGATGCTCTTTTGGGTTTTTAATTCAAATGCAGCTACTTGAGTGTAAAGGGGAATAGTTCCCTCTCTAGCATCGCCACCAGCTGGTCGTTTTGGTTTATCATTAAACTTGTTTTTGTGTTGGCACACATATTCTGTACTATCTCAGGTTAAAACTGCACCATCTTTTCATTAAATCAATGTGAGAAGTTGAGAATGTTCCTCGATTTGGGTCGCGGCTTGTCATTCAGGGGGGGGGGGTCCCGGAGCCAGACCAGTTAAGAACCACTGGGCTAGACAATCCATGTTTTTGCGGCAAATGCTTATAATACAATATTCATATAGATGAGACTATAGTATTTGACAGTCGCAGAACTAGAAGTAAAGAAACAGCTTCGCAAAGATTTGGGGCTCATTTATGGAGTTTCTGTAGGGGGAAGATTTTGTTGTAAACATGTAGTCTATCGTTTCCCTTTTTTTTTTTGCCCTTTCTTTTCTTTCTACTCTCACTGGTCACATTTAAGGAATGTGGGAGCATTCTACTTGTGGTGTATAATATGTATCTATCTGTGCATGCATGTACATATCTGTCACCCTCTACTGTTATTTTTATTTTTTGTTTCTGTTGAGAATCAGTGCGTAACGCCCAACAACAAAACATGCCACTGATATCTTTATTTTAAATATCTCCAAGTGCCTATATACACTTTTTGATGTGCCTTGTTCTGTCTTGAGTTTGTTTGTGTATTGTGGTAAAGACAATAAAAACATTTGTCAAAAAAAAGAAGTAAAGAAACAAGTTGATCTTGAAAGCTGACATTACAATTATACAGACCGATTAGGTGACAACAGAAAGCAGGAAGACACTGAACGGAGGTTTCAAGGCCTGTCACGCGAGTGACATTACTCACAGTCAGTTAAGACAACTTGCTGCCATCTCATCATTCTTTGTATTAAAAAATGTCAAACCTTGATGTCGCAACTTTGATATATTTTTTTTCTGCCTTTAGCTTTTATTCCTTGTCATTTATCATCACAATTATACTTACACTTCAAGATTTTTTTTAAACATAAAAAGTATGAATGAAAACCTCCAGTAACATTGCGGATTTTCAATACTACAATATTTAATAATTTACCGCCGGCGCCGTTTAATACCGGGTTTCGGAACGCATCTTCAGTATAGGGAACGCAAAAGGCCAAAGACTATTATGAATATTATGTTCAATATCTGCCAATAAACCCTCCTAAATGTTACACACTGTCCCATTATCTGACGATATGCTTTAAGTTGGCTAGGTATATACATTATGTTGACTCAAATGTGTCTTCTCATGTATTCAGTTCAAAACTTAAGATCAAGATGTGCTTTTCCCCTCGCTGTAACAGGAGGAAGTCGGCACTCTGTGCTGTAGGATGTAGCTGGATTTGAACCTGATTCTTTGAAAAAAAATCCCCACCAGCCACATAGAAAGTGGTATTTAGGTCAGATGAGTGTCCACTTTACTGATGTAACTGTGTATAATTATGGGTATTTAAGTCTTTAAGACATGAAAAAAGGAAACATGTCATGTCCCACTGCCACTTGAGGCTGCAATGTCCATTTGTCTAACCATAAGACTATCTTCTTTTCTTGTCTCCACGCAATCATGCATGACATCATATTACTAAATAATAGGTCACATTCTTGGCTTATGCCCACATCCATATTTGGGTCAGGCTTCACTCTTCAGAGTAAGTCAACATGGTCCTCATGGATGTCATAGACAGATTACTAGGGATTTAGCCTGTTTATGCTACAGTGTGCTGGTGGCTAAAAGGTTAGAGAAATGTTAGTGCAGCGTGACTGCAGGATACCAAGTGGACAAGAGTGTCTGTGTGTGTGTGTGTGTGTGTGTGTGTGTGTGTGTGTGTGTGTGTGTGTGTGTGTGTATTTGTGTATGTGTGTGTGGGCAAGTGCATGCGTGGGAGAGAAAGAGGAATAAGCGATATGATAGATTATACAACCATTCCAATAGTGTAAAGTGTCATTCGAAATCCTACTTTTGATTCAATCTTAATGAAAACACTCAACTTCCTTGCGACACATTTAGTGTGCCATCGCTCACATACCTACTCCTCGACTCACGCTGTCTTTCTCACTTGCTCATGCTCTCAGAAACAAACACACAGAAACATGCTCACGTGTATGCATGCTCACTTGCATACACAAAAGGGTCTTATCAGGCTGCTGTGTGTCTGAAGTGTTGTTTTTATATTGCAACCATATTTCATTTTGGCCTACTTTCTTTAAATTGCCTATGGGGTTTTGTAGGGGAGAGGAACCATCACATTTATATATGAGATTGAAGGAAAGGAAAGAGAGGTGGGGGACTTGTATATGTTCTTATTCATTTTCCTTGCCTGATCCTTACTCTCTATATGTTGCCCTTTTTCCTGTTGTAGTTCATGTGCTCCAGAGCAGGGGTATTTTGAAGTTGATACATTCACTTTTGATTGATATTACTGGGAGCAAAAACATGTTTACAGAAACACTGAGGTGCACACACAAACACACGCGCGCACACGCGCACACACACACACACACACACACACACACACAGTCTGTCCATAACACTCACACATGCTCAAACATTCATGAACATAATGGCTCTTGTTGGTGACTTTCAATTTCTTACGGTAAAAAAAAACGTGTGCGTGTGTGTGTATGTGTGTGTGTGTGTGTGTTGCAGGTAAAATATGAAAAAATAAGTTTTCAGATGTCCGCTCTAAAAGACTAAATTCTACACATAATACACCAAATACGGACTCCCTTTATAACTGTCGAGGCGATTACATGTCGTCATTAGTCACACCGATTGGTTCCCAAATATCAAAAAGTTCTTATCTGGCGTCAGGCCTGTTGAGAGGCAGGCACCATATAAGGAGTAGAAGAGAGAAGAGTGGCATGCTGTTGATGGTGTGTAACTTTTTGAGGGGAACTTGGTGGATGATGATGATGATGACCCAAATCCCTGATGTGTTTTGTTTAGTTCCAGTCTGTTTCCTTCTATCTGTTGACTGGACTGAAGCCAACTCACAGCTCAGTGCATGGCTGGCAACACAAGAGTGTATTCAGAAGTAGGACCTGCACAAAGAAAGTTCCACTGTGTTGTGTTATTCTTTGTTTGTAATTATATTGTCTTGTCAAGGAGTCTAATGTCTAATGAACATTTTTAAAGTTTGACAGCAACGATGTGATTTGCTTACAGAAACTGCGCCGAATCTGATTGGTTCATTTAACGTACACGCCCCCCAATCAGCTGATGGAGTAATCTTGGGAGAATTAGAATCAGACTGTTACACCCAGCCCACCTTAGGAGAGAAATCTGTCTACTTCCACATCCCTGAACAAGCGAAATCCTTCTGCGACCGTTATTGAAGTCACGTCATCAAAATACAACTCGGCCATATAAAGAGGCGTCCACAGACGTTGCACTTTGAAAATTATTAATTTTTTTAATTTTTTTCACCTTTTGGTGGTGTGGTTACTGTCACACCCGCTACTATTATTGAGAGCTACTCTTATCTTTTACATTTTAAAATACATTTCACCGTGTGTAGTATAAGTTAAAAGTTCCATGTCTGATGCGTTTTAACATACTTGTTGTGGGTAATAATACTCAACTTTATTTAGGGTGACCAGATTTGAGTTTGTGAAAAAGAGGACACTTCGTCGCGGGGGGTAGTGTATAGCATGCTGCATATGAATATATGTGAATGCATACAAATGTCACAAATAAAATGACAAAATGACTATACGAACATCTGTTTATTGAACTTAAACAAAATTGCAAAGTGCAAATGTAAAACAAATCTTTTTTGTGGCATTTAGTCCAGTGCTTCTTTAATGTGTCTTGTCCATATATTGAAAATCAGATTGCTCCATCAGACATTTTTTAATTTTTTAAATTGCAATCACTTAGAACAATGAAAATAAAGTTATATCTGTGCAAAAAAATAACTAATATTTAGTTACTACTAAATAGCTCATTGTGGAAAACAATAAGCTTTTTTTTTTTTGCCAAACAAAACAGAATGAGTGCAGATGAGCATCAGGTTGCATCAGTATTAGTGGAGCAGTGAGCCTCTACACATCTTTTATAAACGGGGTTGTAGATTTGATACAATTCCTGTTCAACGTTGAGCTGAGATCTGTTTTCTGTTTTGAGAGACGCAGCAGCAGAAAGGACGTCACGGAGACTTCTGGCAGAGACCAAAGTCGAGTCGCGCATGCGCAAGCGTAACCTGTTAACGGCGTAAACATTTACCCGAAAGTACAGGCATTTCTCCATGTATTTATTAATGACTTAGTTTTATGTCCGTGTACTTTGTACTTTTGTAATATGTGAAGCCAGCAGCTCATTGTTGGTACAAGACACGAGCACTTTGGCTCGTTTCACCTGGAGCAGGAGAGCTGCTCTGGGTTCAGAGAGCTGCTCCGGTGCTCCTCACATGAGGGCTGCTGTTGCCATCTTCACCCTGGGAGCGTTTAAAACGCAGATATAGCAGTCTGCTTTTCACGCGACATATTTTCGACGCTCTCTGTCCGCGACCAGCGCTCACCTGTCTGTGCGCGCGCACGTGTCTGTGTGCATCGGGCGGAACTCCGCTGTGCGCGACGCAGAGCAGAGGAGAAGTGTTAACGCGACCATGTAGAGACAGAAATGACAAGCTGTCGTGTAGATAAGATCAATAAAATACGGCCGTTTAGTTTGTTTAATAACAGAACAAGGTGTAGACCTGTTCTATAGGAAAGAGAAACTTAAATGACGACTTGTGATCTGGTGCTATCAAGAAAATTACAGGGGGGCGGGGGTCTCTTCAGGGGGAGCCCCGCCGAGGCAAAATCCCGGACGTTTTTGGAATCCCTGCCGGACGGATTTTTTAGGTCTCGAAAAGAGGACATCTGGTCACCCTAACTTTATTATTCTTTATTGTGATGTCACAAAGCTGGCCTGAGACACTATTTATGTGTTGGGAGAACCTCCCAGTTTGGAGAAATTAAGGAAGTCCAAGTTACGGGACTCCTGCGGTTAGGCCCCGTTAGGGAGAAAAAGCTTATATGATAGGAATTTCTCTTCATTACTTCATAAGATGAAGACAGGCTTTGATAGATGGAAAACCATCTGTGTTTTATTAACAGGCAGTTAGGAGTTAATTATATTAAGATGAATGTTTCTTATATTTGTTTCAATGTCTGCCGGGGTTCTTGCCTAAACTCTTTTTTTACTAACTACTGTTAGATACGCATTAAAGGCTTTATATGGGATTCATAAGAAACCAAAGATGTAAAGTGACGCTACAAAGACATCAATCTTAAGGTGGACTCTCTTCTTAATTTCAGATATTACTACTGGGAAGCAAATACAGAAAATAATATACTGGATCAAGCTCCCTCAAGTAAGCTGGTGTCTAAATGAAGCTAAATCTTCATCTAACTCTTCTAGCATTGGTAAACTCTAGACCTCTCCCTGACTGCCAACATTACCGCAACAACACGTTCCTGTAGGTACATGCTGGACAACATCAGGAGAATATGTCCCCTTCTCACTCAGAAGGCGGCACAGGTTCTCATCTCGCGCCTTGACTACTGTAACTCCCTCCTGGTAGATCTACCTGCTAGTGCCATGCAACCCCTGCAGCTCATCCAGAATGCAACAGCTCGACTGGTCTTTAACCTCCCGAAATTCACCCACACTACTCCGCTCCTCCGCGACCTTCACTGGTTACTGGTGGCCGCCCGCATACGCTTCAAAACATTGGTACTTGCGCACCGTGCTGTGAACAGATCGGGTCCAATCTACATCCGGGACATGGTAAAACCGTACACCCCAGCTCGTTCACTCCGCTCAGTTTCTGTAGCTCCGTCACTGAACACTAAACACTCAACAAAGTCACGACTATTTGCTGTCCTGGCTCCTCAATGGTGGAATGAGCTCCCCATTGACATCAGGACAGCAGAAAGTCTATACATCTTCCGCCGCAAACTAAAAACACATCTTTTTCGATTATACCTTGAATAAAGAAAGTAGCACCTTAGTAGCACCTTAGTAGCACTTTAGTAGCACTTAAATGGCACTTACTGATAGCACTTTGTAGTTTGACTTTCTTGAAGAAATTGTACTTTCTTGATTCTTGTTGTTCTGAGTTTTTACTCATGGTTGATTGCACTTATTGTAAGTCGCTTTGGATAAAAGCGTCAGCTAAATGAAATGTAATGTAATGTAGACTACCCTACTCCCCAAGAAAATATTCATCCAACCCGGAAAATTCTGGCACAATTTCATACCAAATTTGACTTCACAGCTGTATCTACTCTACTATTCATGATAATCACCTCTTTCCCCCACCCAGACTAGACTATGCATTCTCTCTATTGCTTGAAAAATAAAATAAAAAAAATCCCATCTGTTTTGCTATTTGTAAGTGTGACATTTTACTAGATCCCCAATTTTCATAATTCACCACCAAACTCACTACCAAAGGAAAAATTATTTATATCCCAAATATTCAAATCATCAACTCAATTTCTGAGACTAACATTGTCAAAAATCTAAGTGGATTGGGAAAAATAACTTGACATGAGCATACAAGATTAATTTTGGGACCAGGCCCTAATTGGGGTGAATAACAGGTCTTTATATGCACGATTAAATGTACTGCAATTCAAGGAACTGCATCGCCTGCACTACTTTAACTTCAAACTTTCGAAAATGTACCCAAATGTAGTGGATAGCTGCAATATATGTCACAACTCACCAGCAGATCTTACATACATGGTTTGGTTCTGTCCACAACTAACAAATTACTGGGATACAATATTCAAAGTCTTATCAGAGTCTCTCAATCTTAATATTTTACCCAACGCATGGATCTTTGGTGTTCAGGGGGACGGAGCTCAAACTTTAATAAATAAACACAAAAACATAACGGCTTTCTCAAACTTTTTGGCATGAAGGAGAATCCTAATGGATTGGAAGTATGAGGATACCCCAAATTATTCTATGTGGTTGAGGGATACGGTGTTCTTTTCAAAATTGGATAAAACTAGGTTTGCGCTGCGGAGCCATCCTGAGAAATTCAAATCCTTGTGGTCCGATCAAACAGTACTTTGATGAACTGAAGACTCTCTTTAGATTCATAGCGCTTTTCTGTTATCTTGTTGTTGTTTTTTTCTTAATTTTTTTAAAATGTTACATTTCTAAAACACATTACTTTAATTCCCTCCTGTATTTTATGTATGTATTGTATGTATACAATTGAGGCAGTGTGATCTGTTCTGTGTTGGGGGAAGTTGGAGTTCGTAACATGAGGGGGGAAAGATGGAGGGGGAGAAAATGGAAAATGACATGTACAGTGTATGAATGTGTTCTCTGTGCTTTTGAGAATAAACACACACTCACAAATCCGTTCCATCGAACGCCACTCAGACCACGGCAGTCAAACCAGCCTCAAAATAAAAAACGGTTGTTTTGCAGTATGTGTATACTTGGCATTATGGTGAGAGCATATACGACCTGACTTCAAAAATACAATCGGCCTAGCCGCAGAAGCAAGTTGCAATCATTGTTTAAATGTGTACACTTTTAGAGGGTGCATTCATAGCGTTGCACTCATTTGTACAAATAGAAAAATAGAAAGTGACCAAACTTTCACCTCCACACACCTGGCTAATGGAATTCATTAATTCGTTTATTTGAAGTGGGTGTGATTGTCATTCACTCTTCAGTGCCGTTCTTGTCTTCTTTGCTACAACTATTGCAGCATCAACGTTAATCTCTTTAGGTCATTGTTGTTTTAAATAACAATGTCAACAACTAACCTAAGCCCCGCCCGTAGCTGCCAGTAGCTCTACACAGGATGCTGATTGGTCCTGTCACTGGCTGATCAGAAACAATTGATTACTTGAAGTCTTATAAGATAGCTTTTATGTGCTATCCTTTTATGTGATATCCTTTTATGTGATATCCTTTTGTGGGATCCTGCGATTCCCCTGTAATCTTGTGATTTCACAAGAATCCAGCTGCCCTTCAATGTAGTCTTAGGATGCCTCTTAAACAAATCTTCAAGCATTTTTTGTGATATACCTTTTGGGCTACATACATTATCTTCATCATCTTGAGGTGTCTTTTTCTCGGATGGAGATTCTTCCCTCATAAGAAAAAGCATTAGTAGTTGCGTATAATACATTACAATGTGATTCCATTGAATGAAAAGTAACATAATATGATACATGTTACACAGAGGAGAATGCATTTGCAAGGGTTTGAGCACTGCAGAATAGGAAATAAACATTCAAGTTATTTAAAAAAAACTGTCCCATAATTTTCTAATCATTGACATTCATGTATTCCAATCGTTGGTTTTAAACCCTGTTTTGTGTTTGTGTGTGTGTGCACGTCTATTTACTTACCGTGAACATGTAATTGTTTATAATTCAGCCTGTGTGTTTGTGTGTTTAGTGCATTGTACATGTTTTATTTTCCCTTCTAAAGGAATGACCTGCTGGCACAGTTGGGGGAGGCAGGGTCAAAGCCGGTCACTCAACAGGACCATTTTAATTAGACATCAGAGAGGAACCAGGGCTCACCAGTAGCAGTGAAAGGTTCAGCGATATAGAGGATGACTGGGAAAATACATTATTTTTAAAAGTTTAGTTTTGCAAGTTTTGATAAGTCAAAGAAAAAAAAGGGTTGCAACCGATGGAATGATTGCATACAGACATGTCCGGATAAGGCACTAAGAGAGGGTGGATAAGAGGGAGTTAAAGAGAAGAAATATAAAGATGTTTGAGAAAGAGCATGGGTGTGAGAAGAAGAAGCGATGACAGAACAGGGGAGGTAAAAATGTCTTGGGTTAAGGTAATAAAAGTATGAATACAAAATAATGAATACAAATTAATGATACATATATATATATATATATATATATATATATATATATATATATATACACACAAATCATATGAAAATAAATCAACAGCAAAGTATTGTACCCTATGTAAAATTATTTAAAATAAAATGCATAAACCACAGTATATGATACCAGGGTCAGATAGATTTATGAGAGATAGAGATTTATTGAGCATATTTTTTTCTTTTAGAATATTCAGCTCGTCAAACAATATACTCGTGGTGAAATGAAATGTGCACTGAGGAAAGGCTTGTAAAACATCAAGTAGCTACCTGAGTCATTCATTAAAATGACTCAGTAGCATTGGTCTTCTGACGGATTTGATTCGTCAGAGGGAGGTATTATACACATGTCCAGACATGTAAAGAAAAATGACATCAATATCAGAGAACATGGTGTGATCTTGTCTGCTAGCTTAAAATCAATTTGAGTGTGCCGATGTAGTATAAAGACCCAAAGAACCACAACACAAGACCGGAGGTAGTGGAGGTGGATGTGTCAAACAAACAGGACTTTTAACAGGAGTTATTTTGAAGTCACATGTTTACTGAACTTATGGTACATTGATTACCTTTTAGTTAGTTGATGTACTTATTATCTTAGCCCAACCATGATGTTTTCCTAAACTTAACAAAGTGGTGTTGTTGCCGAAAGCTAAGCAAGTTGTTTTGCATGAATTCACAACATTACCGACATGTTTACTGCAATGGCAGAAGAGTTTCAGAGTTTGATGTGCTGGGCAACCCAATGCATTAGGAAGTGATGCCAAAGTTCTTTGCCAGGCATCAATATGTGACAAGTTGAGGGATGAGGATTTGTTGGTACTTAACTGCCAAATATCGCAAAGCCAAGACACGCCCGTGTCGTCAGCATCAGCCGTACTTTCTGTGAAGTGCAAATGTTTGAATGCCAACAGACTAAACTAGACAGTGAACATCACCATAATTGAAAGTATCCTTGTGAGCATGCTAGCATGCATTTAGCTGAAATGCATGCTAACATGCATCCTGTGCCTATGTACAGCAGCACAGAGTCTGCATAACAGTAGACTATAGGAAATGGATGGCATTTATTTAGCGCATTTATACAAAGGACTTTATTCTCATCCACACACACACTGATGTGGTACTATGCAAGGCACCGGCTTAAACATCATGAGCAATTTGGGGTTCAGTATTTTGAGCAAGATAACGTTCTAGTATGACACTAATACTATGATGGGTTCTGTAATGGTATAATAAGTTCACACTATTCAGATATTTAATCATTATTTGCTTGTCCATGTTTTCTAGTGAGTAATAAGGGCTGGATGGGAAAGGTGAAATATTGAGATTAACACAATTCTTTTCTTTTCTTTTTGTGACTACATTTGCCCCAGGTTGAATACACACACACGTACACACATATGCTAAAACAATTCTTCAAGTGTGTGTTCAGAAAGTCATTTGTAACTCCCCCCGTGTTAGTGTGGATATGTGGAGTTAGAATAGCACGAGGAAAGCATGTCTTGCAGTGACAGCAATTTTCAACACAATAAAAGCTCTGTGCAAGATGCCAGAAAGCATGGCTGCATAATGTGTCTTCATTTTAATCTGGGGAGGAATGTATATGAAGAATGGAAATATGGGAGGAGAATGTCTTTCTGGTGCAAATGAGGATTTTATTTTTTCTCTTTTCGAGGAAAGGACTGCTTCGTGCAAATCTGTCCAAACTGGCAATAATTACATTCACAGGGTGACTACACTCCCCTATTACATCTCTTATTGTCTAATTTAAAAATAATTACTCATATTTGACTTCCTGTGAGACAAATATGAGAAAAAATAGGTACCACATATAAAATAATAAAAATATAAACAATTGTCAAAGGTTGGACCCAATAACTGAAAACATACTTAACAACACTGTGACACATACATATAAGCAGACAGTTGATTGATTCATTTTGAATTCATAATATATGTAATTCTGGCTGAAACTTTATTTATAATTGCCTGAGAAAACTCTGAGTGCTATTTCATTTGTAGTCTAATGTGGTGTTGACTTCACTGTCATAATTATGTTGGATTTTTACAAAAGCTTGCTGTGATGCAAATAAAACTATCACTACAGTGACCTTGCTGTGCTCACTCACTCCAAATATGAACTCTGCTGAAATCAATAGAAATATTTGAAAAGAATATACCTTTTGATATATTTGAGAGACTTGCATCGCCAGATAATAAGCAGGATTGTACGGTTCTGTCTCGGAGACAGAGAATGAGCTGTTTGCATTTGAATTAATTTACATGTACTTTGCCTGTGAAACATCACGCCACTGTGGAGGATGGTTTTGTATGTCCTTGTGACCCTGGGAGGTTTGTTGTCTGGGAAATTGCTGATAAGATTCAGAGATTCTTATGAATAGGCTTCAACAGGAATGAATGGGCTACACAGGCCTACAAAGACAGGTGTAGGGGTAAAGGTGAAAATAGTGGCCTTGGCAGATAGGCCCCATGGGTTTGTCAGCTATATTGGGAGAAGGAAAGTCAAATCATTGCTCAAGAAGAGTTGAATTTGTTTGGTTGTGTTTGGTATGTCCTCCTTTCAGTTTGATTTTCTTCTTTATTTATACACAGGCTCACAAATCCAAGGGCAAATGTTTGCCAGAATATATATTCTATGGTAAAGCTGCATTCAGTGGAGTGCCCATGTCCAAGGTAAACAATGTGAGGACAGCATTATGCTCATGTTGTGATAAGCTAATCTTACTTTGCAGTAAAGTCAACATCAAACTCGCAGAGCTTACCCCCTGCTTGTCTTACCTATGGTCAGTGGTGGGCCGTCAGGGCCTGCTAAGCCTTCGCTGCTGTCCTAAACAGAATCACAAAGTTATATCTATTTTATAATTTAATTGTTTTTCACAAATACACTACTCTATGGTAGAGAAGCCGGTTAATCTTCATGGTGACAGCCAGCTAGATGGGTTCTCACACTCCGGTACACTAGGTGGCGGTATGCACCTAGTCAGGTTGCGATCAGCAGCAGCAGCAGCAGACTTTTCCTGTGGACACTGTATAACAATTGGACCTGCTGTCCTCCCAGCCCCGCGGCGCATCTCACCCTGCTTGGCCACCCAAGGCGTGATGGAAAGCAGATCTGCGCTAGCTCGCTGTTAGCTCGAGAGCTAACTAGCGCTCGCTGTCAGCTCACAAGGGGACAGGGGTGCCAGCTGTTTGCGCCGCGCAGTGAACAGCTAGCGCAAGTAGAAAATCCACGGCCCGCCACTGCCTATGGTGGTCACTCTACAGTTGCACATGTTATAACGGAAACAAATACTCTTGTGTATACTGTATGCTCTGTCGTCTACATACACCCACCATGGGTCAAAGTAGCTCCAGGCCAATGAGTTAACGACATGCTACTTGTTATGACATACAGAGGAACTGGGGCAATTGAACACATCCTCTATGTATCAGCAGTAAT
Source organism: Myoxocephalus aenaeus (assembly GCA_038501785.1). Classification (NCBI taxonomy): domain Eukaryota; kingdom Metazoa; phylum Chordata; class Actinopteri; order Perciformes; family Cottidae; genus Myoxocephalus; species Myoxocephalus aenaeus. The sequence goes on along the minus strand of JBAMJR010000180.1, from coordinate 1,945,123 downwards.
AAACAATACATGTTCAACTTTTTCTATAATTTCGCTTTGTGTGGCTGCTGCTGTGCGATTGTATGTGTGATTGCGTGTGTGTGTGTGTGTGTTAAAGTGTGTGTCTATAGGTCCCATGTGCCACATTGGTACACTGACTATGAGCTAATAGACTGATCAAGCAGTCCCCCCAGGTCATACAGGGCTGTGTAATTGAACCATTGAGAGTTTCCCACTAACCTGTAAATACCATTTCTCTCATACTCACAGACATATGCACACTCACACACTAACGCACTTTCAGCCCTGTGGCTCAAACACAAAGCCACTCCAGCTGCTTTGTGGTTACAAGCTTTTCTTCACATCCTATCATCTCAATTGTCAATTCTCTATCCATCCACAAGCCCCTTTACTGTATTCCTTTAAATCCCTTATCATCTCTCCTCCTTTTCCCTGACCTCCAATAAAGCTGACATCACTTTGAGCTATGTTCCTACATTGTCTTAATAGACATCTTCTCTCATTGTTCCACCGCCATCTTTTGTAACTACAATCATTCCTCGTTATCCTTATAGTTAAACGCTCCCTTAGGAGATTTTTTTTTTTTCATTGTTTATTTTCGACCAAAACTGTTGAGCAAATCACAAAGCATACAATAAAAGTCCAAATGGATTCAGTGCACTGACTAGTGACAGGGAAACTTCTGCAGTGTCAAGTTGCACTGAAGGAAGTAGGAGAGCACAGGCTGTGAGGTCATTCCTGCAAACACTCATTGTCATAGAGCGTATTGGAAGCAGAGTTAGGATTACTGGAGTAGTTGAGACCCCAGAGACCATTGTTAATCAAAATTGGTATTCCTGCTGTTATCATTTCATTACAAACACGGTGTGACTGTGGATACTAAACAGACCAGGTAATATAATAGTAATATAATTGCAGGGTAGGCAGGCTTTGGACTTGTTTTGTGCAGGCATACTAAATATATAGCATATCAGTCCAAACCAAGTAAAATGGTATCTTGTATTTGCTTTTCTACATTATACGCTGTCATGATGGATAAGAAGAAAGAAAATCAAAAAGAGAGTAATATTCTTTAAAATATTGGTCTAAGTGTCAGATTATGCCCCGGGCAAAGAATGGAGTTGGACCAATATGTGTTGTCAGGTTGTCCCAAATAATAATCAAAAAGTAGTAAAAGTCATTACCAAGCCTGAGATTCAGAGGTACCACTACAATAATTAAAATCTCTTGAACACCCAGTGAGTTTTATATTCTCAAACACTGCCTAGATACAAGACTATGAATGAAAGGTTAATGTCTGTAAAAGTGTTTCATTCTGCAATCATATTTTAAACCAAGAAATTATGTCTTGAGCTCATAACCAGTTATGATCAGCAGACAATTCCCATTGTGCAGTTCATTGGTGTGTCCATGTGTGTGAAAAAGACACATTTGGTGGCCAGAGAGCACACACACACAAAAATAGACACAGCCACAGAAGTGTTTAGCATGGCATTGTTATTCCACACAGACAGCTGCATCCATTGCCCACTATAAATACACAAAAAAGCAATTTGAAGATAACAATAATTTCTGGAATGTTGACATCGAGCAGGGTATGATCCCCCTGGACTTAATTCACAGTTGTAAAATTAGAGAGCAAATATTTAGGAAATAAAACATGAACTTTTTTTAAAAATTGCATTAACAATGACTCCATGGTGGTTGTTAAAATGAGTTATTATATATATATATATATATATACATACAATGCTCTTTCTCAGCTGAACCGTTTGAACTATTAGCAATTAGCGGTGAGCAATTGCATTTTTCAGTTTGAGCCAGTTCTCGTAGGAGTAGGGTTAGAATGCATTTGCTTTCAGAATATTGTCAGTATATCGAAATGACTCCATGTTGTTTTGGCATTGACAGTGTTATTGTGTTCTGTGAGGATAGAATATGTTCTTTCTTTTTTGGTGAAGTGGAATTCCCCCGAAAGTAATGAAGTCCAGAGCAGAGACCACTGGTGTTGAGTTTACAACAACTGGCTCTCACCACCAGAACCGTCTGTTAGGCGATGCCAAAAAGCTTCAAAAGAATGTTCTCTTCCAAAAAATATAACAAGCTCTGGGAGTGTGTGGAGGCAGAGTGCCAAGAACCTATCTGTGTCACAACCCATATCGGGGGTTTGCAAACATCGCTACAGTGGGAGGGGAAGGCATGTTGTCCAGACACAAGGCACCCCTTGACTTAATGACATGCTGACTGCTTGGTTCCTGGTTCTGTCAAGTGGTTGGGGAATATGGGACATAGTCCATATCAAGGACAGGGAGTTGGTGTAATGTCACATATTATTACATTGTCCACGCTGCGTCAAAGTTTTCGTCATCCCGTGTGGGCGTGGTCAGCCCCTTACTCTCTTTTTTTGCATTTTTGGGGATGAAGTTATACTTTAACTTTCAGTGGCAAAAGAAGTACTCAGATCTCTACTTGAGTAAAAGTAGTAATACTTTAGATAAGCAATAAGGTACGAGAGGCAGTACTGTATCGTCAATAATGTACAATAATGTACAATAATGTTCAAGGGTTTGCCGGCCCTCCGCTGTGCGTCGGGCCTAACAACACCCTTGAACAGTTATAAATAGTAATAGTAAGCTCCCTTTCAGCACAAAATAGCTGTAGCCACCAAATGTTGTGTATCGCATTTCAGCGTCAGAGAAAATAGTCCCTTATGTGTACGATTTACTGACCAGCCCGGTTGAAAGCAGGGTGGAGGATGACACTCAGCCACCGATGTAAAGAAGTGCTCTCGCTGCTTCTGTCCGTCTTTTCTCTGTCATTTTTCTCCTCCATGATGTTTAGAGAACTTGCCTCGCGTCGGGAAATTACCAACGTAATTATCTCTCACTGGAAATTATCACGATTTTGTGATCAAACCCTTTTCATTCCTCATCTTAGTTTCCGGTTTTATGCACTAACTAGTCTGCTCTCAGAGCGTTATCTGCTCTGCTCTCCTGATTGTGAGCCGTATCAACGTTTGAATGTACAGCAGGAACAGGGACCACAAATACATTATTCACCGCTGACATTCTCATCAAAAGTCATTCCCCCCAAAATATCAAAGTTTACACGAAACATGTTTGGTAACTGTCAAGCTTGAAATGACAACTAACGTCGCGCAATTTAAATCTACCTGTTATTTTAAGTGTGCACTGATATGGAACGCTCTAAATGTAAACAGGCTGTACAGTACTTTATGGCTGAATAAAGTACACCCCGTGACTCACTCTCAACCAATCAGAATGCTTGATTTGATCTACCCATATTATAATATAAAATATTCTGTTACAACTGACAAGTAAAGTCCTGCATTGACAATATTACTCACGTAAAAGCACAGATGTATTAGCATAACCATAAGTAGGCTACCGATAACGAAAGTTAGGCTACTTATTATCCGCAATGGCCTATTTCAGAATTATTTATATATAATCTTATTGGGTTTTTATTTTTGATAGATTAATAGGTTTGTCTTTTAAATGTTTTATAAATGTTTCCATTCCTAATCATTAAATGTAATAACAGCTGTGAAGTATTTAGTTTTTACTCAATATTCAATAGCTGTGGTGCACTTAAATTTTTTTCAATGATTAGGACATGTACTTGTCCTAATGTGAATAAGCTGCCAGAGAGCATAAAAATGCATTAAAACAGTTTGTTAATAAAAAAGATAACATTGGAGGATCCCCCCACCGAAACCCTCCTTGCATCTTGGGTGGAAAATAGTGTGGATGTTGGGTGAATAGGCATTCAATGATATTTAAACATAAACCATTCATGATTCTTGTCTATAAAAGTGATATGTCTCTACCTCTTAGTTGAGACCTCTAACACCCCATTAAAAGTGACGTCAATATCCCTCTTGTGTCTTAACCTTTCTCTGCCCTTTGACATTTAGTGAGGCCTGGCCTCATCATGACCCCATGACATGGCCCAGGCAAAGCCGGCAGTGTCATACAGCTCACTTTTCTTCTAAAATATGTAACCCAAAATAATCATTATAACAAAAAACTCATTTGGAGTGTCTAATTCTTTTCTGAGGGCTCCGTGGCACTATTGTTTTATGGGGTCAGCTAATCTGGCACATTTCAGAGATGAGCAATTATCTCAAACTCAGCTTGCGTCTAATTTAGAGAAGAGAGAGAAGAAAGAGGGGGTCAGAAAGGCTAAGTTATTTCCCATTAGGTCACTGAGTCACTTGTTGACATTACATGTGTTAAATGTGTTGAATAGTTGATGTGTTATGAGTATTTCACCTCCATCCCACTTATCAAAATATTGTTTCAACATAGCACAGTTTGTTTGCTTGTCCTTCTTAGACTTTCTATTTTTTTTAATTATTTCTTTCAGTGTGCAAGACATCAATTCAATCAAACACATGCAGTATATGTGCCCTTCCTTTCACGCAGTGGTCTCCAATGAAGGAGAGAGCTATGTGTATTGTGTCAGGCTTTGTTTGTAGCGACCAGGAGATAGACAGGCCAATTACCCTGCAGAGGCCGTTTAAGCGCAGACGGGTCACAGGGTGGTGGGCTAACCCAGGCTTGGAGCGCATCATGGGGGACATAGAGGTGCTCTTTGAATGCTTGTTCCGCAAATGAAGCCCAGTCGGGAACAACAAAGTCAGACAACCTGTCCTCCTAATCTGCTTTAGAGGTAGCCAAGGGCACGTAGTAGAGAGAAGACACTTTTAAGACACTTCCCAATCGGCGTCACTCAGCAAAAACGGATTGTTTGTTGCTTGGTACGTGCATATGCACACATTTTTTTTTAGGAAATAGAAAAAATAAAGACTTTAACAAACACAAAAACCTAGAAATCTTAACCATGGTAGCACACATGTACTGTATGCCCTACACACACTTTAACAAGCACCTCTTCGTGAGCAGCATACTAAACTTTCCATTGCCTTTTGTCCTTCACCAATGCCCTCTCCTCCATTCTTGACTCCTCCTCATTTTCTCAAACCTGTCTCTCCTCTCCTACCCTCCTGCTCATTTCCTTTGTCACACCCCCTGTACATTTTCTTTCTCTTTCTTAATTTCTCCGTTTTCACCTTCTCACATCTGTCTTTTCTCTGGAATTGAGAGAGAGAGAGAGAGAGAGAGAGAGAGAGAGAGAGAGAGAGAGAGATCAACAAATGGGAGAGGAGAGAGGATACAGTCTTTGGGATTTGAGCATATGCCAGCCTGCCTATCTTTTTATTTGCGCTACACTGTGTGAATGTTCCCACTTCTCATATGGTCTGTGGGTGCATTTACTTGTGTTTGGTCCTGTCTGCCTTTACTGATCGACGTCACTTTTGACAAACCAGCAGTCCTAAAGCAGCAGCCGGCTGAGGCCAGAGGCTATTGGAGCCAAACATAGAAACATGCAGAGCAACAAAGCAATCACACGCCATTTGTCCCTCACAACCCAACAAGGTTAGAGCTAAAATAAAAGAAAGAAATAAAGAAGGATTGTTTGCGGCTCTGTGCCTACACAAAAAGGGAAGGGTTTTACATTGTATCCTTTTTTGATTGAAAACAAGTGTGTTTTCTTTGCCAAGCATTTTCTTCCATTCAAACCCAGTGTACCAGATTGTAATTGACTGTGTGGCCTTCCACTCTCTCTGACATTCAGGGGCAGTAACTACCTCACCCCTTAAATGCTGAATTACCTTTTTCCCTTCTAAAAGTACAAGTTGCGCACAAAGGGTTGTGCGCAGAAAAGGAAGTCTTAGCTATGGTATCTGCTGGTTACACCGGATCCCCAAGAATATAGCCCCCCCAGAGGGTTATTGGAGATTCTGAGATTGCTCATATGCATATGGATCATGCTGTATGTATCACTCCTGTTTAAATCAGGCATTTTGGGATCAAAAAGTGTCCAAGAAAAGTCACTCCATCTCTAAATCAGCTCATTCAATCAAATCACTGTCAAAATGATGGCAGTACACACACACACACACACACACACACACACGCACACACACACACACACACACACACACACACACACACACACACACGAACATGAACACACCCACCAACACATTGCAATCAGCAAACACACCAAGCATCCCTGCCTGTCATCGAAATAAACAGAGCCTTTTTGGCATATGTGCCACATTGAGCTGATACTATAATTAGCTGCACAATCATAATCATTGTTACATTTCACTCGTTCACTTCCTGTGCAGGGGGAAATCTCTGTCTAATTTACATCATTAAAGTAATTGCCCAACACTTGCTAATGCACCAGTTAATGTCGACTTATGCCAATCTAGCCTCCCTGCTAGCTCTCATTTTCCATGATTAGCCACTGATGCTAACTGAGCAAAACCGTGGGAGACGTATCAAGTGTCATACATCGTGTGTGTGTGTGTGTGTGTGTGTGTGTGTGTGTGTGTGTGTGTGTGTGTGTGTGTGTGTGTGTGTGTGTGTGTGTGTGTGTGTGTGTGAAAGCTTAAGACAAAAATGAAAGTTTTGGATTTGTTGTTTTTCTGCCCATTGGCAGTCTAATGACAATTTAGCCTCTGGGGTCAACGGCTCCAGAGACATTTACGTATTCAAATTTCTGAGGTTTTGATGTAGACAGCAGATGTACAGTTAATGGAGTTGAGGCCTACAACCCGAATGTTTCATTATTTTTAATTTTTGCTAATCTCTATTAACAGATATCTGCATATTAATGCAGACAAATAAATAAAAAGTGAAAAGATAGGCACTGACTTATGTGATTGCCTTCTGGCCAATGCTTTCCACCCCTTCTGTTCTGCATGCAACCAAAGCTCGCTCTAACGTAATTGGTTTGTACTTTTTAGGTTACAAACAAACAACAAAATGAAAAACAGCTTTCGACACCATCAAATTTCCCAGTTACCTAAAGACTGTATTTTTTATGTTTATAGAGATTACTTACAATGCCACACGACCGTTCGGTCGCAGATGTGGGTGCACATGCAAGTAGCAGCTAATAATTGATCACTAAATTGCTTGCGACAAGTTATACTGTATAATAGGGGTGGTCCAATTAACCTGATTCAACTGCCAGTTTTACAGTCTCAGCATTGCAGTGGTGGAAAATGTGTTCATGAAATAAAAGGATATTCCATTTAGGCTATATGAGGGTGCTGAATATCTGATTGTATGAATAATTGTTTGGTTTTTCCCAATAAATATTGATGTTTAGCCTATTTCAGTATAAATATACTTTTTAAAATAATGAATATGCTTTCACCACGTTGACTCAGTGATATAATAACAACAATATAACAACATAATCACAGAATGCAAATACTAGTCAAAGTGTGCAGGCAAGAAATTTTGCCTCTCTGTCTATTGATCTCTGTTCGGTTTCAGTACTATGGACTGTTGTCCTCTGTCAGCACAGCATCATGCATACATAGACACCACAAACACACAACAAACAGCGCTGTCCATTACTCTAAACTAAGTGATAGGCACATGATAGGCTGATGATTTTGTTGTTTTAACTTTTTTCTAGAGATACAGAACGCTTAAACAAAGGGGGGACAATGAGCAATTAATTCCATTCAGGTAATTCATGAGGTTTTGAAGGGCGCTACAGAAAAAACGAAATTGGGCTTTGACAAATTCATAAAAACAACAACTGCATATTGGTACGATTTCATGTTAAAATCAATTCTGTTAACACGCGTGTTTATTTTAGTGCGCTGTCATTGCCACTAATTACTGGGTCATGTACTCTTTATGGTGCTGTAAAAGCACAAAGGTATCACTCCTAGTGCACACAACCAAACACACACACACACACACACACACACACACACACACACACACACACACACACACACACACACACACACACACACACACACACTTCCACTGTGGTAGACATTAAGCAAATGCAGAGGGTGTAACAGATTTAATATGATCATTGGATTTGTTTCTGGGCCTTTTTCTTCTGTAGTATTTCCATCATCACAGCTTGAAATTCAACAATTTCCCACTAAACAACTTGGCACATACCGACATTAACTACAAATATATATATATAATTTGTATCTTTTTATAATAGATAAAGCAACTCTCACTGTTCAGCGGTATCTTCATTGTGTTTGTTCCTTACTCTTCAGACTGCCCCACAAGCTTAAAAGATACCACTCGATGAAGCTATGCCCTTTGTGTTTGAGTCTCTTCAAACGGACACGGTGCTGGAAAGCACAATCGTTCTCTGGGCTGATGTCTTTCTCAATGTGTCCCTCTTTTCAGAGAGATGGGATAGAGATAGAACGGCAGAGAGAGCTGGTAATGATACCTTGCGTAGGTCAGGGGAGAGAGTGGGAGGGAGACCCTAACCCCGAACGTCTATTTGGAAGAACAAGTGCACTGCTTACGGTCAATTAACCGTAAGGGCTAGTACTGTGTGTGGTCACAGAGAGGACCCCTGGAACTAGGACAGGAGTAATTTACTGAGGACAGGCCTAACCCCTTTGCCATCATGCTGTCGCTCTGTTTAACAGCAGCTGACAGGGTAACACAAATGCACACACACACGCACACACACACAACCATTCTGTCTCTCTCAACCCTTTCCATGCCTTTCTGTCCTGCGAAACTTGAAATATAGGTTCAGTATGTAAAATGATTTAAAAGCCCTGGATTATTTCTGTATCATATGTGTATCATTGACATTTTTTTTTACTATCATGATTTATGTAGTTTCCAGTATATCGAACAGTCCTACTGGGAATCAACATCATCAGTACCACATTTTATGACAACACAGACAACTTTTGTTAAGGTATTTCACAGTGTTCGACAGATCAACACACTCACTTTGGAGGCACCAACTATCATGACTAAAAATTACTGTTTAAATAAGTTGTCATCTATTGAGCAATTCAAGGCTCGCAGTGGAAATCAAAAGGGTTTTCTTTTGAGCCACGCATATATATATATATATATATATATATATATATATATATATATTATATATATTTCCTCCTCTCTACGTAACAACAGTTTAGCCCTCTTTATTTTGACAACTAAATAAAGGTGAGTTTTCTGACGACAGAAATGAGGGAGCAGGAGACAGTGGGAGATGCATAAATGTAAAGAGAGCTCTAGAGAGAGTCGTACAGTATTAATTTTCCTGTCATAGCCCAGCATCTCCCCTCGCTAACCTCTGGAACAGTCATTCTCATAAAGGCTGCATATATTTATAGTATGTGAGCAGGACCTTTTAAATGCCGGCTCTGCAGCCTCCCTGATTTATGAGTTGGGGTTTTAACTGTCACTTGCTGCAAGTGTATGTGTCGGCGTATGTGTGTGTATAATTCTGTGCTTGTGCCCGTACCTGTAATTCTATTCCTACTGTGAATGCATGTGTGTGTGTGTGTGTGTGTGTGTGTGTGTGTGTGTGTGTGTGTGTGTGTGTGTGTGTGTGTGTGTGTGTGGAGAGAATGAGGGAATAAAAAGTGTATTTATCACATTTATTGCGTGGTACTCACTTTGTAGAGGCGAGTACACTCGCACCTCCACCAAAATAAAATTGTGGACATCATAAACTAGAATTTGCAATGTTCTACAAGATCCATAAATTCAACATCCAATTCTTGTAGTCAAAATACAAACACCTCCTCAAGCGATGTTACCGCATCTGATGCCAACTCTCGTGAGGTATTACGACACAATTAAGTGCCTGCCATTGATGTGCTCTAGTGTTGTTATAGTTTGTCAATGTGTGTACAGGCACCAGATGCTGTCCCCATAATGACCCAAGTCTAGCTCTAATGAGCAGCACACCCTAATTGATTACAATCAGCACCAATGGGACAAATCAACCCACCAGACCATCAACCCCAACCCTCCTCCCTCCCTCTGGATGCGTTGAATTCCCTCCAAGTAAACACAAGTAGAAAAGGGAGGCATGAGCAGTGAGCAGGTGGAGACAAAGGGGAGAGAAAGGTGCGCAGATGGGAAGAGAATGAGGGCGAAAAAAAGCTAAGGAGAGAAGGATCCTCACTGGGGAAACACACAAGGTAGGATAAAGAGCAACATTTCAATCTTGGATTACGTCGGTGGCATTTTGGAAACCACGTCCATAATTTATACACAAACTTAGGGGAAACGAGACAATAGAGAGGTTCAAAAGAGGGAGGTGAGTCGGATGAATTGATCAACTGACGGACAAAAGGTGCATTTAAATACAAAAACTGTTTCAGAAACAATACGAGAGATAAATTGCACTACAGATTGCACTACAGAGATGAGAAGAGAGAGCAAAGTGTATATCACAAGGCTTAGGTGTGTCCCACAACATTACACTCTGACGTGGCTGCAGTGAAAATGGAGAAACACTCAAGCTGACCTCTTCCCCTCCTCCACCACTCCCTTTCTTTCCTAATAACCTCATCCTCCCGTTCCTTCATTCTATTTCTGTAACTTTCCATGTCAGCGCACTGCATGTGCTGACACATCTTTATTTGACACTCTTGCCAGCATCCTAGAGTAAATATATGATGAATGTGTGTGATCAGTTTATCCTCCTCACTGTAAAATGCATGGCTGCAACTGATTTAAGTAAATGAAGACAATGACGCCAGGCACACGCTTGTACCCACGCTGTGCAATGTGTGACATTCTTTGTGGTGTTTAATAAAGAGAGAATCTTTGGCCCAGCATTTCATAGGATGACTTACTCATCATGTCCGTGTCAATCTCAGTCTATGTTTTTTTTAAACCCTTTTCTCTGGCATGCCCCGAGAGACTAGCTGTGTCGTAAATTCTCACTTCCCCCGAGGCAAGGCGGTGTTCCTGTAATCAGTTGAAACATTTGTGCTTTTATTCTAATAAATCTGATTACGGTGATTTTCTCCATGTATTTTACATTGAACTGATGGTTAAATTGTCCTCTGTCACACATGTTTCAAAAACAGGCTTTTCTTTGCTCATATGTTATCATCATTTTCTACATTGTTTGTCTTGCAATGTTAGCAGCCATTGCTTTCTCTTATGTGTGTGTTGGCCTTATGCCGTGTTCACACCAAAAGAGTTGCGAAATATTCGCGCGTCCAGATTACATGTTAAGTCAATGCACAGCCGCGTTAGGTTGCGAAAAAGCGGATTTTTCGCCGGGCGGCGCGATACTGGCGAAATGGCGTTGCGAATATTCGCAACTCCGCTTTTTCGCTTTTTCGCCTTTTCGCTGGCGATGAAATAATTCATCGCCAGCGAAAAATTCGCCCGACGCGGAGTTGCGAAAGCCAATCAGCGTTGAGAAGCTCCGCCCGGCATCACCGCCGTTCTGCCGTCACTGAATCAAACTGCGGGTCCGCTGAAGGAGCGCTGGAAGCGGCTTCATTCAGACACTCGTCCCGGAGGAGTCGGAGCTGTGTGTGACTACGGATAATATTATGAACCCAGACACGGGGGCGTTTGATGTTCCGACGTTTGTGGGACTTTCTCAACAAGTATAACGCAGAACTAGTGGTTATTTCAATGGTCAATGGCGGAAATAGTAAATGTTTTCACTGACATGGAGATAAGCCCCGCCCCCTTTCCCCAGCGATGGTTGCGAAAAACGAATTAACCACTAGAGCGAGTTTTTTGCCGGGCGGCGCGATATAGGCGAAGTGGCGTTGCGAATATTCGCAACTGTTTTGGTGTGAACACGGCATTAGTGTGGCTGCTCTTCCTACCTGGATCACCAGCATACTCCAGAGAGACAGAGTCTGAGAAGTGACTTTGATGTTGTGGATAATTCCGTCATGAGGATGTGTATTTCCATCTGATCTGAGATTACATCATGAAATCATGTTTATTGATATCATTCAGCTTTTCCACGCCTGTTTATTAATGGAGAAAATGCTGCCCTTTATTCAACATTTATAAAGTTAAAGCCGAGAATTTCGAAATCTCCTGATAGAACTCACTTTATTGGAAGGTTTAGGGTGTCTCCCCATCTCGTCTAATCATCACTTTCTCTCTTCCTTTATGGCACTCCCTTTTCTCCCTCGGTCTTTATCTGCCTGGGTTTCTTAAGACCCACACGTAACAAATCTGATTTATGACAGCCTTGCACTCTTTGCTCACTCTCTTTCCACTCCAAGGTTTGCGTTGTCATGTTTTCTCTTCCCATCTTTTATTAACAGGGGATGAGTAAATGATGTTAAGAGTCTTGATAGCAGCTTAAACAAACCCAGACACACAGACACACAAATCCTGGTTAGGTTAAGGTTTTGATGTTGATGTGCTTCTTGGTGGTTTGTATCATGTCGGCACTGGCTTTAAGTCTCTCTTTTTTATTTTCCCACATCTCGTGCATCATCGTTACTCCACTCTACCAGCAGAATCCTAATGCACTGACAGCCACTGTCAGTAAACAGATCTGACTAAATGACACTTTCACTGGCAAACATACAAATACAAATATACACACTTATCCTAAACTATAGTGCACACACACACACACACACACACACACACACACACACACACACACACACACACACACACACACACACACACACACACAGGAAGGCAAACTTGTAAAACACCGTTACACACATTTCATTATGTCCTACCAGTATACAAATTCTGCCTTTCGGTCAATCGTCAATTTTGGGGATGTGTGAGTCTGGTGTGTATATGCATGATTTAGAGCTTACTAATTATAGTGCATATGATTAATTTACTGGCTCAAATTTGTCACGACACTAAATTATTCAATAACACTCCCTGTCCTTTTAAAATACACATCTTTTCTCTCTGAAACGCATCCAGTAAGGGACATGTCTGGTGATTAAAATAAGCAGTTGAAATAAAACATTGTGAGTTATGCGGCAAAGTAACAAGAACACAAGGAGACGAGGAAAAGCAGGGAAATGATTACATTGCCCGTTTACTGTAAATGGAAAGGCAGCTTTCTGTTTTGTTTCCACTGTTGTCTACTACCGTTGCAACTCAGTTTGTGTTGAAGATGTTGAGTCGATGCAGAGCGGCTCAGAACCAATAACAGCACTAAATCTTGAATGGACTGAATAAACTCTCTCCCCACCAGCGGATTTGTTTTAGTCATACTCCATACTCCATATGTTCAGGAGGAAAACACATGTTGGGACGATGCATGAGAAAATACCCTCTGCACTTCTGAGAGCCCACACCACTGGTGTCTGGCACAGAGTTAGTGCACACTGTGGCATCACAAGGGGTCATAGAGTGGAGGGGAGCGCCATTCCCATACAGGATCGGCTGCCACCTCACAAACTGGCCACTGTTGAACACACTACATCTCCCAGAATGCCTCATCATTCACCCAGGTGTAGATGCTCATACCACACACTCCAGGATCAGGAAACCAGGAACTGGGTGACACATTTTCACAATATTATATTACTTTAGTTTTCTACTGCTCATATGAATACATCAATATCCTTAACTCTGGAGAGGTGGTCACAGTGTGTTGCATATATAGAATGAACAGAGGTACATGGTACATTATACTTTTCTAAATAAACTATTGCTAAGCATCCCATGGGAGACCTTGAGGTGGGTGGTCGGAGGCTTATTAAGAGGTATGCCACATTGAGAAGGGATGACACAAGGGCCATGGATATATGTTTGCAAAACATTTTAGATGTTTGTTTCTGTCATCTGCGCCATTTGCAAATCAAGATTTAAAAAAAAAAAAAATGCACAAAGAAATGTACACATAAAAGCCACATCAGACACTAACACTTTTCACTTGACGAATAACTCTCGACTTTGCTTTTAGTCCTAAGAACTGCCAAAAATGCAGTTATTTGCTTTACACTCAAAAACGTAACCTTTGTAGTTTGGGGTCGAGTGGCTCATAGACTCAATATCAGAACAGTACTTGTGGACAAAGAAAAATACATTTTCCCTGTGAGATCCATCACCCTGATCTCCCCAGTTTATCCAGATAAACAAGTATGAGGCCATTCAACACGTTAAGTCACATTTTTAAACACTATTCTTTAGACCTCCAGGTCTCCAGGTGAAAAGGGAAGCCACTGCAGAAGTGCTGTACACCCTGAATGGCCAGATGCGTATGCAAATGTTATTTTGGCAACCACATGCTCATGGTTGAAGGGGAGTCCAGTAGAGGGCTCGGCCTGCGTGAGTTAGAACATACTGTACATTTATTGTATTGTCTTTTATATATGTGCATTACTTTCAACTCTAATTGTATTGTATTCCATATTGTATATTTGTCTGCTTTGCTCTCCAGTCTTTTTGAAAAAGCAGACAGCAATGGACAGCCACGGTAATTACGAATATATGCACACTTGATGCCTGATGCAAAATATGTTTTTTTTTATAAAAAAGTCAGAGACTAACAGTAAGCAACTGGCTTGTAAAGAGATATTGCAGGGAGGAAGCAGGAGTAAGTGCTGGGCGGTTTGATCCCTGACTAACGCTCACATAGATGTAAGTTAAATTGGGCATAGAATAGAGGCAGATCATTATCCTAATCTCAAAAAGCTATGGGGTTATAGTTGTACAAGAGAAGCATGCTCCAAAACGTCTAATGCCAAGCCAAAGAAAAACGAGTCACACGCTTTCAAGCAACTGTGCAAACACACGCACAATAACACTGAGCAGAAACTGAGTATCATCTTGGAATAACCCAAAGGACAAGGAGAAGAAACATGACTACCAATTAGGTCTTTATCTCTCTTCCACAGTTTTTTGTTTCTCCTCCATTTTTGCTCAAAATATGTTTCACAACATTAGAATAACTCCTTAACCCTGGCTTTCTTAGGAGGCGCTAATCTGTGTCCTAAAATGTAAACATTATGTCTCTGACATAAACAGCTAATTGTTGAGAAGAACCATCTGTGTTAATCTGCACAGTATATTAAGTATATCATGCACTGCCTGCAAGACCAGGACATCTTTGACACATGTTCAGCCATATTTCCGTTTATATATGGTTTGGCTCATTTACTGTACACTATAATTTTAGATGTTTACCAATACGAAAGACGTAGGAGATACAAAGTGTTCATTTTAAATTGAATTTACCATTCTGGTGATGTTGGAGACTGATGGACAGCATCTCATGGGTGATGCAATGAAACGTATGTTTGCACAACACCATTTGTCAAGACCATGCTGTTGTCTCTTGACCTTTTGTGGGCAAGTATTGTGGAATCAATGTGCCTGGAGCCCTTCTCGGTAGAGAGTCTAATTTCCTACTCTTGAAATGTACCACTGTGGTGGGCCAATCTGAGAGACTGTACTCTGGAGGTATATTATTTTGCTCTTACTTGCATGGGCAGAGAACTGGTGGATTATTTATACTAACCATATCCCTTTATTGCCCAAGCTGCTTTGACCAGTACCAACATGACTTTGCTAAGTGCTGTTGATAGGCCGCCTTGTTAGCAGCTTGTGTCTGACATGCCAACAGCCAAGTTGTATTAGCCATCATACTGCTAACCACATGGCTTTGCAGGATTAGTGTGGTAGTGTTGCTTCAAGAACCAGTGATACGATTAAAAAAAGATGCAGCAAGGCCAGTTTGATGAACAGATTGATTGCATATATTTGAAGGCTTTTTCTCTGACATGTTTTTTTTTTTTTTTTTACGTTTCACTTATGTCCACATCCCTGCTGTGCCAACAAACTGGCCTCAGCATTTTATTCTTTATCACATATTGCTTAAGTCTGTCTGAACATGGCCTTGGGGAGGGGGCCAGGGTGGTTCTGAACTGTCCACCACTGTTGATTTATTTACATTATTAGAGTAATCCTTCCAGAATCCTTGCCAGGTAATTTCAATTGAACTAAAGCCAACCAGACCTTAGCGCTAGAGTTGGCAGATATGTGTAACCAGCTTTGTCAAAATGCTTCTAATCTTGTATTATGCACCTTTTAAAGTATCAAAATGATCACAACATGTAGTTTTAACACAGCTGCCACAATTTGTCAATCTACAGCAAACAAGTCTCAAACTAATGCAGTGCGAATCAGAGTAAAGTATTTAACTTTCCATCGCAGCTATTGAATGAGTCAAGTGACAATGTGTGCATGATTGGGGATCAAATGTATCTTCCATCAAAAACTGGGTCAAATGAGATTGATGATTTGTAAATCTATATACAACAGCGGAGGTGAATGTTAGGCTCCACCCCTCATTTTCACCACAACATGCTCTCCAGATTTCACATGGATTTATTTTATTTTCAGACATGACAGAATGAAGTGTGTGTCTCTCTATCTGTGTGCATGTACACATACATGTGTGTGTGTGTGTGTGTGTGTGTGTGTGTGTGTGTGTGTGTGTGTGTCCATCCACCGACATCTGGAGAGGCATCAAAGAGCTCTTCGCCGCTCCGAACACTCTCCACGTGTCAAACTCAAGTTGAGTTGTTTCCCCCGATATCCCTGATGCGTTGGCTCTGTCGTGAGGCTATCACACTGGAGAGCGGTCATAAGAGCTGGCTGACAAACATAGGCCTCCTCATATATTCAGTGCCATCGAATTTACATGCCATAATGAGATTCCTCATAACATGATGTCGCATGATTATTTTCCTGATGTATGAGAGACCATGGCTTTTAATTTCAAGGACTTTGTTTTTATTGCTATTTTTCTGTTAAGGGTCATCTCAGCTACTTCAATGGAGATATTGTATTGCTGCGGTCTAGGGATATTAATTATGTGGTAAAGTGGACATCCTGTTAAGTAGTTTGACTTCAAGTAAAGAGCCAATTTAAGATTACGTATTCATAAGTTTTTCCTATGTCAAATCCAGTCTTGATTTGCGAACTTTGCTTTCAGCAATCCACATATATTTTTAAACAATCAATATATTTCTCACATTGTACTGAATTTTGAATGAATGCCTCTCCTTTTAGTCTTCACAAATGTATGAGTGCTGAAAAGATGTTTTCAAGAAGAAACACTGGTGGGAATGAAACAAGTTGGGGTACAATAAATAAAAGATGGTCAGAAAGCCTGGCCGATCTCATAGAATATTCTAACTTTCAACTTTTTCAAATCAAACTATTCTGTATTTACCCAGATTTTTGTATATGAAAAAAAATCCAGTTAATTAGTTTCAGGCAACAGAAACCTTCTCTGAAGAGTGTAATTCCTTTTGTACACAGATCAAAAGGATTTGAACCAGGGATGCTGCAAAATCAGATGGGAGCTGGCAGGTGAAAAGTCAATACAATTAAAGGAAAAAAGATGGGACAAGGTGAGGAAAATCTCAATTGAAATGTAAAAATCGCAAACAGCTTGACTTTGAAAATGGGCATCTCTCTTTTTCAGTCTCTCTCATTGCTGCTTCCCTTCACATCCCATCATTCATAGAGGCGTAGGGTCCGAATAGGTGACATCATACTATGTACCACGCATGCACATAAACACACTAATCCCCTTGACCAGCACCTATCACCACAGTTGAGCAACAGCAAAAGGCAATTACTGCCAGGTGAGAATGTGACAATTTTCACAATTCACTTAGCTGAGAGATTGGCTTTCTAGATGCAGCCTAATGCCGTGTTCACACCGGACGCGGCGCGAATTATCGCGCCGCGTTCACCGCGGAAGTTTAGTCGCGCGAGTGAAAGGAGGGTGTTCACACCAAACTCGAAACATCGCGCCGCGAAAGGGGCGTGGCTTATCTCAGTAACTTGTCTCTTTGAAAGGAGCTTTCATTTCCGCTATCGACCATGGAATAAATAGCCACTAGTTTTTCTTTATACTTGTTGTGGAAGTCCCAAACATGTCGGAACATGAAACGCCCTCGTGTTTGGGTTCATAACACCATCCATAGCAGCACACAGCTCGGTGAATTTCTCCGACTCCTCAGGAACTGCGTCTGGCTTCTCCGTAAAACGGATACCGATTCTGCCATCCACCATGGAATTAACCACTAGTTCTGCTTTATACTTGTTGTGTAAACTCCACATGTGTCGGAACATCAAACTCCATGGTGTCTGGGTTCATAATATTATCCGTAGTCCCACAACAGTGTCTGAATGACGGCCGCTGCCAGCGCTGGTTCAGGCGAAGCAGCAGCAGTTTCATTCGGGACCGGCAAGACGGCGGTGATGACGGGCGGAGCTTCTCAACGCTGATTCTCAACGCTGATTGGCTGCCGCAACTTTGCGTCACGCGAATTCTCCGCTGGAGTTGGGAGAATTGAACTCACGCGAATTCGCGCCGCGTCCTTCGCTCTGTTCGCCCCTCGTCAAACGCTCTGTTCGCGCCGCCTCAAACGCGTCCATCGCGCCGCCCCGCGAAAAAATCGCCGATTCGCGGGGCGGCGCGTCTGTGGATTGACTTTGCATGTAATCTGGTCGCGCCGCAAATTCGCGCCGCGTCCGGTGTGAACACGGCATAAGATTGTGTCGAACACCACAACACGAGCAAATAAAACAAAAGCTCAGACTTCACTTTGAAAGTATGTGTGTAGAGCCTCTTGGTCTTTCTGGGAAAGTTGGGCAAAGCCCCACCTGCTGGCAGCAGGAAAAATACATATACATGTTTTGATGGTGCAGAGTAATTATTAAATAAATACACAATTATGGATAAATGCATTTCATCCAACATCCTGCTGTTATTTAGCATGTGCGACGGCCTTTGCCGGGACTGGTGTGTGTTGCGTTGCTTTGCTGTACTGTTTCTTTCAGTGTTTATAGTTGGTTGGAGCGTGAGGCCATCAAGCAAATTGGAGGCAGCTGACCACTGTCTTCAGCCTATAAGACCCACCCCATCCTGGGAGAGTGGGGGCTTCTTCTCCACTGGCAGACCTTCTGCTGCTGTATGCTCTGAGTTGCTGCATGCTCTGTTCCAACATTACCTCAGTATGTTTGCCTACCAGCATTATTTATTAGAATGCTAATTTTGGTTACGTTTGGTAAATTATCCTAACCTTTGTCAAGTAAAAGTATGGTAGCACTTTATAATTGTCAGGCCTGGACTAAAAAGAGGACCCAGATGCAGAAGATATACGAACTGGCGCTCTTTATTGCTTGCTGATCCTGTGGCGAAACACAAAAATCCTTTGGGAAAGAATAACTAGACTGAGGTTACGGGCTTAGGTGCTCGGACGAGGATGAAACACTTTGGCACAAGACAAAGGGAAGACGCAGACTATAAGCACATGGGGGTAATGGGGAACAGGTGGAAACAATCAGACGGTGACACATGAGGAAGGGCAAGTGACCTGAAACGAGAGGAGAGTTAGACTTCAAAATAAAACAGGAAGTTACGAGACCAAACCCCAAGACAAGACAACCCTGACCGTGGTGTGACAGTACCCCTCCCCCCCTCTAGGGCCGACTCCTGACGGCCCAGGCTGGTCAGGGTGGTCCCTGTGGAAGTCTGTGATCAGTGTAGGGTCGACAATGTAGCGAGATGGGACCCACTGCCTCTCCTCAGGAGCATATCCTACCCAGTCCACCAAATACTGTTTGCCTCGGCCCCGGTTGCGAACCGCCAGCAACCGCTTGACGTTGTACACCGGACCGCCTTCTAACACTTCTGGGGGCGGCGGAGGGGCAGCGGCTGGGACCATCGGACTCTCCTCGGCGGGCTTGACCCGGCTTACGTGGAAGGTGGGGTGAACACGGAGGGATCGGGGCAGGCGAAGGCGAACCGCTGCAGGGCCGATGAGCTTGGAGATGGGAAACGGACCCACGAACCGCGGCGCCAGCTTCTTGGAAGGGACTTTAAGGTGTAGATCCCTGGCGGAGAGCCACACTCTCTGTCCTGGCTGGTAGGCGGGGGCGGGTCGTCTCTTGCGGTCCGCAGTTTCGGTCACCTTGGCGAATCAAGTCTCCAGTTGCTGGTTGAGACGTTCGGTCTGGCCGTTGGCCTCTGGGTGATAACCCGAGGTCAGGCTGGCCTTAGCTCCGATGAGCCGGCAGAACTCCTTCCAGAACCTGGAGACGAACTGGGGGCCCCGGTCTGAGACAATGTCTTTGGGAAATCCGTGAACCTTAAAAATATTGATCATCATGATCTCTGCCGTTTCTTTGGCGGAGGGCAGTTTTGGCAGAGCGACGAATCTAGCCATCTTGGAAAACCTGTCCACCACTGTGAGGACAGTGGTGTTACCTTGAGAGGCCGGAAGCCCTGTGACGAAGTCCACTGAGATGTCGGACCACGGTCTGGAGGGGATGGGAAGTGGCTGCAAGAGACCCATGCGTGACCCGGAAGACGTCTTGTTTCGAGCGCAGACCGAACATGCCTCTATGTACTCCTGGACCTCCAGCTCCATGGAGGGCCACCAGAACCTCTGGGAGATAGCGAACATCGTTCTTCGAACTCCCGGATGGCAGGAAAGCAGTGAGGTGTGGGCCCAGTGGATCACCTGTGGGTGCAAATCAACCGGGACAAAAAAACGATTCTCTGGGCACCCTCTAGGTGACAGAGCCTCACCATTAGCCTGCTTAACCTCATTTTCTATCTGCCAAGTCAGTGCTCCAACCTCACAGGTACGTGGAAGGATCGTTTCTGGGTCCTTGGCAACAGGCTCGGGGTCGAAGAGACGAGACAGGGCATCCGGCTTGATGTTTCGGGACCCCGGCCTGTATGAGAGAGAAAAGGAGAATCGGTTAAAAAAATAGCGCCCACCTGGCCTGGCGAGAATTGAGTCTTTTGGCTTTCTTGATGTATTCTAGGTTCTTATGATATGGTCAGCCCCCTGTGCCAGTGCCTCCACTCCTCCAGCGCGAGTTTGACCGCCAGCAACTCCCGGTTACCAACGTCGTAGTTCCGCTCCGCCTTGGATAGCCGCCGTGACAGGAAAGCACAAGGATGCACCTTACCATCCTGCTCTGACCGCTGGGAGAGGATGGCCCCGACCCCTTCGTTGGAGGAGTCTACCTCTACCACGAATTGTCGTCGAGGGTCTGGCAGAGTGAGGATGGGGGCCGAGGTAAAGTGGTGCTTGAGGATACGAAAAGCAGCATCAGCCTCTGGAGACCAGTGGAACTGCACCCGTGTGGAGGTAAGAGCATGGAGAGGAGCAGCTATTGCGCTAAAGCCTCTGATGAACCGCCTGTAAAAGTTAGCAAACCCAAGGAACTGCTGAACCTTCTTGCGGCTATCAGGTGTAGGCCAATCGACCACAGCGCTAATTTTAGCCGGGTCCATCTGCACTCTTCCAGGGGCTACGATGAAGCCCAGGAAGGAGACAGTGTCGGCATGGAATTCACTCTTTTCTGCTTTGATATAGAGTTTATTCTCTAGCAGTCTTTTCAATACTTGAGTTACGTGGCCTTGGTGTGTATTCAGGTCAGGGGAGTAGATAAGTATATCATCCAGATAAACATACACAAAATGGTCAAGAAAGTCTCTCAGCACATCATTAATCATGGCCTGGAACACGGCAGGAGCATTTGTGAGGCCAAAAGGCTTGACTTTGTACTCATAGTGACCACTAGGTGTATTAAACCCGGTCTTCCACTCGTCACCTTCTCTTATTCGCACCAAGTGATAGGCGTTGCGAAGATCCAACTTGGTGAAGATCTTGGCCTGTTGGAGCTGGTCAAACACAGATGACATAAGAGGAAGTGGGTAGCGGTTCTTTATGGTTATGTCATTGAGTGGGCTGTAGTCAATGCAAGGTCTTAGGGAGCCATCCTTCTTGCCCACGAAGAAGAAACCGGCTCCAGCTGGCGATGACGAGGGGCGAATCAGCCCCGCTTTCAGGGAGGTTTCAATGTACTCCCGCATGGCCCCCCTCTCTGGCCCAGAAACCGCGTACAGGCGGCTCTTGGGAATGGTTGAGCCGGGAATCAGCTCAATGGCACAATCATAGGGTCGGTGTGGAGGGAGTGATAGGGCCTTGGCTTTGTTAAAAACCTCCTTG
The DNA here is from genome assembly GCA_038501785.1 of Myoxocephalus aenaeus. Classification (NCBI taxonomy): domain Eukaryota; kingdom Metazoa; phylum Chordata; class Actinopteri; order Perciformes; family Cottidae; genus Myoxocephalus; species Myoxocephalus aenaeus. The sequence goes on along the minus strand of JBAMJR010000180.1, from coordinate 1,923,255 downwards.
AGGTGGTGGTAGCAGGAAGGCACGGAGCTCAGGTCCGGGTACTTGGGATCTGCAGCGGGGTTAACAGAGATCACATTAATGCCTGTGACTTCGTTCCCCCGCCCCGAGCGGATCAGACAGTCGCTCACACAGTCCCTAAACTGTGGATATTCTCCACCCCCTGGCTGTGCCTAGATATCCTGTCCATGAAAGTCACGAACAGGACCGGTGATAAAGGGCAGCCCTGGCGGAGACCAACACCCACTGGGAACGTGTCTGACTTACTACCGAGGATACGAACACAGCTCCTATTGCAGGCGTACAGAGACCGGATGGCCCGTGCCAACGGGTCCGGCACCCCATACCCCCGCAGCACCCCCCACAAAACCTCCCGAGGGACCCGGTCGAAAGCCTTCTGCAAGTCTACAAAGCACATGTAGACTGGTTGGGCGAACTCCCAGGACCCCTCCAGTGGTCTTGCGAGGGTAAAGAGCTGGTCCACTGTTCCACGGCCGGGACGGAATCCACACTGTTCGTCTTGAATCTGAGGTTCAACAAGCGGTCGGAGCCTCCTTTCCAGCACCCTGGCATAAGCTTTTCCCGGGAGGCTGAGCAGTGTGATACCACGATAGTTCGAGCACACTCTCCGGTCCCCCTTCTTGAAGATGGGAACCACTACCCCGGTCTGCCAGTCCATGGGTACTGTTCCCCACCCCCATGCGACACTGCAAAGGCGTGTCAGCCAAGACAGCCCAACAATGTCCAGCGCCTTCAGCATCTCAGGGCGGATCTCATCCACCCCCGGCGCCTTGCCACCAAGGAGCTTTTTGACTACCTTAATGACCTCTGCCAGGGATGTGGGTGCAACCACCCCAAGGACTTCAGGCACTGCCCCCTCTCCAGGGGACATGTTGGCCGGGTTTAGGAGTTCCTCAAAGCGCTCTTTCCACCGCCCGACGATGTCCACACTCCGGGTCAGCAGTTCCCCCCCCCCCCCCCCCCCCACGCTGAGAACAGCCTGGGGTAGGCCCTGCTTTCCCTTCCTGAGCCGCCGAATGGTTTGCCAGAACCTCCTTGAGGCCAACCGAAAGTCCTTCTCCATGGCCTACCCGAACTCCTCCCATGCCCGAGTTTTAGCATCCGCGATAACCACAGCTGCAGCCCTTCTGGCCTGCCGGTACCCGTCAGCTGCTTCAGGAGACCCCTGGGCCAACCAGGCCCGAAAGGCCTCCTTCTTCAGCTTGACGGCTTCCCTCACCCCCGGTGTCCACCACCGGGTTCTCGGGTTGCCGCCACGACAGGCACCGATGACCTTCTGACCACAGCTCCTGGCGGCCGCATCCACAATAGAGGCTTTGAACATGGTCCACTCGGATTCCATGTCCCCAGCCTCCCTCGGGATGTGTGAGAAGCTCTTCCGGAGGTGAGAGTTGAAGACCTCCCGGACAGGATCCTCTGCCAGACGTTCCCAGTTCACCCTCACCACACGTTTGGGCTTGCCAGGTCTTTCTAGCCGACTCCCCCGCCATCTGATCCAACTCACCACCAGGTGGTGATCAGTTGACAGCTCTGCTCCTCTCTTCACCCGAGTGTCCAAGACATACGGCCGCAGATCAGATGATACGACTACAAAGTCGATCATTGATCTCCGGCCTAAGGTGCTCTGGTACCAAGTACACTTATGAGCCGCCTTATGCTCGAACATGGTGTTCATTATGGACAAACCGTGGCTAGCACAGAAGTCCAACAACAAAACACCGTTCGGGTTCAGATCAGGCAAGCCGTTCCTTCCAATCACGCCCCGCCAGGTTTCTCTATCATTGAATTCATCATGACATTTATTAATGCTTTGTAAAGCATAAATAGTCTACACTTTAGATTAAGTCACAGAACATGCTTAACTAATACTTAACTAATGAGTAGTAACTACTGAATTCATCATGACATTTATTAATGCTTTGTAAAGCATAAATAGTCTACACTTTAGATTAAGTCACAGAACATGCTTAACTAATACTTAACTAATGAGTAGTAACTACTGAATTAATGAGTAGTAACTACCTGATTTCATCATGAATTGCAGCATGTTTTTATCATTTACTAACACTTTACAAATGATCTTATTAATCATCTATAAGTCATGAATACTTCGTTTACAAATGGGGAATGCATCATTTATAAAGTATGAAACCATAGTTTATTAATCAAGACTGAAACATTTATAACTGTGTTTATGAATGAGTTACTAATGAGTATTCATGTTGGAATAATGCTTTATAAATGATTAATTCATTGTTTATTCATGCTTTACTAATGCTAAAAAGTGTGTACTTATTATAAAGTTCTACCAAAAGTATTTGTTTAGTTAATCCTTTGCGTGATCTTCCATCTTTTGCTGTGGTTTTAGAGCCAGACCACAACATATGTTTTTACAATGTTCAGTAGCTGGATATAAAATGGTGGTTCAATTTGTGCTTGGCTCATGACACTGCTATTTGGGGATATTCCAACGCTCTCAATGTCAAGTGCCCAAAATGGGGGGAAACAACAATAGTGTCAAAGCCTTTGGTTACCCTCCTGCAATTATTATTTTTTGACATTTTTGACTGTTGTCGTCATTTAATTGGCAGAAGTTAGTCTGTATTTTCAAAACTATTTTTTGAATTAAGTAGGCAACTGTGGTCACCATGAAAGTTGCTTATCTCCAACTGCATAGCACAACTTTAAAAGGCCGACTTTTGAAGATAAGTCTTTAACAAAATGATCAAACACCTCGATGCCCAGAAGCTGCGGGATATTGTTATAATCCAAACTGCTGGTAAACAAATAATCGCGGATTTAAGATTGAGCGGTTCTCTAGGGAAAAAAATGTCTGACCGGTAGGGTGAGTGTTTGACTGTACAGTTTCAGTCAGCGTAACGGCATGAACAAATTACATGGGACACATTTTCTGTAAAGAATAAGTGAGTGATTGACAGCTTTGGATACAAGCTCATTTGCTTGCTAACTGTTACTCAATGCTGAGTCATTTGTTTATTTATTTTTTAAGGAAAAAAGCTAAGTGTTGCTGTAAGGTTGAAGGTTGAAGCTTCATTCACAACACAGCCGATGCCTCAGGGCATCCTTTTGATCTTTCCAGAAAAACTTTGCTTTAAAATGGTAGGATCCTCTCTTATTAATCTGCCCTAGATGCCCAATGAAGGATTCAGATGTTTTTGGGAATGTTTCAGCAACCCACAAGTCAAAACCTATATACATTGTGTTTGTGTACTATTTGCCCAGTGATAAAACAGAGAAATAAATTAATTAAAGGAAATGCTATAATATACAACTGCAATTAAGGATTTGAATGTCTGCAGATACTGCAAAAAAAAAGAAAGAATTAGGCTTATAAGGACATTTTCCCTTTCCCTCATTTCACAGCCCAACAAATGGTACCTGGTTCATGGTCTGAATTTTACAGCTGACTCAAACAATTAAATAATTTTCCTCCGGTACTATCTTTTACACATATTGCTAATTGGCCTAATTCACCTTCTCTTACCACTCTCTATTTCGTATTTCAATTTTCTTTAACACCCTGAAACAGCAGGCACAACCAGTCAGTGACTAATTAGAAAATGTCTCTCTTGTGTTTTTTAGTTTTTATTTCCAGTACTGTTACCTTCCTCAGCCACAACCCATCTCACCCACTCCCTGCCCTCTACTTGTCTCTCAACGCATGTCTCTCATCTCAGGGTTGTTTTCATCCCCACTCCTCTACGTCCAGCCCAACATCCCCTGAGGCCCCCTTGCTGAATTGGGGTGGAGATTGAAAGCAGGAGCTATGGGGAACTGACATTCCTTTTCAATATTTAATATTTTAACATTTAATCCAAAGCACCGCTATGTGCTCCCTTTTTCAATGTTTCTTTGTCTGTCTGTTTAAGCTCAGTTAGAATGTTAGAATGCATGCTAGCATGCTCTTGCTTACTTTATTTTGCCAAATGCCTGTCTTTCTTTCTTTCTTTTTTCATGCAGCATTTGTTTCCTATTGAAACTATGGACTCTATCTTTACCAAAAGGTAAAAAAAGAAAAAAAGGAGGAAAAAGGTGAATGTAATTGACTGGAATCGGGGCATTTTTATGAGAAAAAGATTATTGTAAATGTTAAGAACTTAAACTCAATTTTGACAACAGATTTTAAGGATTTTAAAACTAATTGTTGACTTAACTGTAATTTAGCACAGAAGTCATTTGATAGACACAACAAAGATCAGTTTCTTCAGATATCCTGTATGTGTAAAATATTTGGGTATATTAAAATACACTGTAAGTTCTCTGCTCGCTTGCTAAAAAACTTTTTTTTCTGCATTTCTTCTTTTTTCTATATGAACATTTGGTTTATTGGGTTCAGCATAGTGGTCTATGCAGGTTTTATAACTGAAGTGAAACCAGTAGAGGTCGACAGACTGTACAGCACCAGGTGTGACTCCATACTTACCCCTCTATCTGGCTATAATGGACTGTAAATACATCCACAAACAACCTTTTGAAAGACTAAACATAGTTCTACGTTCTTGTTGGGTTATTATTTATACTTCAATCACAAGTTCTCCTTGTTTTATTAATAAAGGGCAGTGTTACTCTGTCTGTAATTGTTATTGAAGTAAAAAAAGAGAAGCAATGATAAATGATGAAAGCAAAAAGCATTAATAAATGCAACCTATGGCAGTGATATATTTTCTTAAGATAATCACCTTTGAGAAGTATGGTGGGTTGTGTGGACGGTTAGAAGAGAGGGATTACAGTTCATTACCAATACCACCCACGCCTGTCACGCTTGCTGGCATTTAATAAAAGAAGAGACAGAAGAGAATTCATAAGTGGTGAGAAGAATTATGTGAAGGCGGTAAATAGGAAAAGGTTGAAAAGAGAGGGCCAGAGGACAGTCTTAACTTTAAGTTTAGGGCAGAGCGCCACACTGAGATTTTTGTGCACTGATCATTTTGTATTCCAGGACTTCATTAAATTCAGTTGATGCAAAAATGAAGAAAAAAAAGTAAATCACAAAGTGAAAGAAACAAATTTGCATGGTTTCATCCTCAGGGCCAAACAGTTCTAGTTAAGGTTCTCTCATTATTCACGGCATTCAGTTCACTTCCCCGAAAAAAGTGATTCTTGTCATGAGTCTTGTTTGAATCATTACAGTCTTAGAAGTGAGAGGAGTGCAAGGTCTATTTAGTCAGAATTATAATGTTCTACTCCCTATTTCCCATGCATGCACATTGCACAATAAGGGTGACTAACAAGGAGAAGCGATGTTGCTTTTCTATTCTGTTTTGAAATGTATCCTGTTGGTTGGCGGCGTCTTAAAGGGGTTAATTCTAAACAACTAAATAGATGATAGCGATTATACATTTAGTCTTGATTTTCTTAACCAGCGATGGGATTTGTATAGATGATTGGAGCATATGTCAAAGATTTGGACAGAATTGGGGCGTTTGGATCTTATCTTATGGACAACTCAGTGTCTCCAGCCCGCTGGTGAACTTATAAAAAATCATATGACGAAAAGGGACAACATGCACGCTCAACACAGAAAGCGCTGGGACCTGAATCTCTGTTCTGCTGAGCAAGTGTGCAAACCACCACCGGTAATAGTACTTCTGTGAATAATAATAAAATGCACAATTTAAATGACATATTGAACTTATGATGTGAGTAGTTATATGTATATGTATATATATATATATATATATATATATATATATATATATATATATACATATTAGTGCTGTCGAATGATTAAAATATTTAATCGCGATTAATCGCATTTATGTCATAGCGATTAATCGCAATTAATCGCAATTTTTTTTTTCATTTTAATGCTCTTATCAACATGAAAAAGTGGATTGGCTTGCTTTATGCAAATGTTTAATTTATTGAAAAACAAGTGCCAAACAGGGCGGTACAAAATACAATTATAAAGTGCACATTTCAGGTAAACAAGGGTTTACAAAATAAAATTATAAAGTGCACATTTCAGGTAAACAAGGGCATACAAAATAAAATTATAAAGTGCACATTTCAGGTAAACAAGGGCTTAAGAGAGAGAGAGAGAGAGAGAGAGAGAGAGAGAGAGAGAGAGAGAGAGAGAGCTGTGAACATAGCAGTCAGGCTCTCGAAGGCAATTCGTAGGTCCTGCCGTTGGATGCGATGCGTATTATATCAGCTAGACCAGGGGTGTCAAACATACGGCCCGCGGGCCGGATTCGGCCCGCCAGGGGGTCCAGTCCGGCCCGCGGGATAATTGTAAAAATGTGAGAAAAAAAAAAAAATTGAAAAAAATTTGAAAAAAAAAAAAAAAACCTCAGTATGGATTCGAACCACTGATCCTCTGATTGTATGACGTGCATGGTAACCATTGAGCCACAGACACAATTGATCACAGTACTGACTTTACTAAAAATATTGCCTAACTGCAAGGGAGTCTGCAGAGGAGAGCCCAGGCAGGTAAACAGTGGGCTGATGTCTGAATTGTTGGTCTTTATGTTTCTAGTTTATTGAAGAAAGACCTTAAAACAGGGTTTATCATCCAAAAACCTCCAACAATGATTTAAACAGAGAGTAATATTGTCATTATGTATGCGTTATTATGCTGTGATTTTACTGGTCCGGCCCACTTGAGGTCAAAATGGGCAGCATGCGGCCCCTTAACTAAAATGAGTTTGACACCCCTGAGCTAGACCCTCGTCCTCCACAACGTTAACAGGCCTACAGGCAGTAGCCACCCATTTAGCTATGGCTGCAATAAGTTTGCTCTTCGTTGTGGTGTCCATGTGTTTCTGTCCGAAGTCATCCATTCTTGTCTGCTATGACGAGGGGGCGCAGAGTTAGCATCAGCTGTGTGCTTGGCCATCAAGTGGTATTTCAGACTGGATAGGCTACGATGATAGCTCAGTTCACAATGACAAATGGCACATACCACTTTGGTCTTGTCAAGGAAACCATCTGACAACTTTTTGAAAGTAAACTTTCCATTCATTAGCGTCTTATCATTCATTTTGCCGTATCGCGCTCACCATTCATTCATTTCAAACCGTAATGTTAGCCTAGATTCCAAGCCCAAACGGCGTGCCTATTGTTTTGCTTCCGGTTGAGCTACATCCGGCGTGGCGCTCGCGAGAAAAAAATTGAAAAATTAAAATGCGTTAACGCCGTTGATAAAATTGACGGCGTTAAAATTGGTTCGCGTTAACGCCGTTAATAACGCGCTAATATGACAGCACTAATATATATATTATTTTATTTGTTTTACTTTCTGCTCTTTGGCAGTAAATACAATAAATGCAGTAAATACATTCATCAAAAAGAGATGTAAGGTGGGATTTGATCCATCATATTATACTTTCCTCAAAACTGCATTATGATCAGAATCATTTTTTTTAAGTATGTTGCACATACAAAGAATTTGTATTCATTCTCTACTCGGGTCGACATCATCCCACTTTATTAGCAAATCATAGTTTGGACTGTTTTAAATGATGTCTAGTCCACCTTCTATGCAAAAAAATAACTTCATGTGACTCAGTGACCTGGCGTCAATTGACATAATGTAATCGCTCAAAATAACCCACATGGGACAGAAACATCACGTCCCTTGTTCAATGTCCTATGTTTGTTTGACACCACCCCTCCCCCCGTTCCTTCTCCTGCACTTTCTCGTTCTTAATACTGCGTCCGTTGCTTTAGGTGCCTAATATTTATGCAGATGGTTTTACATTGGAGTTAATTAAAAGCCTGGTGCATCTCATATCGACTCTGAGGGCCAAGCAAGTGGATTTGACACCCTGGAAGTGAGACCAGGCTGAAATGTAATATCCAGCACAGTAATAGGTGATGGGCACTATTGTAATGATATCCCATTTACTCCCTGTTAAACTGTTATACTTCAACATTTGAACAGGTATACTGCCTTTAAAACACATAGAAAATCAAAGAAGTTTCAAGTAAAATATTTTTTCAAGGTCACTCTCATCTTGTGTCCTCTACATATCTATCCCCTAGCACCTTACCCAGGCGGACCCCTGCTGTGACTGTGTGTTTGTCCAGTATGCTGACGGTTAACTGTCTGCCTGAGATCCTAATGCATCATCTCTGTGTGGGCATGGGGACTGGCACAGCCCGTTAGGATACCTTTAATTACTGCATTAAGAGTATGAAAAAGAAACAAAGGCATTTCTGAAACCTTTGGCATCAACGCCTGATATGTTGATTATATTTGTGTTGTTTTCTGCATTAATCACATGCATTATCTGCTCTGTGGTGGTTTATGTGGTGAGATTTAAGGTGGCACACTATCCCAAGCTCAGAGGACATCTTATTTGACAGTGTAGGCCAATGAAATAAATATCACCACCAAAAGGGGCTGTGTTGGCGAGTTCATTGTGTGAAGTGCAGAGTACATGTCTAGCACCTCAGTGGTATAATGCTTTAAATGTTATTTACTTCTGACGTATCTGATGATTACCTCAATGAGCCTCTTGTGGTGGCACTAATGCCAACACAAGCTGATAAATTTAGCTTTGCTCGTGTGGGCAGCGTTGTGTATGTGTGTGTGTGAATGTGTGCATCTGTGACTCAGTGATTAGTGGAGGTTATTTCGATGGAGCGGTGTTCATTTTTTCCCCATAACACCCTTCAGCAGCTCCAGCCCATATTGACTTCCCAGACTCATCTATTCTCGTTTATGAAATGATGTCAAAACTCCATGGCAACCACTCTACCAGTAGCCCTGGGCTTGCTAACCAGAAAGAGGCAGAAAACAGGAGTGCCATACGCACACACACACACACACACACACACACACACACACACACACACACACACACACACACACACACTGATGGTGTATTACCAGTGTAAGTCAGTTTTCTTTACATGATGGATTTAGTATTGAAACACTAAAGAAGAGAAATATAGAATAAATACATATGTGACACCACAAAGCCACTTGTCTTCACCTTTTGGGGAGAGAAGTGATTTATACTGAAAAAAAATTCTGCTTTAGCAATTTGCTGAAAGAAAATTTGCATTCTTGAAGACATTATTTGACTATATTCAATTGAGATAAAGCGAGTTTTCTAAGAAATCTTGGCCCATGAATTTCACCTGTGTAACATTCATTTTTCCAACTTAAATTCAGCATCATCAACATTTAATCTCTATTATAATATTTGTATTCTCGTAAGAAAAACTCGGGGGTTAGTTTCAACACCCTCACCTCTCACATTTATTTTCAAACCTCTGTTCATATATGTCAAATATGTCAAAGAAGTCAACACATAGCATATAACAAGTTAAGCAAGTTCAAAACATCTGAGCACATTGCTCCCTGATAGCACAACTATTTATTTTCACTCCATATCTTACAGCCTTTGAAGGCTTGTAAATATTCCCCATTAAATTCCTGTTGTAATTAATGAAACATCATAATTAAGGGCTGTACACACCGAGACATGGTTTGATATGGAAACAAGAAAATCACATTTGCATTTGTGTGCAATTATTTTCCCCTTTCACGATGGTTTCTTCTCCATATCACAGCCCAGTGTTTTGTGTGTGTGTTTTTCCATCTCTGAGAAAATATGAAAAATATGATGTGGAGAAAAAAATATATTATTATGTTAAAAACCTTATTACAGTAATCAGCAAGGCGGAGTTGGGGACAATTTCCCCAACGAATGATTTGCATAATTCAATTTCTAGTACACTATCAAAACCCAGTATGCATTTAATGCCTGAGCAAAAATAGTGATATTTCTAAGTTACTGAAATAAAATTATATTTTACCCGCCTTTGCCCTTTCTGTTGTTGCCACAGTGTTTCTTGGGGAAGCATTTTGTACTGTGCTGCTACTGATAATTGCCATTTACAATGGACTCATTTCAGCTAAGCCAATTAATTAATTAATTATTTTGTTTCACTCCTCCAAAAGTTATTAATGATTCCTCTTGAAAAATTGCTTTTGTCAATTGAGTCTATTGTCAAAACAAGGACAAGAAATTAAAACTTTTCTCTCAGCTTGGTCAAGACTATATCATCTGGTACAGTTATACCCACAGGATTTGGGCCAGACTGATATGCATATGTATATATATATATATATATATAAATATATATATATATATATATAAAAAAAAAAAAAAGTATATATATATACATATATATAATGTTAAACTGTTGTTGTTAATCTCTTTTGTCCAGTGTGGACCATATACTAACCACAGCATGGCTCAATTCTCAAACTGCCCATTTTGCTCGTAACACCTTGTATTCTCTAGACTTCAACATCCTCAATCATTTTTACTTTACTTTACTTATCTTTATCCTTTCATCTCTGTTGCTCAGCCATTCCACCTACATTTACTTTAATCATGTTATCAAATTTCCATAGCCTGTTACCCGGTGGCAGTTCTGAGGATTAAACTCCGACGGGTGAGTTGTGTGTACAATATCTGTAACTGTTTGTGTATGTCTCTCATCTATTCACTTTTGTGTGTCTGTCTGTGTGTGTGTATGCATGCATGAGTCCATCTGGGTATTAGGGTATTATTGATCCAAGACGGACACAGTATTTACAGGGATAATTCGCAAAGTCCCGTCATCATAACTGTCTGAGACAGCCGTCTAACTTAATGAAAGCACTACCCAAATGTCAAGTGGTTAACACCAAGCTGTGAGGTAGCATATCAAAACGCACATGCACACACACACACACACACACACACACACACACACACACACACACACACACACACACACACACACACACACACATAGAGGGAGTGATAATCAGGCATAATACACAGATAACACAAATGTACACGCAAGTACACACTAACAGCTACAAACACTTAAAGCAATAAAGGGAATGTGAGAGAGCACGAGCAGGGATGTAAGTTAAAACTCTCTCTCTCTCTCACACACACACACACACACACACACACACACACACACACACACACACACACACACACACACACACACACAGGCACGTGCACAGACATTTTGGGGGGCAGGTGCTCAAACCAAAAAAAGGGGCATCCATCGCCAAAATTATTTATGAAATTAAAAATTATAATAATACCGTACTTTTCGGGTTACAAGCCGCTCCTACGGCTGATCAGTGTCCCCGCTGTAGCAAGCTAGTAGCGCTGCTAGCTAGCTAGTAGCTGCTACCGGCCACTGCTGCTGCTACTGCCCGCTGCTGCTGCTACTGCCCGCGTCCCCTCTGCCCAAGTCGGGTGTCGAGCCTGGTCCCGCTACCTTTGGTGGTTTTCAGGGAGCTAGCGGAAGTTAGCGGGGAAGTTAGCGGGGAAGTGACGGAGCGCTAGCAGGAGCCCCAGCTGGCTACAGCGGGGAGCTGTCGGGGACACTGACCGAAGGTAGTAGCGGCTTATAACCCGAAAAGTACGGTAAATAAAAAACACAGTAGGATATTTTCAACTTATATATATATATATTTGTGTTAACAAACTAACTCAAATTATCAAATTGAATAAATAAATGAATAACAGGCAAAAACAGACAAAACAAGGCCATGTATAACCAAATGCAATCCAAAAATATTCTAACTTAAAACTTAGCAAAATTCTGCTCTGGATAAATTAAAGCAGGGGTGTCAAACTCATTTTCACCCCGGGCCACATCAGCATCATGGTCGCCCTCAAAGGGTCGGTTGTAACGGTACAGTGGCGGGCCAATGGATTTTCTACCTGCCCACATCCTGTCCCGGGACCTCACATCGGATCAGGAAAAACTCCCCAAATAAAGATAAAAACCCTTTCACAGGGAAAACAGGAAGAAACCTGAGGGAGAGCAACAGAGGAGGATCCCTCTCCCCGGATGGACAGAAGCAATGGATGTCATGTGACCAGAATGAATAACGTAACAGAGTTACAGCACAATACATGAATATAACAGAAATTGAATAAACGGCACTCTGCATTAAAAAATCCCTTGCGCTCGTGAGCGCCGCGGAGCATGTCGTTGCGAAATTCTCACAAGAACTCAAATAAATGCCCCGTCAGATATAAAACACATTTGGGGGGAATTGATGACAGAGAGAGTAGTTTTTATTCTTAAATACTGATGAATGAAGAAAAAAATTGGGCTCCAGCAGAAGGGGAACTTTTCTCATCCAGGGCAAAAGGGCAGGTGCTTGAGCACCACTAGGGCTCTATCTGTGCACATGCCTGCACACACACGCACACTATTAGAGTAATTGTCAGCTACATTCAGCACATCCAACATGTAGTTGCTTTATCTTAAGTCTTCAACCAATGGAATTTTGCACACATGCATGCACAGACACACGCACACAAACAAACACACACACTTGAAATACACTGTTTGGCCTTAGGATCATTCTGACTGTATGCATTTCCTTGAGTAAATATCTATAAAAAATACCTTAATCAAATTTGAATTATCACTTGAACATCCATACAGAAGAAAATGTGACATTCACAGTAATGTACTTTTATTCAGTTTATGATACTGGTTACTTTTAATCTCATAAGGCCGTCCATATATATGCTGCTATAGGCCTAGACTGCTGGGGGACATCTTAGGATACACTGAGCTCCTCTTCTCTTCCTCTTTCGCTCCTCTTCTCTTCCTCTTTCGCTCCTCTTCTCTTCCTCTTTCGCTCCTCTTCTCTTCCTCTTTCGCTCCTCTTCTCTTCCTCTTTCTCTCCTTCTGGATAAATTATTGTCTCTTCAATGCACATTACTAACTCTACTTTATTTTTCCATGGATTCGTGGCTGCCTGGAACCGGTCCTGCCTGCTGCCATGGCCCTGCTGATGCGCCCTCCCTCCTCTCTACCTCCTTCTGCTTCATGGATCGTGGTTATCTGGATCATGGACCATGCCTACTACTCATTATATGAATAATTTCTGTCATATTCATTGAATGTGCTGTAACTCCGCTACGTTATTCATTCTGGCCACATGACATCTATTGCTTCTGTCCATCCGGGGAGAGGGATCCTCCTCTGTTGCTCTCCCTCAGGTTTCTTCCCCTTTTTTCCCTGTGAAAGGGTTTTTACTATCTTTATTGGGGGAGTTTTTCCTGATCCGATGTGAGGTCCCGGGACAGGAGGTTATGTGTACAGATTGTAAAGCCCTCCGAGGAAAACTTGTATTTGTGATGTTGGGCTATATAAAATAAACTGAATTGAATTGAATGAACATCTCCATCTCGAGTGGTATATTAGTGTGAAGGATTGTAAGTCATGTTTACCTACTTCAATCTTAGTGTACAGCTCAGGCTAATGATACTTAATTATTAGTTTTAGATGTGTGTAACTGGTGGTGAAAAAGCAAGGAAATAGTACTTACATGGCATCATCATCAACCATGAATACCTGGACCAAATTTATTGGTACATGAACTGACATTGCCCTTTACAAACCTCAAAGTCCCTCCCCTGCCCCGCTTATCCCTGAGAATCCGGCACACAGGGGGACTAGAGGGGAGCCGATCACAGCTGGAATCCCACGATCAGCCGATGCTCTGGGTTTTCTGATGTCGCTCCGGTTTGTTCCGGGTGAAAGGCAATTTGGCCCGCAGTCTGCTGGTGCCAGGCGGTTTGAATTGTGTTTTCAGAAATAAAAGAGCCATAATTTCAGTCTCTGTATTATACACATGGAGAGTGGATGGTTAGCAGAGAAGCCAAAACTTTTTGTGAATAATTATGAATGCGCTGTAAATGCGGCTGTAGCTCAGGGGGATGAGTGGTCGTCCCGCAACCACAAGGTAGCCGGCTCGATCCCCAGTCCCCCCACAGCTCACACGTCAAAGTGTCCCTGAGCAAGACACTGAACCCCTAATTGTTCCCCGTTGCTGTGTCTACGGTGTATAGAGCAAAAATGTAAGTCGCTTTGGATAAAAGCGTCAGCTAAATGAAATGTAATGTAACTGCACTCACCTGGTGCAATATAAATACATTGAAGTACAATAACGGTTGGTACAAATGGAAGTATCTGTGAGAAAGAAAAGTGTTTAACATCATGAGATATCTGAATATGACCATCTGCTATGTGACTTAGCTTCAACTGTATCTAAAGATTGTCCATATTCTGGATAAATTGTTCCTTTTCCTTGACAACCAAGCCATGTGCAATTTCTCTCTAATCAGCCATTACCACACAGATGATCTTTGGGGTCATGTCCCATTACCAAGTAGGGACTATTGGACAGACTGACCTGTGATACAAGCAGTAATGGCAGAAGTGATAGTCCGTTCTCTGGAATAAATTAGATATATTGTATGAGTTGATATTTTCCATAGCTAGTCCTAGTTTACCTTCATTTTTCTTCACTTATTTGGGAGAATGGTTCTTTTTATGACCGGTGCTTTCTATTTGCAAAAAGGTAAAAGGTAAAAGTAAAAAAAGGTTCAAATGAGCACCGCTTTTTCTTTAATGGTCCATGTCCTTTATTCCATGCCACACTTTGACCCTGGCCCTCTCACCCATCTCAAATGTGTCCATACCTGTGGTACGTTGTTCTCACAACTCATTATTTTATTTTCAAAGAGAATTAAAAATGTACTTCAGAGCTCAATTCAAAGAACGTCAAAATGTACTATGCAATGTGATTACCAATTATCTTCTTTCTATTCGCTAACTTGCACAAGCAAATGTATTTGTTTAATGTATTACATTCTCCACACTCTAAACCTTAGCCTCTGAACTCAGGTGTCATTTGGGATTTGGGAACTATATTTGGAGAATCAAAGCCCAATCATTTCCTGAAAAACTCATTTGCTGTGATCAGTCTTCCATTGCTGCCTCCTCTTTGCTCCCACATGTGTTTACACAATTTGGTGGAGCACTTCCCATGGCCCATCACAATTAGACAAGGAAAGGGAAACCCTGCAGTGACCTCCAGAGACGGTGTGTACATAAAAATGGAATCGAAGACAAATTGAAATGATTTCAATGCTTATTATTATTGTTCTGATTGTAGTGTTTGCCATACTATAATGCCAATGTCGCTGTTTTTCTTTCTTTTTGCTTTGAAAGCGCCCATTCTTTTGTTAATTGCCTTGGCATCGCTCAGGCACAGCCTTGCCAATAAAGCACCTTGAAATTGAAAAGTGAATTGGAACTGAATGGAGGGAGGAGATTCTCTCTCTGTCTCTCTTTTTTTTCTGCAGCTGGTAAAGCAGGATTAGGCTTGGCACAGAAAGAGTCAAAAGGGAGTATGTGTGTGTGTGTGTTTGTGTGTGTGTCCACATTAGTGCCTGTGTGTGTAGGTGTGTGTCTGTGTGCCATCACTGTCCTGGAGTCAGGGCAGCAAGGTTTTTAGGGGACTCAATTAGTTCAGCCAAAACACAAATCCGGAATCTTTCGCATTCCAGGTCTATCTGGGTTGTGGCAGGGAAAATGCTAAAGCTGTTCCCACAACTCAGGAAACCTCAAAGTCCCTCCCCTGCCCCGCTTATCCCTGAGAATCCGGCACACAGGGGGACTAGAGGGGAGCCGATCACAGCTGGAATCCCACGATCAGCCGATGCTCTGGGTTTTCTGATGTCGCTCCGGTTTGTTCCGGGTGAAAGGCAATTTGGCCCGCAGTCTGCTGGTGCCAGGCGGTTTGAATTGTGTTTTCAGAAATAAAAGAGCCATAATTTCAGTCTCTGTATTATACACATGGAGAGTGGATGGTTAGCAGAGAAGCCAAAACTTTTTGTGAATAATTATGAATGCGCTGTAAATCATTAAGCTTGCAGTTTTGGCCAGGTATTCACTTTTGTTCAACAGTATCTGCTGAGGGCCGTTTTGAGTATCTCTATGGCTACAGCTGGGATGTGGACAATGATGAGGAGACGAGGTGATGGGGATGAAAGCAACCCGTTTGAGCCACACTAACTAACTAGCCGATGAAATCAAACAGTGTCTGAAAGACAACGTCAGGTGCTGTGTAAAATTGGCTCCAAACAATCCAGTATGACGTCCTGGCAGCTTCCGTTAACATATGTACGAATATGACTTCATGAGCTCATTTTTGGTTTGCTGCAGTGTTGCCTTCCTTCCAGCTTGTTTACTCTCTCAACAAATCAAATATTGGCAGAGCCCTGCCTCATCCATACACATTGTATGTTCTCATCAAAAGCAACACATGCTCTCAGATAAACCTACTGATACTGATGGATGGCAGCTGCTTGACATGAAAAACAAAAAGTTTTGGTAAATGTGTTTGGCGAACTGTAAAGATAAATAAATATCGAGGAATAGGGGGCTGGTAATAATAGCAATATAACAGATCATTTACAAATGTTTTAATAAAGTAAGCTTGAAACACTCTCATATTCATGGAGTAATATCCATAACAGTGGGTATGCAGTGTATTCTCAACGTGTGTTTGTTCAGTGGAGTTATGAAGTTATTATATGAAATAATGGAATGTGAATTAGATGAATCTGTGGACTTTGTTGTACATCTTACAAGCTCTGTTGGTGCTTTCATTTAAGAACTGAGTGAAAACAAACACTTTGTAACAAGCTATCATCAAAATAGATTCAAACGAAGACAATGGCGTATCAGCAAATTGATAGATAATTGAGATAAAGTGAAATCTATTTTGCAATGATGCTCTCACATTGTCTTGTGTTATAAATCGAGCACACCCCACACTTTCCTTTACAGTGGTCTACTTACGCTTGCTTTTGCGAAGCCATATTTGATCTCATTCATTTTTATATATAACAAGTGAACATGATACACCTTCCAGAAACATGAGGGAGGTTGCAGTCCAAAGAAGTTTTGTTGCGTGACTCGTATAGTTTCACTGAGTGAGCTTTGTTAAGTAGAATACAGAGAAAGGGAGGGCTGGTCTATGTGCATCAGTTTGTCTGTGTTTGGGGGCTCAAGAGTCAAGATGGAAAGAACTAGTCCTAGCTCCGGGTCTTACCTTAATCCTTTCCACACTTTTTTCAAAGCGCTTCTTCAAGACACCCAAAGAAGCAGAGGGGCATCCTTTTGTCAACGGCAGATTAACCTTATATAAACAGGTTTCAGAATGGAGGAGGAAGGGCTGAACTAGAGGGAGGAAAAGTAATGTTTTCAAATAACTTTGGAAACGGACGAGAGTAAAATGAAAGTAGAGCGAAATGAAAGAAGAAAAAAAATGAAATGATGAATAGAGATACAAAGCTGGATGGAGAGGAAAGATTGAAAGATGGGACGGTTATGATTGGGGGTTAGAGAAGGAGAGGGACAGAGAGAGAAAGAGAGCTTTAGTTTGGATGGGATTGCAGCCAGCAGCAGCAGCAGCTCAGAGGAGTAAGCTTCTTCCAGATGAGTGAAAGGAGTCACACAAATGCTCGTGCCTATACACACACACACACACACACACACACACACACACACACACACACACACACACACACACACACACACACACACACACAAAGGAGTGTGTGAGAGGACACCATAGCATCCATGTTTTAGTTACACGGCAAATACACCACGGGCATTGAACTGGGGAAGAGTCCCGGACAGAAATAAACAAACTTTGATGCTCGTCTGGAGGCGTGCTCGCTAAGATGACGAACTACTCCTTTTAATGAGTGTTCCAGATTCCATGAGTATAGACAGTGCAATCTAAGAGCTGTCGCTGTTGGGTTCATCCCATGCCGGTCAAGACAATTTTTTTCACGCCCTTCCGTCCACACTTGTATTATATAACAGCCATGCCACTATAGTTCTGCTCCCAAAGTAAATCTGGCGTAGGTGCAGCCCGAGGATCCCACAGATTAGAGGGCTATGCCTTATTTATAGAATCT
This sequence comes from Myoxocephalus aenaeus, assembly GCA_038501785.1. Taxonomy (NCBI): domain Eukaryota; kingdom Metazoa; phylum Chordata; class Actinopteri; order Perciformes; family Cottidae; genus Myoxocephalus; species Myoxocephalus aenaeus. The sequence continues at coordinate 1,905,439 of JBAMJR010000180.1, read as the reverse complement.
AACGTAATTAACGTATCGCCCTCTGAGAGATGTTGCTATTGGGTCAATGGGATAATGAGGGAATGACACTTTTAGATGTTCTTCTTGAATGCGCGCTAAAAGGCAGGAATCAGAGGAACTTTGGGACAGAACAATAAGGGAGGGCTCTGGATCACAGTCGTTGAGAGAAGGCATCCACTCCTAGTGGAGTGTCACTGTGTGTTCAGAGAGAACCACAGTTCACATCCTACATTCTTTCGAGAGGCGAGGAGATCCGCCTTTGCCTTCCCAAACCGGTCTGACAACATTTGAATGAGTGTGGGACTTGTGAGTTGGACCTCTGCGGGACATTAAGTCTGCAGCGGGGTATTGTACCCAGTGAGAGTCTGTGTAATCATAGCAGTGAGCTCCTGGTTATTTCCAGCGATCAGGATGAGCACCCTGGAGGGTGATATACCGCGCTGCTGTCATGTTGCATGTCCTCACAATAACACGTATGTCCATAGGAAGGTGCTTCAGTGCTTTAGTAAGTGGACAGCTCAAGACAGTTGATGTGAAGGGACAGAGGATTGCATTTTCCTCCCAATTTGAGATTGGCATATCCAATCTCATCCGAAGAGGGACGCTTCCTGTACAATAATATGTGTTACATCACTCCCCCGAGGGGAACCCCCAACAACTGAACATGGGGGAGGGTTTCCAGTATGCCAGGTCTGACCTCCACCTCTCGCCCCTGAGGCAAGCTAACATTTTCCCTCCTTGTCAAACTCCCACTGAGACAGCTACCTCAGTAATGTAATCACTGCATTTCAAATTGTAATCCTTAATGCCTGTTACTCACCAAAGTAATCACAATACTGTGCCATGTTACTGAGTAGCGAGTTACTGCTCAGACTTATTGTCAACTCTTGCTCATACTTCTTTCTATTTGTACTTTAACTTTTTCCTCTGTGTCTTTTAGACCTTATTTTTGTATTATTTTTTTGGAAATCACTGTTCTGTTTCCTTCATGAAGTATGCAGCTAACCCTTGTGTGGCAGTATATTTCCCATGAAGGCAGGCAAGCAGTGCTTACCTACAATGACTTGGGACTTTGGATTTAGGCTTTATTTCCAACCTAAAGTTGTCTTTGTCCAAAGAGGTTTAAATGACTGTCGGCTAAGGTCCTGCCCTCAGGACACAATAACTCAAAATATGAAATTCACTGAACTGGATGAAGGTAGTGGAAGCCAGTCCCTAATGTCTGCAGGTATACACAATGTACAGTACACACAGGCAGGCATTAACATACATTGACACACAAACATACTCAGCATATTAATGCCTTCATGTGTCAGGAATACTTGGTAAAGTATATGAATGGAGCTCATTCCACAGGCAGTCATGAAGTGAAATGAATGGGAAAGATAATTCCCAGGGAAAGGTCATTTGCTCTTGGATTTCAAGAAGATCAGAGAATTTAAGATTAGAGTGTACACACACATGCACACACATGGACACACACACACATAGAGAGAGAGGAACGACTGTTATGAAGACCCTTCTTGCAATTTGTCACGTCTCTGAGCAGCGGCGTTCTATAATTGATTTAAACACACAGAAGCAATTACTTTAATTCCATCCATCATGTGTGATGGGAGCTCCAATAGCCCATTAAGGTTGTCATATATTTACTCTTTAATGGCGTGTTCGTAAAAACACAGACATAAATTAATTTTGCGGTGCACAACCCTTCTCTCCTTCTCACTCATTGTCGGACCCTTTTTGATGTTTGCTTTTGTTATATTCATTCACTCATTTGTGAATGCCAATTTGTTATATCTCAGTTTTTTTGTCTTTTTCTCTCCTTTTCAATCTTTTTTTTAAATATCTATCAGCACTGAAGTACAATTATACTTCATTCCCTTTTTCTCTATCATTGTCTGTCTGTATCTTTTTTACTCTCTCTTTATTCATCTCAGTCTATTTGACTAAAAACTAACAAGCATGGATAAGTTCATATGTATTAAATAGCACTCTTGCCCCTCAGTGACGTACTCAAAGCAACTCTCTTCTGCACTGTTGACTCAAACTAAAGTAACAAAGACATTTTGTATTGTTATCGCTAAGGTTAAGAATGTTGTTGCTGTATTCCGGCATGCATTAATTATATTACGACTCACGAGCTCTGCCAATTAACAAACATTAACCTTTCTTTCTTCATCTTTTATGTTCGTCTGTGTGCAATAGAGAGCAGAGAAAGGTGAGAACCCTGTAGGATCTTCAGTCAGCATGAAAAGAAGTGCAGATATGCACACAGGAGAGCCTGTAGTAAAGATGGATGGGACAAGGAAAGGAGAAACAGAAGAGGTAGAGTGATGTGAGAGGTATGTGGCTTGTTGAAGTATTCATGAGAGGTGCATAAAGTGGATGGGATTACAGACAGGTATTATTTTCCTTTTCAAGTGATGAAATAATCATTTTCACTGACATTCTTTGAACAAATGGGCACCAGTAAAAATGTGAAGTCTGTCTGGGTAAAGACAAGATATTTTGGGAATATGTTGGATCGTGTTGAAGTACAATGTGAACGAGGGGGTTGCCACATTTTTCCCTCACATTTTCCACTTTGAATTACAATATGTCAAGAATAACAGTAAACAGGAGTGAATTAGGTGAACAAGGCAGGTAACCAAACCAAAATTGACATTTTTCATTCTATCATCTCACCGTCGTGAAGAGCAGCAGCACAGGAATGTAAAGAGACTTACCAACTGGAAAATGAATGCATTCTCAGCATCAACTAAAATAGAGTTCCACAGTGGATTTATTTTGTCCATGCAGGGTCTCAATTCAATTCAGTTTATTTTGTATAGCCCAAAAACACAAATACAAATTTGCCTCGGAGGGCTTTACAATCTGTACACATAACCTCCTGTCCCGGGACCTCACATCGGATCAGGAAAAACTCCCCCAATAAAGATAGTAAAAACCCTTTCACAGGGAAAAAAGGGGAAGAAACCTGAGGGAGAGCAACCGGAGGATCCCTCTCCCCGGATGGACAGAAGCAATAGATGTCATGTGACCAGAATGAATAATGTAACGGAGTTACAGCACATTCAATGAATATGACAGCAATTATTCATATAATGAGTAGTAGGCATGGATCACGATCCAGATAAAAAAATACTTTTTAGCCTTTTTCTTGAAGTAAATATATATGGGTCGAAATTCACCCGTAACACCATAGTTGTTACTATAGTTAATACTATTAAAATGAAAAAAAATAATACAACTAATTTATTTAAGAGATGTGTTCTAATACCCCTCAGTAATAGTCAGGTAACACAACAACCTTTTATTTATTTATATGATTCTCTTGAGGTTAATTTTACCATTTTTTAAATTGAAATCAAGCGGTATCCTGACAAAGAAAAGGCCCAGAGGCCGACACCAAAAATATTAAAACATACAACAATATTTTCATGGATAAGGAAGCCTAACAAGGTAACCAAGAGATGAGAAACAAATTGGATGATAGATAATTGTTCTTAGTGTATTTTACAGCTGATTTAAGACATGGGTCAAAACCGACCCGTTAACACAAGAGATGGTAACAGAAAGCTAACACAAGAGGAAGGTTAAGTCAGGAAATCAACACCCCACCCTCATCTCCTCAACTTAGCATAACAATAAAGTGATGCATGTCATCAGTTTATTCGTATCAGGTGACTCTGACAGTCACCTATGTTATTCTAACAAGTCATTGAGTCTGCCTTCATTATCATACTATTGATCTGTAGTATGTGTAGCTGTGAACAAAGCGGTGCAGCTTTTCACCACACATGGTGACCTTAAATATGTGTTTAAGATGGGTACATATAGTATTTTGTGAGTGATGAAACCGATCACGGGAAGAAAGTATTCAGACCTAATGAAATGTATTCATGTAATGTTTTTGCTAACCTGTGCTGTATCTTCTCTTCTTGACACCTGTAGCCAAGAATGTTATATGTGACCCATAATCTCTCTCAGCCTCCTCCATGAATTGCTCTGGCCATGTTCTTCTCATATCAGCCTGTATCTCTCCCTCTAAGCGCAGGCACTTCTGACAGTTTGCTTCTCAAACATTGAGAGCTGTTTGTAAAGGCTGACTGATAAGGCAAAAGTAGCACACCGCAGTGCATATGTGTGTATCGGTATTGGCTGTCTATTTCAGTGTTAACCTCTTCTTCTTATCCTCTCATTCTCTTGGCCTTGTTTTATATATTCAGCCTCCGGGCGATGATAACAGTTGAAACAAGAGCAACACACACACACACACACACACACACACACACACACACACACACACACACACACACACACACACACACACACACACACACACACACATAGAGGGAGTGCTAAACAAGCTCACACCTATACATAATATACAGATAACACAAATGTACACGCAAGTACACACTAACAGCTACAAACACTTAAAGCAATAAAGGGAATGTGAGAGAGCACGAGCAGGGATGTAAGTTAAAACGCTACAGCCATGATTGAACTTAAAGAATGGAAATCTGTTGCACAAGTGCAAATTAAGAAGACTGCTCACACATAATTAAACCGTAGCCAAGCAGCAAGTTCAGAAAAACAAAACGTGCACCAGCGTTATAAGCATGAAGGACTGACACATTTGTATTATTCACTGGCAATCGGGGAACAAGGAAGGGGTATGAACAATTAATTTCCCTCCATTACATGTGTTAGATAAAAGAGGATTTGTTGGACATTGGCAAACAGAGAGAGAAAGAGAGAGAGAGAGAGAGAGAGAGAGAGAGAGAGAGAGAGAGAGAGTGCTCGTGTCATCATGATTTCACTTTAAGTGGCTCGGTATTTGTTTTGGGGGTGTGCAAGTTCTGTGTATGAAGACAAGGAGGAAATGCGACGGCCCCCCTTTTTAGCACATTTGATGAAAAATTGTCTAGAGAACGTAATGAAAAAACAATAACCACACACCTGTTCATTTGTTTGTTAAATTACCATGTTGTGTGCAAATGTGTGTGCACATGTTTTTAAAATCCCAGCTCGCTTACACTATCAGCACCATGGACAGTGCCACCGGGATCAACATTGTAGTACTGCCTCTACTTTTCATGAGAATATTAGAACAAGGTAATAACCTGTTCTCTAGTCAGAGGACAAATTGGGATTGCCACAGGTTTACTGAATAGATTAAGCTCTTTGATTTCCAATTAAAAGACCATTTGGGCCATCCTCTGTGTGGCCCAAAGTTTCAAATAAAGTAATAATACTTTCAGTTTGGGATTCAAAGGAAAAGGAGTTGGCCACGGCTGCGATAAGCTCCATGAAGCTACTGGCAAGAGCTGATGCTGATAAGAAAGAGTAATATGAGACATGGCCAGTGGAATTTGTACCCATTCCTATTGCTTTTAAAGCAATTCCATGCCAACTGCAGTACTACAACTGATAGAGAAAAGAGTTTGGCAAATGCCACTGCTTCTCTATTTCTCTGTCACTTCACAGTCAGCTTAGGGCTACACTGTGAACAATCAACTGAAGAAATATAAAGATAGTGAGGGGGTTTTGGAAGGATTCCTTTGCACTTCTTTTGAATAGTAAAGAAAGTTTTCTCTTGTGTTTGCTTTTATTCAGCATGTGTTCTCAACGCACTTCTTTACCCAGGCTAATCAAATTACATGTAATACCATATGAAGAACCGCCCTCCCTAATGCTAATACAACTTAGGAGCATATCTTACACACCTATCATTATTCAGCACTTTACCCTCACTCCTCCTTTTGCTCGTAACACTTGTCCCTGTATAGGGTTGCAATCATTGTAATGTGTTGTAATCACATTTTCATAATTGGGAATTCAAGGGGGTGGTCATGGAACAATATGAGGTAGTGGGGGCTGTTTGCGGTTGTCGATGACACATTCAAGTTCTCCTCTTGCTCCACTTCCCCTTTGCACATTCTCTTTTTCTCTTCCTCACTCCCTGCATCCCTCCCGCTCTCCATTGCCCATTCCCCTGACTCTATCACAGCCTGGTCTCCATTGTGCTGATAGATTATAATGATCTTTAATTAGATCTAAATATAACGATAGGCACTCGGTTCCATCAGTGCCTCTCTCTCTCTGAAGACTGGCTATCATTAGGATGGGTAATATGAGACAAGAAAAGAGTTGAAGAAGGACTGAGGGTGGATGTTGGGGACTGAGGAGAAAAGGAGTGAAAGAAAGTCGTTTTTGAAAAAAGGAAAATTGGAGTTGGAAAAGGTGATTGGAGAGATTTGAACAACTTCGAGAAACTTGGAGCAATTTACACCAAAGAGGTTTTATGGGCATACAACAGATCTGTCATTCAGCACATCAACAGTCTATTAAGCAGGTTTCATGCCTTTTTTTTCTTACCCAAACACCCTATTCCCTCAAAATGGGCCAACACATTTGGAAAAAGAGAGTAAGGCTTTAGCCTTACTCTCTTTTTCCAAATGTTCTATTCACGGTTAATGATGTAATTGTACTATTTTGAGTATTTATGTTCTCCCTTAAGTCAGAAACTCCCCTTAAGTCAATAAATCAACACCCCACCCTCATCTCCTCAACTTATAATAAAGTGATGCATGCCATCAGTGTATTCCTAGCAGGTGACTATGGCAGTATGTTATTCTAACAAGTCATTGAGTCTGCCTTTTTTATCCAAATATTGACTCTTTGTGATCAGAGATGCCTTGATGATGTTATTGGTTGTACGACTCGACAGTCTAGAAACCTTTTGTGATATGCATGTCACTCATAATGACTACTCCAGCAAGTAGATACAGATAACATGGCCTTTCTATGAAAGTATGCATGCTGTTTGACCATAAATAACTAACTAACTCGGTGGGGATCATTTGGATATGAAGGGAATTTGTTCAGTGGTGTGATTTCCATTGAATCAGGGTGCTATCTACAGGGTATCATGAGCGGAGGGAGCGTGAGCTGAACACTAAAATAAGAAAGACTTCATTATCATCTTCAATAATTTATTATGAAGTAATATAAATAATACAGCCACTGTATTGAAAGCAATTGTTTGATTGATCTCCTTACAGAACTTCTGGCATGTTTCTTTGATTTCTCGCAGTATATATGAACATAAATGCTCCAATGTCCTGATAAAGAAATTTGATAATGGACTGAATAACCACACAAAAAGGAGGAGAGGGAGATTGGTGCACCAGATAAAAAGGCAGCCCTTACAGTTCCTCTATGCTTTGCATTTTGTGAGGGAGCTTAAATATCACAAGCATTCATAAGTGATTAAAAGGTGCATGTGTGCGTGTGTGTGTGTGTGTGTGTGTGTGTGTGTGTGTGTGTGTGTGTGTGTGTGTGTGTGTGTGTGTGTGTGTGTGTGTGTGCACGTGTGCGTGTGTCAACAGGTGTTACTGCACCCGCTTAATGTAAGTGTTCCACTGGACTGAGGTGAGCTTGAAGGTGAAGCTCTTGATTTACCAGTGGATTTAGTCGAAGCCCAATACCATTTGATCTTTGAGTACTGACCAAAATACTGAGCTTGTGGATACAAATGGCCCAAAATGAGGCTTTGTTGCTGGGTGTCGTCTGAGCTCAGGTAGCCAGAATGAGATTTGCTTAGAACTGATGCTCCTTTGAGTTAAAAAAAGCAGCCAGTTTGAGGAATTTAAGCATCTGATCAGATAAACCCAGAATGTCTCTCTATAGAGACATTTGGAATCCCCTGGATGAGTTAGAAAATGTGCTTGACAGTTATAGCTCTATGTATAAGTTGTTAATACATGTAATAGTTGGTTGGTTACATACAAATGCATTGTCTAAACATCAGAAAAGAGTTTTTAAATAAGTTTAAACACTCTTTTAAAATCTGTTTGACTGAAGGTAGAATCGGACCAATTGTGTCTTTTAGTTTTGCCACATTGAAAACAAAAACAGTGATGGTTAAAATGAATAAGGCAAGGCAAGTTTATTTGTATAGCACATTTCAACAACACGGCGATTCAAAGTGCTTCACATAAAACCATTAAAAGCATCAAAACTTAATGCAGAGAAAACAGGATTTAAAAACAGTTAAGAAAACATTAAAACAGTCAAAAAGCAAAATAAAAAAATAAAAATTGAACAAAAGTTGCAGTGCAGTTTAAGAAATAAAATGCAGTTGTGAGATGCAGCAATTGAATCTGGTTCAATTAAAGGAAACAGCAAAACAGAAAAGTTTTCAACAAGGAAGACACTTGTGAGTGCAGATCATCCCTCGACGTATAATGTTGTTGTGATAACACCAATGTTGCATGAAGCACTATGGTTTTAACATGTTGGACGATGACCATTTCCTGTCACTACATATGTTTGCAATCACAACGGCAATATGCATATCAACAGAATTCACTTTCAGTACAAAAGAGAGAGAGACAGACAGAAGGAGGTAGGCTGGACATTATCACAGACTAGACATCTTGTATTATGACTAATTGGCAAGCTTTTTATCTTGTGAGTTTGGCGTCAGTGCTATATGTGCCCACATGCTCATTTCATTATGATTACAGATGGTCTGAACATTTGTGTCTGGGTATCATCAAATACACAAATACAGACCAAGATGGTTCATCCTTTCTACTCTTTTCTTATTGCCTCAACATATCTTCTCCTCTTTATTGCAAAATCAATATTTACGTTCCCAGTCTATTTGATTTACTTGTTCTAGTTCCTGTTAATTCTTAATGGCTTTTTCTGTCAAACACATTTGTTCTTTGTCAGGGTTAGCGGAATTCACATTGTCTCCCCAATCACTTGGCAAAGTAGCCTGTTGAGACCCAGGAGTTGCATCGTGTCCCTTTAACACAAAGTCATATGTCAAAATGCACACATTCTGTCCGTCAATTAGCAGATGTCATAGACGAACAAAACAACAAACCCGCAAAACCTATTTAATTTGCTCTGTTTAGCATTGCCAGATTAACAGAATGTGTTGGTCCTCATAAACTCTTAATTCTGTCAACTTCCCTGCTATTTAATGTGTTTCTCTGTTTTGCTATTGTACACTCTGCTCTCTATAATGTTCCTTTGACTATAAATGCAGTTTTTTTTTTTCAAGATTTGAACCATAGACAGCACCACAGGGAGAGAAACAAAACACAAGAGACTCCGGAAGCTATAAAAAGTTTTAAAATGACAGAATAACTTTGATACTTTGAAACTTTGGAACTTTGAATCACCCCCAGAGAGAGCTACTTTGTTTTGTCCAGAATAACTTATCATATAGTTGTAATGCTTATGTCTCAAACTTGTCAGCCCCTTAAAGGTGTACATTTGATAACCTTTTGTTAGCAAACACACATGAAGTAGTTTATGTTTTATCCCTCATTATGTGTTACTGCATTTACAGTATACAATCGTTACTGTACACCGAATGTTCATTTTCAAACACCCAATAGTGTGTATGGTACTGTATGCTAATGTACTAATGTACATAACAACACTCACACACTTTGTGACGCGTGCACAGACGCACACACACACACACACACACACACACACACACACACACACACACACACACACACACACACACACACACACACACACACCATAGCTTGATTATTTGTGACATCGTAGAGTATCAACTCACAAGGGTGCAATAGAAGTGATGTGAGAAGCTATAATGCATTCTGAGAACGTTCCCTGTTGCTTCCTTGTTGGATTGATAGCAGCCCTTTCCCCACCTTTGTGTATCACTGTCTATATGGGGTGAGGGTGTAGGTGTTTGTGTGCTGTATGTGTGTTTGTGGCCAACTCTGTACGTGAGCTAGCTTATATCTGTTGAAATATGCAATGTACAATATCATACTTCAAAAATGAAAAGATACACTGGAATGAAGATTGTTAAAGTATAAAAGTGTGACAATAGTACACTGCTCCGACTGTTTTCATATGCTCGACATAGCCTACCTTTGTTTGTTTTTATTTTGCTTACCGAAGCTGATAAATTATATATTCCCATGTTCCTATTTCTCATAATGTGTTTTTGTCAGTGTGTTTCTGTTGCCTGAGCCTGTATGCGAGTCAGCCTCAGAGGGAAAAAAAAGAAGTAAGATTGTAAATGAGAGGCAGTAGGGTGCACAAACAATGTTTGATAAGACCTGGGGTTGCAAATGATCACTCCTCTGTCTTTCCCTTTCTCTCCCCTCTCGATCTCCCACTTCACCTCTCCTCCAATCCCTCCCACTGCTTCCTCCCCACACCACGTTGCTTTGGGTAATTTACCAGCAGCAGGATAAGCCCTCAAGCTCTCAGCCACAAACAGATAAAGACATGAATGCACACATACATACACACATACACATTTTCTTCAAATTAGACACAATGTTGCCAGCTCAACTTTCCAAAACACTTAAGAAAGTTTTCTGCATAAACTTTTCTCTTTTCAGAGAGTCAAAGTGCAGGAGGAGGTTCCTGCTAGGTTTCCAACTCACGTGGAGAAGGTCAGCCCAGAGAGCTTTGCCATTTATAAAAGCAAAAGTTTCTGCAAACAGACAAATGGCTTACTCTACGATTAGTGGAAATGCTTACGGTGCAGAGAGGCATAACACATTTAAAACAACATATCCTCACAAACGTACACACAGACGTACCCACACAAATACACATACAGGCACACAGATGTGGGTGCATGCATTGACACACTTACACATCTGATGCATTAATCTTCTCTTGTGTCGAAAGGATAGAGAGGGAAAAAAATAAGCAGTGGTAAAAACAGCCTATGTTTGCTTATTTCCTTCTTTATTTTCCTTTGTGTCAGGCTGTCCCTGATGAGGTTGTGAGTTCATTAAACTAGATCATAAGCTAGACTCGCAAAGTATTATGTTCAAATTGCCTTGTTCAAGTGAGATTAAAAAGGTTCCACTGAGTGTAAAAAATAAATAAAAATAAGTATAATATAAGTGTATTCGGTAAACCCGTTAAACATTTCAAATACATCTTTTTGGCTTTGAATCTTGGTATAGACATGCGTTAATATGTGGGCGGGGTTGGGTGTTTTTGAGTGTGTATTCCAACGTCTGCTTGTGTTTGTATGTTGGAGATGAATGTATCAGCAAGGATAACACATCAAAAACAGCCTGACGCGAGAGAGACTGTTGCTCTTGTTAATGGGCTCACTGTCATGTTTATGAGTCAGCTTTTTTTTTTCATGACTGCTCGCCTTCCTGTAAAGACCCGCCCATTCTCTGCCTCTGATTGGTTCTGCCCCTGATATTTATAACCCAATCATCCTACTCCCCATAAACATAACCAATTGGCCCCTCATCATCAACCAGGCAAGTGGCCTACTGTGTGCGGAAAGTTAAAGGTTTGTAAAAAGGCATTGCTAAGGTGGTGCCAGATGAGTTGACTGGAGAAGTTAAAGTGTGTGTGGCAGCCACCGCTGTGTCTCTGGTGCTCTGTTCGGCTGACAGCACAGCATTTCGCCACTGTCGTTTTAGTGGACATGCTTACGGATGCTAAAGGCCAGGGGCCCGCTGATGTGAAAGGGCCCACGGCCACTGAATGGGAACGGAACAGAGGGCTCTACCCAACGGGATGCTCTGTGCATCACGATGCAGCAGGGGCTTGAGAGCCGAGGGTGCATGCTTTTAGTGCATGTGAGCATACCCCACTGGTTAGCTCTAAATCACTGCTCTGCACTGCTCTTAGAAAGTGGATACTGCTGATAATGCTGTCCGAACCAAGAGCATCATCACAGAATTGTATCACCCACCTCCAGAACCTCCCATAAACACTTTTACCTCTGTCAGCACTTTGCCCTAGTTTGCAATGTTGGCGCTGTTAGCATCGTTAGCAATGAGCCGCTGGCTCACCCTGGACATTGTTGAGAACCTTTCAGAGACAATCTTGATGCTCCCAATCTTGGATCTTGCACCGTTTAATAGATTACTGGGTAGCACTTTATAATAACGGCACACTATTTAGCATTAGTAAAGCATAAATAAACACTTAATTCAGCATTTATAAAGCATTGTTCCAACATGAATACTCATTAGTAACTCATTAGTATGCAATTCATAAACAGTTATAAATGTTTCATTATTGATTAATAAACCCAATCATGACAAGCATAATAGTCAAGCTTATTAATCAAGAATGAAACATGTATAACTCTTTATGAATTGCATACTAATGAGTTACTAATGTGTATTCATGTTGGAACAATGCTTTATAAATGCTAAATTAAGTGTTTATTCATGCTTTACAAATGCTAAACAGTGTGGTTATTATAAAGTGCTACCGATTACTGTATGCAAGTGTGGCTGATGTTTGTGCAAGGTGAATGGGGAAATGGTTGAATCGTGATGCTCCTTGGAGGAGACAGGGAGGGAACTTGTTAGTTCTGGGGCCCATGGTACTTTAATGGGGGGCTTGGTGTTTACTACAGTTATTTTACACACACATAAACTAAATGCAATTATTACTGTTATTTTACTTCTCATGGACTTATGAGGAAATTAAAATAGTATAATACTCTAATTCATAAAGATCGCTAAATGAAGTCACACTGGTAAATACAAATACAAAATAGGTCAATAGGGTTAAAATCACAAGCGGTAAGAAAATGAGACAAGCCAACACTTTTGCCAAATTAGCCATCACTTTATTTGGAGGTAAAAATATAAATAAGTGTACCTGTCATGTTGCCAGTAAACTCTAATTGCAGAGTGTGTTATCAACCTATAAGATACTTAAGAGATTTGGCTAATTGGCTTTTGTCAACAGAAATATTGAGAAAGATACTGTCTTTTAACTGTTGTCCTCGTGTCTGTCCTTGTATTGAAATCTTTCTGCTACAGTTATGTTCTTACTGTCCTTACTCCTTCCTACTCCCAAATAAGAAACAATTACTGCTTGGCTGATTTCTCATGCTCAAATATCTTGTTTTGAGCCAGTTGAAGAATCTCTGGAGGCGCTGCTGTTCACCTAAGTAACCCACTTTCGAGCTCCCCTCTGGCAACAAAGTCCACTCAATCACAAAGGCTTTGTCGAGGAAATACTGTGATTGTGTTCCCACCGTGCATCCTGCTATTGCCACTGCTGTTGGCACAATGTGATTTTGAGCACACAGTTCATTATAAACCGTGTTACTCATTAAAATGTTCCCTTTAAACCTGGATAACTAGTGTTTTTCTGAACACTACATCCCCAGCACTGTCTGCTCATTAGACCTGTATCTTTTACATGAAGTGACATCTTGAATCCTCTGAGAATGTCGAAAGATCAACTTCCCATGGCTCCACTTAACATTAAACTAAGTATTCAAATTAAACAGTTTTGCTCTCATCTTGTCGCAATTAGGTGGATTCTTTTTTTTTTTTTTTGAGTGTTTTAATGTGTCTGTTTGCTCTGTACAATGAAATAGTAATGCTGCTTGTTGTCTCAGGTTTTTTTCGGAAAAAGTACACTTTGTGCATAACCGTGTTAAACCTGCAGTGTTGGCTCACCTCAAATGAGTGAGCAACTGAACTGAACACCACTCCATGTTGCACGGCACACAAAGAAAGGTGAGATGAATATTTGAATATTTCATTTTTTTATTGAATATTCATTAATGTATTATCTATTTGTACAATGCTTGATTCACATATATGACAGTCTTAGTTGTGTTCAATCCTGTTAAATTCAGAGCAACACTCTTTTTAATTACACACAAATAGTTTGGCAGTGGCCTTAAATAGAGAGCTTTTGATATGTTATTATGTATTAGACACGGCTGCATAAAATAAGATGTTAATATATCCATTTAATTTTAACACATTACATTCCAGTGTCATGTAAAAAAAAAAACACGTGTTAAAAAAAACGCTCAGGAAAAATGTAAGTAAAGCAACATAACCATTTAAGTTAAGTTTAGGGAAAACAGACGTAACTTCATAATAAGTCAACAACACTTTGGCCCCAAACACTGGTTTAGAACACCAGTCTGGTGGTTGATAGTCATGTGCTGTATCTGTATTGTTTGAGCCTCACTTCGGGTTACATTTATATTGGCTAGCTTATCACAGTTCTACACCAAACCAGTTTGGGCCTTCGGGGTCTTCTTTTGTGTAGAGGAGTCTCATCAAAATCTCACAGTTGTCCCCATCTTATTTCATTGATGATGTTTTTGCTTTGCACAAACATGCAAGAAGCTGACCTCACCATCAACAGCAATGTTGGACTCTGAGTCTTGCCCAAGGACATTAAGCCCCGTTGGAGTTGGGGATCAAACCGCCAACAGTCTGATAAGTGTATGACCAGCTCTACCTCCTTAGCTACAGCCGCCCACCCGATTACACTTAACAGTATCTCAAATGTTATCCATCTAACATTGTCAAGTATAAAAGAGAGACATGTTGAAATGATAGTTCAGTTGTCCGCTAATGCAGAAGGGCTTTAAAATGCTGTTCCTCTAATAGCCCATGAGTCTGGCTCTGAACATGTTCTTGTTTGTATGACGTGAAGAGGAAACCCCTTAATTTCAATAGATACAAAGTACATTTCTAATTCCTCTAGATGGTGTCTCAGTAGCTAATTCACTGTGTAAAGTATGCCATGGTGGTAATTTTGTAAAGTGTTGGATTAAGAAGACATTAAGCCTTAAAGTAAATGTGTGTTTGCCTTGATTTACTTGAGCTATCACACTCTGCAACAGTAGATGCTGCTCACTCAACCCAGCTCCCCTCAGGCTCCACCACACTGGCCAAATTCGGATATTCTGGCTTTTAACAACTGCCAAGAGGTCAGTGAGCATTAAACCCAAATGCAGGCTTCAAAGCATCGCTTCCCACTTCGCATGTCACATGACATCACAGATATTATCTCCAAGTCATTATGTGAATGGTTTCCACTGTTCTTGCTTATTCAGAAGTAATGAACAGAGGCCCTGTGGTTTTGCTGGTCGAAACATGTGTGTGTTTGCCTCTCTCTCCCTCATTCCCTCATAATCATCGCCTACTCCGTCTCATTGACCCATCACAGTGCAGAAAGAGCCCAGAGCACAATATGAGTCATACCAGGTGATCCAGGGTCTGCATTTAATACCAAGCTCCATTGCACTGAAAACGTTGTGGTACGTTGCTGATCAGAACTACAGTCACAACACTGTCTTTACAGTCAGTGGACCCACATAAAAAAGCACTTACACACATACAGTAACGTGATTACATTACAATCCTGATCAGGACTTTCCATCATTATATAATGAAAGCCATGTTAAATACACTAGATCTGAGGAAAAATTACTTTTAATAGAAAATGCGCTTAAGTGAAATTTAGAACTCAGAAAATAAAGTAGAAATCCAAAACAAGATCACACTATGTTGTCTATATGTTTCTTTGAGTGTAGACTCGAAACAGAAGCAACTGTATAGACGCACAGAATACACTATTATATTCTCCAATAAAAGGAGAAGAGAAGTTTCTTTCCTCTATGATCTAGTTTTCTGTTGTTTTTTTTTCCTTCACAATCCTTTTCCTCCTCTCTTTTCACTTCATCATGCGGACAGTTACTTGCAACATCTCCATTTAAGGAGTAAACTTGTCATCCATTAGTTGCATGTGTAGATGTTTGTGTTTGCGTGTATGGCCTATGTGTGTTAGTGTAGCTGCCTGTGCAATAACAAGTGAGCATGAGGTAGCTGTGCCTATATGCTCTGACATAGGATAATAACATCTCTACTGTACCTCTGTTACCATGGAAACTATTTCCAGATCGAGGATAGTCCTGTCTCCGTCTTTGTCACTATTACCCCCCTTACACTTCATAATCTCATCACCCCCTGCTTCTTCAACTGTTACTCAGCAGCTTGGCATGCGTTGTGTGTGTGTGTGTGTGTGTGTGTGTGTGTGTGTGTGTGTGTGTGTGTGTGTGTGTGTGTGTGTGTGTGTGTGTGCGTGTGCATGTGTGTGAGAACCAGTTTTGGTGGTGGGGAATCTGCGTTTTGACATAGAGCTGTACACACACACACACACATAACAAAAGTTACGCGCACACACTCGCAGACAAGCACTCTGAGAAACTTCTACTTGAGGTGATGTAGTGTCTTGTAGTTTCCATGGTAACATCTAGGGAGCGAATCAAGGAGGAGGGCCAACATAACAAAAGGGAACACTGCCCCCCCACGACTAGTGAGAGGAGGAACAGAGGGACACAGAGAGAGAGAGAGAGAGAGAGAGAGAGAGAGAGAGAGATAAAGCAAAACTAGAGGACAGAGAAGGAGAGCGATGCTGTGTCAGAAGAATCCTGACAGCTGCTCCAAGTCTGTGAATGAAAAAAAGACAATCCAGCTTACGTATATCTCTCTCTGTCCTAAACCATGACTCCAGACTATATAACAGTATATAACCTTGAGTTCTGAGCCAGCATTGTGTACGCTCGCATTCTCAGCACCCAGATCGATCACTACGACTCAAAGCCTGCAGGAACACCGGTGAACTCCTGTTGCTTGGTGGAAAATCCCTGGCATCAGTTCCCAAAGTCTGCCTCGCCTTACTGCTTTGATCTTTGTCTTTCCACCGGAGCCAGAGGAAAGGAACCAGTCAAAGTCTCTACACCTGTATTTCAAGCCTTATTAGAAATAATCAAAATGTGTAAATCATAACTATTACAATGTACATAACAAAACCAGATCACAGACACAAGACAACATTGAAGAAGTTCGTTCCGTGCTACAGGTGTTTACCATCATGTATTTATGTTAAAACAGCGAACATTTGATTGTCTGCTATCTTATAGCAAACTAATTTACTATATCATCTGATCCAAACCCGATCCAAGCAAATAGTTATTGCATCAAGCAAAATGGACATGTTTCGAGGACATCTATTGCAAATAAAAAAATCAAACGATTATGAAATTGTCAGGCTAGTAATATCAACAGCAGCTTCCTTCTCTTCCACATGTAACTTCATAAAGTGTCAAACAAAAACAAGTAAAAATGTGTATGGTCGTGTTTACAAGCAAAGAAAAAGGCACGCTTTAGTAACACCTTTCTAAGAGCATCTTCATCATCTCGGTAAAGAACACACATTTGTGAAAACCCAATGATGTTGTTGGTGAGACAGCATATTGTGTGTTTAAGTTAGACTCAACCTGTTACTGACATGTTAGAAGCTGTGAACCATCTTTTTCTCTCTTTGCCCCGTCTCTCAACTGACACTCCACTAACATTTCTAGACAGCAACACAACACACATTGTGGGAAGAAAGTTACAAATTCAGGGGGACTTTTCTGGTATTTGACTTTTGGTACCAGCGGTTAACCTCTTGACACAGGTGACGACTCTCCTTTACGTGTCTTGTGCGTGTCCTTGTTTTTCTGTGTGTGCGTATTTGTGTGTCAAGGGGAGTTAACCGAAAGTGCATCCTCTTTCCAGTGAGGAAAAAAGAGGATGTTAAAAAGCGCTCTCTTTTCCTTCCCTTCCCTGTTTCCCTTCCCATGCTAACATATACACGTTGTCTTTGACACAGACGCACAATCAACGTTACGAAACCGGCTAATTGAAGTGTACATGAGAAAAGCAAAAGCTGTCGGAGCTAATTGAGACAAATGAAGCTGGCGGTGATCAAGGGATAAGCAGCCTGTTTCAATGTCACTCCAACAAAGAGAGAGATAGGAGCGAGACATGGAGCCAGAGCACAGAAACACAACGAATTACACATGACCCAAACAATGTATGTCAATGTCACGGAGCCTGAATTACAGTCATACCATCACTTGCTGACATCTTGAAGCAAAATTGTACTTCCAGGACTGATAATACAGTTGATTCCTTCTGTTTAGTCATTTTAGCATCATCTAAGTCACAGATGTGCCTAATATACTTGTAAGTGGCTTTACCTGTAAAATGCTGTGTTGCTTTGGGACTACAGTGCACCAAAATCGATAACTGAATGTCTACAAGAGCAGAAATGGAGAGTATTTCAGAAGTGTGACAATAAGCTTTACATGTAAAGTTGTAAATGTTTTAGTTAAAGGGAATATCATTTTGTAAGTGGTAGATAAGTGATTCTTAAAGTTAGGGTTGGTAAAAGTATTTTTCGTAATATTTATTATATTTGTTCCTTTTACATCCCGAAAGCAATCAAGAAATCAAATGCTTTGACAAAAAAAAAAAACAGGTGTTTGGCTATGGCATGGCTGTAATGAGCCCCCTGCCTACCTTCACACTCTGGCCATCAACTCACTCATTGTGCGTCACTGGAGTCTTTCTAAATTCCTGATTACTATCCAGTATGCATAACCTTTACGTCATAATCACCATAATCACCTTTACAAATATTTTATTTTACATAAACCATTTGCAAACTGTCAAGAAACATCCCTTCATTGTGCAAACCTGACGTAGTCATTGGCTTTAGTGAACGCTCTGCGGCCTTAATCTGCCTAATTGCTTTGCATTTAGAGGTGGGATATAAATTAGGTTTTCATCAGCACAATAACTAATGCATTTGACCCTACTGGTCAATGGCCATTAGTTAGACTACTGTCAGTGGGAGACTCTAATTAGGCTACAATACAATCCCAATAGACAATCTATAGGTAGTATCTATCACAGTGTAGAGATGGACAGTACGAGGATAATGACACTAGTTGGACGAAACATAGAGAAAGAGATCCAAGTTAATGCTGAAAGTTGACACAGGACAGGGATTTGTGTCATTGCACAGGTCAAGAGAAACAATCATAACAAATATGGTGGCTATGGAGAACATAGAAAAGAGAGAGAGAGAAAAAGAGAGACGGGGAGGGCTACGATGAATAAACTCAGAGATAAAAACAAGGAGTGAGCGGAGGGGAGAATAGACACATATGAGTTGTGGACTATTAAATAAAGACATGAAAGAGAAGAGATGTTTGAGTTACACTTTAAACTGCAGTCTCTCACTCCTTCCCTTCCTCTTTTGTCTTTCTGTCCGCCCCTCCGTCCCTTAATTTGCAAGAACAGATGTGGTAACATCTTCCGCTACATTAGATCAGGAATGATTTCTAGCTGTACGCTGGTGTCAGATGGTAACACTATTCATAGACAGCTTTAAATAAAATGAGAGCAGTTATTCAATCCAAGAAATGAGCTCAATACAGAGAATGGGAATCAGTTTCCCATAGCTGTGAGAGAGAGAGTGTGTGTGTGCATGCGTGTGTGCGTGTGCGTGTGTGTGCGTATGTGTGTATGTACAGAGATGTGGGCAGCTCTTTGTTTCATAAAGATGTGTGAGCACACAAATGTCAAAGGTGCTTCTGTGAAGGTACCTATTGTGGCAAGACCGACTTTAGGTGAACGTGTATGTCTGTTTTTATGCAAATTAAGTTTGCTTGCCTGTGAAAGTGTGTGCGTGCGCTCGTTTATTAGCTCGCGCAGTCACCCACTCCTTTTTAAAAATAGCAGCCTCTCGGCTGAGGCTGTCAGCGGCAATGAGAAAATAAGGAGTTCCATTCTGGAGGTAGCAGCCTTCATGATACAATAAGAATAGGGTGACTGAGGAAACACACACACACACACATATACTATTAGGTAAAATGGAGCTATTGTCACTGTAAACATCCACGTTTGTTGACAACCTTAAACAAAACGTATTACTAATTCAATAACTTGGGGAGCAGTCTCGAGTCATTTTTGAGTCGTTTTTGAGTCATCTTGAGTCATTCATATGGTTATGTTAATTTTGAATGGTTGAATTATGTTTGAAGCATGTCAAATTGTCGTATATGCTCTTGTAAGCCAAGGCCCTGCTGTTTAATTTTGATATGTGACAACAATATTTTCGTGAACACATGAATGTGACCACATGAAGGTGACTTCTGCCCCCTAAAAAGGGGGCCGTAGGGCCCTGAAGACCCTGACACTAACTTCGGTGGATCGTATGAGGAAGTTGAGTTCAGATGTGGGTGTGTGTCTATACAGTATATACACATACATAAAGCATCTTAAGAGATCTCTTCCGAGATATGAGATGAGAGTGGAGACTCCGTTTCATCACAGTAGTTCATTATTCCAGCTCGGTATTTCATGTCTTCATAGAGGATTTCCTCTCCCAGCCCTCCCCTGGGCGACGTGGTTGAAAGCCTATGGGCCTTCCTCTCGCAATCCTTATTCCAAATGTTCTCATCACATTCCCTGTTCATTTTTCATATAGACACACAAATAGACACACTGCACTTATACTTGAAACACTACGCCTGTATCCAATGCGCCACTTTGTATTACTCAGAGATCACACACCACTGGCTACCAAGTCTAAGATTATACCAGAGCAGCAACCATCCCAGGCCCGAGGAATCGTTTTTTTCAGTGTTGCAGTCCATCAACAGTGTAGAAAGTCACATTGAGAACAATGCTATTCAAGCAAAGCCAAAACCACTAGTAGAACATGGCTGGATGCCAGTCACGCTGTACCTGTGGATTTCAAAATGAGGGCCATCATTGTCCCACACTTGGCAATTAGCTAATAAGCTACGTAGCTAATTAGCTCAGATCATGTGTTGAGGACAATAGGGTAAAAAGTACAATGGTGGTCAGCTGTATTGTTTCATCAACCTCAGAAAAGCCAAAGAGTTTGTTTACTTCAATTGATAAGGTGTAAACACAAACTGTATCGCACAATCATAGGTCGTATATGGCATTTAAATTACACTTTCATCAGCAGACAGTTCTTACATTTACAGCACTCAGCCACTAAAATGTACAAGTAACATTTTCAATTTACTTTTAGACTGAACAGGATAATATATTGAGTGGTTTGGAGCTCAGAATTGCCTTTCATTGGATTAAAGTAACACAGACCCATTTATTGCCTCGCTTTTATGGACTGAACTACATAGTATGTGTAGTAACTCATCCCAGTTTGATAGTCAATGTAGCTTTCACTTTAAATCAACGTTAATGTGCTTATTATTATGACAACCCTATGATTTGTGAGGGCCAAACTGCGGTATGTAGGGCACCTTTTTCTCTTTCCCTTTAGTTGTATTGACTGTGTCTCAAAGTTGCCCTCTTTTCATTTCCACAAGTAAATATCAGGTGGCTGCATGTGTTATGTCGCCTGTCCGTTGACTCCACATTCTTTCTCGTTGCTGTCCCCGACCTGACCTCTTCCTCCATTCCTCCTTCTTATTCCCTCCATTCATTTTCTCTCTTTTTACTGCCACACACTTATTGACTCCACAGCTCCATCCTTGTCCAGCCACCCTGCTCTTCATCTCCTCTCCCTTCTTCCCTCTCCCGCTCCATCATCCTTGCCTCTCATTCAGAGCAGAAGCAGCACCAGTCAAATTGATTTTGCCGCTGTGCTGAGGAGCCCCATCAACTCACAGATTGGGTTTCCCGCTTACCCTCTCCCTCTGGCCCTCCTTATTTCTTTCTTTCTCTCTCACTGTTGCTTCCACTTTTCTCCTCACCTTCTCTCTCTCTCATCTGTCCTCCTATCCCTTTCGTCGCTGCCTTTCCCTCACCCATTCCCCCTGTTCCTATCTCTGTCCGCCACAGCAGAGGCAAGGCCGTACTGAGAAGGCCAGTACAGCGTATTGAACTTGATAATACAGTCCTATATACAAATCTGTGTGAAACCGAGAGGGGTTGAGAAAATGTTTTTACCAAGCCACAAATATCATTCAGTTCATGGGGACTGTGTGTCCTTTAATTTGTGTACAGCATGTGCTTCATGTGTATGGTTGTGACTATTGCAATATGTGTTTTGTATTGTATACATGTTTTTTTGAGAGAACACATTGCGTCCCTGACCTGTAATGGTACACTCAGTACTGTGCAGTCAACTCGTGTGTTTGTCTAGTATGTGCATTCTTGAGCTATACAAACACAATATTATGATTAACTTTAAGAAAATATCATTTTATCAAATAAAATATGGTTACGGTATGGTTAGGGTTAGGCCCAGTATTGGGTGATTTGATTGCAAAGTTTAAGCAATCACTCATTAAATATTACACATTGAAAAAGGAATAGTTGAAAAAAAAAATGATTCAACAGTAAGATTCATTATTTAGATTATCTATTATATTACGTTGAAGGAGTCACGTGTTAACACGTGTTCAAAAGAAAAAGAGATATTGTGTTTGAAAAAGAAAACAAACCTTCTGTGAAACAGTCAAGACTTACTTGATGACATCATACGTTTGAGACGTATGATGTTTGCTTCCCTGGTTTCTGGCTTTATGAGAGAGTAGCTCATGTTCACAAATATTCATTGAACTTTCCTTGGCCATGGAAATAATATATATGAGTTCTAAATGTAGGTTGAGTTGCCTTTTAAGGCGAGGGAAACATTGTGATTACAGTTAATGTGTGAACAGTAGTTGAGGGTCTGCGACGGGAAGTGAACAACGCATGTCCCCTCCGTTCCACACTCTCACTTTACGCACATATAGGCTGCTGGATGATGACATGGGATGTAATTTATAGAATTGTCCAGTGTAAATATAATTTCTAGTGATACTTGGTGGTGTGCTGGGTGTCTGTGTAAATAATAGGTTCATGGCTGGAGCTGAATAATGTATCACGAGTGGCCTCATCACCTAGCTGCCAGGAAGGCAGGACATCATTCATGAGACAAAACAATTTGCTTGGGTAAATGTTTGGCAATGATCTAACACAGGCTAAACTTTGAGTATGGTCCTTCAAAAGTATTTTGTATATAACCATGAATGATAATAATGTCCAAAGGTAAAATCGCCCTGTCACACCATTAGCGATAACAACTGACCATCATTCTGTAACCACATTTCCAAAATGATGCGGCGGTATACACTGGAAGTAAACCAATTTAGTGGAGGCTTGGCTGGCCTCTATGTCTGTCTATGTGTGTGTGTGTGTGTGTGTGTGTGTGTGTGTGTGTGTGTGTGTGTGTGTGTGTGTGTGTGTGTGTGTGTGTGTGTGTGTGTGTGTGTGTGTGTGTGTGCCTAGCTCCCTTTATATAGTCAGCTGAGCAGATGTGCTTCGTAAACAGATCATAGCAGATGATCTGGAGTGATGAATGACTCTCCAAGAAAGTAATCCTACAGTGTAAACGACCAGCTTGCTCTGATCTCATCTCATTGCTGCTCAGTTGTCCTCCATGTGACTTGTTTCTGTGTGGTTCACGCCATAATTGGAGAGAGTCTTACCCCTGATATGTGGATTCAACAGGAGGTCTTTCAGTCATGAGATGTTCGAGCACATGAGATGTTCGAGCGCATGCTCGAGAAGTACGATACAAATAGGACCAATGGAAAACGAAAGAGCAATTATACATTGAGAAGATTTAAGTTGAAAAAAACATGCTGCTACCACATCCGAGGCCCAGTTTACCAGTTTGTGTTCTACTGCACTCAACATTGTTGAGTTTTGCTCCATGTGTCACACTTAATTTGATACTCAATGCAAGGAACAAGTATACTTTGAATTCATTCCTGACTTTATGTGGAGTGTATTTAAATAGTTTGAGTCCATACTCATATTCAATAAAATGTGTTTTCTATGCGTGTGGATGAATGACTGCAATGTATGACTGGAGGATGGTTGCTTTAAGGTGTTCTTCAATCCAATTTACTCCATGAAGTCGAACAGTTACTTAGCAGAGGTAATCAAATGCACAAATGGAGGAATAGGTGTTTGCCAATTTAATGCAACTTGACTGCCTCTGGGACCAAACCATATCAGAGGAGGCGTGTCCTCCAAAATACAACTAAAGTCTAAAGCCAAAGGGTTTTGTGTATTAATGTTTGATTCTGTGTGTGTGTGTGTGTGTGTGTGTGTGTGTGTGTGTGTGTGTGTGTGTGTGTGTGTGTGTGTGTGTGTGTGTGTGTGCGTGTGTGCGTGTGCGAGAGGGAGAGAGTGAACCTCACAGAGTCTGAGGCATATGTGGGTGTTTTCCTGTTATTGGATTACATCCAGCCTCATGCCACTAACCAAATTTCTGCTTCACTTATTATTGACTGAAGAAAGAACAGGAAAGGAGTGCAGAAAATAACCGGGGCAAGATAGATAGGAGGGTGGGAGTCGAGAGGTGAATAAAGGAAAGTCGGAAAATAGACAATTTGACATGAACCAGACCAGCTGCCAAAAAACAAATGTAGATTGGGAGATTGATTTTTTTTCTTCGAAGGAATGACAACGTGTACAGCGCATTCATCCATGTTCCTGATCAAGTGTTTCATTATCTGAGGCCCACAAGCTGTTGCTTGATAGCAAGAGAACAGCTTTTCCCACAGTAATGCTTTAACCTTGACCAAACCAAAGCAGCCTTTTTCCAGGGACCACCTGCCCAATTAAAGCTAAACAATGTTGTCAATACCAATATAGCATACTATTTAATTGATATTAAAAAAGTCCATTCATGTGATCTTTCATTTTAGGAATATCTATTATTGGCTTGTCTGTAGCATGAACATTAAATAATGTATTCATAATTCATACATTATTTTTCACAGCACTGTATAAACAGTACACACAATGCACAATTCTTGGAGCAGAGAGCGAGCAGCTTTTTTGTTTGTCTTTTCATTTTTGAGGGGGAAATAGTGCTTCCTCTCTGGGTTTTTGTACCCCTCATTATAACGGCTGACGTTGGTACTCGTGGAAATGCATATCATGGAAGATCAGGAGCCAGACAGAATCTTCTGTGTGTTGTTTTTAGTTTTTTTATTAAGGGTCTCCTCACATGGCGGTCCCTATCGCTCAAGGCTGGGATGGCACATACAAATGATGTCATGCTGCCGATGGGGGCTTCAGATCAGCAGAATTTTTGCGCGACTGACGTGTGCAAAAATAACCACCAATATTTCACAGAAACGCTCTCTGTTGATTCTTCAGACTTAGTAAATTACTGATATCAATGGTTTGATTTTTTTTCACCATTTCCAACTTTTTAGGTTGCATATTCTTATCCTCATCTTCCCTGCCACGATCCAAACTGAGATCAAGTGCCTCGTTCACAGTGAGTCCCTTCCTCCCTGTGCTGCTACCTCAGAATTACATGATCAAGGTACAGTGAGGGGCCCAATTCATGGACCAAAGCTATGAGAGGACATGTGTGTTTGCTCATGTTACTCATGTACTCTTGTTGTAATTGTGTGTGTGTGTGTGTGTGTGTGTGTGTGTGTGTGTGTGTGTGTGTGTGTGTGTGTGTGTGTGTGTGTGTGTGTGTGTGTGTGTTATGCTTTGTATTGTGTTGTATTTTCTGTGATGAACAGATACAAAAATCTGAGTTAATTACAAAACTGTGTCTTATCTCTTTTCCACAAACAGAAGATTTAAAGTGTAATAAATAAATAAATAAATGAATAACTGATCATGAGGGAATGGGTAGAGAGGTGCCTGAAAGGGACATACACTAGACTAATCTCTCTCTCTCTCTCTCTCTCTCTCTCTCTCTCTCTCTCTCTCTCTCTCTCTCTCACATTTATCTTAGTAATTATCTTCCACTCTGTTATCCCTTCCAACTGTGTCAAAGCCAGTGCTCTTTATTAGCCATATGCCTTTCACACCACATTTGCTGAATTGAACCGCATGACTAATAAACACCTGGGTGACAGAGCTCAGCTTTCAGACTTTTAAACTACTTTTTAACAAACACATGCCCAAATGAGGGTGAGAAATGGATTTCCAATAAAGTAAATAATTACCTATCCTATATCAACCCTTTTGCAGGGGCTAACTGACAATCAATTAAGTAGTTGATGTTATTTCTATGTTTGACAGTATCACAGACTACTCTTTTTTTTCCTATTCCTTTTTACAACTCTTTCATTCTTTCTTTTCTTGTTTGCTTACTTGTCTCATCTTCTCAATCTATTCCACCTGCTGTCCCTTGCTCAATAATCTCTTCTGAGTGCCAGTGACATTTTACCAGCTCATTCCCCATACATGAAAGAACAGACACAAAACAGAAAAAAAGAGACACAGGGATGAAAAAAAAACTATTGTGTAGCTTTAAAACACAGCAAGTGACCTTTTATAGCGACATCTGACTCTGCTTAGATCTGTGCCCTGAGAGTGGATCGAGACAGTGTTTGATCTTTTAAACACTCAGACGTCGCAGACAGTGGTGTAATTACAAGACAGCTAAAGCACAGGCAGGGGCCATTGATCAGGAACAAGGAACACAAAAACCCACAACCACGCTCAATACACACACTACGGAAGTTCAATGATTAATGCACTTCGGAAAAAAGTGAAAATAAAATAAAAACAATAGTTCAACGAACTCCTGCTATCTATATCAGTCCATGACCATGCACTTTAACTGAACCTGGATGCTTCAAGATGTAGATATTGTAGAATGTTAAGGCTACTGTTATATTGAACTCTCTGGTGACTTTAACCATGCCCCTCCGTCCTGCCACTCTGCCCACACACACACAATATGTCACATGCCACACCAGAGACAATAAAACACTGGACCTCTTCTATGCCAACACCAAGGAGGCATACACATCAACACCTCCCCTGGGAAGATCTGACCACAACCTGGTGCACAACCTGCCTGTGGACAAACGCCTAGTACAGAGGCAGCCAGCTGTGACACGCACAGTGATCTGATGAACTGTTTTGACTCTACTGTGTGGGAAGTTTTCAGTGATGCCCATGGGGAGGACATTGGCAGTCTCACTCACTGCATAACGGACTACATACATTCTGTGTGGAAAACACTGTACCCACCAGGACTATACAGTTTTTTACCATTTGCAAACTCAGCATCACTTCTAAAATAAAGTTCCTCCTCAAGGAGAAGAAGAGGGTCTTTAGATCAGGAAACAAGTAGGAATTGAGGACTGTGCAGAGGGAGCTGAGGAGGAAGTGAAAAAAAGTCTACAGGACGAAGATGGAAAAGCAGCTGCAGC
Source organism: Myoxocephalus aenaeus (assembly GCA_038501785.1). NCBI lineage: Eukaryota > Metazoa > Chordata > Actinopteri > Perciformes > Cottidae > Myoxocephalus > Myoxocephalus aenaeus. The sequence goes on along the minus strand of JBAMJR010000180.1, from coordinate 1,878,579 downwards.
AGAATAACATCAGCGGGGTCTGGATGGGCCTCAAGGCGATGTCTGGCCACAGGAGGCCCAACCAACAGCCTACGGGGGACTAACAGTGGATGAATGATCTAAACTTATTCTTTAACAGATTCGATCAGTCATCCACCCGTCCTCCCATCCAGTCCTCCCTGCTGCTGCAACCCCCATCATCTGCACCCCCTGTAGATTGCCCTTCTTCCTCCACCCACAACCCTTGGCTCCTCTCCACACTCCTCATACTCTACACTCCATGACCAGCGCCCCACCTCCCCTCCAGAAACATACGGCACACAGAGCATATAGAGTCTGCTCTGTGTTTCTGAGGCAACCTTCTTTGTCTCTATATGGTGGCATCATACATTTTGTATGGAGTTTTCTGCTGGAGCAGCAGCTTTCCGACAGCTGACAGGAAGAGCCTGAACAAACTTGTCAGGAAGTCCAGCAGGGTGCTGGGGTGTCCACCGGACCGGTGGACGTGGTGGGAGACAGGAGAACGATGGCTAAGCTTATCATCTCTGTTGGACAACACCTCCCACCCCATGCAGGACACTGGCAGGTCTGTACAGCTCCTTCGGTGTGTGAAGGAGAGGTACCACAGGTCCTTCCTTCCTGCTGCTATCCGGCTGTACAACCAGCTGTGCTCCCAGTAGACCAACCAACAAAACGCACAACAACAAAAAATCTGTGCCATATAAATAAACAATACGGCGTGCAATAAACAAATATTCTGTCTGTACATATAATATTTGTTCGTTAGTGTGGATTTTTGTTGTACCTTTTTTACTTAGTTAATTGTATTCCCTGTTTATTACTTCTTGTTAATACTTATTTGATTATTTTACTATGTATCTTGTTTGCACTTACTGTATGCTGCTGTGATCCTGTAAATTTCCCCGCTGCAGGACTAATAAAGGATTATCTTATCTTATCTTATCTTTAGCTTCTGTTTAGTTAATATGGGTTGTATCAGTTATATTAGCTATACATCCCAATCTCTGCATTGAATGACAAGGAGTTGTTTTTGTGGTGTATGGGTCTATAGGTCCTACATAGTCAGTAATTACATTTTAAGTAAAAGGATGTTGATGTTTCAAACACACACACATACACATGTATGAACGCACACGCGCGCACACGCACACACACACACACACACACACACACACACACACACACACACACACACACACACACACACACACACACACACACACAGGGTGTGTTTCTGCCCCTATAACCAAATAGTAATGAAACAGATCGGACCAGAGAGACACAAATCATGAAGTGCTGGTTTCCAGCCCAAATTTCCCAACACATTTATGCAACACCAGTTTAACTGGAGGAAATTCAGAACACTGGGAACAGCATCAACACTGGCTTTTAATTATCTGTCAAGTGGACTGGGAAAGATTCTTCTGAGAGCAATTTAATTCTTACATTTCTATTCATGCATTCCCCTTATCTGCTCCTGTTATGAAGCAATTATACAACATGCATTTGGCAAAAGGCAGGGAAACACCTCCAACAGGTTGCCACTCCATTACAGGCTAAGACAAAGACACTTACAACTCACTCATTCTTCGTTCAAATGAATGGTAATCAAACAGAGAGTGTGCCACATGACATTGGCAATGTAACATCACATTTATTCTGCACTTTAAGCATCAACTGCAATATAATTGTGCATATACTGTGAGTAAACTGAGGACATGTGTGTTTGTTTGCCTATAGAGCTAAGACAAGTGAGTAAATGCTTGTCTCATTTATCACTATTGTGGCTGAAAAAAAAAGAAGCATATACTTAAATTAATAGAAGAAGAAGAGAAACTAGAGTCCTATAGTTCTCCATGTGGGGAAAAAAAGCATTAATAGCTTTCTCCGGATTGCTGAAAATAAAATTGAAATCAAATTTTTTTATCGGATGACACTCAAGTCACCATTAAAGTACAATTTGCGTTTTGCATTTTAAGTACATTATGAAATGTCTCAATTTTAATTAAAAAAGCAAGAAATGTTATTATTGTTCCCCTCCTTAAATAAACAGATGTAATCAGTCAGTTAATTATTAACTTCCTAAAATATTTTCAGGTCTCCAATTTTTTAAGACAAACATTCGTAGTTAATCAGAGGTGTGTGTGTGTGTGTGTGTGTGTGTGTGTGTGTGTGTGTGTGTGTGTGTGTGTGTGTGTGTGTGTGTGTGTGTGTGTGTGTGTGTGTGTGTGTGTGTGTTTATTTATTTTTTAAAGAAGAACACACAGCAGCTTAATAATCCATGGGAAAACAAGTAGCAAATAAATCTTCAATGGAAGGATATTTATTTCATAATTTAACTATCCCCGTAGGGGAAAAAAGAAGAACACTCACGCGCAATATCAAGCACATTTTTTTTAAACAATATAAAATGTTATTCATTGGGTGGTTCTTGTTGCCTAAAAGTGAACAGACTGTAGGACACTGATATCGGCAGTAAAAACATGTCAGCAGGCATTAGACTGCCCTCGTTAAGCACAAAACTCATTACGGCATGCCTCGCTCCCCTGCTGAAAGAAAGAGTGAGCATTTCCTTCCAATTGGAGGGAGAAAAAAATAAAACAGTAGTTAGCCTTTTCTATCTGTATCTCCCAGAAAGGTTTGCTTGTCTGGGACCCATGTGCGGCGGGAGATAAAGCTGTGAAGGGTTAGTAATACAGCACAGCTATTTAAGAAGCTGTAATGATATTCATTAATTTAGATTCATTTCAAGTTCCGTCCGGAGACAGAGAGAGAGAGAGAGAGAGAGAGAGAGAGAGAGAGAGAGAGAGAGAGAGCAAGAAGTGAGAGAATTCATTGGATATAGGATTCAAAAGACCGGGATATGGAGGTTTTAGTTGGGGGTCAGAAAGCTAAGCTGGAGTCACACAACTCAGACAAGAAGAGTAAATACTGAAAGGGGAGTCAATCAACTGCTGTATTTTCTCTGCAATAGAGTTTTTGGAAGTTGGACTTCTTTCCATTGGGGAAGCATGATTTATATGCTGTGCAATTTACAGGCTACGGCAGAAGCATTGGCAATGTACAAGAATAGCATGGAAAAAGAATAAGTACTTTGAAAGTCAAAGATAAAAGTGAAATCCATACATTTTGATGAAATTTAGAGAGAAGCTAATATTAATGTGTCCAGTCTTCAGGTCTATCCAACTCATACAGCCAGACAATTCATCCCTACTATGTGAGTAGGTGTGTTGGATTAATCCTGCATTACCATTTGTTTTGGCCACACAGCAGAAATAAAGCTGTGAAGCCAAACACTTACATATTATTATCATTTTTCATTTAGAGTTGTGTTTCTGGCCGCCTGAAAAGTGTAAGGTGAATATATATATTTTGTTTATCTCCACTAGCTCCTGACAGCTGAGGGGAACTGCAGATTGATCTCTGTGGGTTCATCACAATGAGCACAGTTATTTGACCCATTGGTATTCTAAATATATTGATTATACCTGCTTTAAATGTAAGTATCCTGATTATGAGGGTGCTTGTTTGCATTTTTCATAGTGACTCTGAAGCTGCCTAATCTCCATCAGAAATTGCATTGTCAGAGTAGTATCAATATGCACTCGTTGTTTCAGACAGCATATGGTCCTCATCACCCTGCAGAACAGTTGGCAGGTCCTCTTTTTAGGCTGGAAAAATTAAGTAGAATTATCGCCCAGGAAAAGTTTTATCAAGGCCAAAGCCACTTTATTAACACAACCTGAAGCTGGATTTGTGTTCTTCTTTTCTTTTTAGTCTTGGCCAGTAAGACAGCAAGGTTGGGCCGAGTTTTATTTATGTGGTACAATGTGACTCATAATGATGGCAGAATGTTCTCGAGGTGGCTTGATGCTGCCTCTGTTTGACAGTTTCTAGCTTACCTTTTTGTTCATGGAGGGCTTGTTGCCAAAACTTTATGTTTATTAGCTCATCTGTAGTTCGACACTGTTGTCCAAATCAGTTTCTTTCTCAAACCCATTTCATCCCATGCCAGTTACTGGTGATCCCAGCCGTGCACTGCCTGATGAAAAGGTCTGACATACTCTCAAAAGTATAGAGGGCGAAACAAAGAAGGCTGAAGTCCATGTGAAGATGAGGGGGCTCTCAAAGAAAAAAAAGGCTTGCCGCAGAACCAAGCTGTCTTAGGTTAGGGGCCTTATCAAAAGAGCAAACTACAAAGGATTCGGCATCTGCTGCTTTATGTCTAAGAGCTCTGCAATGTGAGGCATCCCTGTGATATTATTAGACTTGATACAACTTTATATCTCAATTAGGTCATATACTCTGACCAGGGCAAAATCAGTGTGTCCTCATAATTAGTAACTATTTAATAAGAGTTTTTAGAAAAACAAATTCTCCAAACAGGATAACAGGAGGGTGTTACAATACATTTAATCTGAAGTGAAAGGTCTGGAAGGCAGCTGTTTTGGATCCAGCACCCAGCGTCCCTCTAAATCTTTCTCCATCATAACGTTAAAAAGATTCATGTTCGACATTTATACTGCCCGACAAGTTTGCCCTTGATGCATGAGGTATTTATAGTAAAGCAAAAGGTTGTACTCATCTGGGTCCAGCATGGCCATCTTGGGAAAAAGTTATAAACTATTTGTTATACTTTTGGCTATCATAACACATTGGATTAATGTTGTATTTATAGGTTTCATTTTAGGGATTCTACAGGCAGTCCTCTATTGTTGCCACACTATGCAGGTCTTGTTCTTAATGAGCAAGTAACATGTAACCCAAATGCACACATCACTGTTTGGAAGGTGAACTTGAAGTTCTATCTCCTCTACTGGGCTCTAGAGGTATTACTCTCTTCCAATCACAAGCATGCATTCGCCGCTTAAAAATGTGCACAAGCATAGCGTTGCCTACTCTTGGCTGTCTTCTCCAGGCCTGGTTTCTGAGAGAAACAGGCTGTGCAGCATAGGTGGTGCAGACCATCCATGCCGCGAGAGCAGGATCCACCATTGCCCGTTTCAAAGCAAAGTGGGTTCCAGTGCCGATCTTAGGAAAGAAGGCTAGGGCCCCTGTCTGGTGCAGCAGGTTTGACTGAATGAGTGAACTAACTGTCCTGTTGATGCACCTCAGTTGCTTGCTGCTTTGCGTCGATTGTAGTGGGGCTACCTTCAGACTAAATCCCACCTTTGTTCCCAAAAACATCAGGAGTTCATTAACATTAGGCCATAGCTCTACCAAGTTCAGTTCTTCTCTGTTTTAGCGGCGGAGGTTATAAAGACTTAGGTGTGTTGAGGTGGATAAACTTCAACAGGATCAGTAGTTGGGTCATTGTTATGTCATGGCAGGGCATGCATTGTTTTCTACCCACTGTACCTATAGAGTTCAGTAGAGGGTGGATATTGTGTGCATAGGAACAAATATAACTGTGTTGTTACCCTACTTCTATTAGCCCAGGCAAAGTTCGCAACCAGGGGTGCCCTGCCGCTCTTATGCTGCTCCCTGAAGAGGGTGTAGGATGCTGGACAGCGTTGTGTGCTGCCTTATTTACTCCTGATTGGCCAGCTATGCTTATACAAATTCCCAGTGGCCAAATGTGTGCTCCTGATTGTAGAAGAGTATTACCCATAGAGTCCAGTAGCGGAGGGTACCTGTACTTGTACCTTAAAGAACTAGGGTTACAATATTGTAACCTTTTTTATAACCAGAAATGTATATTATATCATTATTGCATTACAATGTACTCTGCATGCACTCTTGGAAGTCAAATGTTTTAAGTCTCCATTTAAAGACCATAAAATAGTGAGTTTCCTTAATAGCAGCTGGGTGTAATTTCATGACACAGTAGATTTAGGCTCTATTTCCATAGGATTTTATCTTCGTTCTTTGGATAAGGAGTAGGCTTGCCTGCTTGTATCTCAAAGCACATAGATGAATGTAGGGGGTCATGAGGATCATTAACTTCTGTGGAGCAAAACCATGTAATATTGTATACAAAAGGTCCTCATCTTTGGCTAAATCAGTCCGAGCATGCATGGTAAACCGGTGCAGAGAGGCCCAGGCTGGCGTCATGTGGTCAAATCCTCTATAGAACCCCTCTGCAGTGTTTTGAACACAAAGAACCTCATTCAACAGGGTCGCGTTTAAGCCGGAAAGAAGGACATTGCAGGAATCAGTGGGAGATGAGGAAAAGTGAATATAAAATGAGATTGCTGGATTAACCAAGAGAGTTAGATCATTTGGCCACTTTCAGGTGACATTCACAGTCATTATGATTTTGCAATACAACAATTGAAAGGTGTAAAATAATATGATCGGAATACACAATAAAACTTTGTTTTAACTATACTCCCAAAAAAAGTGGTTAGTTTGAAAAAAGGTGTGCTTTAAAGCTTTTCTTTTGCACTTATTTAAAAGATGAAATAAATGTTCTCGTTTTTGTTTTTGTTTTCAGATTTGAAGACATTTTCAGTATTATGTTCGTATGAAGTAATGAGCCCATCCAGGATTATTATGTCAATAAAACAAACCTTTGAAAGCTTTCTTTTTAAGAAAACAATCTACTGTATGTAGAAAGCAACTACTATTTTATGAGCAGAATGTTAATCATTGCAGGGGGCAAGGCATGTTTACTGATTGCTTGGATCCCAATCGGGACTTAATAGCTAACATTATTACTATCTGTGATTTTTTATTTTGAATATTGTTCCATTGTTTACGTAGTGTTTATATGATTGTACTCTTTGTTTACAATAAACAGGCACGCATCTACCATGTAATTATCTCATTTGCCTTTCTGGGCAATCATTCAAGTATATGTTTGTTGAAGATAGAGTAATTAGAGCATTTGAGTATGAGAAGTTGAAAGGCGCTTGGAACCACTTCAGAATCTTGATATGTTGTGAAAATAGAAATCATGAAAAAATTATGTGATATTTGCTTTTAACAGCAGAAAATGGAAATATAAATGTGTGATGGCTTGCCATACAATTTTCTAAAGATATTCATGGTCCACTGAGGATAAATCAATGTGACTTTAGTGATCCACTGAATTTCCCCTATAGCACCTATGTCAGATCTGTGTCAGATCTTTTGATGGATCACCATGAAATTACTTCAGATCCCAAGAGACCCTCAAGGAGAATATCAAGGTTTCAGGCAGATAAAACCTTTGCTAATCCCCTGGGTTGTTTTATAATGTCACCAGTAAGTTGACAGACATACATTTGTCAACAACTGTTGGATAGATTACAATTAAATGTGGAAAAGAAATTATTGTTCCCCCTAAGGATGAATCCAAGTTGTGACCGTGGTAACCATTTCATCTTAAACAAATATGCATGTTTATATACGATAGCATTGAGCTCAAAGCACATCCATGCCTCAGAACTGCGAGACATGCATGTAAATGCTCTGTATATTATATGTGTCTGTGTGTGTGTGTCTGTGTTTGCCTGTTGATGTGTGTTTGTGTGGGAGGACAGCATAATGATTTTCTCATGATCCATGAATTGATTCAGCTCAGTTCACAAAGTTTTAACAAAATAATTTATCTTTCTTTGTTTTGCTTTGCACTTTTACTTATTAATTAAGTTGCTGGTTAAAATAGATGAATGCATGTTCAATTGTGAAGGATTGATTTAAGAGAATAACCCCTCTGTTTTCAGAGCAAAAAAAAACAGCTTTGTTTCTAAATACGCATTCACTATCCCATACACAGTGAGTCTTTAGTCAAAAATGCATGTTTCCAAACAACACAACACTCCTGGAAAACAGTTTATTTACACAGTATTTCCAGAAGAAAAACAGTTACAGCTGTGAGGCAGAAGACAGGAATAGAGAGATGCTATTCAAAGAGTCCACAGCAGGGTGCTGCTTCATCCAACCTTTACAGGGGAAAGCCATTTCTTGCATGCAGGGGATTTAGTAATGGGGGTGGTGGGGTAGTGAAATGAAAGGCAAAACTAATGGGAGAGAGAGAACACGACAGAAACAGAGATATGTAATGAAGAAAAGAGGGAGACTGAGTGCTGTGGTAAAGCAACACGGATAAAACAAGACAGAGATGTAAGACTCAAAATTCTACAGCATAAGGAACACTGATAGAGACACTGATGCACAGAGGGTCCCGGGGAAGGCCGAGCAGAGAGAAAAAGTGAAAGCTTGGAGGACATACAAGAGATGTGAAGGTTATAATGAAAGCAGGCAATGTGGAACGAGAGTAAAACAGAGAGAAGAGAGCAGTCAGATAGCTGGGAAGTGATAAGGAGGCAGTAAGAAGTGCTGCCAGGCGTGGCTCGGAGGCCAAGAATTGGTAGTAAACATTTAGTGAGGCAGAGATGGGAGGCCGAGGGACTTTTGAACAGTAGATTGTCTCCTCTCTCTCCTTTTGAGCCACGCACTGAGCTGCCCTCCGCATTTTTAGGAAGTCATCTGCCAAATTGGATCGATAAGTAATTAACACTTTGGCTCTTTTGCTGGCGAGTTCTCTTCCCTTCCTTCTCGGTTGCTTGATCTCTCTCTGCTGCCCTGCAGACAGCCAAACGGACAAGCACATAAAAAAACACAGACTGAAAATGGGAGTTCGCCCATGCACAACTTCACACACACTTTACTTGGTCCTCTACTGTGCTCATGGGGGTTGTGAGCGCAGGCAGACGGGTATCGATCAGCGCTGTTCTGGAAAAGGCTCTCTGTTCCATCCGAATACCCACTGACTAAGTCTCTCTCAATGTCCCCGTCCTTCAGTCTCTCCTGACTCTCTCCATGACACAAATAAATACAGTTCCGCCCACCCCGTATACTCTCACCTCCATCCCCGTTCAGTTGCTCACCTTCAAGCAAGAATAACATTTGCCACATCATTCATTGGGGCTCTCTCAGGACAAAGTGGCAGCCAGTTACACGTGTATCAATGACTTGAAAAGACAATAAAGTGAGGCTGTTGGATATCTGTAATTTAGATTGAGAGAGAGAGAGAGGGAGAGAGAGAGAGAACAGGGGAAAAACTAAACAAAACAAAAGCAAGCTGAGAGAGAAAGAGGAGAGCAACAGACAGAATGACAAAGGCAGAAAGACATGGGAGGGAGAGATAACAACAGCCAAGAGCCAAGTAAAGGATTGATGTGTGAAGATGCAGTGCAGAGGCCCACCATCAATCCTATTGGCTAATCAGATGTATGGCTGAATTATTGATAAGTGAACCTCATCAATAATTGCAGTGTTGCTGAGTTTGGGCCACAGACCATAGAGAAGGAGGGAATCAGAGCCAGTGGTTTAGCACCAGAAAGCACACAGTAATCACACTTACTTACTAATGCTCATGAAATATACAGAAAATAAAGAACGGTGGAAATAAAACACCCTGAAGCCATATGCATTCATGAATGAACTTGCACATACGGAAACAGGGAGACGCAGATGGACACATTCAGAATGCACATTAGCGATCAATGTTGAATTCATATTGAACCCAGTTGCTCCCTTCACCTCATCGTCAGGTCAGAAACCCATTGACGCAGCGATGGCGCCACTGCTCCGCGGTGAATTGTATTCTGTAATTTGTTTGATATATGGGGCCAGTTGTACAATCTCCATATTATGTATGTCTCTGTAAAAAGTTTCTTCTTGGAAATCCACAGCTATTCAAAACATGTTTCTGTCTTTGTAAGAATAAATAATTTTTGAAGCAAGTACAATAGGGTGGCTTCTTGTGTCAAGACTCCTTCATACCAGGAGGCTCTCCTCGCGGAGAGAGAGAGAGAGAGAGAGACTCTTTCAATACTCGTATGCGCTCAGTAATGTTGAAAACATATAGATACACATTGCAAATAGTCTAGTTAAGAAATTACAGACAGTAATTCTGATAAGTATTATAAATGTCTCCACTGTCCAATGGAAACTGAAAGTCAATCGGTTATTCGGCAAAAAGCAACCTCAACTGAGACCAAGTCATGACCAAGACTAGTGCAACATTATCATAACTTTATGACACACTTACGGAAAAATGTGGAGCATGTAAAAACCACAGGCGTCCTCAAATTGATGTGAAAGACAGCCACTGAAAACATGAAGATTCTTCCTCAGTCAAAATGGGGCGAGACGAGATTGAGTGTTTCAAAATACGATTTTAAGACTCTTAAACAAGACCGATATTACTACAACACCATATCAGTAACTACTATCTATATCTAAAACTTTTAAAATGTGTATTGTCTATATGAGTATGTCCCATTGCATTTAGTACTTCACAACATGTTTGTGTTGTGTTTAAGTTGTTGTAAATATGTTTAGACATGAAATTACACTGAAGGTGTGATACAGTAGAGGAGGAGAGGAAAAGGAGAAAGGGAGAATATATATGCCCCAAATCTAAAAGATGTGGGGTAGCCATGATGTTAGAGACGAATGACATGACCATACCTCTTCCACCTCTTTTTTCATCTCTCCTCTCATCTTTTTTTCATACTCAGCAGTTTCCTGTCTTTTTCAACTCCAGGGAAATAAATCAAAACTCACCCGAGATACTTTAACTGCTCTATGAACAAGTACATCTGGGCCTTAGCCCTCATGCCTGGGTCACACACACACACACACACACACACACACACACACACACACACACACACACACACACCTGTATCCTGTCATTACTTTAAACTGCCATAGTTGTGTTGTGTGTGTGTGTGCATCTTTGTGTGTGTTTCTTCCTGTGGACCTACATTCATGGTGCTGTAGTTGTATGTATGTGTTTGTTTGCTTGTGTCCCTGAATTCAGACCTGTGTGCTTGTGTGTGTGTGTGTGTGTGTGTGTGTGTGTGTGTGTGTGTGTGTGTGTGTGTGTGTGTGTGTGTGTGTGTGTGTGTGTGTGTGTGTGTGTGTGTGTTGGCAGCCATGTGCATTGCCCTGTCAGAGTACGGCGCCTGCCTCATATCTTACCACTAAGAGCCAGATAGGAAAACCACTCCGCTTTTGATTTGAGGCGAGAAAAGTAGTTTAGCACACCTCTCTTCATATATCTCATCTCTTCCCCACAATCCTCCTCGCATTCCGTTTCTACTTTTATTTGTCAATTCCCTCTCATCCTGGCTGGGCTGTAAGCAGGGGTGGAGTACGGCACATGTGGCTCAGCCGTCATCTGTCTCACCACAAAAGCTAAAAGAACACAAAAGAACGTAGATACTTTTCTTTCTTTCTTTTTTTTTGGAACTCCGGAGCACCTTTTAAATCTCAGATTGTATGTTACAATGTAAATCTTTCTTTTGAAAACTCAAACTGTAAGTCATTTTTGTATGTTCATAATAATTCACAGCCTCAAATGTAATATGAAATTCAGCATTTCAAACCCATTGTCATTGTTCAGCCATGTCTCTTTGAATACTGCATGTAGCTTATGTTTTGAGAGAAATGCAATGGCGGCCAAATTACACTTCATATCAACATATTGAGGATATGTCGTGAAAGGTTGATAAAACATTCCCTGAGAACATGTATTGATTTGTCTATTTTCATGCAATACGCAATACGCCTCCCACCCCATGCAGGACACACTGGTAGCGCTGCACAGCTCCTTCAGCCACCGGCTGATTCATCCCCGGTGTGTGAGGGAGAGGTACCGAAAGTCCTTTCTTCCCACTGCTGTCAGGCTGCACAATACGCTGAGCTCTCAGTAGACCACTAACACTTGAACACTTGAACACTTCTGAACTCGGACACTTCAATTCATTCACCTGGTGCAATATCTAATACGTCCAATACGTTTTAAGTACTTTTATATACTTTTGTATTTTATTTTGTATTCAGTCTGTATATTTAATATTCTTCTTTACTGTTTTTTATTTTTTTTATTTTATTACTGTTCTATCTTTATTTACTTGTGAGCAATGCTGCTGTAATCCTGTAATTTCCCCACTGCGGGGCTAATAAAGGATTATTTTATTTTATAGCACAATATGCTTTTAGAATACAATAATTGTTTTACATGAAAAAAAAAATAATGCATTGGGGAAATGCTAACAACCTTTCATGTTAGCTTTCAAATACTGTATGTATCATTCATGTATCTTATTTCACATTTTTTCAGCTTCCAGTTTTTCAGAACAAATACCATTATACGTTCAGTGCTTACCCTTGAACTCCTTTGATGACTTTTAATTCATCTAATGCTTCAACTTCCCTCAGCATTTAACATGATCTTAATCACTATAATGTTAATACAAGTACATGTTACTGCTATTTCAGCCTTTTTCATTGCTCCACTTCATTTTCTTTCATATTTTAAACTTTGTTTATTATTGCAACATAAAGACTTTATCAAAAACTACTTTTTCCAGTTATGTCACATCCTCATATACTCAGCGGTGGTTAGTCTCTCTGCGTCCCCTGACCTCCACAATACAGACTATAACCACAAGGCCATGACTCTAACTCCTCAGTCGCATTTTTTTAAATGTACTTCAAATTTAACTGAATTTTAGGCCAACCTTACAACATTATAAATTTGACTTTGAGTGGCTGATGACTTATTACCCACACATACTACAACGTTTGCTCAGGATCTTATATTAGGCTATGAATGTGAGTGTTTAATATTATCAGGGAAGGTCAGACAAGTTTATATATATACACACACACACACACACACACACACACACACATTGATCTGTAAACTATGAGATACATCCTGACTGAGCCTTCAACCTGGATTGTGTGCCTGTCAAGTGGGGTAAAAGTGGTTTAAACCTGCCTTATTTTCCTTTGTTGTGTTGCCAGCTTTTCTTCGTCAGTGCTCATCTATGCTGCTTTCGAGTTGAGCATCCTGTCAGCTTGATTGACAACAACCGCTAGTTCACCTGGTAGAGTGCGTGCACCACGTATCAAGGACGAGTCCAGCTCTCACGATGAAATAAAGCAGAAAACCCAACAAATATATATATTTGTTTGAAAAAGTTCAAAATACTTCACTTGTCTGGACCCATACCTGAGCAGGCATGCAATCATGAATATATTATTAGGTAGACCAATACATATGACGTCTCTAATACATAGTTCTCCTGGATTACTTTTAAGAATCAAGGTGTAACGTTTCTATTGTCTTTGCATGTGGCACATCTGACTTTTCTGTGCTCTGCTCTATCCTCAGTATAAATATTCATCTAGCAGTCTACCTATTAGATGCATGAGATGTGTTGGCTGCATCCAGCCATCTTCATTAGTGTTATCGTGCCTGTCTTTCAACAGTCAACTCGCTCCTTTGCCCTCTTTCCCTATCTAGTGTCCCTTTTACTTCCACCACCCCAGTGCTCACAAAGGGGCTCGGTGACACATTGTGGTAATACAAGAGATTATTAATTAAATATAGAATATAGCAGTGGGCTATTTTGTGAGGAAATGATATGTTATTCTCCTCTCTCTTTTGGCTTACATGTCCTCTTTCTTGGTCTGTCATTGGCCTGCCTCTCACTAGTTTTCATTGCCATTGTAGGTTTTATTGGTCTGCATGTTGATGACAGTCGAGAATGTGGCAGAGAGCAGGGAGGGATGCAGGAATGGGTGAGGGTAGGACGCGATCGTGGGAGGGGCAGAGATTTGCAAACAAATGTAATAACTAGCCTCACTTTGCTAGCTTAGAATTGCTCACCTCCCTGAAAGAGAGTGAGAGAGTGGGATATTGAAAAAAGAGATGGGGGTTGAGATGCTGTCTTAAAGGACTAAAGAACATTTGAAAAGCGTAACATCAATTTCAGCAACTGCAGTTATCAGGATGAATGAATGAATGAATGAATGAATGAATATATACTTTATTAATCCCCGAGGGGAAATTTGGTGTCGGGGTAGCAGCAACTTACAACAAAGATAAATATATAAAAACAGCAGGATGAAAGATGAAAGATAAAGATATATACAATAATAAAAAAAAATATATATATATAAAAAAAAAAAATATATATATATATATAACAATAATAAAATAAAAATATCTCGGATCAGACAAGCAGTGTCTTATTGTAGAGACGTAACGCCGTAGGCAGGAATGTTCTCCTGTAACTAGGGCTGAACGATTAATTGCATTTGCGATAATATCGCGATATGATAAAACGAGATTTTCTAACCGCAACGTCATCACGTGACGCGAGCGAAAGAGTGGAGAACTCGGCTGCATCAACTTTTCAAGTGACCCTTTAACCTGTTGCGCAATGGCCTCGGGGTCGACGGAACAGTCAGAAACTGACACAGCTGAGACTTTAGTCTCAAAGAGGAACAGCACGTCGGTGGTGTGGAACTATTTTGGTTTCAAAAAAGAAGATGCTGCGCAGCGTCAGGTGATGTGCAGAGCATGCCGTGCTCCTGTTGCTACTTCACGGGGTAACACTACAAACTTGTTCCAGCACTTAAAAAAAATACCACAAATCAACGTATGACAGCTGTATGGCCAAAATGCCGAGCACCAGTGCGCCAGACAAGCCAAATACCTCAAGACAGGGATCACTGACCGAAATGTTTGAAAGCGTCACTCCATATGAACATAATTAAAAACGACACGGGGAAATCACTCGGGCAATAACCGAGTTCATAGCCAAAGATATGATGCCTCTCAGCACGGTGACCAAGCCTGGGTTCATGGCATTGATAAAAACGCTTGATAAACGGTACAGGATACCCTCCCGTACATATTTCAGTCAGACTGCCATACCGGAGCTGTACAAAAAGTGCAAAGAGAAAGTCGCCACGGAGCTTAAAACGGTGGACTTTTTTGCTACCGCTACTGATCTGTGGTCAAGCCGCACAGCTGAGCCTTACCAGAGTCTTACGTCTTTTTACGTCTTTTTAGCACATGAGGGAATATTGTGACTTGCACTCGCTCATCCTTGAAGCCAGCAAAAGTCAATATGCTGGTTTTCTTAGCAAAAAATCTGTGAGCCACTGAGAACAAAACTGTTGGATCATTATGGCTGGCAGTGTCATACTCATAGTGAACTTTAATCTGTGTGGTGTGTTATTGTTGTGTACGTCAGATAAGTGAGGTTGATCTATATTATAATATTCAAATTGTTTTTTTATTGTCTAATTTAAAAGTGCATTTCTCCGTTTTTTTATTTATAACTTTATTTACTTTGATTTTACAAAATATTTTCAAAGTAGTAGAGGCAAATTCTGTTTCAGTTGTGTGAAATGTTACTGACTTGGGAGCAGTAAGATACATATAATTTTAAATTTTGCACAGTGTTTACAAAGTGCATGCCTTTGTTTAAATTACTTAAATGCACAGTGGCAAAGCCACAGATGTTTCTGTAATGAACAGTTCAATAAAAATGTCATTTATTTCAAGTTTCATCTTTTTATTTAATTCTAACAAATAGGCCCAGCCAATGGGAAAGAACATTTTACACTAAATGTATCTAATATTGTGTTGGTCATATTTAAAGCATTCATTATGTTTTGTTGGGGAAAAGAGAGGATAACATTTTTAAAAATAAAAATTTGTATATTAAATCGCAATTGCAATATTGGGGGAAAAAAATCGCAATTAGATTATTTTCCCAAATCGTTCAGCCCTACCTGTAACGGTCCTTGTTGCAGCGGAGGATGTTTGGTTTACGCATAAATACCTTCGTGAAACAGAGATAATACGTTGTGGAGGAGAGGAGAGACAAAGAGAGAGACATGACAAGTGAGTGTTAGAGAAAGGGATAATAGGCCATGGAGGACACAGGAAGCAAGAGGTTGAGATGGAGATAGATGGACAGGAAGAAAAAGATGAAAACATATTCAAATGTTATTTTTTCATGAGAGCTGTAAAGGAAAAAGTCTAATCAAAAAACAAATTTTGAAGAATATAAACAAAACATAACCAGCTAACGTCATTTCAAAGTGGTCCTACATATACCTAATGTTCAGTGATGAGTGAGTTCATGATAGTCATTGTTGTAGTCGTGGTATCAAGGACTCATGTTCGAATTCACAAAGAACAACCACTGATGCCACTGATACACCTGGGTCTCATTTCCAACTTGTCAAATACCGATTCATGAAGGCACCCTTTAGTGTAGCATTATTGCTTGTAGCAGTTTTAATAAATAAAATGAATCAATATAAAAAAAATATGTTGACAATTATTAATAACTCAATTATAAATCATAACCCCATGAATTTATAAAAAAGAATGTCGCAATAAGACATCATTAATATAAGTAAAAGATTTTTTATTTAGATTAGATTTGGGATGCCACCCAGTTTTGGAAAATTAGGGAAAACATCAACAATGTAATATTAATCAATTGAATCTTAAGCTACAGAGTTTTTCTTACGGTGTGCATGGACCGATTATTTCATTTACACAAACATCAAATGTTATTTGTTAATGAAATATGTATTGGACTAACTATATACACTATACTACTAAACAGAAAATAAATTAATAAACAATCAAATAAACAAAACTAATGAAATTAATAAAGAATATGATGAAGAGTACATTGAATAGCAATGGACCACAAATAAATGAAAAGGATCAATTCATTCCCTCAATTTACATTTTTACATTAAATCTAATTCAAAAGATGTATACACCGTTCAGCAGTTGAGAGTTTTAGAACTCGTTAAATGCCAAAGTTTTGTCAGTGCTCTTTGGCAGTGGAGATCGAATACATGTTCCTTTTTTTTCAAAATGAAACCTTTAGTTTATATGGTCACAATAATTACCTTGAATCCTCTGTAATTATTTCCCAACCTGCATAATAACTCCTTTTTATGTAATCTTGAATAAAGAGAGTATTTATTGGCCTGAAATTGTGGCTATTTGATGCGTTGTGTGTGGTGTTGTCTCCAGTCTTGTTAATTGCTGCTCCAAAATCATTTAAATAAAGACAAATGCCCTTGGCGTGTTCTCCCTCTCTCTCTCTCTCTCTCTCTCTCTCACACACACACACACACACACACACACACACACACACACACACACACACACACACACACACACACACACACACACACACACACACTAACTGAGAGAGGGAAAGGGATTGAAATGTCCCCAATAATGAGATATTAAAGTGTCCCCTCTTTCTCATTATCCTTATTGATTACATGCAACAGTCATGCATATATTTACATGTCAACATACTGGGAGAGAATGGCGGCAGAAAATGGTGGAGCTGTTCCTCTGGGGTTCTTGCCAGACCTTCTGTCACTTTAATGAACAGATAATCTATGCATGATGTATACATAGAAGATAAACCTGGCACCTGCAGATACACCTTTGTTTCTCTAAGTAATGGGCAATCAATAGCTGGTTTGCAAGAGTGACTTTCCATAGTGCCATTAGGGCGGATACACATTTTATCTTTGTAGTTTGTCTTTAACATCTCATAGGTTTTTGCAGTTGTGCTCCATAATCTACACCCTATTTAATTCCTATTTACAATGAAAGTTTTGATTTAAATCCTAAATGAGTCTTAAGTGTGGGTCTTATTCTGTTGTATTATCCAGTCTCATACAGGTTTCAATAACAGATTATTTGTGTTTCTTTGCTAAAACAGAATTAATTTCACAGTTTTGTGGCTGGTTAAACTAATAACCAATACATAATGAAAAATATGTGAAAACATTTACAGTAAATATCCTGTTTAAAACTCCAAGGCGATGGAATTGGAAAGTGATGTTGAGGAGTGATCGCCATGATGTCTGAACAAAGCTAAATGCAGGGCTTAAAAAAGAACGCATGCTGTATAAACATAATATTGAATGACGAATGAGGAGATTAAGAATGTCAAGGTAAGCAAGCATTCTGAAAAAAATATAAAACACGAATTAAGCCGACATCCACACTACTTTGTTTTACTTTGTACTTTGTTTAAGCGACCTTTCAGAAATAATCCCATCCATACTAGAACACCTGAAAACACATGACTATTAAGAACCCTTGGCATGCATGCCAGTGTAAATAGGAAGCAAATTGTTCTACTCTGTGGTTAGTTGCTTAGTGAAGGAACATGTTTTCAGAAAAAGTATTATTGAGGTGCTATGATAAAAGGTATTGTTGGAAAAGTATGATCTCCATCCATTTTTCCCACACGCACTTAAACAGATACACAATCTGTTTTTGAAACGCTGTTTCAAGGCTGCTACTGGGCTATTACAGCCTAATGTACATAGTTAGGCTATTTCTCTTTCGCTCTCTCAAACACATCACATTTGGTTTTACAACTTCAAACGTCCGCTCTGTAGGGTTTATGACACAGCTGGACATGCCACTCACAAATCACCCGTAGAGGCGTGACGAATCAGGGAATGTTGTTTTCAAAGGTTTCCATTTCTGCCTGTCCCGACCAAAACACAACCCTGGAGATTTTGAAAAAAGTGTTTGGTGTCAAACAGACAAAAAGGGACATATTTTGTATGTTGATGGACCAATGATAAGTGTAGGGTGATGGAGACCAAGTTCTGCCCCTATTGTTCTGTGTCTGGATGTGTTAACGAGTAAGTGTCTACTAACATATTAGCCATAACTATTAGGCTCTGTTACCACAGTACAAATGGTGGATTGTTCTGTCCCTAGCTTTAAGCACCTTCATTATTGTGTTGGACAGGCACATACTTTATATCTCACCTTAACTTCTTGTCTTGCTGTTTACTTTTTATGTGGCCCTTAATTTAAAACACCTGTTACTGTGCTTTAATTCTTAGTAAGCTTGTTTTAATCAATAGAGAAGCAGTTCAGATTTGTTCTGCCTCATCTCTTCCTCTCTTTCCTTTTATTACAGTTCCCCTCGGCGTAAAGATCCATAGTACATGGAACTTGCACGAAACTATTGCAAAAATTGACCTGCATTCAATAGACAGATGTGAATGTCTATGACGGAACTCTCTGCTGCTGAGTTTATTGATGGTGTCTGATAGCACTGCTGCTTCTCCTTTGTCCATAGATGAGCAAAGACAAAGTACAGAACGCAAGTAATTGATGGATTGAGAGAAAGAAAGAATAAGAGGAAGAAAGAAAGAAGCTTTGTATATGCTGTGTAACTCTAAATTGTATGTACACAATAATGTTATACAGCATACTCATTACAAGTGAAGCCCTTTTGTTTTATGATCTCTCGTTTTTTTTTTAATGTTTTTTTTGGTGGTTGGGTGTTTAAAAGGCATTTACCTTCAACTCAACTCCCGTTATGTTCCAATTTATGGGTTAGGGTTAGTCTTAGCTAATCTTGGCCACTTTACTGAATTACTTCTCTGTAGCAGGAAATATGCCCTCTGACCTATTGGCTGTGCATACTATGAGCTACACTGCTGTCAAAACCTGAGTTTTCACTGGATTACTGCCTGGATCGCTATTCTGCTAGCTTCCCCTCACCCGTTAAGATGCTTTCCGCATCTTTGAAAATGTATATAACATTGTCATCTGTGTGTGTGTGTGTTTGTACGCTCTTTTATTTTGGTCTGCTTATGAAAATAAACTGAACTGACTGACTGAACAAAGCCTTGTTGAGACCAGGGAAACATGACTAATCAGTCCTCCTGAGTGTAATCTCACTGAGAGCTCAAGACGGCAAGTTATGAAGTGAATCTGCATGCTGGATTGGCCATGGACTCTCGTTTTAGCATCCCTTCATGAACCCCTCACACATGAATACGACACTAAGTTACTTGTTTTAAACCGTACCAGCTAATTTTTCACATCATATTATACACCTGTGTGACAACAAGCACATGCCTCCATAATTGACTTTATTGGTACATCCCATTATCCCTTTCTTCCAGAAAACAGCTTGTTTGTGTGTTATCATCAACACCAGTGAGCATAAAAACTTTTTTTTTCTTCTCCTCATTTTCTACCATGGTTAATCTTAATCAACTCTATGAAAGGCTTAAGTTATGAGGTGAATCTGCCTCCACTGTAAGTAATGACATTAATCACATTACTGAGCAGTACAATGACACACAAGATACACATAATGCGTCAAGCGATGTATGCCTGGTGATCTCATTCAGTTACGAGGACCTTGTTTATTCATCACTACTAGATAATAACCCCTATATGGAGATTATACCATCCATCACTGAGATCAGTGTGATGTTGAAATTGATATTGTGCGTCGTTATGTATTCTTGCTCTACTTATCGAGCAGAAATTGTCAAAGTAAACCTTTAAAATGCCATGATAACAAATGCTTCTGATGTTAAGGGTCTGCCCAATGGCTATTACATCATCAAAATGATCAAATCAAATGTGTCATTAACCATTGCATCCTCGACATGCCTGTAGTGTATCATGTGGCCTTTGTTTTGTGTTTTTAGCATCCATTTGATGAGATAGTATGGATAAGCCTTAGTTGATTTTGCTTTGGAAGCAGTCTCTGTCTTTTCACCTTCCCCAGCTTTCTGGAGATTGATTGGTATCAGTCGTCCGTCTGACAGTTCCAGTATTAAATCTCATTTAGAAAGCCTGACGAGTTAAGACTGAATGTAGCCAAACCTTTTTGATGACTTGAGGGGTCACTTCGTTGGATTGGAACAACATGTCAACAATATCGTTAACTCAGCTCTGAAAATTAATATCATATGTGTGGTACCACCAACTGGTAACGATTTAGGAAATCAAACTTGCAGCCCATCTTGTTTTATTGGCAAATATGTGTTGCCCATTCCAAGCATCTTTGCTAAGAACACTGAATGCTATGTGGCCAGTAATTCCGCTGGTTTGGCAGCTAATTATTATTTGTTTAGACTTTACTTAAGCAGTCAAAGACCTCTTATCCAAAGAAGAATGGACAAGACAGCAGCGTAAACAATTTGTACACATAAAGATAAAAAACAAACATCCAAAATAATACTAAAACAAACAATAAAAAGAGCAAAGAACAAAGACGATAACCAATTGAGTCATTTGCCACAGAATTTACAATAGTCTTAAATTTGGCCTGAGTTAACATCTACCTCAATTTCCCTCTGTCTGCAGACTATTCCAAGCTTTCTCTCCCGTCTGTGCACTATTGCATTAAGACAACAACAGACATCAATGTCATCGGATAATTACACATTGACTTCTGTGAGAAAAATATACTGTATATCGGAGATGGGCAGACCACTCTGGTCAGAGAACTTGGTCCAAAAAAATAATAATCGAAGTGATTAATTGACAAATTCTGATTATTTTGGTCTGCTTTGGGTTATTATTGCTTATATGATACTAATGTTCAAATTGGGCCTAAATTCACTGGAACAGCTGATTAGCATTAATATCATGGTAGCTTCAGGCTATTTTTGAGAGTCGAGGTAAAAGTGCTGACTAAAAGGTGTTATTTGGGTCAGTTTGACCTCGAGCACAAAACAGCCAGATATATCCGTCTGCTGCTTTTCTCGCTGAGATGTTTTTATTTATAATAGCAAAACTGTTGACCCTAGATTACCGCCTACATGCTCCTCCACACACACATGAACGTAACACTTATAGGTACTGGATGTGCTTAGATAGGCCTCCATGTAAAGTTCCAGCGATTCGGCAGATTAGTGGCTGTCTGTAAATGCTGGCTTTGCTGTTTAGCTAACTCATTTAGTGCTGCAAAACAGCTTCCTTGCAAAAAAATACCCCACTCTGAGAATTAATTTAACAACCCTTCAGAGTTAGTCCCAAGCTGTGGGACTGTATATGGCTCAGACTATCTGTATTTGTGTGTGTGTGTGTGTGTGTGTGTGTGTGTGTGTGTGTGTGTGTGTGTGTGTGTGTGTGTGTGTGTGTGTGTGTGTGTATCTGCATGCGTGTTGGTCGTTGACCTCCATCAGCTCAGGGCTCTTTGAATTCTTCATTAGCGCTGTTTGTGTGGTTTAATTTTGTCCTGGCTTTCATGACTCACCAAACACACACACCGTCACACGCAAATAGTCCAACACTTCGAAGTCGCTGGGCAACAGGCAGCTCGCTGACCACCTCTCTCAGCAAAGTGGAGGACCCCCGCTGGGCCACTAGAGCATGCTGGGAGATTAAGGTGGCTTTCCAGAAGATTCGGTGCTATAAGAGGGCAACTTTCACAGACAGCAGTAACACCAAAGATTGCTAGAATTAGTGAACCCAACTCCACTACATCCTTATTTACAGAGTCTGTTAAAAATGCCTCAATTAACGGCTCGGTTGAACTGCTTTCTTGTGGGGACTACTATCATTAATGCAATGTGGTCTTGCAGTTTGTTGTAGTTTTAATTAAAGGAAGGCAAACAAAGCATCTACAATGTGTGTTAATGTGTTTACGCTCTCCGCATAAATAAAATACCATCTCAATGACAACAGGCCATAGTGCATATATTTTGACTTTTAGGTATACAGACATAATGTAAGTGTACAAAAACTGTTTTTTCGAATGCATTGTGTAAAAATGTCTGCAATAAATTAAACAAACCAATTCTGTTTTACACCTTGACTTCTTGCTGCATTGAGATTCCGCCTTAAAATAATCCATATTTAGTCTACTCTCCTACTGCATTTGATAAATGGAAAACTAATTAGGGGGCGTTTCAACTATTTGCATAGTTAATGTAAATAATTTACATTTTCATTTAGCTGATGCTTTTATCCAAAGCGACTTACATTTTTGCTCTATACACCATAGACACAGCAACGGGGAACAATTAGGGATTAAGTGTCTTGCTCAGGGAGACTTCAACGTGTGAGCTATGGGGGGACTGGGGATCGAACCAGCTACCTTGTGGGAGCTACAGCCACCCCTGTGGACCTAAATAAGAAAATGAAACCAAATTGGTGACGTAACAGCTGAATCAATAACTCACAGAACTGCAACAACATAAAGTAGACTTACACTTTCTTCACACAAAACATCTAACCGTGCATCTCGTCTCTAATTATTAGAGATAGTGGTCTGATTAAGGCTTTAAATTATCTGCAATGATTCACTTCGCCGAAGCAGTTGAGTTCACTGGTTCATTTTCCAGCCCACAAAGCAGGTGTGGCGGAGCAGCAAGCGCATCTGCTTGCTATACGGCTACAGTGTGGTAATATATGAAACAACATTTTATGGTCCCAAGGAAATCAAACATTATAAGCATTACATTGGTCAACATCTTATAAAATCAACTGAGAAGGCATGGATATATAGTGCAGAGTTGTATGAACACAAATACACAAAACGCACACTTACCAAAAGCATAGACTGGATTTTTGTATCGTTTAAGTATATTCCTCCATTTATATTTTTTATTTTGTTCTATTAACTCAAACCTGATTCCTCCCCCCCCCCCTTCAGCCCTCTAGGTATAAGGGCTATAGCTAATGACAGTTAGAAGTAATCAATGCAATGCACGACTCCTGCTAAGCCCCTCTATCCTATTCTCATGCATTACTGGCCTGTCTCCTTCATTACCTATTCAACCTCTCCTGTTCGCCGCATGGCTAATCCTTTCTTTAGCTTTCCATCCCTCCCTCCCTCTGTCCACACCTCACTTTATCTTACTATCTGTTCCCCAACTCGACTTCACTCCGCCTCTATTGTACTGTAATACCCCATTTAGGCTGCAGCTCCTTGCAGTCTATCACCTAGAGAGCCCTTTTCCTGTTCAGCTGTACCTGTACTTTGTTTGGTTTTAATGACTGATTACAAATAGGACACAATAAGGGGAATTTTTTATATTAAACGTTTCCTATTTGTGGGTCATTAAATACGCTATCATAATTTCAGGTATGGGGATGCTGATGCAGTCTTGGATCCATCTAGAGAAGCTCATTGTTTTTTTTTATCTTTCTGGAACTGAATCTGAATACCTTATCTCCTTAACAGTCTAATGGAGTTCCACACAAGGCTGAAGAAATGAAACATTCACACTGGATTCTCATAATCGGTTTTGCTCACTGTGCCTCATTAGATCCTTATCGCAATGACATGCCTGTCATCTGTGTGTGTGTGTGTGTGTGTGTGTGTGTGTGTGTGTGTGTGTGTGTGTGTGTGTGTGTGTGTGTGTGTGTGTGTGTGTATAACTCCCATCTATGTGGACTACACACCTAAGCAGAGTGACATGTGTGAGGAAGTTTTCTTTATTTTAATGTGGAGGTTATAAATTCTGACCTCTCTAATGATAATTATGTCATATTATCCCTATTGGAGAGGTGAGCTATTGTGCTGTATTATACATTACAATCCATTTAAACAATTGATTTTGATCCAACTCCACAGTCCCGTGCTCAACACAGTCTGAGCCAAGCTCTTCTTACCATTTCTGAGTTGTCCAACGGAAAGCCTTGAAGCAGCCACTTCCACAATGGAAACTTTGAACATGGCCCACTCGGATTCCATGTCCCAAGCCTTACCGGGGATGTCGTCACCAATTTGGTTTTATTTTGTTATTTACATTAACTATTCATGTAGGAATAACGGAAATCTAATGTTGTGTAACAGTTTATCTTGTCATAAACTACAGTATGTAAAACTTCTCCACCGTAAGTTTGGAGTTTTTCTATTTCACGCTATTTGTGTAACAGATCCACATCTTGTATTCATTGTATATCATAAATATTTCACACACAGATGATGGATACATTGACGCGTGAAAGTGATAATATTTCTGAATGAAAAATAAGTACAGACAAACTTGTTATAAAGAATTAAAAACAATACAATAAAAATCTTCTCAAAGATTGGATACTCAACTTGGTTTATGGAAATGATGTAATGTCTGCATTTTAAAGGAGGCATAACTGCAAAAGAAAAGACAAACATGTATTTCATTCATGACTATGTATCTCCATCTTTCCAGCTGCTAAGCCCACTACCTTCTGGACTGGGGCTAATTGTCTAAGTATGCATGCTGAAAAAGATAGGGAAAAACACAGGGAATGAAGAGTAAGGGAAAAGGGGGCAGAGAACTGTCAAATTGAAGTGGTTTTAATTAGTCTGCATGTATAAGGATTGCCTAAGACAATGTTGTCCAATTTGAATATGTATTTTTTACAGATTTATGTTATTTGCCTCATGTTGGCTTAATTAAGAGCAGACACTGCTTTATTGGGAAATTCATGTGTCCCAGGATCAGGAGTCAATTTAATGCATGAACAGATTAAACCTCTTTGCAATAAATTGTGCTCATGGCTTTCATTCTTGTCAGAGAGATTTGTGCTGATTTAAACCTTTGCCGTAAATTAAGAGCTTTACAAATCAGTGTGCTTAAATTCACATCTTGCCATGATGTCATATGCTTTCGTTTAGATGCAGTGGCTTGGGATGCACAACCAAATTGAAGTGGAAAGCTGATTGTCAACAACATGGACCTTTGTGGAGGGATAAAGGAACTGTGGATTTATACATTTGAATGGATCCAAGGTAACATCCCTGCTCCAGAGCAAACTACTGACAGTTTAGGAACATGTAAAGAGAGTATCAACAAGAATAGGTTTGGAAACAACAAGTTGCAGTTTAGCATCTATCCAGAAGTACAAAAAGCGGTGAAGTGTTGTGTAATATTAATAAGAAATAAAAATATGGAATGAATAAAGAATGTAGAACAAACCATAAGGGGTATGAATACACCATATATATTGACAGTATTACAGTATTAACTGTGTGCATGTATATGTTAAGATATACAGTATGAACATATTAGGCAGTGCAGTTATAAATCTATTATAAGTATAACTACAAGTAAATATATTATTATTTAGGTAATGTCAAATGGAAAGTACCACTTTCACATGATTTGTAAGGACCTAAAATGTCTTGAATGTATTGTTTGCAATATGCTTTTGTGGTAGAATATATATACTTCCAAATTGTAAACAGAATTTAAGTATAAAAGTTCATCTTTGGCAAAAGCCTAATAGTTTGACAAAATATTCCTAACTCAAGGTCCAATTACTGAACCTTGAGTTAAGGTAATTTTGTGAATATTAGGTTTCAAGCGAAGACCAAAAGATGTCATGAAAAGGAAAAGTTCCCCAAGGCAAACAAGTCCTGTTGGCCACACTATGTGTATGTCAGTTTGTCCCTGGATGTGTTGAAATGCTGCTGTTCCATAAGTGATTAAACAGAAACGTTTTTTCTTTATAAATGTTCAAAAGGCTTTATTGACCTGACCGTCTTTGTGTGTATGTCGGTGTACACTGCCTCATATGTGCTCATATTTCAACTAAAACTCATTGGAGAGAATGGTCTCCTGTGGTTTGTCCAAATCTATGAGAAACATAAGTGAATTCACACCTTTCCACAATTACATTTTATGTTAAATGATTATACCAGTGTTTTTACAACTTTAAGCCCTTAAGGTTTTATGTTGAAAACAAAAGAGGCTCGTTTTAGAATCATCAGTGTAAAATACGATACAAAATTCACAACATCTTTGCCACAATGTTATTTTTTATTTGTATTTGTCATGTTACAAACTCTCGTGTTTGGCTGTCAGAGAGTTTGGCTGTCACTACACAACAATAACTGTCAGCCACAAAGAAACAGGGATGTACTTTTAATTTTTTGCCAGGGCTTCACTAAACTTATTGCAGAATCAGAATCTGTAAATCACAATGTTAAAAAAAAAACAATAGCAAGAACAATTTACTGCTCTTAAGTCAATGTCTGAATCAGCTTCTAAATAAGGACATTAATCACATAACTGAAACACGGATGACAGGATACAGACTATAAACTTACTATACACATCATTTTTCCTGTTGATGTATGCCCCATGTCCTGAAACAGCAATAAAGAATATACTGTATTAATCACTATTACTACTAAATATAAGGCAGTGCATGGCAGACATATCACCCATAATGAAGACTCACTGAGATAGATCTGCTGCTTCTCCTTCTCTCTGCATCTATTCCAATGCTTGTGATTGTGTGTGCTGGCTTGGGGGGTCTTTGTTAAGGCATCAACACATAAAGAATGGGTGACTTAGATAATAGGGATGAAGACTCTGCACATGTGCTTTATAAACATTATACATGTGTCATACTGCCTGGCTGTGGCTTTTTCAAGTTGGGGTTTAATTGAAATGTGTGCACTATTTCAACAATGTCATTAATCATTGAAGATGATGGAGAATGTGGTTGGGTCAAACAAATACAGTACTTCCATCCAGGAGAACGCGTGTGGTCCTTGTGAAACCAAAAGTCAACGTTAACTTATGTTAATGTTAAAGCAACTTAATTCAGAGATTTTTTTTAAAACTTATTTTAAGACAAACCATGATAGTTTTGTTGCCTAATTATGGCAAACATAAGTTTTCTTGCATTTTTGTTTTGTTTACATTAATAATGCTAGCTACATGTTTAAAACCGTAACTGTAATACATTTTTTTTCTTGAAACGTAATTGAGAATGTATTTGGATGGGAACATAATATTGTTGGGGATGTGTGTCAAAAAATTGACAGGCAAGAATTTTGTCACTTAAATTAAGAGCTCCAGTTAATAATCAAAAGGTAAAAAGAATACCACTTTGTAAAAATATCAGGGAATTTACAGTACAGTATGTGTGTGTGTGTGTGTGCGTGTGTGTGTGTGTGTGTGTGTGTGTGTGTGTGTGTGTGTGTGTGTGTGTGTGTGTGTGTGTGTGTTTAAATTAAGTTTTTCTATCTGTATATGTGTTTGTTGTTCAACCGGCATTCATCACAGGCAAACATTTTCTATTTCCAATTATATGTCCTTTGCCCCCAATATAAAATAACTACAATGTCCAACAGCAAAATCAATATGATTGAAAGAGTCGATCGCATATTTGACCTTTGGTGACCACATTATTATTGTTATCTCTTCCCCTTTTCAATTGTCTTATTTACTCGATCTTTGTCCGGCACTTTCCTATCTCTTCCCTCAATGAACCTCCCACTTCGATCTCTCTCTTAACCGTTCTTTGTCTGGCCTCTTCCATGATCCCCTCATCTTCCTCCACATCTCACTGAAACACAATAATGGAAGTAATTGTGCCTCAGGCTGTTGTGATGCTGTAAACGCTTTGCTCTACGTTTTCTTCGTCATCTTCCTCTCCATGAACACACTTTTACAGATTGTTACTCTCTTCCAGTGGCATATTGCAAAATTTATACATAGTCTTCAGTTCAGGCCGATCATCAGATCACATTATTTTTACTGAATCTAATCCGATGACGATTGAAAGTAAAACTCTTTTACAGACTGATGGTTAAACTGTTGAAGTAATCCGAGGTTCACATGACTCCATGGTTATTTTCTAGATTCAAAATACTCCAACACTGCCGATTTAAGACATCGTTTGGTAAGGCTGGAGTAAGGCTGGAGTGTTGGTATCCTCTGAAATGTTCATAACAACGCTTCAGGTGAGTGGCACGACTCTCTGGAACACACAAAACAAACCGGCGCGCACACACGTGTTACGTGACTTGGGCGAGAGGAGATTTCCCTGCACACAAGCAAAGCTCAATGAAGAAATCACAACACCATAGATATTGTAGCTACTTCAATTCTTATTGTTACAAATTCATACCTTAAATGCACATTACTAACTCTACTTCTTCCCAGGAGCCTCTGTGCTTCTTTGCCTCAAGTTTCCATGGATCATTGCTGTGTCTGGAGCCGGTCCTGCCTCCTGCTGATGCCTCTCCTCTCTACCTCCGGTCCATGCCTACTTCTCATTATATGAATAATTTCTGTCATATCTATTGAATGTACTGTAACTCTGTTACGTTGTTCATTCTGTACACATGACATATATTGCTTCCGTCCATCAGGGGAGAGGGATCCTCCTCTATTGCTCTCATGAAGGTTTCTTCCTTTTTTCCCTGTGAAAGTTTTTTTTTTTTTTTCGATGTGAGGTCCCGGGACAGGGATGTTGTATGTGTACAGATTGTAAAGCCCTCCGAGGCAAATTGATAACTTGTGATTTTGGGCTTTACAAAAAGAACTGAATTGAACTTGTATAACCGCAGTTAAGGTTAAATTGGTTCATCCCAACATCCTTAATTGTAATATGAATAGTTCATATGATAAATGATTGATACTTAATATTGCCACCACAATATCGGGATACTATGCTTTTGATTTCCCCCGATCCCTAAACATTCTGTCAACTTAGTCATGACTATGAAATCGTCGAAATAAAAGAAGATCCTCATGCTGAAGCACCGTGTCCACACAACTGCTGAGGGTGTGGAGCAGGGGTGGGCAAACTTTTTGGCTCAGGGGCCACATTGAATTAAAAAATTTGACAGACGGGCCGGGCCAGTATCAGATGGATGGAGAGTGTTTGACAAAGGGGGCGTGGCTTATCGCCGTCGGGTCTCTCCGTGAAAAAGAGCTGTCTTTTCCGGTATCGATTATGGAATAAATAACCACTAGTTTTGCTTTATACTTGTTGTGGAAGTCCCAAACATGTCGGAACATGAAACACCCTTGTGTTTGGGTTCATAATATTATCCGTAGCCGCACACAGCTCGGTGAATTTCTCCGACTCCTCCAGGAACTGCGCCGGTCTTATCTCCGTAAAACGGATACCGATTCTGCCATCCACCTTGGAAATAACCACCAGTTCTGCTTTATACTTGTTGTGTAAACTCCACATACGTCGGAACATCAAACTCCGTGGTGTCTGGGTTCATAATATTATCCGTAGTCCCACAACAGCGTCTGAATGACAGCCGCTGCACACACGAAAAGCCTAAAAGAGCGCTGTGCAATAAATAAGCATGAAGAAACATCAACGCTGGTCTGTTGTGGTCATCGTGCTTCGGGAAACTGAACTTGGGAACGGAGAAGCGCTACAGCGGTCTTTACTATAACTTATAATTATTTAAAATAAAAAACTTTTTTTTAATATATTTTTTCAATAACTTTTTTTTAATATATTTTTTTAATGTTATAATAATTATAATACTCGGCGGGCCGTATATTAATACTCGGCGGGCCGTATCCGGCCCGCGGGCCGTAGTTTGCCCACCTCTGGTGTGGAGGCTCGGGGCATAGCCGACTGTGTACTCGAAGGCTACCCCTCGAAGGCCAAACGCAAGAATATCCTGTAAAGCCAGGTGGTCCGAGACGTTCTCAAACCAGAAGAGATATGTACTCTCTCCAGCATGTTTTGTTCTACTGGATGATCACCCGGAAATCCTCCAAAGGAAGGCCCCCAGGAGGCATCCTTACCAGATGCCCCCACCACCTCAACTGGCTCCTCTTTAAAATGAAGGAGCAGCAGATCTACTCCAAGCTCCCGAGCACCTTCCAAAGTGCTCTGTGATGTAAAATGTGAACCTGGTGTATAAAGATTGAGAATATGTTTATTTTGTAATGCGGGAGTAGATTAGACACATTTGTATTTTTTGCATCTTGGCACTATAAAAATGAAGCAGACTAACTGAGGTGTACTTGAAGCACTTTGGAATATAATTCTTGAACGTTATTAGGGTGCCGCATGACTCCATGCAGGTCGAGATGAGTTATAAACATTAACGAAAGCATACAAAACAAAAGTACAGAAATTACAGGTTTCTCATATGCATTGTCCCTTGTGTGAGCATTGCCATTTGCCATGCATTGCAATGCATTACATTTCCCAGAATACTTTATCCTTCCGTCATGAATTACATGGGTATGTGGTTTTATGTCCATCCCCATGGCCACAACATAAGCCTCTCCTTCCTCTTCAAAACACAGAAATTATTTTACACAATGTCCTTCCTTTTTCCCTCCTCCTCGTGAAGCGCACCAGAGGTTCAGTATATGGTCTCATGTAAATCCCTCTAGGGTTGCAAATAACACAGTATATACATCCACTCCATCAGCCTAATGTCATATTGTTATTGACCATCTGAGAGATGATTGCTGCCGGATAATTATCTGCATGTATCACAAGCTTGGCTACAACACAAGCCAGGGGGACAGCTAATAAAACTATCCCACATAATGAACAACCAAATGATCTGCCAACAAAGGCATTTAATGACACCACGATTGTAAAGCCAAGTCTGAGGCTCAAAGGGGGAAATGCCATACTATCATCATAGAAGGAATACAAAGGGAGGCAATAGTGGTTCAAAACAGCAGATGGATAGATCATGTGAATGAGTCACATTGGCTCGGAAACTGAACATTACATCCATTATTAGGGCGGGTAGTTGAAGGCAAAAGCAAGAAAATTGCATGCTATTTCTTCAGCTTCTGACAGGCGTAAAGACTGAGGTACAAAATAACACAGGGACGAGGTAAAAGACAAACTGACTTGCAATAAGACGGATAGATAGCAGACAGAAACAACGATCTACAAGCAGACAACTAAACACGTCAGCCAGACAGGCAAGGAGAGAATCATCATAGAGATGGAGCAAGGTGGACAAACAGAGCGAATCATGGGCAGTAAAACAGCGTGTGTTGTCATGTCCATAACTCAGAATCCCCTGAGTTTTTACTCTGAAATGAAAATCGGACGTTGTAGTTCCTCCGCTGGGGTGTCAGAGGAGAAAAAATCCATCCCTCTTCCCGCCTCTCCTCAGATCCCTCTCTAAATCTCATCTGGTTTCATCATAAAAAACGACAGGCTGTCTTGGTAAAGCATAGGGCTTATATCAGCATGGGGTATGGATGGGCCAAAGACAAAGGCAGGACAAACGGGGCCAGCATGGCGCTTTCCACCCTTTTGTTACTGCAGTAAACGTAAATTCCACACCAAGTCTAAACTGAAGAAAACTGTGTTTGGATTCAAAATTAAGAGACAGGTTAGTGGCGTGTACGACAAGACAGTATAGTGCATGTTATAAATGACTTGTGATAGATAGTGTGTACAATATGGGTGTTGACAGTTGATGAAGTTAATCAGAGGCAAATATCCTGGCAGTTAGACATGTCACGTTGTCCTGTGAGGAAATGAGTTAGATCTTCTATCCAGACATGACAGATATTTATTTAATGTTGTTTGATTCCAGTCATTGGACAAAAGATAAGACAGGAGCAATATTTTGCGCTCTCAATCATTTAGGTATTTCTTGTTTGTTAAATGGCCATTGATATGACCTCACTTTCAGAACATGCATTTGTGCTTGCATATGGAGGATTACGCCTGATGTATTTTGCACTGATGTATCTTCTTCTTTTGTGGAAGCTATGGAAGAACCTGAGCAACCATTATCTAAAGGGATCAAACCCAATATTGGGTGGGTCACAGCTGGAGACTGTTTGGTATTATGTACATTTAGGTAAGGAAACCGCTCCTTGGTTGAGTGGGTGTAGTCCCTGAGTTAAACACTGTGAGAGATCAGTGCCCTGCCTAGTGGGCTGACTAGCCTGGAGTAGGTGGTTATTTGTCTGCATCTGGTAAATTATTGGATACCTTATAGTACCACGGTGTTTGTTTCATATGAACATTTGAAACCGTCAATTACTCTAAAGAAATGTGGTTGCATTTTTGTAAATCAACCAACTTATCTAGTAAAGAAGATCCTTTTTACCAAGAGAGCAGCCATTTAACTGCCATTAAGGTTTTTTTTCTGATTCATACTGCAATCCTTATATCCATGATTGAGGAATACAAGGTTCACTCCACTGAGAAATGTATGTTTCACTTGGAATAATGTTTCACCATGATCACCATCTGGTTCTTAACTTTTCCTTTTAGGAGACAAATCTGAATACTAAAAAACATTACCTAACACACGATGCCATATAGGCACACACGTATGCTGATAAGCTGAAAAGCTTCATGGAGCACATAAAAGAGAGAATACAAGCTCAAACCCAGAAGGCAGTAGAAGAATCAGAAAGAGCTGTGTTCAAAAGCAGTATTTCACTACAGAGAGACAATATCCAAATGTTATTTCCGGGCTTATTGCTATTACCCTGTATTTTGTAACTGGGGTTCTAACTCACAAATACTCCGCCCACAACTGGATTCTCTAGGTAATACTCTGCATCAATGTTGTCGGCCAATCAGGACATGCCTACCCTACCGTAAATCAGCACCCACCGGTGTCCGCCGTCCTTTATCTCTTCGGTGAACTGAGATTCACCCACTGACTGAAGAGGTGGTTTGCCAGCCCTCGCTTGATACCAAGAAGTACAAGCAGCATTTGGTTACCTCTCGTGTTAACAGGGGTCAGGAGATAACGCCAGGTGACATGTGCCTCATTCCCTCAGTGGGAACTACCATTGGTGATTGAGGCCTTGGAGAAGGGTCTTTTTGAGCCTCTGGCGCTCTCCTTTCTGGAGGCGGGATCATTCAACACAGTTGTGTCTGATTGACTTGCCGTGTCGGTGCACCTCAGTTGCTTGCTGCTTCGGGGTGGCCGTAGCAAGGATACCCTCAGACCAAAGCCCTCCTTTGTTCACAAGCACAGTTTGAGGGTTATAAAGCTATACGCTTTTTGTCTTCTACCCCATGCGGGGGAGAGGAAAGCAATGTCACATCTGCTTTGTCCAGTTTGTGCTTTGGCATATCCACAATGTCCACATTTAATATATCCGTGATTTTCAGAAACGTACAAGGCGACCCGGATGCCTATACGTGAGCTCCGAAAGCATGTGTAATAACAAATCCCTGGTCCTTCAAAGTTTGAAACCCACCGTCGTCACCGAGCACAGCTTTCCAGTTACTTTTATCTCCTCAGAGAAAGGAGAGTGCTTGGAGGGAAGTTGGAGAAAGACGGACAGAGATAAAGCATATAGGGTTCAAATGTTTCTTAGTTGTGTTGCATTGAACTTGTTACTTTAACTTTTTCTTTACTGCTATTCTCTTCCTCGTCCTCTCTTTCTTTTCACCTTCTCTTTCTATGTCTGCCTATTGCCTTATCTCCCCAGCAATGTTATTTACTTCAGACCAACTGCACAAAATGTGTTTTCAAATAGTGGCGACAGCAGTCTGAGACCGACAGCCAGGACTGTGGCTTTTAATCTCCTGCTGCTTTGCATTTTAAACCAAGAGCGGAAGGGTAAGTGACCGGAAAAAAATGCTTTATGTCTGTGTGTGTCTGTGTGTGTGTGTGTGTGTGTGTGTGTGTGTGTGTGTGTGTGTGTACGTGTGTGTGTGTATGTGTGTGTGTGTACGTGTGTACGTGTGTCAGACAGAGGAGAGAATGACAGAGAGCTATCCTTGACCTCTAAGACCAGACATAGAGTACTTACTAATCCCCTTCACCAGTTGCCAAGGGAACATAGACAATCCAAATAAAATCTGAACAAATGACAGCCTCCTTCAGTGGTTATTTACTCTCAGTGGTTGCGACAGAAATATACGTCAGTACACACACATGCACAAATGACGAATACGTGAATGACTCGCACAATCCAAAATTGGAGGGTGTCTGCTCAGCTTGACTTATGAGTATTATTTTGTTGCAGAATCTTGAAACAAAACCGCAGGTTAAATTACAAGACTCTCAAATACATTTGGTGATTGATCAAGTTTGCTCAAAAAGAGGCTTACAGTCTACAAATCTGTCCCTCAGTTCAGAAATATAGGAGGCCATTGATGTGAAAGTTACTCCAGATGAAGGAGGCTCTCGTTTCCCTGAATCTCTGCTACATAAGTCGCAAGTGCAAAGGTAGAACAACCCATAGAGCCATATGAGCCACACTCATAAAGCTAAAGGATCATGCGTTTTAACCAGTAAATGTTTCGGTACAATTAAACTCTCCTACAGTAAAGCCTATAGGAACTTCTTGGTCAGACATGCTTGAAGGAGATCCTGGGTCAGACAAGACAAAGTACTTACAGTAAAAGTTCTGTTTGCATGAACCATCCCATGCTAGAGTGATTTGGTCCGAAATTAGCCCCGCTACAGTCTCCACAAAGCTTGTCTTGAACGATAGCGGCTTCAGAGAGACATGCTCCTTTTTTCACCAAGGCCTCAAGCACCAATGCCGGAAGGGAGCACGCATCACCAGTTGTAGCCTCCTCACCCCCTGTAAAAACTGTATCACGAAAGGGTGGCCAAATAATTGTCTGTTGCCAAAACTCTGGTAGGAGGAAGAAGTGGGTGCTGCATATACTTTAACAGTGGCACGAGACAGCCCTCTATCCACAAAACTCGGCAAAAAGGAGAGAATAGACCCAACAGGGTATATAGCCTTGTTTACACGCACAAGTACTGGAACCCTGACCATCCTCGTGAATAAAGTTTAGCCGCCTGGAATATATGCAAACCTGTTGAGACGGACCAGCCCTCCCAAGCCTGTCCATATCAGGAGCCAAGCCTGGAGATGATTGCCCAGAGGTGGATCTGCCTGTTGATATAAGCCACCTTGATGTGTTTGTTGGTCCTCATCATCAAGTCCCTCCCCTGTATCAGTAGTTTGAGGTGCTGGAGGACCAAAAACACCACCTGTAACTAAGAAGAGGTTGATGTGTCGGACCTCCATCCAGGCCACATATCACCTACGACTCTTGTCAAGCAGGTCCCTTCACATCCCGTCAGGGAGAAGGTAATCGTAACCAAGCATTGGTTGTGCTTCCTGGCATCCAAACATGTGCACCCTTAAGTTGATGGTGTTGAACCAATTGCCCCACTGAATCAGTTCCAGTAGCCGCTTGATAGTTGCCATATGGAATGTCTTGTGGGCAAAAGATGCAACGGGTCTGAAATCTCCTACCTTCTGCATACAAGGAGTATGCGGAGTGTGCGGAGTATGCGGAGTAAAACCCCTTCTGTCTGTTGTGATCAGGAATTCTGGGAGCATAAGTTCACATCCTTGACTGCCACAAACAAAGGATAAATGCTGTAGACCTGGACCAAAGAGTCCAGTTTTCGGTCCATCCAGCCAATTAACACTCTGTAGCAAAGGCACTCCTCATGAAACTGCATTAGAAGACAAGCATTCATCTGAGGGGCGGCAGCGAAAAAGCTGTGGTAAAGTCTCTCAAACCTTAGAGCCGCCAGATCTTCTGTAAATGGAAGACCAGCATGGAAAAGTTCAAGCCACAAATGAGGTCCCTGAACGCATCACGCCTTGGCTGGTTTGAAAAATCTGCAGCAGACAATGCGCCCAATCAATGCGCCCAATCCTTCCCGTCTCTTGTGTGGAGATCGTTGAGAGAGAACATTCAAAAATATCCCTAGCCGGCCATAAGGTCCGTGGACATATTACTGTTTCCTCTGTTAACGAGCAGCTGACATTGTGTCACTGTTCCTCTCTCCTGTCTATGTGGAGGAACTGACACGTGTACTCCCCGCATCCATGAGGTATATTCATCCCCAGGTAATACAGCCAGAAATCACACCGTTAACCCGGGGAATAATTTGCACCTGCCGATCTGTAATAACATAGGAACTGCGGCCACAACAGGGAGTAGAGTGGGGAAAAGGACAATTCTGTGGTGAGGCCAGCTCCACTTATGGAGTCTTTGAGCATGCAAATCAGTGTTCATGATTGGATGAAAGTATTACTCATAGAGTCCAGTAGAGGGCTGAGCCTGTGTGAATTTGAACAGCAATCTTTATGCAGAAGTTTTTGCCACAGAAACTTTTTTTAGACGGTACCAAGGCTAGATTGTGAATGGCGCAGTGAGATATCCGCCCCTCGTGAAAAGGCTAATTGACATAAAAGTACAGTGCTTTGGACAAGTGTGCAGCTTTGGCTGGCTTGGGAGACACAGTTAACAGAAAAGCAGACACATACTCACAGAGGAATGTGTTTGGGTATGCATGGTCAAGTTTGTGTACATGTGTTTGTCTGAATGACATCAATCCCTGTGGGCATACACCTGTGTTTACGAAGTCATGCTCTGGAAAAAAGTGCCTTACACAAACACATACAGAATCACAAAACACCCACATATAGACAGGTAATACACAAAAGTGTATCTTCACTACCAAATATGATACCAAGATTTGGACTGTAGGGCAATTTGTACACATACACACAGCAGGCTCATCACGGCAGCTTCATCTATCTTTTCAGTATTTCTTATTATTTGGTCTGTGGGTCACAGACCCTGCAGATTTCACGGGTCTCTGCTTCTTATCAAGATCAATTCCATTCAACTTCATCGGTGCTGTGGTCTCTTATTACATAATTAAATTTGGGTTGATAATGAGAGCAGAGCACAGTTCCAGCACCTGAGATCTGTTGAGACAAAGGGCGGACTACCTGCTGCAGCTGCTAACATATGACAAACCAGAGCAGAGATGTGCTTTCACATAAACTTAAATAACAAAGTGGCCTAAAAACCCAAAAGCCTCACACACCAGAATGTGTGTCCCTATAAGCGCAGCCTACCCACACCTCCACTGAAAACAAACTTTTTAAATTGTTGATAATGTAACTTTGAAGCTACTTTTTTTCACAGGTTGATTGTGGAAATTTTTTCTCAATGTGTTATGTTGGCATTACTCATAACTCTCTTTACCTATAACTCGAAGGAAACAAAGTGAAAATACGACCTGCTGCGTGAGTGTTTCCCTCGACTGGGAAAGGTCTTTGAGTTGGCGTCTTCAAAAGATGCTAGCTGTGTGCATGAGGAGTAAATGAATTAAAAGAGTTATAAGTAAAGAGTTATCAACAGAGGTTCAAAATGGAACTTTCATTATGCTAATTGATGTTCTGTCTTCTTCTGAAAAGAAAATTATCAAAGCGAGGGGACTTTATACATATGTTTGGTATCCACCATATTCTGGGCCCAGATGACAAAGCAGTCATGCTGCCAATACAAATGAGCTTATAACTGCAGAATAACTCAATAACCCTGCATATGTACTAACCTGGTTGTAATTGAGAATTGTACTTGGAGCGTCCAACCCATGAATCAAAATAGTATAATGCAGATGCACGTTTACAATTAATGCTGATCATTATTTATGTCTCAATAAACAGTTTGTACAGTTTACTGACGCGGCTGAGGGAAAGTGGTGTTTTCTCCCACACGACTCAGGGACTCAACCACAGGATAGAAGTCAAATCATTCCTTATTCAAAATAAACTTGAGTATATCTTGATCTCAAACCATGAATGTTATGAAACCATCTGTATGATTCTGCTCAAGTTACTGGCTAGTTGAACCAGACACCTCATAAGAAATCCTTTGAAATAGTTTTGTTCATCCTCAAGACACGGACTACTCATTGTGTCTCTTTGACTAGCCTTTTGAATTATTTTCCTCTTGTAATTTCTCACTTTGACCTCTTTAGATTATTTACTGAACTTGTGAGCTTCTTGTTGGACTTGGTGTTGTTGCTTTAATTGCATGTGGCCTGCCTTTCCTCTAAATTAAATGGGTCACGATGTTCCTGTGGGTTTCTGCGCTTTCAACAGGACTGTAACAAGTTATCTCTGCCAAAGCCTCCCATGTGGGTGCAGTAACAATATTTTACCCGTGATAATGTGTTTTTCACTCGTGTCACTCCTTGTCCATTTCTGCATCTTCTCTCTCTCTCTCTCTCTCTCTCTCTCTCTCTCTCTCCCTCTCTCTCTCTCTCTCTCTCTCTTTCTCTCTCTCTCTCTCTCTCTCTCTCTCTCTCACAGACCCTCACAACAACTGCAAGAAGAAAAACAAACAAGCATGTAACTGCACTACAGCTACACACATCATCGTCATCATCCCTTTCCCTTGTGGGCGGGTTAACCTCTATTATTTAGACACTAAACATTGAATTTGACTCTAATCCATGAAACTGTATGTGAAAAAAAAGATGTATATTTGAGGACAAATGCACACAAGCAAGAATTTAGCTTTGTTAAGTTCAGAGTAATACACTAAGTGCTGAAACACAGAAGCATGAGTGATTTGTTATAATCAAGAGTTAGAACTATGTCTTCTCCAATGTTCATTCTTGCATTGTTTGCAACTTTTTTGTTTTTCCTGCTATGCAATTGAACCCGAAACATCCAAGTGGGCCCTGCGATAAACTGGCGACCGGTCCAGGGTGAGTGAGCCCTGCCTTCGCCCAATGTCAGCTGGGATCGGCTCCAGCCCGCCCGCGACCCTGAATAAGATAAGCGGTTCAGATTATGGAATGGGACATCCAAGTGGCTTCCACTGGCACAACTGTTCTTATGAAAATTGTCAAGACTGTTGCTATAGCAATTTGTTCAAAATAAGGGTTGTTTTAAGAGGTGGCCATCAAATGGCTACCATTGGATATCCAAGGGCTTTATATTTCAGTTTTTAAATGAGATTATTTTCTTGTGGTTTGACTATACAAAATAACAGTGACCATGCCCTGGCTCCAAATAGTAAATAGCAAAAAAATAATAAAAAATTACATATCCTTTAAAAAAATAACTCAAACTTATATTTGCTTGGCTTTCCTTTGCATAAATCCAATGACTCACCTTATGATCCAGGAAAAAAAACTGGTCTTTTGGTCTCAAACATGATAAGATTGATTTTTTTAATTGACTTTATTAATTTGTGTATGTCTGTGTTTGTGCTCTCATGCATGTCCCACTGTGTGCAACAATATAATATACGGCAAGAACTGAGTAATTAGTGAAGGTTGAATATCTGAGGCCAGGTCCATCATCGGAGAACTCGCAGAGAGAAACAAAGAGAGAGAGAGATGGAGAAAACTCTAAAGACGTAGTGCGTGCCGAAGTAATATCCACGGCCTTGTTATGAAGCCGAGACATGTTGCTTGGTATGGAAAAAGCAAGGATACATAATGCAAACTCTACATTTTCAATGACACACTGTGGACACGTCTGTATGTGTGTGTGTGTGTGTGTGTGTGTGTGTGTGTGTGTGTGTGTGTGTGTGTGTGTGTGTGTGTGTGTGTATGCGTGTGAAAAAATGTGTGCGAGTGTCTCAAGCAAAAGCTCTCCACGTCCTGGCGTATATGAAGCATTTGAAATCACAGCTTAAGTATGTATGGTTTCTCCTGCGGGAGCCTGTTAAATGTTTTATGTCAACGGAGAGTGTTATAACACACTCACATCACACAGCTCAACAAACTCACAGGGTCAGACTGGTAACGAGAACTGGTTCTCTGTGTCTGCCCAAGCGGCTGTGGTTTCATACAGTCGCTCCATACAATACATGCTGATATGTACTCCTGTGTTTATTCATGTACATGCACGTGTGCATCTCTTTGATGTTGTTTTAACATTATTTGTACTGTAGTGTAATGCTGTGCAGACCACTTAACCTTAATTAACAGCTCATCTATACTTAGTGTCTATGATAATAGAGTAACCAAATGAGATCCAAAGCATTTAAAGGTCCAATCCATAGTCTAAAGGCCAACCCCAGCCACAGGAGACAAACATGGAACGGAAAAGTTTTTTTTTTAAACTTTTGATTTAACAGACCCATAGATATGAGAACGTATTAGGCTCATAAATGTGAAGATTTATTGATTTATTGAGAAGCTGCTAAGAGTTTGCGTAAAGTGTACCGTGTGAGCAATTATTGGAGAAATCAGATCTTTAGTTTGACCTTTGATGGAACAGTCTATTTAAAATTAAAGACATAAACGTCACCAGGAACATTACCTGAGCTACATGGACAGTCCTTGGAGGAATAATACATGTATATTACAGTGATCTATCATACATTATTTGTGTGTTTAATCAGATACTAGCAATTTGTTTCATCTTAGTTACATTTCTCAATCTTGATTGCTAAAACTTTGATGTCTATTTAAAAAGTAAGCAAACACCAGACTTTTATCCAGGAGACCACTGTTACTATACTTTTATTGCCTGAACCTAAATTCCTGTGCATGTGGAAGTTTATTTTGAAAAGAGAATTGGTGAGATAATGTGTTGTATCTACATGTTGAACAAACCACTTCATGCCTCTGCACTTTCCTTTTCTAGTGTGTTTAAAAATTGAAGTAGTTTTGCTGTGGGCAGATATTGATGAATAGATTCAACTCAAGGCACGCAGATCATGTCTGTGTCCACACTACTGAATGCCAAGCTGTTCCGCAAAGATAAATATATGATAGTCTTTTCTTTTGCAGGATAGAGCTGCACACACACACACACACACACACACACACATACAAGCTCACAACGCATACACACTGAGACAAAACATAGACCAGTTAAAAACATACCGTAAGCACTTAGCACATCACTTAAACACTCCCACGCAGGCTTTGTTTAAGTCATTGGCTGTTCTGTGTGACATGACCGTCTCTGCACACACATCACATATAGCACGTACATGCATTCACACATTTTCACACATACACGCATAGGACAGAATGAGGCCAGTCTACTCTAAAAGACTGCCAGGAGACGATTAACATGTTTTTCGTCGCCACTGCCTCCATCTCCCATTTTTGCTTTTCCTATTTCCGACAGCCCCTTTGCTCCTAGTGTCAATGGCCCCTAATATACTGAACTTTTCCTTTCTCTCCCTTTCTCGCTCCTTCCTCTGTCCACCCCTCTGATTGTCTCGCGTTATGAGTGGTGTGTGTTTGTGTCATATTTTGTCGTGCCGCAGGGCTGTTCTCCAGCTGGCTTTAAAATGCCCATGGGGGCTTCTAGCAGGTCTTGTTCAGATTTTTCTGCGTTTCCAGCTCCATTGCCTCCCGCTATTCCCTACTCCCACACAATGACAGGGTCGAGACCTGTGTTCGCCTGGCCTGAGAGCCACAGCATTACGCACATATGCAGAAGCACGCGCGGACAGAGAGAAAACAAGTCCACCCAAGATACACATTCGCAAACTGCACTGACTCACTTGTAAACACTTTTTCACTCTGGAGCTTTTACCCCGAAGGAAATAACTCATTTACTCTTGCAGAGGGTTCAAAGGTGTCACAGTGTGTTTATTTGTCTGTGCGCAGCTCTATGTGTGTGTGTGTGTGTGTGTGTGTGTGTGTGTGTGTGTGTGTAGGTCACAGAACACAAATAGTTGCACGAAGACTAAAAAGGTGGTGTTATTATTGACCTTGACATGTCACAGGTGGTTTGAGAAAGGGAAGTTTGACTCTAGGCTCTCAATATTTTATTACCAACCCTCTCGTCTCTTTTTTTCTTCTTCTTTATATCATCTCACTCTTTATTTCCCCCATTCTTCTTCCTCTCATTCTTATTCTACACTTTGCTTGACTGAGTGTTTGGTGTTTCAAAATGCATTTCTATGTGTCAGTCAGCATAAGGGAAAACTGATAAGTTTGAGCTTGGCTCTGGGCCCAAACACACATACCGTATACAAAGGGCAGAACCGGGAATAAATCAAATCAAATTACATAAAAATGCCTTGTGGACCTCTTGGTTCCAGGGAGGCGAGTACAGACAGGCTGAGGTGAGCATTAGCCAATAACACTCAGAGTGAGGGCAATCGGTCAGTTAGAAGCAGCCAATAGCAATGAGCATTACATTTAGGGGTTTAGTTAAGGTTGTATCGATTTCCTGCGTTGTAAAAGATGGCTGTAAAACTGCAAAAATCATTCGGAAGTATGACACAAAGACACGGAAAAGAGGACTCTTATCTTTGTGATAACTTCTTGAAGACCCTGAGATCTTGAACGCTTAATTCCAAGTGATTTTCATCTTGACACAAGGTCAATAGCCCCATCCTGTCACCTGAAAGGCCATTTGGATTAGCGGCCAAATTGATTATCCGCATCACATCTCTTCTTCGGCGACAAATCCCTCCCTCAAACTAAATATCTTCAGAATTGGGTGCTCGAGACATGTGATGCATATTATCTGCCCCTCCCACTTCCCAAAAGACCACTGACCCTGAGACAGAGGGGAAGAAGTGATTATTTTAATCACAGCTATCATTTTATATCAGGTTAGTGGCAACTTAATGGAAGATAAGAAAGCTCTTAGATAAAGAGCAAGGAATGAAATGTGACACCAGCTATGGCTGTGGCAGACGTACGCCATCGGTGTGACTTTCTCAGGAGATGTATCCAGTATAGGGAAGTTATGTACATACACCATACATCAACATACACTTTAACAGACATGCTGTAAAAATGACATGCTCAGACACACATATGGAATATGACCCTGTGAGTGAGAGATTTCTGTGATGATTACGACAGCACAGTCAATAAATCTCCCATGAGCAGAGCGACAGACAGAGCACTCATGTCATGCTCAGTTTTGTGCCTGAACTGTAGATGCCCAAAAATAAAAAATAAACATTTTAAATCCATTCAAACCACATAAGGATGTGCCACACTTCTTTAGATTGCGGTTATTATTTGTACAACCTCCGTTATCACAAACAAACACACATGCATCGAGCGACACAAGAGATCCATGCACAAACACGTCAAGCTTTTTCTGCCATTTCACAGGTCAGAGTGGATTAAATAGAATCACTTTGTCTCTTATCGCGGCATAAGACACCAGCACATTAGCAGTGTGAGGTTTGCACCTCAAATGCACACACAACCGAAATAAATATATATATATATATATATATATATATCTCATAGGCACAAAGGCGCGTTATTAAATTAGATGGGGAAACATGTGCCCAGTGCCTCTAAAACAAGAGCCTTTCTCTTTCCACCTAATCCCAACAAAGGGATGCTTACTCCTTTGTTCTGCACTCCCTCTCTTCTCCGTTCAGACAAGGAACGAGGGATCCAGGGAAGGGAGGAGTGCTTGCCAAGTCCAGGCGGAGAAGAAAAATCGTTCCCTTTGTTTGTTTGTTTGGTTTTCAGTGGACTTAATCTCATCACTGCTGATTAGCGGGTGGTACAGTACTCGGCCGTCTTCTCCGAGAGGAAGGGAAGAAGAGGGAAAAAATGGGTAGAGGATGAAAACAAACAACTACTTCCATCTCCAGCCATCTCAGGAGAGATAGGCCTTCGCCACACACATTAACGCACTTGTGTATAAACACACACATTTAGCGCCAGAGAGAATAAATAAAAGAAAGAAAATTAACAAACAACACGTGCCGCCTTGGGGCTGTCCATCACCTTAAAGAACAAAGGATTAATATATAATCTGTTTACATGTTTAATCAACTCGATTATGGCTTAGTCATCAAAAAAACATATAATTAATCAAATGAAATTGAATAAAACTACTGAGTACGTTTGTTGCGTTATTTCATTTGAACGGACATCAAATAAATCAACGTTGACTTTTGGTTTCACAGAGTCCTGTGTTGACCACCAAGCATGTAG
The DNA here is from genome assembly GCA_038501785.1 of Myoxocephalus aenaeus. Taxonomy (NCBI): domain Eukaryota; kingdom Metazoa; phylum Chordata; class Actinopteri; order Perciformes; family Cottidae; genus Myoxocephalus; species Myoxocephalus aenaeus. The sequence goes on along the minus strand of JBAMJR010000180.1, from coordinate 1,834,603 downwards.
GACAAGAGGTAAAGGGAAAAGAAGAGATGAATTTGGGATTTTGAAGAACTGATGAAGGCTGGTAATACACATTGTTGAGGACCGAGGGGAAAACAAACCGCCAGAATTGCACAATCCCCATCCCAGTCCTAATCAATATTCATTAATCAGACTCAGTTACAGAAATGAGGAATTTAAATGAGACATGGTGATGCCTGTATTTTTTTTTATTTTTTGTTGCAAGGATGTCCTGGCTGTGACCTTGTCATCCAAAGCACTTAATCAACCAATACTCTGGATGACTATGCTGCCTAATTGTACTAGGCATTGGTAGATGGACAGAGCATGAATAAGTTATCACAGAATACGCACGAGGAGCTTGGCCATTGATTTGGGCTCAGAAATGATTATTGGTATTTGGAGGACTCATACACTTGAGCCGTGTGATGGCAATGTATCATAGTGTGCCATATTGTTCCCCTTACAGAGTTTGAGCTTCATACATTTTCAAGAACTCAACATGATATTCATAATTAATTTAAATGCAAACCTGACAAAAACTTTATTCAATAAGGTCATATACAAAAATACATGAATGTTGCAAGTATGGCTTCTTGTACATATAAAATATGTTTTATTTGTGTTATCAGTTGAAGTCTGGACACAGATTAAATTTAGCAGCTCTGCAGAATTTTCTCTTTCCCTTTTGAGACCAGACCTCTTTCATAACTGGCAAATGATCCTAATTGTTACAGCGACAAAAGACCAAGGATGATTTTTGGTTGAATGGCAAAGGTTACAATAGTATAACCCTAGTTCTATAGGCACAGGAAAAGCCCTCAATTGGACTCTATGGGTAATACTCACCTGCAACCACAAGGACGCTTTCACCCAAGCGGGAAGTCCCAAAGTTGGTGGTGAGCTTCAGCGGGGCGCTGATCTACCGACTACCGGACACTGATGAGATCTTGTCATCATCATCACAGTCATTCGCAGAGAAGACCGGTGTCTCAACAGGGATGACTGGATGTTTGCGGCTGGTGCAACGATACAAAAATGTGTTCGCTGCTGGTGTTGAATCAAATTAACTTTTCACTGAAGTGTTCACAGTGCATTTTCTCTTTCCGTTTTCTATCACTTAGAGAGCGAAACGTAAAAGGATCTTGGAAATTGAGCACTGCAGCCTTGAACAAAAGAAAATAAAGTCACTCAAGTGGGAGAATACCCTCATCCTCTGTTATCTATGTCCTTGTAAAGTTGGACCTGTGTGTGGCCAATCACAGTGCACTCCAGAGTCCACCAGGTTCACTGCTACATGTTTTTTTTTTACAGACTAATAGGTTCAACCCTCTCAGGGAGCAGTCATGGCTTTTCTGATTGGTTACTGGTTCTAGAGGATTCTGCTCAGGAGGAAACCACTTCTGCCTGAGTCTCACACATCCCAACCCTGGTGTGAGTGGAATCTGGAGGATCAAGAGTGTGAAGAGAGTGCACACTTGTCCCTTCTTTATCTGATGAGCAGACATCTGACCCGAGTGATGACGTCATAGTGGTAAAGTAAAAGCCTCTGAAGCTAAAAACCCCTCAGAGTATTCTCACAAAGTGCAGCTCCAGGGCAATGCACGGCTTTAATGAAATCCCTGCCGATTGTGCTTTGTGATTTTCTCTGTGTATTTCCTCTTTGTTAAAGTAAAGTGATAAAAGTATATATGTATCTACTGTATATTTCATTTAGGCAAACATCAGGCCACACAAACAGCCTTCACATCCTGTGGTGAAAGGGGTGATGCCAGTTTTGAGCGGAATATGAACATGATATGATAACAACACTGGGATCTATCCCAGTCAGCAGTGCCATATGCCAGTAAGAATCAATATAATTATGAAGGTGAAATAACAGCAGGATACCAATAGTCTCTTTTGGAAACCTGCAAATATGTCATTCTTAGTGCTATAAACTGTTAACATATATGTGTTAGGATAATGTAGTTCAATACAGTCCAATACAGCCTCAGTTATTATCAAAGATGTCAATTACATCTGATTATAAAGATGTTCCTCAACAGGAACATTTTTATTAAACTGTTTTTGAGGAACATCTTTTCATTCAGATTTAACAGATAACATCTGGGAAAACTTGAAACTAAAAAGGATTAAATTAAAACATGTGTGCCAATGCCAGTGCCCGAGAACACCTTCCATCTTGCCCATACTTCCACCTTTGTAAAAGGCAAAGGTCAAGCTTAACATGTTATTGTGATGATGACCACAGCGGTCATGGAAGAAGGTTACTGGAATAATAATTCCAGCTATAAATAACCAGGAAGTCAATCACACAAACGTATTAGCTAAGTTGGTCGTAGTCAGCTGAGATGTAAAGTGTAAGGGAGAGATAAGATAGCACACAGAGAATAAGCCATAAATCAAGTCCCTTGCAGTGGAGGTTAACTATCTGGGCCACGGGGATTAAAGAGGAGGCATCCACGGGGAAGCTGTTGAAACAGAATACATGTGCAAACCTGGTTTTGTTGTGGATGTTGTGAAGTAATCAAGGACGTGTTTTTCATGGGGAGCTTAGCTGCTCTGTCGGGGAGTCACCTGACTCTTCTTTTGATCCCTTTTGTCATGGGAAACAGAGCAGATGGACACCTGTTATCCTCTCCTTAATGCCACTCACACACACTCAGTCACACACACAAACACTATTGGAAACATGTTCAGATGCAAACACAATGATGTACTGGTTCAGACACAAACTATTCCAACACACACACACACACACACACACACACACACACACACACACACACACACACACACACACACACACACACACACACACACACACACACACACACACACACACACACACTCACAGCCAAGTGTGAAGGCCTGCAGTCAGTTACACTTCAAAGGCCCAGTGCTTGATTGGGCCACCTGAGGTTTGGGGGTAAAGACAGGACAAGGCTGCTCCACAGAGGGGAAGATCTGCTCACTCTTCTGTCTCATCTCGTTGTAGTCAGCGTGTTATGCAGAGTTTGAGTTTTTAGCAAAAGAAATAACAATAATAATACAGGAATTTAAAAAAGCTATCAGTGTAAAATGTTTTGCTATTTATCTGCACATTTCAGTTCATGACCCTTCATTTTCAAGCTGTAATTGACAACTTTCCCATAAAAAAAGGGCAATTTTAGGTGAGAAAATATACCATATGTAACACCCGTCTCATTAGTATTATGTGAATCTGCTAGGTGTAGTTGTATTATGGGCTGGGTACAGTTTTAAACGTGATGGCGCTATTACCTGTTCTGATGAGTTAATATAATGATCCTTGAAACCGTTGCTCTTTTATTCTGAAAACTGAAAAAAAACTGCCCAGTAGAACCTCCTAAGGATGAGGTTGCATTTACTTGACCAAAGAACACAATCACACAGAGAGACAGAAATCACCCTTTCAAGCCTTTCAACATTCAAATCCCTTTCTTGACTGAAAACCTCTTTCTCTTTTGTTAATCTAAATATTTGAATTCATATTTCATTGCTATTTGTATCTTTGAATGTGTTTTTTTGCCAAACAAAAGTGAGTTCTGAATTTTTGTAATTCTTAAAAAAAATAATCAGCTTTGACATCATAGTTACATTCAGTTAAAAGTACAGACTCAGTACGCTGTGTGACAAAAGACGACCATATAGTCAGGTTATCTGAGAAGCAGCTGAGCAGTATTGAGTTGGTGAAGAGGTTTTGAAGAGAGTGCAGACGCAAAAAGCTTACAACGTCCGTAAATATATGAATATTGTTTTATGTGTCCCATTCTGGGTTTTCCTTTCCGAGACTATGTGTGTGCAAAGAACAAAACCACAACTCTTTGTATCTTTTCAATAAACCTCTCAGAGGAACATCTTGTCTGGAGTGCATTCTAACTGACGCTAACCAGTATAATTATACACTCCTTCCCATTCAACCTAACACCTGCTGTGCATAAGGTGAAAAGTTATTAACAGCAACAAATGTCTTTCGGGTTTGAGAGAGAGAGGTGGGTGTGCTGTGTGGATACTGTTGCATAGTTGTTAAGTGGTTGTGTGAGCGGCCTTATTGTTGATAATAATAGCCTTGGTGATGTATGTGCAAAGCGTGTGGATCCGTAGATAGGGGGGCCTGAAAATAATAGCATCAAAAACACAGAATAAAAAAAAGAAGACAGAATTGCGGAGTGAGCAGACTTTTATTTAAAGTGATTGGTAGGAAAAGAAAGCAGGGGCGTGCAAATACTTTCTTGGTTTATTTCAATCCATTAATATCATCTGCTAAATTCTGCTACCTCACTGGTATAACATGGGTCCACTTCATTTTGTATAATTTGATGATAATTTAATTGTTTAAATAAACTCCCAACTAGTTGGATTGGTAAAATGATTTTGAATGGTCAGGTCTGTGTAACCGGGAACTCCATAGGCATTAGGGGCAGTATTAAGTTGTAAATAAAGAAAAGAAAGAGCTACTAGGAAGATAAAAAATGTGTCTTTTAAGATTTCTGTGAAAGGAAACAATTAGATGGAAGTAATGAGATGGACTGTTCTAATAGCATAAAGGAAGTATTATGAATGGAAAGGGGGATTTATGGGACATAAATGTCCAAGTGAAAAGATGCAACCTTTGTGGTTGAGCTAAAAAAAAGGGATATTTCTTCACATGCTGATGCTATTAATAGATCATATTACCACAATCCATTTCCTGCCAAACCAACCACTGTCACAGAGTTGTTTATTCTCTGCAGCTACTATTTTCTTCTTCAAACAACTGTACACTCGCCAAGTTGATCACAATGAGGGAATAAGTCACCCATTGGGAGAAACCCACAAATCAACTTTTATCAAACTGGTAAGAACAAGTTAATATCTTGGTTACTGATCCCAGTAAAAAAAAAAAATCTCATTTTTCTTTTTTTGACTTGTCCATGGTAAAGTAACACCATATACACTGTAAGACATGAAACAGAATGTTTATCATTTCAGATAACCTATTTAACCTGTAATGAGTGCTTTGGCAAAACTGGTAAAAAAAAAAAAGAAAGAAAAAAAAAACATTTAGAAGTAGAGATTGTTTTCGATGATGACATGTTAAAGGTCTCTGCACAGATCTCCTTGTTTCTAGAAGGAAACTATATACTGACAAAATCAAATGAGCTTTAGTGTGGTTTTATTGTAAAGCGATATTCACTGTTATGGGTCAAAGGTCACTACATGGCTCACCAGATGATGATGAGCCCAGAAGCTGTGCAGGGGATTAAATATAGATTAAAGCACTTGTCTTTGTAATGAGATGCTGTCATTTACCTGCCCCATCTGTTTACTCCTCCTCTCGCTCCGCCCTCTTCACCTCCTCCTAAATCTTTTTTCTCTGACAGACAAATAATTTTTTTATCATATGTCTGAGCTGAATGAAACATAAATAACTATGCCCTCAGTGCATGTACACACCCTGTGTGGGAGTGTGCATGCAAGAAATAACCACAGTAATGTTCAATTCCTTGCGAAAACTTGGAGCATGAACCAAATCGAATGGGAAATTGCGAGGAATGTTCGAAAATCAATTTGTGTTTAAGGCCAAATGGGAAGAAACATATACAGAAGCGACCCAATCCAAGCAATAGTTGAGGTACAATAGGAAGCTGCTGGAGAAAACATGTTTTAGGCAGACAATTTAATTAGAGCCGCAATACCATAATGGCTGGTGGAATTTTCCTCAGCAAATATCCTGCACGAGAAAAGCTCTTCAAGCTTACTCATTCCGAGCCATTGCACAAAAAAAGCAATGATTTGTTCATAACTTGTGTGTAGGATGAAATTATTTATTGATTAGTGGATTCATTTATTTAATTCCAAATAATAAAAAAAAACAGGCATAAGTTTAATCGGCATAATGTAATTTATATGTCTCATAATTGTTACAGGGCATTATGTGTGTAATTTGTTCGTGTATTATTCTTTTTCTCTCTCCCGCCTCTGAATATATGGTTCACATACACTCTCAAAATGACCCTCCTTTCAACATTCATGATTAAATATACACCGTACCGCCAAACACTGCTGCTTTTCTATATGCAGCGTCTCCCCAGGGAGAGGTTTATACTCTGAGCTGCATGACCTTACAAGTCATAAGTCAGTAAAAGCATGATCATTTCTGTGGTGTTATTTGTCGATGTTATTAAGTCCACAGAAATTGTTGCGAATGACTCCAAGAGCTGATGTACCTGTATTGCTGTATATGCATGTGCGTGCGTGCGTGTGTGTGTGTGTGTGTGTGTGTGTGTGTGTGCCCCCTGTCTACTTGGACTGTGAAGTATTTAATAGGTCCAATATCTCCTTGCATGTTAATTGGCTAATTATAAAAAACGGTGAGAATATAATTCACCCAAAGCCACCCCTGCTGTGTATATTCGCAGACAATAAACCAGTTATATTTTCTAGTTTAAAAGTTAAGTTAAAAAATAATGCTGAGACTATAGCAAACAATTTAAATTCAGCCCAAACTGAACCAAACTATTTCTTGCTTTGCTTTTCTATTCATTTTATAGTAGTTGCCTTCTCTTCTTTTCTTTCTCTCTCTCTCTTACAATCAGTCTGTTCAATTTACACTGCGACAGTCTGCAGGGTTGAAGCAGCAGAGCTGTCACAATGAATTTGTGTGGCCTAAACAAGATTAACTACTGCTATTTGTACCCCCATATCTCTGAAAGGGTAATCAACGCAGGCGGTTTGGCTTGCTAATTTTCACCATGGTAACCACTTACAAAAGCCCATCACAGCCAATAGCTGGATTTTAACAGTGTTTGTACTGTATGTGTGTCTTTTGCACATACTATGTGTGTGTTTCCCCTATGTCGGGCTCAGATTCCAAATTGTTTAGGATGATTTAACCCCTCAAGAGATTTGAGGTTGTCATTAGGTAGGACCTTTTGGATTCTTTACTGTTTTTAGTACTATTTTACTGTTTATTTATATCTATATTGCTTGTTTATTTTATTTTAATTTACTATGTGTCTCTTGTGTGCACTCCTGCAATCCTGCAATTTCCCCACTGCGGGACTAATAAAGGATTATCTTATTTTATCTCATCTAATGCTTGGCATAAAATATCTAGGAATAGGAGCAGTTCAGAAATAATATTTGCACTTAGGGCTATGGCGGTTTATGGTGGAACTTGGACCAAATGTCTTTCTGGAGTATTTCTGGATCCAGTCTGGACCCACAGTAGACAATAGCAAACAAGTCAACTACGATGAGGAATTGAGAAAACATTTGAAATATAAACTGGGAACTGATGTAGTGGAATGTCTCAAAGAACTATGGTGAGTAGCTGCAGCTAAGATTATCTTAATACCATGTAATGTGCGAGGGTGTAATATTTCTGATCTTGTACTTCGTGTTCACGAGCAGATAATCTTTGAAATTTCTTTGCGCGTGTGTGATGCAACTCGAGTTAAAATCTTTGGGGACTTTAGAGCCCTTGTACATGAGTCCAGCTTAAGCAACGGTGCATGCCTGAAGAAATTCAGAGAGCCCGTACCACTAAAAAGTGTGAGACATAGTACAAGATCTCTGAACCTTTAGGGGAAATCTCCACTTGTGGTTTGTTGATAACATACTGAAGCAATGTTTTACGAGAATAAGAACGTGTTCAAAATGATTAATGCCCAGCCTGTTTTTCTCCAGGTTTGCTGAATTGAAGTACTTTGATTAATTTTTTTCACTTGGGTAAAAGGCTCGTTGGTTACTCTGGTTATTGACATAGAGCCGACCAGACAGATATATAGGTGTTCCTTCTCTCAACTTCTAAAGATATGAGGATATCATGACTGACCAACACTATTTTACTTTTGAAGATTATTTTGAGAAAAAGTTTGGACATCCTGTCCGGTGTTATCAACAGATAGTGTATAATCCTCTGAATCCCTTAGACTATTTAACTTCTAATAATTCATCTAATGGCATAAACCTGATTCTAATCAAAAGTGTCTGCATTGCTTTACCAATTTCTGCGAGTGTTTCCTACTGAAGACCTGCCTTACAGACACCACTAAGCCTCTTATCTGCTGTTAGTATCTTCACTGGTTTCAGACAAATAATCATATTGAATTCAAATCCCTGTTTACCCAGACTTCACATAAGAGGTGCTTGGTATCCGTAATTTAAGGTTCATCAGCGGCAAAACTCTGCAGACAATTGGTTAACTTTTTGCAGTGTGTGCAAAACAAATATTTATTTCCATCAAACTAAATTATTAACTAAGTAATTAGCATAGTCATATGCAGAAAAAATAAATATACTTCTTTTATCTATTAGTCCTGCTGACTGGGGATAGTCAACAATGATATTTCACCTCTGTACCAGATCCAGCAGCCAAGTGTGTTAAGACCTTGTTTACAAAATGTGTGGCGTTATCACAGTAAATTCTTTCTTAGTGTAACCCGAACCTCGGTATTATGTCTTTCGTCAAGGCTTCTGCCAGCACTGTTAAAGCATCTGATGAATTAGTTGAAAATACTTCAACCTATTTTGAAAACCTTTTTTTTTTTTTTATCGTTTAGACAATGAGTATTCCCCTCACATTGGTTGAGTTCAATAGAATTCATGCAAATGTACTGAAATGGATATTCTGGTTCTGGCCATTCTTTTATTATTATTATTATTAGTAAAGCCATATGCATTAAACACCTTCTTTCTCCTAGATACCCTCCCACCTGTTTAGCCATAATTCCACATGGCTAAAAAGAGCTGTATCTCTATGTAATGTTTAAGGCAATACTAATCTACCTTCAGGAAACCTCCAGAACCCTTTCCCCATCCCGCCCACAGCTATGTTCATTCTTATTTATTTTGCTTGCTGTGGAGCACTTGTTTCCATATTTTATTTTCTATTTTAATGAAGTGTTGAACTTCAAAAGTAAATTGGTCTTTATCAATTCTTTATGCCTAATAGGCTTGTTTGTTGATGTCATCATGCCTCTTTCCCCGCTTTGCATCTGTCAGAGCTATTCAGCTCTGCAGCTTCTGCTGAGAAATGTGAGTTTATCTTGCCTGCTCCATCAACAAACATAGTCATATCTGCATTTTTGAATGGAATGTCTGTTAGATCAGTTCTTGGTAACACACAACTCTCAATACGGTCATGTGGTGTACCTTCATCAGCTGTGGGCAATAGTGTGGCTGGGTTAAGTGTTGTGTCACATCTCCATAGTCAAATGAGGTTGTGAAAGCAACACTGCCATGCATTAAGGGTGTTTTGCAGGTGACATATAAGCGATTTTGGTATTTTTTGTGTTAAAGGTCTGAATAACCCTATCGACGCAGACATTTGTACAGCCATTGAAGCTGCCATTACTGCTTGTAAACTCTCTCTGATCCAAACACAATCCCTCTCCCACATACACACTCACGCCCTCCAGTCCACTTTAAACGGTTCACATTACTTTATTTCAATTCTTTCTTTCTTTCTCTCTCTACAGCTGTAATTTATTTTCTGTTTACTTTAATGTCCCAAAGAATTCCAAAATAGTGCCAGAGTAGAGTATCTTCTCTGCACTCTTATCTATTGTTTTGGAACATACCAGAGTAAAATCTGACTCCTGTTGAGTTTTAGCAGCCTTTCCTGAGAAAAGATGGTAAGATTTTCACAATACCTCCTAATTCGAAAAAGTGATATTACCTCAGTAAAGATTTGTTATTCTTATTTTTGCCGTAAGGCTTTAAAGAACCAGCTCTCATATATTTTTTTAATCTATTTTTAGTTATTGCGTAATAGATTGTCGTAGCTAGGTTTAAATTATAACCATAGTCTGGTAGCAGTCATTTTATTGTAACCTAAACTACTTTCATGCCTTTTGGCGTTTGATTTATCATTTTATTAATCTGTTGTATTCTGAGGTTAAAACAACAGATTTGTATGCTCCGGAATTAACCAAAAATATCATTTAATATTATATCTAGTCACAAACGGTTTGCCTCTTGCAACAAACACTTTTATATTCTTTTTTATTTAGTGTCCCCAGGCCCATGTGGGGTGTTTGTACGACCTTGTGATTCCGCTGAAGTGGATCCTTGACGCGTCTCTCTCTCCGATGCTCACCGTCCCCTCTCACATTCACTCTCATTCTTAGTTTTCATATATTTTATATCTCCTTCTAAAGCTTCTTCTTTAGACCCTTTTGCTAGCGTTAGACCCCATGTCTTTATTCTTTTTCTTAGCACTTTTATTTTATTGTAATACTTATTTAAATTATTTTTAATTTCTTTGTCTTCTGGATATATCTTGTGTTATTTTATATTCTTCCCTTATGACTGGCTCTAGATTCCTTATCATTCCCTCCTGGATTGGCCTAATCTCATCAATTGCTTGCCTATCATTTAAATCTACTTCCCGTCTTTGGGCCTGTACTAACCCCCCTTCTTTTCTCTTTACTCTTGGGTGGCCTAATATTTACTGTAACGTAATTCTTACTTCCCGTCTCCGGGTGGTAGCAGTCCTACTCAATGATACTTATCACATGATTTAACAGACCACATCACCCCCTTCTCTTTCTGACGTTGGGTCGTCTAATGAGTTTTTTGCATTCTCAGAAGCCAGGAGAAAGGTTTTATGAACCCAATATCAGAAGACCTGAATGCGAAGCTTCTACTACAACAGAAGGCTGCAGCGTGCACTCACTTGGGGCTTATAAAGCCAGTCCACCAATATCGTTTTATTTCTCCTTGCTTCTTAGTACCCTATTCTCATCAGACGTCCCCCTTTAATTAAGTTAAAAATATTATCCTCCCCCTTCTTAAATGTAAGCCTTTCAATATGATGCGGAATGTAAGTTCCTTAAAATCTACTTCACAGTTCTGGGAGATAATCCTTCTTTACAAACAAACAAACAATTAAGACATACACACCTGAAATGAAAAAACAAACAAAACGGATCTCTCGTCACTCCTCTCTCCTCCAGTCAAACATGGCCTCACAAAAACACCAAACTACACTCTTGCGAGTTGTAGGGCGGAGGACTTTCTGTGAGAGTCCTGGACTCCCCCGTGCACGGTTTCAGGAAAGATACTCTGGAGGGGAGGGGAGATGTTGAGTCCGGCTTCGAAGGACCAATTATGATACCTGGTGGTAAAATCATAATCAGGACATTTATTCTTTGCAAAGAGGAGCAGAGTCAGAATCACAACATGGTGTCAATTGCGTATCCTGGACTGCTCAAAGAATAAGCGAAGGGCTACCTTCTTAAATATCAATAGACAGAATGCCACATGACGTCTTCATATCTCCATCATGAGTCATTACATGTCTTTCGCTAGATTGGCTTGTCAGGGCCAATGTCACAAGGCTTCAAGACATAACTTTCTTAAACTAGAGACATACAGATATGTCAGTCTCCTGTCTCTATCAGATGATCAGCCAAGGATGTGTCTGTAAGCATGTACCAGATGTGAGTGTTCAAGACGAAGTCACTGCATTATTAATAATATAACTAACTAATGAAGTCTTACTAATGATTCTAAAGGTAACATGACATACAGTATTAATCAATAGTAAAAATGTTTTTCTTCTAACAATTAGTAATTCATGATCATAGTATTGTCTTTTCCCACAACCCCCACCAACATGCAAGTATTTTAATATCACAGTGAAACAGCAGTCAAAGCGTCTTTACCTCATCCATCCGTTTACTACCTGCTTATCCGTGGCCGGGACGCGAGGGCATAAAGCTTCGGAGAGTGTTCCAGACACCCTCTCCCCAGTAACGCCTTTCAGCTTGTCCTGGGGAACCCTGTTGTGTTCCCAGTCAGACTAGATATGTAATCCCTCCAGCTCTTTCTGGTTCTACCTGGGGCCTTTTACCAGTTGGGATGCGTACAGCAGGCATCCTAATCAGATGCCAGAACCCCCTCATCTGGCCCCTTTCTACACAAAAGAGCAGCGGCATTACTCCAATCTTCGTTGGATGTCTGAGCTCCTTACCCAATCTCTGAGGCTGAGCCCGGCCACCCTATATGAAGGAAGCTCATTTCAGGCCCTTGTATCCCCAATCTCATTTTAATCAAATACTTTAGATTTGATCGGACCACTCCAAGGTGGGCATGGCCCATACAGAGCAGAGCTTCAGAACTTTAAAGGGATATGGAGCTCTAAAGGAGTTGGAGAAAGCAATTAAATTGAAATAATAATGTATATTTATAATGTTAATTTCTGGATGTCTTCAAGTCTATCAGCAGTTACTTTCAAATAATGTTATTGTCTAAATTGTCAAGTATGTGCTTATCATGAAATCATTAACTGGTGCTTAGACCTCTTGTATGTGTATGTATGCACTTGTATGTGGTCATTTGTGCCAATGGTTAGCTATTAAACCCAATCAGTGTCTTGCATGCGATGAAAATAATCTACTGGAGAGGTATGTGTATGACCTACAACACATTCAAACAGATGGCTCTGAGCCATGTCCTATTGTTTGTTTTACCTTTGAAAACCAGGGGTGAATGTAAATAATTGCATTTACTCTTGTTACTGTAAGAAAGTTTTAGGTTTTTTGGTTACATGTAGACCTACTTTATTAAATTACTTAAGTACTATTTTTCAAGTATTGTACTTAAGTACATTTCAAGTCTCATCTGTTACTGAGTAAAAACAAGTCACAAAAAGTGATAAAGTGTGCCAGAATAGAACAAAACATAATGAAATCAGCAGCAAGAGTTCCTCAGCACCTTAAGCCACGCCCACTTCAAACCCACTTCAAACTTTTCATTCGCCACGGTGTCCATATCTTTTTCTATTCATTGTTGATTATTGTTGTTTCATTGCCTCAGTTTTGTCTCATCTCTGGTTAATTCCTGTGAGGATACACTGAGGAAAGGCAATGTATATTACATGATTAATAATGAGTTATAATATATTGAGTGCCAATCTGTTGATTGAACAGAAGGGTTTGTGTATATGTTGCTTCACTTTTTGTCTAGTTATTGCAATCTATTTTGTAGCCTAAATGTGTTCTTTAATTTAACATTAGTATCATATCATAATACCTCCCTGCATCCTATTTTTAAATGTAATAATATAATATTTACTCAGATCATATTTTACCTAAGTACCTAAGTACATTTATTACACAAGTACTTTTACTTTTAGCAAAAAAATTATAGAAAATGTATTAAACGTTACTACTTTTATTTGTGGCCAATATTCTAGTATTCTTTCTGCTAAAAACTTTAGGGGACGTATAAATTGACCACTCACACTAAAAAAGCCTTTCAAAGACCATGAGCGTGATTTTTGTGTGATGTGAATCTATTGCAAAATTCCCTTGAATTTTTGTCTTGATCTCTCGGCCTCGGTCAAGATAAATTCAGCCATTACAATATCATTTTCAGGGGAAAAAAATATAATCTGCAAGTCGATGTATTAGACTGCTCATTTTGCTGAAAGTGAGTGTTTTTGTACTAAGGTCTATTGAAACCTCAGCTGTGATATGTGTGGAGCATGAAAATATGTGATATTTGGCAGCTATATATGGAATAATACTCACTGCACGCCAAGGCACTCACTTCACAAAGCCACCGTCTATCGGTGCTCTGGAAGATTTTTTTTAATTCCATCACAAGTGTCATTGCACTGCAGGTGAACTCCCCAGCAGGTGTCTAACTCTCTGAACAGATAATCTACCACCTGATCCTTTATTTACACACTTCCTTGAACACTTACACACACACACACACACACACACACACACACACACACACACACACACACACACACACACACACACACACACACACACACACACACGTGCACAAAAATGGGGTCACAAAACACATTGACAACTAAAAGCAAACACTATATTCACATACACACACAAATCAACAATGAGAAGCATTGTTGTGTCCATCTACACAAGATACAGGTAAATGCCACACAGAAAAGTAATTGCACTTTGTTGAAGGTAATAGGTCCTTATATCAACTCAATACTGAAACCTCCCATCATCTTTTTCTATACAGCCTCCATCATTTTCCTCCATTATAAATGTCCAGCTCCTACAATAACCTCTTCTGCTTTCTGTCTCCAAATATTCTGCACCTATGTTTACTTGTTTCCATCTTCTTTTACTCGTGTTCTACAACTCTGTCTGCTCCCCCTGGTCCATTTTTTTTTCTTTGCACATATTCTACTCACCTCTTGTCAGAAAGCACATACAGGTCTTTAGCAAAGGCGACAAGGCCACAGTAACGTTGGTTAGAATATATGGCTCTCAATTCTATAAGTACAGGCGGAGGAGCCCTCTGTCTACACTCTCTTCAGTAAATTGTGGTTCCAAAATGTGTATTATCTGTGATGCCAAACTACATGTTTTGTGGGTGTGAACGTATCACAACTTTAAAGTTAATTCTAAATCTAAACCAACTAACATGTCAGCGAGCACTGCAGCTTGGGGAGACAGTTTACATCAGTAACTGTGTAGCATCCAAAAAAGTTGACTTAACAAAGATAATAAGTGAATGCCATTGTGTCATAACTTATGAAAGGAAAAAACAGCACACAAGGGTCTATCTATCTGCATCTCTTCTCTTGCCTCTCTTATCTTCCAGGCTTTTTTTGTTTTGAAAAGGCAATGCGGCGTTGAGTCTTTTGGATGGTCCCATTCCTGTTTAGCATGCATGTCTTCCACTGAGAGATTCAACTGTGTCTGTTAATTCTCCAGTATGATGATGCAGTTCCAGAATGGTTAGGCTGCGTCTTTTCTTTATTTATTAAATATCGGGTACCATCGCTGATCACGATGCTTATCATATTTCTTTTATTTATTCTTAACAAACATGGGCACATCTGTAAAAACACAACACATCACAAGCTACCTTCTTCCTGGTGTTTGCAGCAGTACATGTGTATCGCTTTATGAAGGATGATGATTCATATAAACTTGTATTTCAGGGTAGTAAAACAGACTTTTATTTACATGTATACAAAATTACTTGTGGGTGTTCTTTGCCTGCTTGTCTTTGGGTTTTCCTTAACTGGGATACAAGACTGCATGGTCTCTTGCAAAACAGCTGATGTGAAGTCTCTTGCTCTTATCACAGGATCAGTAAATGTACAATTAGTCTTTTCTGGTCAATAAAAGTTGACTTTAATACAGACTGCTGCCATAGTGTTTTGATAACACACTTAAATGATAGGCAAAGATGGCATGACAAATTCTATTTTCCTTCTACAGCTGCCAAATCTAAGCTAAAGAAAGGCCACTTTAAAGGAGTCAGTGAGCTGTGAGTCATCATAAGTCTAAGTTTTTAGCATCAAGAAGAGAGAAAAGAAGAAGTTTCTTTGCCTTGGCCACACCAGAACTCTTTATATTTTTAGCTTTTTCTCTCCAACTGTGATTACCCATCAACATCTCTTCCTCCATAGCTGGTTTTATTTTCATTCAGCGGTATGTTGGATATGTGACAATGCGGAAAATAGAGCAAATCTAAACAGGAGTAGAGAAATGAGAGGGGAGCGCACTGCAGTGAAGGAGGAAAACAGACATCCTGTTGGTTCTCTTCCTCTTTGGTACTGTCACTCGGCTGAACCACTCACTACCACATCTTTGATACGAATACGAGCTACAGAGGGAGAGAGAAGAAAGTGGAATTGAGGGAAAGTGAGACTTCCTTTAAGCATTACACTTTCTAAGGCTTGTTACAGAAATCCATCTATTGACATCCAGACGTTTTTTTTTTTTTTTTTTGGAGACTGATTACCTGATGAGAGAAAGAGAAGGAGGAAAGAGCGATCCAATTAGGGAGACTGAAGTGCCTCTAAAAACTCAACTCAGTGCCACAGCCAGTCGACTTTCAGAAGTCGAATGACTTCCATGCCAGTGGCTTGTTGCTAATCAAGTGTTCAGAGTAAAATAAGACTGCTGATTTTCTGTGTGATAAAAATATCCTTGATAATAGGTGTGAGTTCAGCTAATTATACAGGAGCCAAAACACCTGTCCACTGCGAAAAGAAAGTGAGCATCGTCTCAATGTGTTATTGTGCTATAGAGAAAAATACCGTCTTGGCGCTCTATTTTATGGCTTGGAGAGAAATTATGCTGCATATGCATGTACTAGTTCTACTCTGCTGCCCAAGAAAGGGAAAACAAACAATTGTTTACGTTTTTTTTAAATATTTTCCCCACTTTATTTAAACAGGTAACAGACTTCTACCTCCGTAAAAAAAAAAATGACAATTGATACAACACAAACAACAGTGCTGGAGAGTTAGAGCATTTTTATTTACTGCAATATGATGTGCTTGGTGAGGTATAATTGGCTGTTTGCTATGCCCCTCCTCCCTCGGTTACTGTTGATAGAAATGGCAACAATGTCTATCAACAATGTTGTTTCGAAATGTAAACAGTTTTTTTTTGCAGACTGATATTAAAAACACACTATAGCTACTGCACTGCGTCCCAGAACGGTCAACATAGTTTTATATGATGGGTTGACTCAAATACTGTTTTACTGGACACGTTAATAAACTATCTACTGAGTGAAGAACTAGTGTCCTAGTGACTTGAAAAAAAGTGTAAACTTAATATATTATTCATATTTAATCCTCATCCTTTGAGATGCACTTACAGGCAGCTGAGTTTTTTAAATCCTAAAATGAAAAATTAGAAGCAGAAACTACATCCTCTGAAATTGACATGACCTTGATATTATTCCAGATGTAAGTGGCTCCATTTGCCACTCTGGCTTAACTTGGGGAACGGCACATCATTATAGACATAGTGGTTTGCGTTTCTGCACAAATACACACAGGTAATTAGTTTGTTTGACTCAGGGGGATTTTTTTCAATCGGGGAATGAGATTAACTAAAAGAAGTGTCCATATTATAACAGCAAAGTCCTCTTAAACCTCTGACCTTGACTAAATTCTGACTCCCACTGTCTCTCTCTGTTTTCTTAACGATTTTGCTTGTGATTCCCCACTCTGATTAAAGCTTGTCAGGAGTGGCCACGACAAATTAACATGCACTCCTTCAATTATTCCTCCTTTCATCAGTCGCAGGGAGAAAGGAAGCAAAGGGCCTCATGGAGGGTGGAAGGGGTGAGTGAAAGAGGCAAGTAAGAGAAGAGTAGGGGAGAGGGGTGGAAGAAGCACACAGAGTAAAGCAGAGCTACGTGTGGCCTTAAGGGAAATGCAGGGATGGGCTTGGGGTTGGAGGAGGTGTGAAAAGAGGATGCTGGCATGAGGAACAGCGAAAGATGATAAGATACCCCAGGGGGAAAGAGAATTAAGACATAAGAGACCTAAGGGGGGAGGGGGACTTTTATTTGAAGCAAACTTCATATCCATTTGATCCACTTTTGAATTTTGATCAGATTTTGTTGGATGTCGGCAACTGCCCCCCTTCCCTTTCCCATTGTTTGGCTCCACTCTCCTTTCCTCCCTGTCATATCCTCTGCCGTGCTCCTTTCTTTTTGGGACTGTGCTGAGACACAGACACAAATAAAGAATGGGACAGAGAGAGGGGTCGGAAAAGAAGTGGTTTAAACTTGAAACTGGGCACATTTCTCTCTTTAATGATAGAAAATAAAATATGAATATTAAAGGTACATGGCCTAAAACGCAAACTTTACTATTCAAGAAACTATGTGGGTTATGATCGCAGCAGCATGCTACTACAATAGTAAACAGTAATACTAGTCACAATCAATAACCTTATTTAACACAGCAGCTGGACTTCCCCGCACTTCAGAGCTAACGTTAGTTGTGCATCAAACTAATGTTAGCTGAAAATAGAGCAGTTTTCAATAAGAGTATGTATATTTTAAGCGTGGAGGGGACTTGGAACTAAAAGACTAAATTCTAGCGACAGCAAGGTATAGAGCTCAATGTGGGCAGACCATGAACGTGTTAAGAAGGGGCTGACGGCGATGGTTACCACCTCAGCTTTCGTGAGCATTAGAAAGCTGAGGGCTGCAGCTGTCAGTGAGCAAGCTGACATGGTTGATTCGACGCATCCTTGTCAGCGTACCGCGAAATATAAAAGATGGTTCCAGTAATAGCAGTCTGTGTAATGTTCCTAAGTAAAATAAAATGTACAAACTGTAATTTTATTCCAAAAGTTGTAATGAAAGCAACACTACACATTGCATTCTAGTGGTTTGGGAATTTTGACAGGATTATGGTTATTGCATGACAAATCCAAGCGCAGAGACGAAAGAGTGTGAGGAGAAGGGTTGAAGCTGGAGTGCAGGACATTTGCACAAGCAACAATATATCTTTGAGTGCACGCATATAGTTTGAGAAGAAACAGAGCAAATCCAAGCACGAGCAGGGGCTATTTGAGAGCGAGGACAAGGTTTTGACGGAAAGCATTACACAATCTGAACATGACATCAATGAGTCATGCTCTCAATGTTAAAGACCAAGCTCTTGAATAAAGAAAATAAAATACACTACGTACATTTTAAGTCCAACATTAACAAATCAAGAAGAGACATAAGTGACACTGGCTTTCATGTCTTAAACTCTCTCTCTCTCTCTCTCTCTCTCTCTCTCTCTCTCTCTCTCTCTCTCTCTCTCTCTCTCTTTGTTTCTTTCTCACTTTTCTACTTTCTCATGATCCAAGGACGTCCTGGAGTTGAGAAGCAAGTGTTAAATAAAGCTGAGATAGTTGGATGATTAGTCTTTGTGCAAGAAAGAGCTTAAGTTGGACTGAAGACACTTTTGTTCCTTTTTTAATAAACACATTTTATTTACTTAGTAACAGATATATCAGCTTCACGATACACTTGCATTTTCACATACAGAGCCAACACGTGTTTGCATACACATATTCAAATGTATATTTACACAGATACAAAGTAAATACATATGAAGAGTAAAAAATTAATAAAAATAAATAAAATACATTGACATAAACACAAATAATAATTCAACTGTTGAAATGAAATTAAGTAAAAAACTATTAATAATAATACGTCAGGATATGTCGTGCTAAGCAAGATCTAAAGGGCTATCCCCTTCTAAGTGATAGGCTTGATCATCTTTAAAATAAATGATTGAAGTAGTAAATAAGGGGTTGCCTGTGATTAAAGAACTTAACAGCACTCAACAATTGAACTAAGTAGTGAGAACTTTGATCTTCTCCAAAAGCTATTGTATCACCGTAACCAAGAGGTGCTACGCGGTGGTGTTCTTATTTCCATAGGAGGAGAATTATCCTGCGTACTATCAAGGAAGTAGATGAAATTAAATTTGATGTTTCACCAAAATACGATTGCCCTCTATGTTCTGGCTCCTTCACTCCTGCTCTCCATCTTCTCACACAATTTGGCTGTCCCCTTGCTGAACCACTTCTGTTTAATATGAGTTCATACATGTGTGTGTGTGTGTGTGTGTGTGTGTGTGTGTGTGTGTGTGTGTGTGTGTGTGTGTGAGAGAGAGTGAGAGCGTGCGTGTCTGTGCGTAACAGCAGTGTGTGCATATACAGTATGCTCAGCCATCAATCGATTCTCAGAGTGTAGCTGAGGCTACTGCTTTAACTCAGCAGCCTTACAAAGTTCCTTTACTTCAAACACCAGTCGGCATGACTGGGAAATACCAGTAGCTACAGTTTTATTTATTTAGGAGAAAGCCAAAAAGCAAGTATGGTAGTAGCCTACATATTGTATGTCTTTCCTGTCATATTTTGCAATTGTATTTATTTAGTAATTATTTTAAATGTGATTGTCTTTGTGACTCCCTTAATAAAACAGAAATCTGGTTTGATGCCACGACAGGCATGAAAGAGCCAAGAAATGCCTTATACAATTATTTCCACGACAAATGTTAACAAACAAACAATGAATTGGCAGACATACAATAGCTTATGAAATATGACACTGCATCTGCAAGTATGGCCTTTATTATAGGTTTCACCGACAAGTATGTGTTGTCTAAAGATTATAATGACGCCAAGAGTTTATAATAAAGACTGACATATTTTCCTTTCAATGCAATCAGTATGTTTCAATTAAAATATTCAAATCCTGCGTCTGCAGTGGGACAATGGCGTCTGTTCTAAATACTGTTGCTGTGACCATTTATCTATGAATAAGACCCCGTACCCCAAAACTTTCTTTAATCTATCTAAGCCATGCTTAAGTTTAATTAGAAGTGCAAATAACTCCTGTGGGTTTTTATAATTAATGGATATCGTAGGCATCAATTCATTTTGGCAACAAAAACTTTCAACTAAATCGTAATACCAGTGAACTTATTTCAAATGGAAACAGGGACAGTTGAGATCAATGTGGGCGAAATTTATGTATTTTCTTCCACCTCCTATTTAAGATTGTTTTGCTCTGTAGCTCTCGCTCTCTTTGTTGACCAACTGTAAACAGTGCTATGATCTGAGGACAAATAACATGTCACTCTGTTCCCAAAAAACACTCACACATAACTGTGTTTATTGTGAAACAATACTTTTAATGGCAAGCAGATTTGCCCGGCCTTATGTGGCCCATGTTTTTACACAGCTTTAATGTCTTACAGCTAAATTGTTATCCAACACACATGCACAACACAAAGCTGGAAAGTTAAAGAGAGAGAAATTATGGAATCATTATATGTACGTAAAGATGCTGGCTACTGTACTTGCAGAGTAACGTGATCTAAATCAATACTTCCTCACACTGCAGTATGAGGAAGTATTGCACGGAAATATATGTATTCCTTTTAGGGTTTAAAGAGTTCACACTGTCTCTATATAGTGTGTGCCAAAAGCCTTCAGCATAATGTAGACTGCAAAGTAAGATCCTGTCGATATGCATTTATGTGTTGTTCGACTCCATTGGATATAATTTAATACATTATTTGAAACATGAAATATTGGCTATACCCAGAGGGCTTCTAGAAGTTTAGTGGCTCACTTTGTCATTATTTGAGACCAACTCTTTCATTGCGGCCGTGTATCTTCTTTTATAGATTCAATATATTTTAATATTTCAGTAAATTATCGTTTACTTTTTATGCCCCTCAGGAACTGATTGGTTAAAGCTGTTTTCCTGGGGAATTTCTGGTTTTAAATGTTTAGCATCCAATAATAGACCATATGATGCATCTGATTTATATTTCCAGATGACAAAAATACTGCTTGCAGTATATTCTATGTTCAGACAGCGTAAGATGTCTGACACGTGCCACAAATGAAACATGTTTCCATGTCTTGAATAATTCCTATTCCACAAAATTAATGGTGTATGTCACACTGGAGTTTTATTGACCTGCTGTGTGTCTGCCATTATTATTTCATTAGTGCTTTTGTCTGCACGTGCATGTAGACACGATAATGTATGTGAGCTTGCATGATATTCGAGAAATTAGAATAGATTAGAAAATAAATAGTATTCACTGATCTAGCATCAAATAGATTGTCCCGCATTTCATTATATGAATGAAAGCCTGAGCTTTAAACATCATGTTCTTTTAAGTGCAGAGCCTTAAATTGCACGTGTTTTTCGACTGGAGTTTGTGAGTGTTGGTGTGGTGGCAGACTGGCTTCGTGGCTGCATAATTTGGGAAATTACACCAATCCATCATGTGAGCTGTAGCTTGTTTGAGAGTGCCTTTTTTGGGAATAATTATAACAGCTAAGATAAATATCTTACCTAAACTGTTCCTTGGACCCACTCCCAACATCAAAGTTATTGGAAATTGAATTCCTATGGAATGTAAATTCCCAAATCTTAATGTATATCTGTTCCAGTTGGTCTTTACGGTTTGGGCGTTCCACAATTGATTAAAAATGAAAAGTCAATTGTGTTTTTAATACAGCAGCTATTACAAAGACTGAGAAGAGTCAAATTTTTGTTTTTGGGCCTTTGCATCTACCAGTAAGTTATCATAACAGAAAGGGGGACAGAATTATGGCAGTTAATTTAAAGTTATGCCCATCTAGTTTATGGTCTAACTTTAACATATAATGCGATAAGAAACTACTTTTTGCCTTCAACTTGGCATTTGAACACCTCTGATAACAGTGATGGATAGTGTTTGTTTCAGGATCTCAATTCCAGATTTATAAAGATAGCTTCTTTTGTGTTTGTTTCCAACAATCTCCCTTAAAAAGGCTCATGACAGTCCATCAGCCTCCCCACTTCTTAGAACTCAGTGGATAAATCGACCAACATGCTAAGGGATTTTTCTAGTTTCTATTACTTTTATTTTTAGTGAGTTTGAAAATTACTTAAAGCATATTAAAAATTGGAAATTATGGTGTGTCATTTTAAATAATCTTTAATAATGTGGCTCGCAAATTGATAATGATTTTTACTGACACGTTGACTTTTTCAAATGCATTTAAAATAAAGCTACAGCCCATTCATTGTTGCCATGTTACATTTGCACTGAAAAAGGCAGTAATCATGGAATGTCCCTTTGTTATTCTAATTCTTAGTAGTCTCTTTTGATATGAGAAATGTCACGATTCTAAATTTCCAAGCTATGTTGTGACTTGCCTAAGTAGAAATTGTTTTTAAATGTTTACCAACGTGACTGTAGCCCTTGTGTGTGGTGTTCCCATTTTTTTTATATAATAAAAATATAAATAAAAATGTCATTTGAAAATACCCTTCACCAGTGAATACTAAGGGGATTAAGAACAATGGTTCAGTCTCGAGGAATTTCGAGTAGAATGAAAAAAGATCACATCTGCAGGAATTGTGCATTGTGAATAAAGCCTTTCAAAGGACGCACACATGAATGCATCAGACTGTAAACGATTAGATCAGGGGTCTCAAACTCGCGGCCCGCGGGCCAATTGCGGCCCGCGAGCCGATATTGTGTGGCCCCCTACTTGACATCAAAGTTTAGTGTTAGTGCGGCCCGCGCGTTTTTCTGAGGTCCGCGCGCGCGGCCCCATAAGATAACGTTTACTGGACGTTTCTATTAATAGCTCCGTGAAAAAACGGAGTAGAAAAAAGATTCAGATGCTGCTAGATGCGCCAAAGTCCGGAGGTTCCGCCCCACTCCTCTGTGTGATCATACGCCTCTCATAGGAGCACACAGCCTGAGGCGTCTGTGTCGAGCTCCGCCTTTCAACGTGATTTGTTGATTCAGGTGTCAGTAGACATTTTTTGTGAAACTACCCAATGACCTACTACCCAATGACCTACCCAAACTACCCAATGACCTACATACGCTGCAAAGATACACTGGTTTTTATTCAGACAGACAAACACACTACCACCTGAGAGAGAAAAAAAAACTTGCAGTGTACTAAAAAAATCCACACTGGCCACAGAGAGACGGCAGCTCTGCTCTGCTCAGCTGTTCAGTTTTACTCTGTGCGACTCCACACACGACCATGCGCTGGTAAAGAGTACACAGTACACACATACATTCAGAGTACATAGTACACACATAGATACAGAGTACATATGTTGTTCTTGTTCTGAAAACTGTACTGAAACATGCACAATGGGTAAACATTGTAAAAAGTTCGTTTTTCTATAGAACATATTTTGACTCAAATATATAGTAAATATTTTTTTTGAAAACAAAAACTGTTGTAATATTAATGTTTCATGTGCACACACCCCATGGAGCTTGATCTGTAGTATGAAGTCATTTCTCAGTCCCGAGTATGTTTCCTTCCCTGAGCAGACAAAAGTGATCAGTCGGGTAATGTACCTTTTTGGAAGCTGTGAGAAACCTTTCTCGACTATGAACTTTAATAAATGCAAGTACAGGTCCAGGCTTAGTGATGCCTATCGTGAAGCTGTACTCAGGGTTTCCACTGTGACCTCGATCAGTGCTTCTACTGTGACCTCCATCAGGGTTTCCACGGTGACCTCCATCAGGGTCAATGTGGCTCAGCTGTGAGCAAAAGCGCTGCCAGGTGTCTGGCAAGAAATAGAATGAAGTACAAATGTATTCAGGGATTGCATTTGTTGGTTCGGTGCAGTTTCAATAAGTTATTTAAATATATATATATATATATATATATATATATATATATATATATATATATATATTCACTGTAAAAACTATTATAAAAATGTACAGAAACTGCTGGTTGCCTTTTGTATGACGAAAATATGTTATGAATGTAAACAATATATATTGAGCTTTCTGTGTGGCCCTCCGATGAGATCACAATACCAGCGGTGGCCCCAAGCCAAATTGAGTTTGAGACCCCTGGATTAGATTATGTATCTACCTGCATGCAAATGGACCAGAAAATGGCTGCATGTACACACACATACACACAAAAAAACACACACACACACACAGAAGCACACGTACACACTGCACACACACACACACACACACACACACACACACACACACACACACACACACACACACACACACACACACACACATAGGCAGGAAATGTTTCCTCTCAAATTATCGCCGCTTAAATGCCTTCTACACACATATACACACAGCCAGATGGGTTTTTAGGTCATTCCTGTGCCTGAAGCAGAGCAGAGGGAATGATGTCATCTCAACCTTGTACGATGTTGTCTCCTGGCATTCCTAAAAAACCTGTTGACTGACCTTTATCGTGAACGTCCACCGAATAGTGAAGTCCACAGACAGGATGACTGCCTGTTTATATGAAAGAGAGCTAATCATCACTGTGAAACTAATTTCAAATCAATCATTTTCTTTGCAAAATATTGTATTCTCCATATTTTTTTCCCCAAGTTTATCCTAAAGCAATATCTGTACAATACTTTCTACTAAGAAAAATGACTTTGGAGGATAACCTTATTTTGTTTTGGACCATGTGTACTTGAAACAGACTGTTTCATTTGAATAATATTCAGAAAAGTAAGTAACCTCTGTTTGTGCTAAGAATGTGGGACCTGCCAACAGAGAACGCTCATTTATTGGCTGCTGTTAAGCCAGCCAGCCATACTCGTCATTGTTGAAGTTTAAATTTCAATAAAGAATCATCAATCAGCAGTAAAAGCGGTGGAGAACATGGTACCAAGTATTCCTTAAAACCTTCTGCACCCCTAGCCCCGCGGCGCCCATTATCGGACAAAGAGACGAATAAGTCAAGTGACGTTACCTAAAGGATCTCCTGAACCACAACGTTGATTAACTTCATTTCAATTGCTGAATACAGTAAAGCCTTGTGGGAAGAGTTCTAGCCGAACAGAACAAATTAAACTTAAGTAATTACATAAACCCCATAGCCTCGACGTCACTTCAGGGCGGTGGCCGTAACGTTTTACTAGATCGTTCATAAGTATACTTTACAAAGTCAGATTTTAATAAAAGACACCTCTTTGTAACCCTACGTGCTTGTAGGAATCTAATAAATCATTAACAATTTGTCTTCATTCGTTGTACTATATTAGTACCTGAAAAATCCCAATGCGGCCGGACTGTTTTTTCCTACTTCCTTGTTCCGTTTTTCGACTGCGGTGGCTTCTGTGGGCGGGGGAGGTTTCTTAGACTGCCTCACACATCTTAAGCAGAAATGCATGCAAATTGTAATACCAAGCATGCACCAAACCAATGGTGTTTAGACATAAAGGTTATAACACAAGTATTATAACTCATTTGGGGTCCATACGACTACTTGAAGAATGGGTACAGGGAACCCCAGAGCGCCACAGCCCCCACATTTGGGGCCTCTGGGGTCCAAATTTAGTTTTATAAAGAGACACAGTTCCGAAATCTGAAAACTTCTGGAGGTTCCCATACTTTCATAAGTCAGGTCTCTCTGTTTGAGCTCCTCAGTTCATTCAGGGTTTGTCCTCTGCCATGGTGTTGTGTTTTTCTATGATGGTGTGCAAGGATGAGGCATGTGACAACACCATCTCTGGGAAGGATAATTGGGTGTCTCAGAATCGAGAGGTGCAGATGTTCTCCTCATCTTGCAGGAGTGGGTCAAGCTGGTAGAGTTGGTGGTTACAAGGAAGCTTTCCAGATTTGGATGTATGTGCAACTTTTCTTTGAAGGCATCTTGCTGTGCAAGCTTGATGAGAGAGGGAAGGCTGCCCTCCTTCATTCCTCCACACTCAGAGGTTATGTCTTCCTAATTCTCTTGGCTAATGGTTGAATCCAAGTAATTCCATTTACCACAGTGGTCCATTTTGAGAACCGTGACAGTCGCTCTTGAAAATCCATTGGCCCGGCAGCCTCCGTTATCAGCACTTGGATTGCCTTTACCTCAGGATCTCCCACGAGAAGCGCTGTAGTTCCGTGGTTTGTAACTACTTCCCTCTGCCATCAGGGATCAGCTCAGCTACCTTGAGGCTTCTTGAGGCATGATCAGCAGGGTTCTCTCCTGTGTCAACGTAGTACCAATGTCCTGGGTTAGTGGTTTCCCAAATTCTCTGGACGCGGCTTGCAACGAAGACATCGAACCTTCGCGCTTCATTGTTGATGTACCCGAGAACTACTTGTAAATCTGTCCCAAAGTACTCTCTGTTGATGCTGAGTTCTAGTCTTGTTATGGTGACTATGTTTGTGGGTGCGACTCTTGCTTTGCATGACCTAAGCACAGTGCACCTTATCTTCACTTACCAATCTGATATATGCAGTGGTGTATAGTAACGAAGTAGAAATACTTCGTTACTGTACTTAAGTAGTTTTTGGGGATATCTGTACTCTACTTTACTATTTATATTTCTGTTTACTTTTACTTTTACTTCACTACATTTTGTAAAGAAAAATGATACTTTTACTCCGATACATTTCTCCTGAAACCTTAGTTACTCGCTACAAAATCAAATCTATCTTTAGAAAAAAGAAAAAAAACATCGGGGACTGTGGTGGAACACAGACTCCACCAAGCAGGTTTTGCGAATCACAATGTTTTGCATTTTCCCTCTACATCCTCTAGTCCAGCGCTCCCAAACCTTTATGCATCACGGACCGGTTACGTGAAGACAATATTTTCACAGACCGGGTCCGACCTTGGAGAGACGGGAGACAACGACACCCGACGTGTGTTCGTTATGTCCAGTCTACTCCTAACTAAACCTTTAGTCCAGTCTACTGCTTAACTTATAACCCGCTGCACAAAGACAGGATGTTGAAATGGAAGCAGGTGTTCATGCTTTTTTGGCGATCTCAGGATACTCTGCCTTGGTTTCCAGATCACCGACAGAGTTGTAACAGACTTACGTTTCATTTTTAGAGTAACGTAACATCTTGACATGTGTCAAGAGATTCCGTCTGAGGTTACCACAGACGGATGTATGCGGTCATTTTTCACAATAAAACATCTTTCCGGCCTTGATTTTTTTTAATTTAATTGAAATGTTTCATTCATTCTTTCTGTGGCCCGGTACCAAGAGACCCACAGACCGGTACCAAGAGACCCACGGCGGGCGGAATGAGCATACTTATAACCACACTGTTACAAGTCCTTCATAGTGTCATATTGCTTTTTGGAGAATTATGATGATAAGTTCATAGTAGATGCAAAAGTATACTTAGGTACAATATATTATGTTGAACATAATATATATGGATGGATCACAGCCAACCCAGTTATTGTATCAACACAACTCCTGGTCCTTGGTCACGGTGACCACAGCACTTCATAATTCTCAAAATTCTGACCCTTTGCTTTTTTATTAAAAGCATGTACTTGTACTTTTACTTTCAATACTTAAGTACATTTTATATCAGAAAAATACTTTTGATACTTAAGTACAGAAAATATCAGATACTTTAAGACTTTTACTCAAGTAGTATTTTAATAGGTGACTTTTACTTTTACTGGAGTAATTTTCCAGTAAGGTATCTTTACTTTTACTCAAGTACGGCTTTTGGGTACTTTATACACCACTGGATATATGAGCACTGACCATAGGCTTGACTACTAGCATCTAAAAAGGGATACAGTTTTACAACATTTTCAGGAGTGAAACATCTTTTCAAGGTTTCCCAAATCCTTCACTAAACTCGCCCACCTTGGCTTTAACTCACTGGGCAGTAGTTCATCCCAACTGATGCCCTTCTCACACTTTTCTTGTAGCACCATCTTTCCTTGAAGGAGTCCAAAATCCTGAGGGATCATAAAGAGAGGCCACAATTGAGAGTATACCACAACATGTGGCTGGTTTCTCATCTAGTGAGATCTTGAAGGAGAAGGTGTCACCTTCTTCTACCTCCCACCTTACTCCTAACACTCTTTGCACTGGAAGATCGTCATAGCTGAGATC
The DNA here is from genome assembly GCA_038501785.1 of Myoxocephalus aenaeus. NCBI lineage: Eukaryota > Metazoa > Chordata > Actinopteri > Perciformes > Cottidae > Myoxocephalus > Myoxocephalus aenaeus. The sequence goes on along the minus strand of JBAMJR010000180.1, from coordinate 1,806,427 downwards.
CACATTCTTCACCTCAACAGCATGTTCAGTGACTCGGATAGACTTAATTACCTCTCGGCTGTTGGAAATGAATTTGTGAAGGTGTAACTTTCCTTTAGCACTGACCACTTGGGTTTCTTTCACAAGCTTGATTGCCATGTCAACCAACAGATTCCAGGCTCACGAGGCCATCGTCTACATGAAAATGCTTTCTGATGGAGCTAGCTGTTGATGGGAACTCTTGCATATCTCCATTTTCCCATGCAAATAATCTCTGTCTTGCTTGCTAACGTGGAAACTGTGGACATTTTTTTTCCACATTGCACACTGCAATGCGATGCTTATGGAACTACCCTAATCTTCAAAAACTACCCTAATCTTCTTTGGTTTCCTAGGGTGATAAACCCCTTGGTATGGGATGTACCATGCATTTCCAGACCTTGGTGGCTCTCTCCGCATCGCCATCCTTGAAGACACCTTCCATAAATTTTAAATAGTAATTTACTGAATTTAGGATCTCTTTCAAGTTTCTCGTTGTAAGGGAAGTAAGGACGTGCTCTGAAGGGCAGGGGCATCTCAAAGAAAGAAATTATCCTTCATTGATCCCCTTGGGGAAATTTGTTTCTGCATTTAACCCATCCTTAGAATTAAGGAGCAATGTGCTAGCCTGCGAGGCATGCAACACTGTGGGGATACTAGGGATTGAACCAGCTGCCTTATGGTTACGGGACCACCACTATCCCCATGAGCTACAGCCAACCTCATTTAGCTAGATTCATACATTACATATGTATGAATATCTTCTTGCTTTTTCCTCCTGGGCCCTGTTTCTCGTACCTGGCTTACTGAGTTAGCGGGCTAATTGTCAGGATAAGATGACGTAGGTCAGGCTTATTCAGTTTCTCGAAGCAAGCTTAGATAAATCACCATAGCAACACAGCCAAAAATGTAAACCTGCTCCCGGGCAGGCTTACTGAAATTCACTGGATAAGCTGGCCACTCCCACCGGACAAAAAAGGCAGCTCACTTCCTCATTGATGAAGGAGTGATATTAGAAGAGAAACATGCACTTTTATTAATCCCCTTGGGGAAATTCTTCTCTGCATTTGACCCATCCCTGGATGGGGAGCAGTGGGCAGCCCTGTGAGGCGCCCGGGGAGCAGTTAAGGGTTCAGTGTCTTGCTCAGGGACACTTCGACATGTGAGCTATGGGGGGACTGGGGATCGAGCCAGCTACCTTGTGGTTGTGGGACGACCACTCATCCCCCTGAGCTACAGCCGCCCAGTTTTATTGGGAGAGAATTCTTTGAGATCACCAAGATCCGTTCTCACATCATCATGACTTCCTGTACGAGCGCTATAGATTCTGCCGATAAGGAATCATTTATTTACGAGAGCTTCTCGAGCCGCGGACATTGAACACCACAGGTGCAGCCGATCGCCCGTCTCACAGACAGAGACTATCACCCGCTGCATGCCGCGCTGTTCTTAAGTTTATTTAGCGCTTATGAAACGTATGGATGTGTTGAAAGCTCTCATAATTATATGACAGAGGTATTAGTACACCATACATATCATTATTGTAGAACATGATTAAGGTGGACTCATGATAATAATACAGAGAATCACACACAATTTATTTTCACTGCTTCAATTGATTGAATTTCTGATTATGAATAATACATACACACATTTAACTTGTCTGATATATTTGCGGCGCTTATGTCTCGCAGGGGGGCGGAGTTAAGCTGCGTTCACGCCAACAATGTTACAAAAACGTTGGAATATTCACAACGCGTTTGCTGTGAATGATTAAGGTATTGACTTCCTCATATGTCTTCACGATCATCTCCTGCTTCTCAGCGGACAAATAAAAAGAGGTTCCTCTGAGTTTATTTGCCATTGTACTGTTAGAACATCGTGGTGTCAGTGCTCGATTATTATCCCTTCTGAAGAGGAACGGACACGCGCATTTATCCAGAGGATTGACGTCTGGCTAGAATTAACGAGACCGTTTCAGCGCGGATCAGCCGTGAAGAAACCCAGATAGCCTGATGTCAATCATCTCGCTAATTTAAGTTGGAGATTAGGACATTTGCTTAACTTTGTTTAGCCAGGTACGAGAAACAGGGCCCTGGTCTGGTGCAAAATCTGAATCGAGCACTCTGATAACGGCAGATGACGTCACAGCTGGAAGCTCTCGGACAGATATACAATGATATAGACCAGTCTTCCTGACTGATATGTTCTTATCTGTTAACCTTCTATCTCATGTTGGAATGATAGCAGAACTGAGCCTCTTCAGTTAGGCATCAAACACATTTCTTTCAGTGTTCAATCTTTAATTTGGTTTGGAAAATAGCAATTAGAGAGAATGCAGTATGATGTAATACAAATAGATTTTAGAACACATTACACATTACAGTGAGAGAACAGTGTGGATCAAAGTAATCGGAAATAAAAGTAATTGTGAAGAGAAAAGGCCCTTATTTTTACCAAAATATTAAAATGGGATTTTGTTTCTTCTTTGGGACTATTGGGCTCTAAACCTCTTTTATCTACTTTTTTATTTGAATGCCGTACATAAATAACGTTTATTATCATTCATCCCTCAGTTGATAAGGGACTATTACTTTAGTGCTGAGTTGTCAGCCTGAATGGAAACAGGCTGATCTGGAGGTGAACTGACATGATTAATCCTAGGGAGGGGGCTACACCTGCTGACCCCAAGTCTGAGACCGGTAAAGCATTCAGGTAGTGACTTTTGACCTTTCATTGATTCCATCACATGTCCCTTGGAATATAAAATTGATTGCTCAAAAATTGCATTTCTGCCATCAACAGAATTGATGGAGATCAGAATGCAGGTTTGGGTAAAAAAGAAGGCAATGAGGATGTGTGACAAAAGAGTTTACAAGATACAGGATAACTGTGAAGCTTTGATGGAGTTGGCGGTAGACACTCTAACAGAAAAATAACACACTGTTAACAGTGTTATACATCACAAATCAAGGACAAGTGTTTGGTAAACACAGTGTGGCAGCAGCAAAAAACTGTTTTTTTCCCACTGTATCTCAAAAAAGCCACAAATTCTGAAAGCAATTAAAGACATGACATACACCATTCAAATAGGGAAAGCAGTTGAAAAACAGTCAATGATGACTTCAAAACACCGTATGATTCATGTTACAACCATCAATCACTAGCAACCAAGCATCATAAATCAGCGAAATTCAACACGATTGTTTCCAAACTGAATTCCGTAGGTGAATATATTTTAGTTTTCAGCACATAACAATTTATTCTCTAACACAGACCCTGGCTGCAGACATATGTGCATGCTCACAAAGAGATCCAAGGAGGCACACACTATAAATGATGTGCTGAAATAGAAACTTAAACAACCCCCAAACACCCACATGCACACACACACACACACACACACACACACACACACACACACACATATCAAACACACTGACCTCCCACACGAGTGTCCCCTGAGTTTCACTTTGGTGGGAGTTTTTGTGGACATTTGTGGAGGATTCTGTGTTGTAGGTGGCACTGAGGCTGGAGGGTTGAGGAAATGAATACACAGCAAAGTCATATGAGAGAGATGTATTCCGATGGAACAATTGAGGCACGTAAAAGTAGAGGTTGATAAAAGAAAGAGGAAATAAATGAACACGGAGGGTGAATGGGATGGATGGAACGAGATGACAAAGGGTGGTAAATGCAGAGCAAGGCAGCAGCATAGGAGAGAGGAAGATATATATATATATATATATATATATATATATATATATATATATATATATATATATATATATATTTAAAGAGATGGAGCAAGAGGGGGAGTGAGGAGTTTGAGGAGATTTGTGCAGCCTCTGCATTGCAGGGCCAAGGTCAGAAATAAATAATGAAGTAAGTGAACAAAAGAAGGAAATAAATGAACTGAGTGATGAATGGAGGATTGCAGGAAAGTGAAGCTTAACCTCAGAATCTGTATAACTTCCACAGGAAATCCCACTTGCAAATGCAAATAAAGAGTGTTGCGGAGTTCTTCTTTTTTCCTGACTAAATACAATACTTTTTTGCAGCTGACTTGACAATTTTAGGCAATCTAATTGTCACTACACATTAAAAAAAATGAATTCACATTTAGTTGTGCTACACTGTAAGAATCACAAAGATGACAACAAACCAAATGTTCTGTATTTCACACCTGTAACTGAGCAATATACATTTCAATATATATATTTCATAAGACCTTAGTAAGCAATTGATTCAAGATGGATTTTTAATGAGCTCTTGGAAGATTAATGAAAAGCTCATTATTATCTATTACACATCAATTATATCCCAATAATTGGTAACAGATTAGGACATAATTTTTTGAAAGAAGTTTTGCTCATTCATTGTCGGCTTAACAAAACACTCATTAAGCACAATATGTTTGTGAGGTTTTATGGAAGACTGGTTTGCCAATGACGGGTAAGATCCCCCCGAAGAAACAACACGATTACTTGACCTCAACCACACAAGTCTCAGAGTGCCTGTTTAGAGGTAGAAGATTTCTAGATGTCTGACGAATGTCTTTGTCTGTCTTTTCATCTTGTGCATGGCCTTGAAGGGGGCTGGAGCTTACTCCAGATCTAATTGGACAATAAAATCTCTAGCCTATCAGGTTTCAAAAGAACCAATGTTACTGTGCCTCTCACGGGGAACCCAGCTAATGTAGACTCAAGGTTCAGAGGAAGAGGAAGGCTAAGAAATGTCTAGCGTGATGGACGCGTTGTAGACATTTAACTTGCCTTTACTTCCAGTTTGTCACATCTGACACATTTAGCTTCTCACATATCTCTCTCTCTCTCTCTCTCTCTCTCTCTCTCTCTCTTAGTTTTAGATGAGGTTAAGTATGGTAAGGATAGGTTACGTTACCTAAGCTAAAGTAAGCTAGTTTAGTATCGGTTTTGCGTGGTTATATTTGGCTCAAATTAAGTTAGGATTAAGTTAGGTGGTGTTAGTTTAGGACAATGCACAATGCTATTTGAGTGAGTTTTTAGAAATAAACTGGCATATAGTTTGAGCATATTTCTAATAAATGCACATCGCAGTTTAAACACAAGTCAACTTCATTAAGTGAAATGATCTCTGTCTTTACCTCACGGCACAGAAATCAATATTTTACCATTTCTGCCTGTTCTGTTTGTTACATCGTAGTATTAGATTTACAGATTTACATTTTACATTTGCATCGTAATCTTTTAAGAGCCCTTAGGCCTTAACTTGCACGGCAGCTGGATCCTCAGTGTCACAAGATCAAAAATATCAAAATATATATACAGATTTGTATTCAAGAATGCAAACTGGCTATAAACTCACTACTTTTCTGTTACTAAACATTACAGCAGCTGGCTCTTTGAGGGATAGCAGCTCTCACTCATACACAGAGAATAATTGGAGTTTAGACGAGGGCATCAATATTTTGTCATTATTTCAGTGGTGACCTGTTTCAGATTCTTCTGTGTGATTCATGTTTTTTTCAACTCTTTTTATGCTATCTATAATTATCCCAGAAGGCATTTTCTTTTGGATTAAACTGTGCTGAGAACATTGAGCAGTAGCTTGGTCAGCCATGTGTTTAGTTTGGAAAAAAAAAAACAATGGCCTCTTCTCCACTTCCTATCCCCCTATTTCTGCCGCACTTGCCTGAAACATGTCCATCTTCGAACTCTGTCTTCATTTTGATCTCAACTACACACCTGTCATGTTTCGTGACATGTCCACAGACAGACATATAAACACCTGACAAAGTACTCAAAACTGCCACTGACTGTGGTAGTTCTGATACTGTTTCCAGGACCACGACACACACACACACACACACACACACACACACACACACACACACACAGACTCGGCCGGAGGTATTCATTCATTATATCATCATTTTACTACCAATGCATTACCTTGGCACATCTGTTTAACTTTCACTCTTTATTAATTATTAGAGAGGCTGAGACACAATTGTTTTAACAAAAATGAATTGTGTGTGTATACCTCAGATTAAATTATTAATATATGGGGTACAATTACTCGCCAGTTACAGTAAGTGGCAACCATTCCATCAATTCTAGCAACCAATCGCTGACAGTTTTAAAAGTGTTGAGTAATATCGTACGGTTTATTAAGCAAAGCTCTAAGTTTTAGAAAGTGGTTACTCAGGAAACCTCACCAACAAAATGAAAATATGACCATACAAGTATAAAAAGTCGGAATTTGCCGCCATTAAAAATGTACTCCTGCTTGCTGCTTTGAATTATGCATTATTTTGGCAGTTGTACCTCAGTTGAAAATGTGTTTTAACATTTTCAGGGGGAGAAAAGGCAAACCTTCTTCCTGACTCTGCTCCTCCCAAAAGCTTCACTTCACCTTACCATTAGCATAGCACCAGTGCCATCTTCTGTCTGCGTCTTACTTTCCATTATTGGCATCAGTTTCATCCGTAGTATCCGGCATACTGGTTAAAGAAGGATCACTACATGTACAATCCTCACCCATTCTTTATCTTGAATTTTCCGCATCCCCTTCCTTCGTTCTATCACTCTCATTCTTTCACAAACTCCAAGGCTCTCCATTGCTTCAATTTCTCCTGATGTTTTTTTTTTTTTTAATAGGTTTGAACATGTCTTCAGGAGGAAATCTTTGTTTAATGGCCCTTATTTAGAGTGACTGGCGCAATAGTGTATGTCATACATTTATAAAAAAAGATGATGTAATACAGCTGCATTTTGAAAAGGTACCTATACAAGAAGGTGAAAAGGAGAAAAAACACATACTCAGGATGTGTACTGTATACCCAATTATACACACATCTGGTACTTGTTTTAACATGTTAAAAATACACTTATTTCATAGTATTGAGCTGTAAATAAAAGCAAACAAAACTTGCAAACAAATAATTACTTGGAATGTTCTTACTTATGGTGACTCCTAAGATGGTTAAACAGAAGCAGTGTATTTAATTAAAGGAGGAACTGATAAAAAAAGGCTCTGAGGTGTAGTGGACATTCTCCTTCCATAATAGATATGCCCACATGAGCGCAAACACACACAAACACACACACCAGGACTTGGCTGCAGACGGAAAACTCCATTAAAACGCTTTGACATTCCATCAAACGTCAGATCCTTCTTACAATCATCTGCCATTTAATGTAGTAAATGAATTCATCATATGCAAAAAGAGAGACAGAGGTGTGGTCAGTGAGGTGGCCTTATCTGTCTTCAGATAGGTGGTGGTGTGAAGGTGTAGTAAAATGGGAAGAGAAGGAAAAGAAAGAGAGGAAGAGAATAAATTGGATTTTTAGAGAGATGGCAGCTAAATGAAGCCGTAGTGTGGTACAGATGGAGAATGGCTTCAGACACAAGGTAATTATTTCCTGGCTGGTGGACTGGAAGGAGCAAGGGCTCCTTCATTAACTGGCTGTTCATTACTGATGAATAGAGGGATAGACACACATACACATAGGCACATGCAAGCATGCGTAAGTACACACACACACACACACACACACACACACACACACACACACACACACACACACACACACACATGCTCACTAGCTTATGCATATGCATACACGACTCATATATACTCAAATCTAAAATTGGTCTAGAATGGATTAGGTTTTGTAGATACAAAAAATAGGATATATATATATTAAGGTCAGGGTTAAGATTATATAATCAAAACTAAATTGAATATGGTAGGGATTAATGTGAAGAGTTATTTAGGCAGCTTGTTTTCTTTGCAATTTTGCTCAGAGTTAGGTGAGATGATGAGGTGGAAAATGAAGCTCCAGCCAGCAGCACGCTGAGCAGGAACACTGGAAACACGGGGTAACTCCTGGCCTGGCTCTACCCAAAGGTGACAAAGAGCCCCGACCACCCCCAATTGTGGCATTACTGGCACAAAATATCTTTAGTTACTCAACCACCACATTATTGAAACGTCTGAAATGATAACTCCCACAAAACAAGGCGATAGAGTAATCTGAGGGAGTATTAGAGATAAGTGGGCACTCAGAAAAGAGTGGCATTAGGTTCATCAGTTTAAAAGGAGATTTGAAGCTTTAAGTTGAAAGGATTCAGAGAGAGTTGGGAGGGGGTAAAGCAGCCTTGTTTATGCCTCTCATAAAGGGCTTGTCAACTCTGTCAGCCCAGAGGAGAGAAACCAATTTGCAAGCTGACACCTTGTGACGTGTGTGCGTGTGTGTGTGCATGTCAATGCACAACCATGCCCACAACTTCTAACCTGTTAGCACTTCCCTCACATTATTGCAGCTATATGCTTACACCTATGTATGCACATACACACAGCCAAGGGAATGCATGGATGTCACACACAAATATATATACAGAATATATATATATATATATATATATATATATATATATATATATATATATATATATATGTGTGTGTGTGTGTGTGTGTGTGTGTTGGAGAGTAAACAATATGTTAATAGATTGCAGAACACGTTCACACGCACACACAAGCACACTTGGACAGACAAGTTATGAATTTGAATGCAGATGAGCGTCTGGATGAGGGTTGCTGCAGGCTGTCCATTTAGGAGAGTCATCACCCCGTTTCCATCTATGACACCTGGAGACACCACAGTCACTTCTCATCTATTTCAGACACCTGCAGACAGAGAAAGAGACCGGGAGAGAGGATGGGACAGACATTAAGAGAAAATGCTAGAGAGAAGGGAAAGAAAAATAAACAAATGGAGCTCTTAAAATCATATGTGCATAAGAAGAAATGCACATATTTAGTTGTGTGTTTCAGTCTTTTCTTGGTGTGTGTTTGAAGCAGACTGTCAGTTGTATCGCATATAAATGTCAAGTGTGAAAGATATGACTGCAAATTATTGTCAAAATCCGCCAGCACAAATGAGATTCACGTGTGTCAAGGTCCCGCGGGTGCAACTCGAAAAGCAAATTACTTGAGCGCTTTCACATCACACCACGCAGAATATCTTTGCTCGAGCGAGCAAAATTAAAGCCCGCGAGGAGAAAACCATACTGGTGCACGACTTCTATCAATACTCTTCTGCTCGAAAAGCTTTCACCTGCTCGCTTGCGAAACTTTCCCCTGCTCGCGAGTGATTTTTCTTTTTCACACTAAGTGGGCGGACCCAGTCACTATTGTATCACTAATTTGAATCGCTCCTCCAATCCTCGTCTTTGGATTGGCAAGATTTCACTCCCGACACAGAAGCTATAGGTGGCGGTATGAAGGTGGTTTTCAATCCGCTGCGAAACACCTCACAGGTAAATAGTGTACTGACACTACAAACGTACGATGATCGATTAAACTAACCAAAAGTATATGAAGGAGTTAAATACATGCAGCATAGAAATAATATATATCCTGAAACATCAGATATGATAGTAAAACAATTACAGGAAACATTATACTGCACGGGTACTTATTTTTTTTACTTCCAATACATTTTGCTGATTATAAAGTAGTTGACTAAGATTCTGAATACGGAAATTGTACTCGTAGTGGATTATTTCTTCAGTATATTAGTACTTATACTGCAGTGAGGGATCTGCATAATTTTTCATCCACTAATTGTCATGTTATCACCCCTAGACAGTGGAGTAGTTTCCCTGTGTTTCCTCTGTGTCCCTGTCCTTTTGTCTCAGTCTCGTCTGTCAATCGGCAAGGAGGCGTGGCCATCTCCTCCGCCCTCTCTTGGCAACCCTGTCTCCTAAAAATTACGTTCCCCCAGAACTAATACGGATTCCCAATTACGTTTGATCAGAAATGTATCTCCTCCCTGATTATGTTTGTGTTTGACGTATTACACATACGTTGATTATACACGTATAGGTTGATTAAACACATATGTTGATTATACACGTATTTTTGTTTTATTGTTTTTATGTTTGTGTTTGACGTATTACAAATACGTTTATAATCGTGTGTTTGTGTTATTGTTTTCTTGCTTTATTTAAGCATATTTTAATTTTTAAACTCTGGGGAGAAAAAAGAAAGGAGGGGCGGGGTGAGGCCAGTGACGGCCGGCCGCGCCGGGTGCCGGGCGCCGGTTGCCGGCCGCACCGGGAGCCCGAGAGTCCGCCGCACCGGGAGCCCATCTTAACTGTACTGGTCTTACAGACATGTTGTAATGTGTCAAACACAACGGACTGTTACAGTTAAGATGTGTGGATGTGGTCAGAAATGTTCTGAGCACATTCATATCAGTTAGTATTTCGAAAACCGGATGTTGGGTCCCGTGACTCCTTCCGACCATTTGAATAATTTTCACGTCAAATTCTGCACTTGATGTGACCACAGAGATCCGAGTGTCTGCTGATGATCGCAGTGGTTTACTGCACTAGATGGAGTTTATCACACACTTTGGGCTGCATTCACAAACAACCCGACTCAGAGAAGACCGGAGCCGGCGCGAAGGAGGCTGTTACCGCCGGCCTAACGGCGGCGGCCAAGCGGTCTGAAGAGCGAGCCCCGGTGCAAGCGGTCTGAAGACCGTCCCGTTACCGGCCTAACAACGGCGGGCAAACGGTCTTCGGCTCCCGGTGCGGCGGACTCTCGGGCTCCCGGTGCGGCCGGCAACCGGCGCCCGGCACCCGGCGCGGCCGGCCGTCACTGGCCTCACCCCGCCCCTCCTTTCTTTTTTCTCCCCAGAGTTTAAAAATTAAAATATGCTTAAATAAAGCAAGAAAACAATAACACAAACACACGATTATAAACGTATTTGTAATACGTCAAACACAAACATAAAAACAATAAAACAAAAATACGTGTATAATCAACATACGTGTTTAATCAACCTATACGTGTATAATCAACGTATGTGTAATACGTCAAACACAAACATAATCAGGGAGGAGATACGTTTCTGATCAAACGTAATTGGGAATACGTATTAGTTCTGGGGGAACGTAATTTTTAGGAGACAGGGTTGCTCTTGGGGGTTGCTGGAGCAGCTGACACCAATCATCAATCAAGACACACTCTGCAGTATATCAACCCTGGTCTTCCTGCCATTCATTGCCAGATGGTTTAAGTATTCAGGCTCTTACCTTACTTGTTAGCTGTTGACTTTGTATCTGCTCACTATGTATCCTTTTTCTGCCCTAGTTTGGAACACTTACCTGCCAGCTGCCTCCACTTCCTGCTGTACCTACCTGCTCACACTCCAACATCATTGCTTCCTCCCCCTGGATCACAAGTGGACTGGAGACACCATCTGGAAGAACACTGAAACCCCATTCCCAATGCTCCTCGCTCCCTCAAATACTTTCAGTCTTAATCCCAGCCAGGTTTGACGTTGAGAAACCCTCCCCTGTCCACCATTTTCATTTATTATTATTATTATTATTATTAATAAATTCTTATTGTTACAAACTGACTAGTGTGTGCTGCTTTTGGGTTCATGTTTAACCTGCACATAACACTAATTACTTGTCAGTGATTTAAGTTTGAGAAATAACTACAAACAGTGGTTCCCAACCTTGGCACCAGATTCTTGAATGGCACAAAATGATTGCTCATAGTATATAAAACTACATTTTATCTGTTAACTTCTGTAAACACAACAGTATGATTAAATGTGATCACATGTTTTATTCAATAAGGATCAAATAGTTTGTTTGAGTGGTTTCTTTAACAATCAAACACGCATTGTGTGTAATAGAATGATGGAGTGAATATAAAATCAATCTGTGCAACTTGACTGATAATAGTATTTCAAAAGGCTATTAACATGCTTTGTATCACATCAGCCTCTCCAGTCTGAAAAGAGAACAAGAGATGTAGTGGAGTAAATAGTAAAAAGGTTACTTTTGAGATGTAGTGGAGTAAAAAGTGCATTATTAACCTCCAAGGTGTAGTGAAGTAAATAGTGTAATATTTACCTCGGAGATGTAATGGAGTAGTGGGGGATTGAAAACTACTTTTGTACCGCCAGGATTATAACAAATTAAATTGAGTGATTGGGTCCGCCACTTCCTGTCAAAAAGAAAAATCACTAGTGAGCGTGCAGGTGAAAGCTTTGCAAGCTAAAGAGCTGTGATAGAAGTCGTGCACCGGGGACGCTGCTCGCGCTCAAAGCATGGTTTTCTTCTCGCGGGCTTCAATTTTGCTTTTGCTTTTGCTTCTGCACGGAGTGATGTGAAAGCGCTCACAGAAGTAATTTGCTTGTTCACGCGCTGGACCTCTACACAAGCGCGCACATGGATCTCATTTGTGCTCGAAGATTTTGACATTAATTTGCCTTCATAGAAGATCATCTTATTATCATACCTAGTAGCAGCAGACTATTCAATATTGCAACTGGAAACCATATTGCTGTGTGTGTATGTGATGGAGAGAGAACGAGAAAAGTAAGAGCTCATTTTGTCATGTGACTCGTTCGTCACTCGCTAGTGGCATGAGTCGCTAGTAAGTCAAGGTTACGTCAACCACTCGCTTATCATAAACCTTACTAAGTACTTGTATTGCTTAATCATAAGTTACTGTGACAACGGAAGTGTATTTTGAAAGGACATGCATGCACAAGCTTATATTGACACATATTAAAAACTAACGCCAGAGGGGCACCTAGTGTGTTGATGTCGAATGCCAATGGGCAGTGACCTAACGTTGGTAAGTGAGAATGTGTTGAAAATGGTCACAAGTGAATCCTGTACCTCGTGTTTTGCTTAAAAGGCAAACTGGAGTAGATCCAGTCTCTATGCCACCATGCTGGAGAGGTGGTTAAACAACCCTATTGCCATACATTTACACAGCACCAATGTCAGAGCCACTGGCCTGTCGTCGTCCAGGTCCTTAGCTAGGGTGACCAGATTTGAGTTTGTGAAAAAGAGGACACTTCGTCACGGGGGGGGTAGTGTATAGCATGCCGCATATGAATATATGTGAATGGATACAAATATGAACATCTGTTTATTGAACTTTAATAAAATTGCAAAGTGCAAATGTAAACAAATCTTTTTTGTGGCATTTAGTCCAGTGCTTCTTTAATGTGTCTTATCTATATATTGATAATAATAATATAATGATAACAAATAAAAAATTCTAAATAACAAATACTTTATATACAGTGTTTCGCCTAGGTTTACAGCTTCGGGGGGGGGGGGGTGTTTGTGTCGGCGACGACACCGACACTTAAAGCAGTGGTTCTCAAACTTTTTCTGTAAACTTCATTTTGTGACTCCATCTGTGCTTTTATAAATAACAGAATAAAGAAAATTGCAATCACTTTCAAGTAAATCAGATTGCTCCATCAGACATTTTTTTCATTTTTAAATTGCAATCACTTAGAACAATGAAAATAAAGTTATATCTGTGCTAAAAATAACTAATATTTAGTTACTACTATATAGCTCATTGTGGAAAACAATAAGCTATTTTATTTTGCCAAACAAAACAGAATGAGTGCAGATATGTGAGCATCAGGTTGCATCAGTATTAGTGGCTGCAGTGAGCCTCTACACATCTTTATAAACGGGTTTGTAGATTTGATACAATTCATGCTCAACGTTGAGCTGAGATCTGTTTTCTGTTTTGAGACACGCAGCAGCAGAAAGGACGTCAAGGAGACTTCTGGCAAAGAGACAAAAGTTGAGTCGCGCATGAGCAGCGTAACCTGTTAACGGCGTAACGTAAACATTTACCCGAAAGTACAGGCATTTCTCCATGTATTTAATAATGACTTAGTTTTATATCCGTGTACTTTGTACTTCTGTAATATGTGAAGCCAGTAGCTCATTGTTGGTAGAAGACACGAGCACTTTGTCTCTTTCACCTCTGTGTTCAGAGATGCTCCGGTGCGAGGAGCTGCTCCGGTTCTCCTCACATGAGAGCTGCTGTTGCATCTTCACCCTGGGAGCGTTTAAAACGCAGATATAGCGGTCTGCATTTCACGCGACATATTTTTCGACGCTCTCTGTCCGCTTCTGTGTATGCGACCAGCACTCACCTGTCTGTGCGCGCGCACGTGTCTGTGCGCATCTGGCGGAACTCCACTGAGACCGAAATGACAAGCTGTGTGTGGATAAGATCAATAAAATACGGCCGTTTAGTTTGTTTAATAACAGAACAAGGTGTAGACCTGTTTTATAGGAAAGAGAAACTTAAATGACGACTTGTGATCTGGCGCTATCGAGAAAAGTACAGGGGGGCGGGGGGGGTTTCTTCAGGGGGGCGCCCCGCCGAAGCAAAATCCCGGACGTTTTTGGAATCCCTGCCGGACGCATTTTTTAGGTCTCGAAAAGAGGACATGTCCGGGAAAAAGAGGACGTCTGGTCACCCTACCTGTAGTGATTAAAATTCCCTTCTTGTCATCAGTAGATATTTCTTAAAATATTCATTCATTTAACCACTCTTAGACGGAAAGAACGAGTCTACGCGTGTAGTGTGTTTCAACAATGGTAGAAAACAGTGAGTTCGCTCCGTCCTTTTTTACTGAATTCTGGAGCCACAGTGAAACAAGTCCGCCCGTTGATACATCAATGCGCGAGCTCAATACATCACAACTCACCTCTGATTATTCTAAACAATGCAAACTATAACATACAATTATGCAATCACTATAATGAACAATCACTAAATATCAATCTAAATAATATAGTATCTAAATCTGAGTCTAAGTTACAATTACAATTACAATATGGAAAATGGCACTAACATTCCGGCCCCTAATTGCTCATCATGGGGATGACAATTACCTAACTAAAACTAAATCAATTTCTGTATTCTAAACCCTTTCTCTACTCTTTCACTAAGGCTTAAGCCAACATAAACAACCAAGACTAGTCTAGATGAGGCCTACAAAATAGACAACCGTAGAAATAATAAAGTCCTAAATAATAATGTCCTTTATTGTCCATGGGATTATTCCATCTCGAGCAGGAGACACAACTTAGTTATGGGTCTCTCTATGGTGTTGGTCTTCGTTTTGCCAAGGACCCGACGGACAAACCCTTTGGCGTCGGGGATTGTCTTCTCCGCTTTTCCCATCAACCAGGACCCTCTTGGAGCCCTCTGGTCCACGATGAGTACAACGTCTCCCTCTTTCACATTCCTCTTCTTCTCCAGCCACTTGCGTCCACGCTTTGCTTCGAAGGGGCCAAAATAGTCTACACCGACGTTAGTGAATGGTAGACAATCAGGTGGTAGATTCGCCATCTTCTGTTCACTCACGTCAGCTTGACTCTTGCGGCATTTCACACACTTTGAAAGCACATTTCTCACCGCTGCATTTCCTTTGCATATCCAGACCCTTTGTCTCAGCCGAGCAAGGGTATGGTTTCTCCCTCCATGTCCAATTTCCTTATGAGCGTTCCTGATGATCAGGGTCGTGATGTGGTGATCCTTGGCCAGGATAGTTGGATGCTTTGTGTGTTCTGGCAAGGCCGCCTGGTACAATCTTCCACCAACCCGGAGAACCCCATCTTGAAGGAAGGGATACAGCTTCACGATAGAACTGCTTCTCCTGATCTTTTCACCTTTCTGCAGAGTGCGACGCTCCTCATGGAAAGTTTGACTTTGGTTGAACTGAATGATCGCAGTTTCTGATCTTCTGACGTCCTTGACAGTCAAATGTGTTCCTTTCAGGGTAGATTTCCATTTCTGCATTTCAACTGTCTTAATTCTCGCGTCTTGACTTTCTGAAGACTGGGCTTGAGACTCAAACTTCTTCCTTGTTTCGCACAGACTTTGAAGCAGCTCCTTCAGCCTCAACATCCAGGCGACAGCCTTCTTCAGGCTGTGCCAGTCGGAGTAATGATGAATCAGCTTGAAGAGAGAGTCTGTGCTTGAATCTACAGTCTTGATTATGTTCACGTTGATCATACGCTTCACTTCAGCGTCTTCTTCACTTATCTCTCTTGAGAACTCTGATAGGACAGGCCAGTGAGACTCACTGTTGTCTAGGAAGTCAGGACTTTCAATCCAGCTCTGACACTTCATGAAGTGCTCTGCCTTCATTCCTCTTGATGCGTAGTCAGCTGGGTTAGAAGCCGTGTTGACATACTTCCACTGTGCTGGCCTTGTGTTCTCTCTGATTATCGATACTCTATTTGCTACAAATGTTTTAAAACGAGCGTCGTCATTGTCGATGTACCGGAGGACAGTGGTGCTATCTGTTCATAGCAAAGACTCTTTGAGGTCCATCCGAAGCTCTCCCTTCATGAGCTTATCCATTTTCACCGCAATGGTAGCCGCGGTGAGCTCGAGGCGTGGGATCGTGATAGGTTTAAGCGGCGTCACTCTGGATTTCCCTAAAAGAAATGAGCAGTGGACTCGACCGTGGCTGTTCTCGGTGCGGAGGTACGTGACGACGCCGTAACCCGTCTCGCTAGCGTCAGAGAAATGGTGCAGCTGTGCTGACATCACTGGACCAAATCCCTCTGGCTTGATGCACCTCCTGACAGAAAAGCTGGTGAACTGGCTCAGATCGGACAGCCAGGCGAACCATCTGTTTGCCATGTCTTCTGGAATTTCTTCATCCCAGGTAAGTTTCATTTGACAGAGACTCTGGACGATGGTCTTCGCACGAAGAATGAACGGCGACAGGAATCCAAGGGGGTCGTATATTGAGCTTACGACCGAGAGAATACCCCGTCTGGTGATGGGCATGTTCTTCACATGGATCCGGAACTTGAAGGAATCTGATTCTATGCACCAGTCCACTCCAAGGGCCCTTTCCATGGTTAGTTCATCCTTGTCCAGGTCTAGATTCTTGATCTCCTTTGCTCTTTCTTGTTCGGGAAGTGATGACAGCACTTCGCGGCTGTTGCTTGACCACTTAGTCAAGCGGAATCCTCCACTCTCACACAATGCAATGAGGTCCTTGGTCAAGGCAGTGACCTTCTTCTCGTTGGACGTCGAGACCAGGCAGTCGTCGACGTAGAAGTGCTCTAAAACTGTAGTTACTGCTTCAGGTGATGACCTGCCTTTTCCATCCTCTGCAGTCCGTCTTAAGGCATAGTTGGCGCAGCTCGGGCTTGACTTGGCCCCGAACAAGTGGACCACCATCTTGTACTCACGCGGAGGCCGGCTCAGATCCCCCTGTGGCCACCAAAGAAATCGTAGAAGATCAGAGTCCTCATCACAAACTCTTACTTGATGATACATTGCTTCAATGTCGGAGATGAGTGCGATGTGTTCGTGCCGAAACCTTGTCAAGACTCCAACCAGACCATTAGTGAGGTCCGGACCCTGTAACAGTTCCTCGTTCAGTGACTTACCCTGAAACGAAGCGGCACAATCGAAAACAACCCGCAGCTTTCCCTTTTGTGGATGGATCACGCCGTGATGGGGAACGTACCATACTCTGCCGTCGTTGCAATTGCGCTCGTCCTCAGGAACTTCCACTGCGTAGCCTTTGTTCAGCAGGTCTGACATGAATGTGTTGTAGTCATCATGGAAGCTGGAGTTCTTAGCGAGTTTCCTTTTCAGGTTTGATGCCCGTTGCTCGGCAACACATCTGTTGTTTGGCATCACCACATATTTGTTTCTGAGAGGCATCCCAATGCTGTAGTGCCCATTGACTTTCTTGATTGTCTCAGTCACAGACTTCATGAACTGAACGTCTTCTCGTGACATTTCTGACTTCTCTTCGCAGGCTTGCTCCGGAAATTCGTGGTTGTATTGCTGCAACAGCATGCTGTCCACGCCACTGACTGAGATTCTGTTGACTGAAGCCCTTTGACTGCAGTGACTTGACTTGTGGTGACCGTCACATTTCTTGAGAGGGCCATTAACGACCCACCCGAGAGTCGTCTTTACTGCGTAAAGCCTGTCACCTTGGCTGTGGATTATCTTCCACGGCTCCATCGCAGAGTGAACGTCCAATCAGTATCTCAACATCTGCGTCGATCTGTGGTAACCGTACTTCTTTACGCAGATACGGCCATCTTTCCAAGTCCTTCTCAACAGGAACATTGTCCTTCGTTACAGGTATGTCTGTGTGGGTGTAGACGTCTGGCAGGCTTATGTACTTGTTCTCTGTCAGACCGCACACTTCCAGATCTGAGAGCACAAAGCAGGACACAGGCTTCTCCAGGCCCATAGTACGGAGTAGCACTTGAGTCTTCTTACCATGGACGCCGAGCTGTCTCATCAGCCTTTCGGAGCAAAATGTAGCGGAACTTCCTGAGTCCATGAACGCATACGTCTCTATTGTCGTGTTGCTCCTCTTGGATTTGATGCGCACGGCCACGATAGACAGGACACAGTCATTTCCTCCGGCCCCGGTGACTGCCGTGTCTTCACTCTTGACTGACGCGTCTTCTTGTGGAGCTGAGTGTCCGCTGGTAGAGCTTTGACCTTTCTCAGGCTTGATGTTCTCTTGGTCAGTGTTCTCGTCCCTTTTGCTGTGAAGCAGGCTTGGGTGTTTCTTGCTGCAGATTTCACAAGTGGCTCTCTTTTTACAGTCTTTTGCCATGTGCCCTTGGGTCAGACACCGGGAACAAAGTCCTTTACCTTTAATGAACTCAATTCTCTCTTTGTTTGGCAGACTTCTTATTTTGTAACATGCGCTCAGGGTGTGTCTGTTGTTGCAGTACAGGCATGGCTCCTGAAACGCGTTGATTGTCTGCTTGTTCTTTCTTGGTTCTGAGGCACCCCTTTCGTCTGGCTTAACACTCGTAGCACAGCCAGTGGTTCTTTTCGGTCCGCCTCCCTGGACAGATTTAAAGCTTGACCTGCCTTTTTCTTTCGCTTCGGAGTACTCGTTGACATCACCGAACAGTGGGTCTGAAGCTATCCTAGCTTGTCTGTTGATGTACGTCGTGAGATCAGAGAACTTTGCTCTTCTTCCTTCCCTTTCTTGTATGTCGAAAGCTATGACTCTCCATCTTTCACAAAGTCTGAAAGGCAACTTTGAGAGGACGGTCCGCAGGTTGCTCGGGCTGTTCATCTCCTCGAGATATTCCATGTCCTTCATGACATTGTTACATCCGGTGAGAAAGATGGAGAAGCTGTGAAGTGACTTTGCATCTTCTGCTTTGACTTGAGGCCATTTGAGAGCCTTGTCAACGTAGGCTACAGCTATCTTATACTCATTGCCAAAGTCTGTGCTGGTCAGCACAGACTTTCAGGCAGGAGGGGGACACACCGTCTGGGCCCGGAGCCTTCCAGAGACAAAAGATCAGGAAGGCTCCGGGCCCAGACGGTGTGTCCCCCTCCTGCCTGAAAGTCTGTGCTGACCAGCTGGCCCCCATCTTCACGGAGATCTTCAACCGATCACTGGAGCTGTGTGAAGTCCCTTCCTGCTTCAAGCGCTCCTTGATCATCCCGGTCCCCAAGAAATCCACCATCACAGGATTAAATGACTACAGACCCGTCGCCCTGACGTCTGTGGTCATGAAGTCCTTTGAGAGGCTGGTGTTGACCCATCTGAAGGACATCACAGGGCCCCTGCTGGACCCCCTGCAGTTTGCCTACCGTGCAAACAGGTCGGTGGATGATGCAGTTAATATGGGACTGCACCATATTCTGCAACACCTGGACTCCCCAGGGAGATATGCAAGGGTTCTGTTTGTGGACTTCAGCTCTGCATTCAACACGATCATCCCGGAGGTTCTTCAACCCAAACTCTCCCAGCTCACCGTGCCAGCCCCCACCTGCCGGTGGATCACAAACTTCCTGACAGACAGGACGCAGCAGGTGAGGCTGGGAAAAATCATATCCAGCACCCGGACTATAAGCACTGGCGCCCCCCAGGGATGTGTGCTCTCTCCACTGCTCTTCTCCCTCTACACCAACGACTGCACCTCAGGGGACCCATCTGTTAAACTCCTGAAGTTCGCAGACGACACAACGGTCATCGGCCTCATCAGCGACGGGGACGAGTCTGCGTACAGACGGGAGGTCAAACAGCTGGTTCTCTGGTGTGGTCAGAACCACCTGGAGCTGAACAAGGCCAAAACTGTAGAGATGACAGTGGACTTCAGGAGGAGCCCCCCATCACTACCCCCCCCCCCCCCCCCCCCCCCTCACAATACTCAACAGCACTGTTTCTGCGGTGGAGACCTTCAAGTTTCTGGGATCCACAATCTCCCGGGACCTGAAGTGGACCGCCAACATCAACACCATCCGGAAAAAGGCCCAGCAGAGGCTGTACTTCCTGCGCCAGCTCAGGAAATTCAACCTGCCTCAGGAGCTGCTGATCCTGTTCTACACCGCCATCATCCAGTCTGTCCTCTGCTCCTCCATCACTGTGTGGTTTGGATCGGCCACCAAACAGGACAGAGTCAGACTACAGCGGATCGTCAGGTCTGCAGAGAGAACCATTGGTTCCAGCCTGCCCTCCATCCTGGACTTGCACACCGCCAGAGTCAGGAAGCGGGCTGTAAAGATCACCACAGACCCCTCACACCCTGGACACAAGCTGTTCCAACTCCTCCCCTCTGGAAGGCGCTACAGAGCACTGTACGCCAAAACCACCAGACACAGAAACAGCTTCTTCCCACTGGCCGTCACTCTGATGAACAGTTAAACAGACTCTTCATCTGCACTATCTGCACTTTTTTGTTGTCTTACTACTGTCTTTAATGTCCTTTTTATATTTTTTATATTTATCTTGTATATTGTGTGTGGAAAAAAGTACGAGAGCCAGTGAAACCGGAGTCAAATTCCATGTATGTGAAAATTTACATGGCCATTAAAGCTGATTCTGATTCTGATTCTGATAGGTCAAGAGCCTTCTTGCTTCATTGTAGCCTTGTTGTGCGCTCATATGTTGGCAACTTCTCACAAATTCTCTTGGTTCACTGCTGGTGAATTGCTCTAAGTAGTACAAGCGGTCTTCATCGTTGTCTGTACGACTGTGTATGATGTGCTCAAAAGCCTTCAGGAATGGCAGGAACTCGAAAGGATCGCCACTGAATACAGGGACTTCTCGTTGAGGTAAATTGGCTAGTCTTTGTTGTGTGACTAACATATCTGTGATATCCTTCTGGTTCAATATCATTTTGCTAGGCTCAACCTGCCTTCCATTGGAATTTGTACTTGTGTTGTTGTTTTCATCATTTACTTGCACATGAGACTTGTGTCTAGGTGGACAGTGAGAAGCACTGTTGTATTGGCTAACTCGAGGACTGCTGGTCAATTTTGGTCTGACATCTGGAGCATGATGTTCGATGGTTGCTGCTGTAGGCATGTTCTTGACGAGGTAGGAATTCATCCCATCGTCGTCCATGTTATCATACTCTTCCATAACTTGTAGCTTCGCTGTGGACTCTGCGATAGCAGTCTCAACATCTAGCTCCTCCATTTGAGCCTTCAACTGAATCTGCTTAGCTTTCAGCTGTGCTTCCATTTGAGCCTCTTCCAACTGCAATGCCTGTTTCTTCTTAAGTGCGGCTGCGCGTGCGAGTAGGGCCGCACGGTTAGCTTCCTCGTTTCTACGCAGGGACGAAGCGTGAGATGACGCTTTGGATGACTTTGAGTGTCTGCTGCATACACTTTGTGCGGTGACTGAACTATGATTTTCGTCTGGATCCACATCTTCAGCGGCAGACTCACCCTGCTGTGTCGTCGCACCAGTCTTTGGGGTCACATTTTCAGTAGCAGCCTGTTGGTTATCGGCATCGGCGTGCCGTCTTGCTTTTATTATCCATTGCTCCAACCTGGTCAAAAAGTTCTCATACTTTATGAGGTTTGGCTCAATCCAATACCGCTGGTTGGCTTCCCTTTCATCGTCAGATAACAGTTCACTAACTGCATTGTTCACTTCAGTAAACCTATTCAGAAATTTGGAGTAATCACTGAGATGATCCTTTTCCACTAGGAGTGCATTGGAATCATTTATCATGAGAATTTCTATTTCCTCCGCTTTGGAGACAAGGCGTGCTAATACACGTTTCCTGATCTTCATCTGTTCATCAAGTTTCTTTTCTAGGGCCTTTGTGGTCAACTTGATCTTTCTTTTAATGTCTAGCTCGACATTGCCTTCCATCCTGGTTTTATTCGAATCAGACATTTCAATTGGCTATTATTGTTAGACAAGTCTCTTATTATAGCAAGCTCTTGCAAACTTCTGAAATCCAGATTGACAGTCCTTTAACCTCAAAACATGTGAATGCTTTCCAGAAAAGATTCCAGGGCTGTCTTTATTTCCAGAATAAAACTCGAGCTTCTTCTGGACAAGTATGACTAGCTAGCAATAGCACTTTTTTCAAATGTCCTGTGTGGCCAATGTCTAGTAGCACATCTTATTTGTTCATTCAATTTTGTTCTTTGTGTACTCATCCATCATCGTAGAAGTTGACCGCATATCCGGTCTGCTGCACAGCGTTGTAAACGGCGCTAGCTAATCTGGTTAGCTTCCTTCGTCGGCAGCACAGTGTTGTAAACCGACGCAGCTCGCTAGCTCCCTTTGTCCCTTCGTCCGCAGCACAGCCTTGTCTCCAAAGCGGAGGAAATAGAAATTACGGTTAGCATGTGTCTTTTTAGGATTAGTGATAATGGTGGATTCCTTCCACTGGCTTGGGACACTTCCAAAGTCCAGAAGGCACTAAAACAGCGTAGTGAAGACCCCACTTAACCGAGTGAAGCAGTCTTTGAGCCTGTCAACGCCAGAGGCTTTGTGTGGATTGACTCTGCTCAGGCTGGAGGTCACAAACTGTTCATTTATGGTGAGGGCTTGGTGGGTTGGTTGGCTGAAGAAGCTGTTGCGTTGCTCTGCAAAGGAGATCGGGTCAGTGCAGTAATCACTACAGATGTGGGCGCTCTCGACCCATCCCAAACTCAATATTCCAATTATCTCATCTCCTTCACTTCTTTAAAAAAAAAGTATGTTTTTCCAATTCCTTGCTGACCCATTGCTTGTTTGGATGCAGGCTTATTTGTTTGGGTGAAGTGACAGTGTTCTCACGGTATGAAACATAAGAGGTCACTATATCCGTCAGTACATTAAATCACCACCACAATCTTTAAAAACGCATCCCATTCAGTCCATTCAAAGCACCCCTTTGTGTTTCAATAGTCTTTTTATAAAGAGGTACATCTCTTTTCAGTCATGCACTGGCCAAGGATATTCCCGCTTCTGGTCGGATTGTTACAATATTGTTTCAGACTGGATGAACCTTCGGGGTAGATAGTGGAGTATAAAGGACACATTCATCAGTTTATTGTGCTTTGACCAGCCATCCACCCCTCCCCCCACCCAGTCCTCCCTGTTGCTGCAACCCCCATCATCTGCACCTCCTGTGGATTACTGCCCCCCCTCTTCCTCCACCTCCCCATTTTCCACAGCACTCGGCTCCCCTTCACACCCTCTCATACTCAGCATTCTACAACCAGCAACCCACTCCAACACCTCACAGCACCCCTCCCCCCAGCGTGTCCCTTAACCAGGTGAGGAAGGAACTGAGGAGGATCAAGGTGAGGAAGGCCACGGGTCCAGACGGCATCAGCTCAAGGCTCCTCAAATCCTGCGCAGACCAGCTGTGCGGGATAGCGGAGCACATCTTCAACTTGAGCTTGAGACTGGGGAAAGTACCACAACTATGGAAGACGTCCTGCGTGGTACCGGTACCAAAGACCCCGCGGCCCAAGGACCTCAACACCTACCGGCCGGTGGCGTTGACAGCCCACCTGATGAAGACCCTGGAGAGGCTGGTCCTTGCCCATCTCCGCCCTCTGGTGAGTTCATCCCTGGACCCACTTCAGTTCGCCTACCAGTCTGGCATCGGGGTGGATGACGCCGTCATCTTCCTGCTGCAGAGATGCCTCTCTCACCTGGAAAATGCTGGAAGCACTGTGAGAGTCATGTTCTACGACTTCTCCAGTGCCTTCAACACCATCCAGCCTTTACTTCTGAGGGACAAGCTGGAGCAGACCGGGGTGGACCACCATCTGACTGCATGGATCCTGGACTACCTCACCAACCGTCTACAGTATGTGCGGATACGGGAGTGTGAGTCAGATCGGGTGTCCTGCAGCACGGGGGCCCCACAGGGAACCGTTCTGGCTCCATTCCTCTTCTCCATTTACACCTCGGACTTCAACCACAACTCTGCCAACTGCCACCTGCAAAAGTTCTCTGACGACTCTGCAATCGTCGGCCTCATTTCCGCAGACGATGACAGGGAATACAGAGAACTCAATCAGGACTTTTTAGGATGGTGCCAGCGGAACCGCCTCCAGATAAACTCCAGTAAGACCAAGGAGCTGGTGGTGGACTTCCGCCGGGGTAAACGCTCTCCTCCGATACCGGTGAGCATACAGGGACTGGACATTGAGATCGTCAAATCTTATAAGTACCTGGGTGTTCACTTGAACAACAAACTGGACTGGTCCGACCACGTACACGCACTTTATAAAAAGGGACAGAGCAGACTCTTTTTGCTGAGGAGACTGAGGTCTTTTGGGGTGCAGGGAGCACTCCTGAAGACCTTCTTTGACTCTGTGGTGGCATCAGCCATCTTTTATGGAGTGGTCTTCTGGAGCAGCAGCATCACGGCAGCTGACAGGAGGAGACTGGACAAGCTGGTGAGGAAGGCCAGCAGCGTGCTGGGGCGTCCTCTGGATACCGTGGAGGTGGTGGGGGACAGGAGGATGATGACGAAGCTCTCGTCCATGATAAGCCACGCCTCCCACCCCATGCAGGACACTCTAGCAGCGCTGCACAGCTCCTTCAGTCACCGGCTGATTCATCCCCGGTGTCTGAGGGAGAGGTACTGCAAGTCTTTTCTTCCCGCTGCGGTCAGGCTGCACAACCAGCTGAGCTCCCAGTAGAGTAGACAACTCTGACAACTGAACACTTTACTTCACTTTACTTTATCACTCACCTGGTGCAATATTATTACGTATATTACGTGTATTTACGTGCAATACTTTTAAGTACTTTCTATTCAGTCTGTATATTAATATTCTTCTCTACTGTTTTACTGCTTATATTTATTTATATTACTTGTTTCTATTGTATTATTGTATTATTCTTTTATTTACTTGTGAGCAAGGCTGCTGTAATCCTGTAATTTCCCCACTGCGGGACTATTAAAGTATTATCTTATCTTATCTTTCAGCACTCCATCTCTCTCATTGGGAAGTTTGTTGCCCACTTGTTGTTGACAGCTATACAGAGCCTGCCCCCAATCGACCTCCATGTTTTTCTTGTGTCACTGTCAACGTGTATGCCATGAATACCATCCAAATGAAAATCTGCTGCATCCTCGGAGAGCAATGTCTCTGTAGCGCTGCAAGGACTGGCTTTCATAGGACTGTCTCGAGTGTGGAAAGCTCCTCAGCCTTGTTCAGTAGTGATCAGATGTCTGACAGGGGTATGGCAGGTTTAGCTGCCCGTTCCCCTTAGTTTGTTTCGTATCCCTCCTCTCAACCCTTTTTTCCTTGTTATTCGCTTTCACCTGTGTCCTCAAAGTAAGTCCAGATGTATCTGATTAGTGAGGAGGGAAAACACCCGAGCTCCAATCGGTAGTCCCGTGAGTAGGTGATTCTACCTGAGTTGGGGGCAAATGGTTGTGTCCTTGCTGAACCGATTGTGGCATGTAATTGTGAGCCATTGTCAAAAAATAAAAACAATCAATAAAACGCAGAAAACACAGAATATAGTGCTTCACACTGAGCCTTGCCGGGAGTTGCTCTGACAGTGTACTCCTTGAGTAGGAACTGCAGACTCTCTGGCTTCAGCCAGGGTCTGATTTGATGGATGTTAGAATCAATTGAGCACAGTCAACCAGTGACTGATGCGAGAGCATCAAAGGGTGACGTGGTTGTCAAGCCTTTTGGACGATTGGGTAGATGTTACATTGTTTTGCTGGTGATGCAGAGAAGAAAAAAAATGTGTATATGTCATCCAGATATGCAGATATCCATGTTACTTGAACCTATGTGGGTCAAAGGAGAGGATGGGGAGGTACAGCAGAGTTGGTAAATCAGTTTGTGAGACATGATGAGTGAGCCAATGGTGTAAAACAAGACCATTAAGTGGCTTGAATCTGGGCCCCAGAGCCCAAGAGAGAGCATTCCCATTAACCTTGCTGGATACATCCAGCTTGTTTTTAACTTCACTTAACGATGTGTGGCATCACATGAAGCAGTGTTAGGAGGTCATCGAGTAAACATGTGACACTATGACCCCTGAAATACACTTGAGAGGATAGCAGCTGACTGTCATGCTACCCACTAAAGCTGTGACCATGGTTCTCAATCTGTAATGCTCAAGTATTAAGCAGCACTGTGAGACTGAACACAGGTGAGGAGCATCCCTGTAGTAAGGATGGATTTGTACCAGACTGAGATGGCAAAGAGAGGGCTGAGCTATTAAGCAGAGCAATTAATTTCCTGTTCAATTTCCATTCAATCTCATATGGTCACAAGCTTTGAGTAAAAAAAATAAAGGGAGGTTTTCCCTTTTGACTGAGGACACCACAAAACCTTTCTTCAGATTGAGGAGAACATTTTTAGGTTTGGACCCCTGGTGAGCATGCAATTGGCAATTTATCTCCGGCGGTTTTCTGGGCAAGACTGGCTTGGAGGATCCCCTCAGGGAGATGGAGGGATTTTCTTGGAAAGGGACCAAGACAAGTGACTCATATTGATAAAAAGCCTTCCTTGTTTAATATAATATTCCCTTTTATCCCCTTTTAATAGGTCCTATCTAGGCTGATGGCAGTGGCTCATCCTTATTGTATCAACATGTTTGTGTGATATTGTCTTTTGTGAAGTCTCAATAAAGCCAATTTGCTGCTTTGAAAAGAGAACTTTGAAAACGAGGTCCACAGTCATAGAAAGGGCACATTCAGATCAAAGCCTTCTATGAACCGTTATTGTCTCTGTGGATCAAGTAGATTGACAGATAATGCATATCTACAAACAGCCCTCAAGGCATAGACACAAATATACACACACACACACACACACACACACTTGCATTTCATTTCCCCTTCAAGCTTCAAAGAGGGACCTGGAGTGACGATGAGGACAGGGATTAATCTGAAAAAGCATTAGAAAGCTGCATTATCCACCCAGATTACCACTCCTGCTGCTCTGAGGGATGTGACTGTGTGTGTTTAGTGTGCACCTGAGTGTAGAGTACTGAGTGCTCAGTGTGTGGATGCACAGACTTTTGTGTTGAAAACTAGGAAGTAAAAACAATATAATGGTCTCGGACACGGCTGGGACAGAAGTTGAAGATAAACAAGGCAGCACAGACAGTAAAAACATCCTAATCAATTTTGAGAAAAATATGTTTTTGCCAAAGAAGGTTTTTTACGTAGAGCCCATTTTGAAAAGCTCATACGACAAACTTTAGAATGAAGGGGAAGCAGAGAGTGGCAGTGGCAGTGATAGAGTATCTGTTTCTATGTTCTTTAAACATGAGATATTCTGAATTGCATTCAGACAAAGGTAAATAACAAAAAAAACACAACTTCGAGAACATCCAATGAAAACATTGCCATTGAGTTGTAGATATAAAGTTGGCATGCAAAGCAAATTGTCTAAGAGAAAGATTATTTTAGGTTACAGTGGGTTACAGGCATGGTATATTTTTTAAAGATGATCAGAATAATCTGTCACATTATAATCATCAAATCATTCATACAAATTGTTACAATGCTGTGGTTTCTGTCCAAACTAGAATGTGTAGTGAGCAGGAAATGCACTGCATGTATATTCATTTAATACCAATAATTGATGAAGACAATTAAGTATCCTTGATGGAAACAGAGAGAGATCAATGATAGACATGTGAATGATGATAAGAACAATGACACAGAACCTAATTAACATGATGGACGATTTAGTGGATGATTTTGACTAATAACGCTAGATAAAGAATGAGGTGAGGAGGAATAGGGGGGGGGGGGGGGGGGGGGGACAGGGTTATGAAAGCATAGGTGCTGGTAGGATGGATGGATTAAGTATTATTGAGGTCAAAGACGGATAGAGTGATTGGTGATTTGACAGCTGCGGGAATGTTAATGTAATAGATTGGTGGAGGTAAAGAAATATATAATATCCATACATAAATAAGATAAAAGCTTTAATCTTATTTTTATAACGCAATAAAAAATATATTAGAAGTATTATTTCCTCATAATCTCATTGTCAAAACATGTTGTGCACAGCAAAATGAAACGGAAGTAAGGGTGCTAAGAAATCTAACTTTTGTTTATCATGAGAAATAATTTACGTTTTGTGCATTTAACATGTTCATAGTTGTGCTTTAACTAACTATACCTCAAACGGTTCTTTCAATATAATACGATGTGGATATTTAAATGAATCATTCAGTTGTGTGTGTGCATTGCTGCTCTAGTGAGAAAAGCATGTATCTCCAAATGCCCAATTTAGTCATACACATACAACATTTTTCCAAAGAAACTAAAATGAAGTGTCCTGAAAAATATCCTACTTCTTAGCCTAAATTAGCTATTTATAAAACATAGGATTTACAGAAGAAAGAAACTGTCATGAGTATTTACATGTTTAAACACATTTTAATCTAAATAGTTTAAAATTCCAATTGGTGTACATACATAATACATATAGAACAATATAATAGTAATAAAAACCTTTAAACCTGTCCACCAATACATTTGCACAATGTAATAAATAAAAACAACTCTGAGGAAAGACCCCAGTAAATGTGTAGGATTTGAAAAAATATATATATATATGTTTTTGCTGCAAAAATAAAAAGCAGTGAAAGTCTTCCTTTAAGCCTTTACAGAGGAGATTCAAGTTCTCAGTGCTTCATCTGTGCAGTTTACTCATCGTTTTTTTTTATGTGTGATGCTGTATTTATCTATTTGAGGCTTGCTCCTCATATGCACACTCTACTTCCAATGTCATGGCACATGTTCTATATGGTTATGCCATTCCAAGGATGGCCAGTATGTTGAAGAACACTTCTGTGGTTGACTGAACTTCAAGTTGTCTCTTTAACTACCAGGCCATGCTGCCACTTCTGATGATAAAACTCCCCTGTTATGCTGCTTTGTGTATAATGACTCACTTCGAGAATCCAGCACCACTCCAGTGAAAACAGAAGCTGGGAGTTAAAGCAAGGCCAGCAATAAGTTGTCTCATTTCTCAGCTTCCTGTCCCCAGATGCCCTCTTGTCTGCTTCACTCCCGTATTTTATTTTTCAGAGGCAGTCATCTTTCTCTGCCTTCTCCACGCTTTTTTTCTCTTCAACTCATTTTGCGATGAGCACCAGAGCCCTTCAGCGTGACAAACAATGAGCATATGCGTGCCCCTGCTGTATGTAGTTACATTCTGAGCGAACACATGTCCACGCTCTCTCACCGGGGCATGAACAATACTTCATATTATTGCATCGTGTACAAAAACTCCTGCATCTGTGAGCAATCGCGAGTGCGAGGCAATCAGTCAGAACAAAGCAGCCTCAGTGACTGCTCCCCTCAACAACTTGTCATCTTTATTTTATCCACTTCTTGCTTTAATATCCACAACAGAAACATTACATCCGTGTCTCCTTGTCGGGTGAATAAGACTTGTCTGCTCGTGAGTGCATGGCTCATTCATTCATCAAGCACCACAATGGTACGGATCTTTGTGTTTCTTTTATCTCCTTCCATCCTGCCTGTGTTTCACCAAGTTCACACGAGGCAGTATGAGGTGAAAAAAAATACTGTGTCGTGCCATGGGAACAGTAACGTAATGATAAGCAGAGAGGATGTTTTGACAGCAAAGGATAACAAAGGATTACTGGACAGTATCAAAGTGGACGATGGCTGTTAATCTTGAGGTTCATCCTAGTGTGACTCGGCATAAGTAAACACAAGCCTTTTTCCTTCCACTGCTGATCCTTTCCTCTCCTAATCTGCTAGTTTCTCTTACTTCACCCTTCGTTTTCTCGCACCGTGTCCCAAAATTGTTTCTCTTCCCCTCTGGATAGTGTTCATTGGTATGATAAATCTCCTGGGCCTTCCTAAATATTCCACTCAGTTTCTAATGAGGCACACACACCGAAACAAATGTTGGGGCAATGGTTTAAGGATCAAACCAAGTTTGGAATATGGGAGATAATGCATATTTCATCACAAAGCAAAAACCCATGGATTTTGCACACAAAACCACATCAGCTCACATTCTGTAAATAAAACCAGAACAATGTAAAAAATGTAAAGAAAAAAAAAAAGTCAGACATTTTCTTTTTACACAAATTTCCTAATATGTGTGAGTTAATTATTGTTATGTTGAGGACCAAATCCCTAAACTACGTAAGTGTTTCTGTGCTGAGTTGTACTCTTTCTCCCATGCTCCTCAGCGGCTACAGTTAGCATCTCCACAGTGTGTCCCTTTAACAGATTAGTCGGTGTCAGACCGCACGTCTCCACAGAAATTCTCTCACAGCACCCTCATTGCTAAAAGCTCAAGCCGGGGAATCATGTAAGTGTTGTCACTGTCATTACCAATTCCCTGTTGTGCTGTACAATACCTGCTAAGCAACTGTTTTTAAAGTGGATCCAATCCTCATACAAATTGTGTGGCAGCACAAGGCCGGGGTCGCATCAGCTGGAGGAGCGTTCCAGGTCTAATATGCAGATGACTAAACTGTCATCAGCTATCTGTCTATTCATGTATCTGTCCATATATCAAAGTACTGAGAACAAACTTTCAAACTGTTGGAAATGAATAAACTTCAAGCAAGGTCTTCAAAAAGGACAGACTTTATTTTTTGAAGGGCATGTGATCTCATGTGGGATGATATGGGGCTTCTAAGTGACCGTGGGTATTGCCTGTTATCTTAGGATATCGTAGGTAAGTATAGGTAATGCCTGTTGGTGTGTGTGAGTTTCCTCTTCAGTGCCTCCTACGGTCCGTGGAGAGGTGCTTCTTCAGGGTCACCTCCTAATAAATGACTGAGACAGAATATCTGTTTCTGTCTCTTCTCCCTCGCTTCCTCCCACTTGCCGTCCACAAATAGGGACTGCACAAGGAGGATGACCCTTTCCTGCCACACACGTTCACACAAAATCTTATCGGTACAACTCTGAAAACACGCGTGTACGCACACACAGACACACACTATGCCGTTTCTCCTGACTTACCCGGAGCTGTCCAGGGACAGATTAACTGTGACACAGTGTTGCCCTGCCACCTCCGACCTTCCAGAAAGTTCTAAGAGTGCAGACCCCTGACTTACCACTGAAATCCAATTACCCAACCAAGTAGGGAGGCAAGAGAGTGGGCAATGGGAGGGTCAGGGAGGAAAAAATTAAGCATAAAGTTTGCCACGCTGTGGCTCTCCATTAAACTTGCTCCGTTTCAAACCCTCTTTTACTTCCAACGGTTGTGCTGCTTTGTCTCCTTTGCCGTCAACTACATCCCTACCACAGCATTTGTGCTATTTTTTGTCATACTGTATTTGTTTCATGATGTGATGGCATGGCTACTGCTTTATGTTATTGGATACAAAAGACTGAAAGTTTCAAGGTAATCTGAGATTGGTAATTGTTTGCACCAAAAAGAAGAAAAAAAAACACTGTTTAAGTTTGCATAAGGTTTAAAAACTTTCTATAAGCGTTGCATAATTTCACGAGTATCGTAATTGCTTCTGCAATCTGAGAAATCAGTCCTCTGAAGGTTATACAAATATTTGATCTTATCTTTGCTCATCTGTATCGATCAATGAATCAGAGTTCAGGCTTTTATCAAAGGTGTGCAGCGAGACTTTGATACAAGCACTGATGCAAGGGCCCACATATTCCTCTTAAAGGCTCCAGAGAAGCAAGAGAGTCCGCATTATCAACTGTAAGATCAGTTTGCCTGCGATACAATATCACCTCCAATCATGTTATTGCTGAAGAGGGATCTACTTGTTCTACCTTTTAAATTCATATGGAGCAGTTTAGCAGGTTAACAGATCCGGATATTGGAGTAGCTGCAAATGAATGGACTTCAGGGTGTGATCCACTGCTATATGTATACACATATAGCAGTGGATCACACCCTGAAGTCCATTCAGTGTGCATGTGCTTGTAGGTCTGATACCTCGGACCAAAAGAGTCACAGATGAGAGAAAGAGAAGAAGAGCAAAGAGAAGAGACAGTAAAGCACAGCTGAATGTTTGGAAGCCAAATAACGTACCTGTCAAACAGTCTTTCAATGAAACCACAAAGCAGTGATTAGGTAAACATGTGAGACAAAGCTCTCTTTCCTGTCACATAATAAGTTAGTCCTCAAAAGATGAATGTAATTAATGTCATACTCTGAGTGTGGCATTGTGTTGGATGAAAAACAACATTTTGCTTTGTTTTAGTGTTTCCAGGACTACTGTCTGGACCTTTTTCTTTCAGAGAAAATTCTCCTTGTCAACTAAATTCTTCTTGTCCGTTCTGCTGCCTTTCTGTCGAGGCTGTTAGTGTCCATATGCACGGACGTGCACATGAGATACAGGTCAGGGAACCTGGACCGGTTTTGTATCTTGAGGACATAATCTGACTTAAATTCCAATCACTTGCATGACTTGCCACATTGACGTGATTCCCTTCAGGACACACACACACACACACACACACACACACACACACACACACACACACACACACACACACACACACACACACACACACTTATAAATGTATCCAAAAGATCAATTAATCCCATTAAGATTTTGAGCACCATTTTTCCTTTTCTTTTGTAAGGAGATGTTTTTCTATTCGTTTTAACTTCACTCTCCCTCTTTCAATTCATTCCATTATTACTTATTTCTTCTTTTTTCATATTTTTTTTTTACTTCCTTTTTTGTCCTCAGCTTCATGCCGATCTCTGTTAATATTGAAGCTTAAATGTGTCTTAACTGCTTTTGATGGCTAGCAGAGACGTGATGAACAGATAGTGGGAATTAAATCAGAGGATTTAAGGACAATGGACTATTAAGTTACACAAGTCAGGCTAGGCACAAGTTAGATAATGAATATCACTCACCCCAAGCATCGTAATCGAGCAAATAGATACATTTTCAAGAATACTTGGTAGCACTTTATAATAAGTAGACACTTTTTAGCATTAGTAAATCATTAACAAACAATGAATTCATCATTTATAAAGCATTATTCCAACATGAATTACTCATTAGTAACTCATTCATAAACACAGTTATAAATGTTCCATTCATGATTAACAAACTATGGTTTCATACTTTATAAATGATGAATTCCCCATTTGTAAATGAAGTGTTCATGACGTATTGCTGATTAACAAGATCATTTGTAAAGTGTTAGTAAATGATACAAAAATGCTGCAATGTAGTTACTACTCATTAGTTAAGTACTAGTTAAGCATGTTCTATGACAATCTAAAGTGTACACTATTTATGCTTTACAAAACGTTAATAAATGTCATGACAAATTCACTAGTTACTACTCATTAATTAAGTAGTTACTAATCGTTAGTTAAGTATTAGCTAAGCATGTTCTGTGGCTTAATATAAAGTGTAAACTATTTATGCTTTACAAAGCATTAATAAATGTCATGATGAATTCAGTAGTTACTACTCATTAACTCAGTAGTTACTACTCGTTAGTTAAGCATTAGTTAAGCATGTTCTGAAGTAAGGACTATCTATGCCTTACAAAGCCTGGAAAATAGTCAGAACACAAAGTGATGAAGAACATATCAACATTTATTGCAAGATGCAAACATTTCACAGTATCAGAATAGTTTGAAACCTTTGAGAGTACCTTTGCTGAACAAGGCCAGGTTTGCTTATTTATATAACTATAACTTCAAAGCATATAAAAACCTTCCTATAAAAACCTTCCTATTAAACTTTCCTGAAAGAGGACATTAATACTTGTGATTCTCCTAAATCACAATCACTTTTTTTTAAGTGGCAGCAGCTTTCCGGAAGCCTTATAGGCTTTGATTGTCTCCTCTAATACTGACTAATAGTGACTAATTTACTTGCACCAATCTTCCAAATGCACCATCACAGTGATTCTTTGCAAGCCATTCATTCCACTCAATCACTGCAAGGTGGTCAGAAAGTAAACTCTCAGTGCGATTTCCCCTAAGTCTCCAGATCTGCTCCTTGTAGGACCTCCAGGCCCTCTCAATATGCTGGGTATGGGCTCCAGTGTTTGGATCAACATACCACCTGCTGTGGTTGACAGTGTGATGGTTGTACCCTAGTGCAGGGAGTATGCGATAGGCACGCCATTCGTCACTGATAATTGATGATCCAAGCCTCACATGACGTGTAATCAAGGGGACTAGATGTCTTCGAGATCTTCTCTTGTGGTGAAGCCTGACCGGAGTGGCTTAAAAAGTGGTAGGAGGCAGACATGAGATGCTTTGTTGCAAACCCAAAAGGTGTTTATTTATCTAAAATGACTCTGTTGACCGTGAACTCGACATGATATACAAACAATGTAAATGAACAAATCAAACAAAAGGAAAGTGTACTGCATACAAATAGCCTAACTTCACCGACACACAGTTACACCATGATGGTCTCCCCCCTCTTCCTCCAACAGCCACAGGCAGAAGGTTTAAATACCGCCTCCAATCAGAAGAAGGAATCTACCTTGCACCCAGTGTAGGTGAAACTGTTAACTTCCCGACACATGCTACGGCCCAAAAGCTCCCCCTTCAACCTTAACTTCAGGTAGCACACGTTTACCCAGTTACGCAACATATTGCCATTGCACACATGCCTACCATCACATTAAACCTAAATACATACTTTGCCTAATCTACTTTCCCCCCTCGACTTTGTCTAACCCCATGATGTCACAGCTGTAATCAGTCAGCGTATAAATAGAGGCCGTGGCTGGGCGCCTCCTTCTTTGGCCTCTGAAACAGATGGTATGGTAAGTACCAACACAAGACATGGTTAATGGAAGGCCGCACTGACTCAGCACATAAACATAGGGACAAGTGGGTGCGTTCTCACCCACTCTGTCACATCTCTCCACAAGGCGTAGGATAGGCTTTCCAGATGTTGGCCCTTGATGATGCCTCACACTTAGCATCCCAAAGACCCACTTCTTTCTTTTCCACCCACCAGCCATTCTTCCTCTCCCATACTGATAAAGAAACAGAATAAACACAGTCGTAAATAGATACTTTATATTAACAATAACTTGGTTGACTATATTTCACAATTATTTTTAAGTCGGTATTATTATAACACACCTTTCTTTTGTGCTTAAAATGGCTCTCATCGATCACAACAAACTCCCTTCGTCCACCAATCTGCTGGCCTGTACGCCTTCTCAACCTTTCAACTGCTGTGACACAAACATCCCTTATTTTTTTGCCATTTTACTAAGAGTTGTCGAACTGGCTACAATGGTGTCTTCCATCATGTCAATCTGCCGTAATCGTAGACCCTGAGAAAATCTTCAAAGGCAAATGAAAACAAATAAATGTTTATGTATCTCTAAAATCATTGACAAAACATTAGATACATTATTTTGCATAGTTTATGTAACTTACAAAGAGAACTTCAATTTCGTGACTTTTTGAACGACTGAAGATTGACTTGTGCCGGACAGATACTTGTTTTGCCCTTCCCATATGTGCTGCTCGTCGACAGATCCTATTTCAAATGAACAGTGACATACAACTTGTTATATA
Source organism: Myoxocephalus aenaeus (assembly GCA_038501785.1). Classification (NCBI taxonomy): domain Eukaryota; kingdom Metazoa; phylum Chordata; class Actinopteri; order Perciformes; family Cottidae; genus Myoxocephalus; species Myoxocephalus aenaeus. The sequence continues at coordinate 1,770,810 of JBAMJR010000180.1, read as the reverse complement.
CGGTCTAGATGCATAAACTACTGTTATTTATAAAGGAGCTCCATGCAAGTATATAAGCCCCAAAGCACTCCACCATTACCACACACACACACACACACACACACACACACACACACACACACACATCGACACATAACCAGGAGCTTTGCATATTAGTTTAAATTTAATTATTTAATTATTAATTCCATACCAAGCATATCGATCTCCACTTTTTTCCATCTTCTTCAGTTGCATTTCCCGATGGCATAGTCTGCATTTGACTTTTCTTTTCAGCAGTTTCCTCTTCTGAAGCCACTTTATCAGCTTCAGGGTGCATTTGTTTACGCCATGGAAAACTCAGAACAAAGTAGAAAGGGCGTGCGGACCCGGGCCAGAAAGAATGCCAGCCAGGTGACTGATGCATTAGAGACAATGCCCGTCAGTGGCACGAGTGGTGAGTATATTTATTAGTTTGCTGACACGTACACATTATTGATTAAGAGTATCTAGCTAGCTTGCCAGCTAGCAAGCTAGTCACTCACTCCTGAGACAGGCATACGCCCCCGCGTCACCTCCGTTGTTAAAGTAGACCAATCCAGGTGACAGTTAGTATATAATAACGATGTGAGTAACTCGACATCTGTTCTGGCGTTTAGAAACTGTTTCTCAATCAATTTTGTTTTTGTTGCATGTTTTTTGTCTGCCGTAAGCAAAATATTTCCTGTTTTGAGAAAAGGTGCTTTTATTTTGACTGTTGAAACGGAAGTCGTATCAACCTATCAGTCGCCCCTGAAGAGACACAAGGTTAGTTTAAGTTGGAATAATTATAATAACTGTATTTTAAGGTAGTTAGCATAAGTGTTGGCTATGTATGGTATTAATGCTAGAGGAGTAAGCTAACAATTATTGGTTTTTTTTTTGTGCCTTACACAGCTCTTATGTGTATTGCATTTATCTATTCATATGAGTGGAGTGGTTAAGAGCTATTAGGTTTATAGCATGCACAAGACCAGCAAATTAGGTAGAAATGCTACTTTCACACTGGGTTTTCAGTTTGATCATGCTGAGCTCTGCTGTACAATTGTTCCTCTTCTGGCTGGTTCTGCCCACAACAAGGCATTGCATTTAAAATAGTTGATGGTGCTAACTAACTAGTTTTACCTTTTAACAAATTACATTTTGGTTAGAGAACAATGACCTGGTATACCATCTACATGTAGGTATTTTGGGTGCAACCATTGTGATCTCACTTTAGAGTGTGTGTGTGTGTGTGTGTGTGTGTGTGTGTGTGTGTGTGTGTGTGTGTGTGTGTGTGTGTGTGTGTGTGTGTGTGTTCGCTCTCTAACTAATGTTAGAGAGCGAAAGTCCAGAAATGACGAACTTGGTTTTTAGAACCAAGTTCGTCATTTCTGGACTTGGTACAATGTAAAATGAGAAGTTGTTTGGGTGTACATTACAATGCATGGAATATGATAATTAATAAGGGATATTATTATGAAGGATTTGTAATGGCATGCATATGTAGGTCACTGATTTTATTAATGATTAATGTATGAATGGAATGTTAGATACTAGATACTGCATGTAAAGGAATTGTAGTTCTCTTGTTCGCCTGAGGGGCGGAGCTGGAGAACTGATTTCAAGAACCCACCGAGGAAGACCGACGAAGAAGACGAAGGAGGGCTCGAGCTCCATGGAGGATATAAAATTGACTGTACCTGGGAGAACGGCCTCTTTTCTGGCCACCACCGACGAAGGAGGAACTTCAGGCGAGAAGCGCACTGGTGGGTTAGAAAACAGCTCGATCGATCGAAAGCATAACCTGTTCTGTCATTTCACTCGCTTATTAAATATTCTTATATCATAACTTCTTCGGACCCCGGTCCTTATTTCCGCGCCAACTCCCAGAGTTTCAAGAACTCAACACTAACGATTAGTAACTACTTAATTAATGAGTAGTAACTAGTGAATTCGTCATAACATTTATTAATGCTTTGTAAAGCATAAATAGTCTACACTTTATATTAAGCCACAGAACATGCTTAGCTAATACTTAACCCCATCAGCCCGAGGGTCCCCCAATAGGAATACCCAAAGGCTTCTACAGCTCATATGACCTTGATATGAATACCAGCCCCTATTGTCCTTGATCTCTAAAGAATCGGCAACTCCTTGCCTTTAAAAATGATCAAAAGTCCTCAGTCGCTCCCCAAGTTTTTTTAATTGTATTTTTGGTGACTTCCCATCATGTCCCAGAGTAATACTGCACCTCTTTAGAAAGATTAAGACCTAAATCATCCAAATATGCAATAATAATCACAATAAACACAAGCAATGACATGTTTTCAAGCCTTTCCGGTCCAAAAATCATGTTTTTCGGTTCAGAAATAAAGAAATGAGCCATTTTTACCTAAATCTTCGTCGCACCATGAACAAAGACCCCTCAAAATGACCGTCTGCTTCCGCGTGTGTCATCTGACGGGCTTTCAGATGCGTTTGAGGAACGATGAAACTGTAGTACCTCGAAACACCGAAAAACCGGAAAAGAATCGAAGAAAAATAGCCGTTGCTTTCTCGCAGCTCGCGACGTCAATACTCTACAGTGATCCCACTACTACTGGAAGATGCGTCTCTACGGTTACATACGTGGTACTTTGAGCGAAATCCGTCGTTGTTAGGGGTACTAAATTAGCTAAATAGTGAAACGTTATAATCGCTCAGTCATGTTGAGGAGCTTTACTTTATTACGTAATTATACAAATATAACGATCTTTTTTGTTAGATGTAGTGCATTGTTTCTCTTCTCACAAGGGTTTAGAGTACTTTAGCCGTTTAAATTTATTAAATCGGACCTGTAGTTGATGATTTAGAAGCGTTTCAGTATTTTATAACCACTTCCTCATTATCGAAAAATCGTATCATTGTATCATTTACTAACACTTTACAAATGATCTTGTTAATCAGCAATAAGTCATGAACACTTCATTTACAAATGAGGAATTCATCATTTATAAAGTATGAAACCATAGCTTGTTAATCATGAATGGAACATTTACGTTTATGAATGAGTTACTAATGAGTAATTCATGTTGGAATAATGCTTTATAAATGATGAATTCATTGTTTGTTAATGCTAATACTTTAACTTGTCTCGGAGACAGTGCAGGGATGAAAGAAGATGAAAAGCAAAAAAGAATAAAGTGTCGACAAACATTGACTGACTTTGTGATAAAATACCACCTGACGTTCCTCCAGATCAATAAAAAAAGATTTGGGGAAATACCAACATATGTCCTGAATATAAAATCATGAAAACAACCTCTTTCAAACAGCTGGCACCCAGAACTGTGTTTTTTTTTTTTTGTTGTTGATTAAAACTCTTATGATAATCTAAATGATATAGTGAAAGAGGAACAAAGTCTGTCCCATTAGCTGGTGTGTATAATTAGAGGCCTGGGACCGACCATTTCCTCTCGTTCTGTCGAGGTTGAGTGATGAGATTGAGATGTGAGGTATCGGATCGCTTGTGACACCTCCTCGAAACAACACCTGCTACCTCGCTAACACGTTTAGCATAAAGTAATCAAACTTTTCTCATTATCTCAGCAATGCAAGCCAATTAGACATGATACATCAACAACTCTGCAATTATCTACAATTACAACTCATTAAGCTCTGATTTACTTATGTTTTAATTAGCTGGCGCCGCACTTTGCGTTGCAGACAATGTCCTCGCCGTAGTGTTGGTGGTTGTTGTCGTGGCTAATGCAGCTGATGTTGTTTGCTGGATTGTTGCACTTGGCTGAGCTTGGTGTACTCAAGAGGCCATCAATCTCCTCTTCATTGCCTCGCTGTTGACTATCAAACCTCAAATCCACTCACTCATACACTAGCCTGACTTTTGAATGGCTGGACAAGTCGAGTATGTGTTGGGATACTTTTATTGATGATGCTTTGTCTTGAACTCAGTCTAGCTATTGAATTGTATAGAAAGTGGTGCAGACAAAAGAGGTGACTGATAAATGTGTGTCAAATTCACTGGCAGTTGTTTCTGAACATGTAAAATAAACACACAAAGGGAAGTAAAGCTTATTTTAGTGTGTCTAATGCTGTAAATAGAGCATAGCATATCCCTACATCAGTGGTCAATGTGTCTTTGAAGCGAACCAATTATGTGGTAGCTTTCCATTTTCTGGGCCTTGAGCATCTTTGCATGAATAAGGAAGTGGCAGGACGGGTTAAAGGGTTAAAGGTAGAGAAAAGCTCTGTAATTGTTGAAGTGAGGGAATAGAGTGAAAAAAGAGGCGAGAAGAAAGAATGAGATCGACGCCACAGATTACCCATTCCTTGTTACCCCAACGTGGTCTGTGAACTAGTGATTTGGTTATTTCACTCCCTTCATTTCTTCCCGGCAACATTTTGACCATTTTTAGTATCAATTGTCTATTGCCTTCATGGCAGAAACCAACCAAACCAATTTCCCCCCTCTTGTTTTTGAAGAGGCAATCAGCAAATGTCCTTGGTTTGATTAGATTCCAAGCTGCTGTCTTCCTTCCCTTCATTTAGACACTTTCTTTCTTCTGTTGTCTTTTTTCCCCCCTCTTAAAGGAAATTGCAATAAGGCTTCTTCTTAAATTCTGTGGAGATTACGTGAAGTTGAGAGTCCTCCATAAAGGCTTGACCCACATAGTCTTTCTTTCATCGCACATATCTATCTCCACTTATGTCCTTCCATTTTGCGTCTATTGTAGAGATCAAATTACTGTCAGGTGAGCGTGCCTGCTTATGTGGCCATTTGCAAGTGATTGTAGTAAAAGAAAAGTAAAAGCAGTACCCTGGCACCACGCTGTGTGTGACTACCAAATGGCCATGACTTTGCTCATCCTTTCAGCCAGAATGCAATTTAAAAACTCTTCTTCGCTACCATTCCTCCAATCTTTTTTGTAATTTTGTCTGTGCTCGCGTCTTTCTTAAAGTCACCTTGACCGGGAATTGACAGTCATAATTCTGTTGTAATTACCTTTCAGGCTATCCAGTACGAACACCCAATACATAGAGAAAATGGTTATAGAGGTACTTTAGCCGAGTACACATTTTTTCCAAATCACTCTTTCATTGCGGTCTTAAAACAACATGCCCTTTCAGTATAGCACGATGGATTAATGCATTTATGTTTAGGACTAAAGTTTTTGACAACTTTTTCTTTTTACTTTTCTTATCAAATGTTATATTACTGTATTGAAAGATAATTTTGTTTTGCATTTAGAGATAACAAGCACACAGGTTATTGTGGAACAAATTAGTTTACAATCTGTTCTAAATCAGAGAGATGGTCTGACAAATCTATGCAGGACCTCTTGCTCGTATGCCACTATCTCAGTGGGGGTGATGATGTAACAAGCACATACTGTATATCCATACACATGCACACATAAAGTGAAGCTCATTCCATTTTTAAATAATAGCAGCCACACCGACATTGTGGAGCCTTGCGTGACGTAACCATTCACGTGACTACATCAGCCCATCTTGCTCTCTCTCTCTCTTTTTCTCCCCCTCATATTATTATAATTCTTATAATGAATGTTTTATACTTGCTAAAAACCAAACTTGCTCCTGCCAGATCCCAACAGTAACACTATTATTATGAAGGAAAAGATTGCTTAAATTTTCCAGGTGGCTATTACAGCCAAATGGTGTTTATGTACAGTATATATCTGTGTATGTGCATGTGTGCGTGCGTGCGTGTGTAAGTGTGAGAGAGAAGGTGATCTCTGTGCATCTCAAGGTTAATCTCATTAACTGCCATGTGATCAGAGCATAGATTGCAGAGAATCATGAAGCAAAAATAATGAGTCTGACGAGAGAGAGAGAGAGAGAGAGAGAGAGAGAGAGAGAGATGCTTAATTACTACATCCTCATTATTGTAGTATTGTCCTATAACTCTTATCTACCTCACCTTGGTCCTTTTTTTCCTTTCCTTCTTCCCCTTCTTCTGACTGCCGATCCTTTCCTCCTACAAATGAGACCAGGCAGTTAAATTGATGACGAGAGGGACAGAGAGAAAGGGATGAACCAAGGGTAAGTGTAAACTACAAAGCTAGCGTTGACAGGGAGATACACAACAATTTCCATTGAAGGAGACAAACGTATTGAGAATAAACAGTAGCCTGCCATACGTAATGAGACACCAAAGACAGAAACTTGGAGGAAGAGAGTTGATGATCTAAATTAATTGGCAGCAGTACCCCTGTGGATATTCTAAAATTGCAAAAAATAAGATTATCCTCAATTCATCCTCACAAAGGTTGAAATTTTTTTCAAACATCTCATCTGTGTGCTCAGTGGGGGAGTGTGGAACAGCATGATGGAAGAATGACTTCTTATTAGAAATTAACATAACGGAGGGCTGAGGATAGCAGTGAGTGACCCTGGAAACTCCTGGTTTAAATAATTAGTCAAACACTCAACTTACACTAGAGGGGTGTGTGCTTTAAATATTCACTTTGTGTGAGCTCCTGGGTGAGTGTGTGGAGCAGATTAAATTGAACGGTTTGTCTTTCTGTCCATGGTTGAGGTAGAAAGAGGTTTAGCATGTGTGAGTCTGTCAATAGGGTGAACATTCGGTATATGTGCAATCCAGATTTATCCATGTGCTTTAAGCACATGTGCCCAATCTACTTTCATTTTGTGTGTGTGTGTGTGTGTCTTTGTGTGTGCAACTAACAAAACATGTGAAATTGGCAGCGGAATATGCTGTATGAATTAATTAGGCGTGGAGGTGCTACCATCCTAAAGTGAATAATCTGTGGGGAGGATGAATGGGGGAGACAAACAGGCCTGACGAGTGAGTACAGCCAATGATCCACATCAGAGAGAGCGAAGACGAAGCTTCTTCGGACCTACGTTTGATAGATGTAATTCCTACTGATGTACTCTACAGAAAATGAGTCGATTCCAAAATCTGCATTATGAAGTCAAACTTCCTTTGCCAGTTTCTTTTTGTTTTGGTGGGGGAGGGGGAGTGGGGGACTCCCTGTGTCTGTTTGTGTTTAAAAGTTAATTATTTTCAGCTGCGAAGCTTTTGTTCCAGTGTCAAACTTCTTTAGCTCGCTATGCATATGTCATTGTTTCTTCTTAAAATGGAGTGTTTGCACTATAAAAGCAAAGGTCTCACATGGTTTGTGAGTACCGCACGGTGTCTCACTTTCAGGAGGCAGGTGAGGAAGAAAATGTGGACACGTTTTGTTCTTTAATGGTCATACTGTATATATGGGCTACGTTTACAAGTCTTGAGAGGAAACAGAATCCCCAACAGCGGTGCAGCATTACGGCTGTGACCAATGATGAATGTCCTGTCGGGGTGAATTAGAGCCTGAGGCAGCACTACATACACATTTGCCTGGACGACTGCCCTGTGTGTGTGTGTGTGTGTGTGTGTGTGTGTGTGTGTGTGTGTGTGTGTGTGTGTGAGAGAGGTGGTGATGGAAAAAGAGATGGTTAAAAAGGATGTTATGGGAGATTTGGGTGAATATAAAAAGTTAAAGGAAGCCAACACAATAAGGGATGTTGATGGATGAATGACTAACTGAAAAAATGAAACAGTGGTTTTTGTAATTCAGTGGTTGTAGTCCACAAAATAAAGAAAAAACGAATGTAAATCCAAACAAATCAAATAAATTACTCAGCGAGCAAAAGTTACAGATCATTAAGACAAAAACAGAGCCTCAACCAATTATGTCTACATTACTGTGACTAAACTAAACCAAAATCATCTCATCTGAAAACACAAAATAATGAATCATCCTGAAATTAGAGAGACACATGGAGACGGAGACAGGCGTGGTTTCAACAGCGTTTTCTGAACCACATTAATGAGATGAACTTTTTAATATTTACCACCCGAAATGTGCAAAATGTGCGACTTAAAAAATGTAAAGGCATAAACATAAGTTTTCTTTATCACCCAATTTGGTTACACTTTTCTCTAACACACTGAAATGTAGTTGTAAGTCCTTTAGTCTACTTAAAACTACATGATAGCACGCTGTAACATATTCTTATATATTTATGTCGAGCTTATGAATGCTTAATAGCAGGATGACAGTTTTACATCAGATTCTCAGAAATGTAATTCTAAAAGATATCTTGTATAATTGTGTTTCAAGTTTCCCTTTTCCCCACTTCTACGTCTTTCACCTATTAATAGAACTAATACTTTTAATGACTAATTGCCTTAATTATCTTTGTGTATTGATCTGTTTCCACAGCTGTGTGTGTGTGTGTGTGTGTGTCTGTGTGCATGGGTAGAAGTTTACCGCTAAGAAATTGCTCATATAAACCTGCGAGCTGTGAGGAAACCACTGAGTTACAAAGGCTATAAATGCTCTTCCTTTAATGTTGTATGGCTCTGTGTGGTAACAAAACACCAGAACAGATATATGACAGAAACAAAGCCCTGAGACAGCCTTTCAGCAATAGAACATAAAACACACAAAAACAACCTATTCCCACGGTGTGTGTGTGTGCGTGTGTGTGTGTGTGTGTGTGTGTGCGCGTGTACTTTTACATCTAAGCTTTGGATTAAAATTAGGTTTGACTAAGGGTAATGGTGGGAGATTAAGTTGTGATGGTTAAAGTTATACTTAGGGGCTATAGAGAACGCATTAGGAAGTATTGAAGCACACGGTTTTGATGTTGATTCATCATTTGGATATTTCTCTGGTTGTGCCTCTCAGGCTCTGAGGTTTACCTTTGTGATGACTTTACTACATTTAAGCCCATTATAGCCGAATGATCTTGCAGCTAATAACACTCTTTGTCTCCTCTTGGTGAAACATCAACGCTGAGTCACTACCCTTTTCAGTTTTACTCTTTGAAACAGTTTTAACCCTAAACGTGTCACTTTGGAGAATATTATACTATATACTATCTTACTTTGACGGTATGTACAAATGAAATAGTCGGGCCGGTATTCGTACTCTTCAATCATATTATGCATGAACTGCATTGACAGCTGCATGATCATAATCATATTCAGAAAACATTACTTGGTATTTTAGTTGACCTGCAGTCTTGACTGGTGAACTATTTTCAAACTGGTTTGGTGTATGTAGATACTGAGGTTGAATAAATGAGGAACATATGGACACATATGTTTTACACACACATGGTCAATGGATATTACAATAGATCCCGGTCCAAGTATTTATGTTACATACCTGTCAGTGAGTTACACAATTTGCAATAACATTTTTAAACAACATGCTACTTTCTGAACACTTAAGAAAAGAGCGTGGTTTGTCGTTAACCTGATGATTACTGTACATCCGTACTCCATGACGACCGGCTGACGTGACTAAATGTCAACGTTTACTTGTTATATAAGTTTCGCACGAGAAGCGAGCAGCTGGCTCCTCGATTAAAGTCATTAATTTAGTTTGAAATGAAAAAAAAGCCTCTTATATAGCATGTCATGATTCCAGGGTTGTGGAGGTCTTCAAAATGCCAATGTAAATAGAACAGCAGCAGGATGACAGTAGAACTGAACATGTCCTTTTATTTCTCTTTATTTTTTTGCAATTTGAAGAAAATATTTGACAGTAACAGCTCATGTGTATGCTGTATACACACAGAAATGCATGAATACATTCAGCGGGGACCTAATGCACTTCTTCAGCACTTCTTTCAAAAACTTAAAAAGCCTTTTTCATAAGCTCTGTTTGGCATTGACAAGCCTCCTGGATTTAGGGATCAAGACGTGGAAGATAGCTACAATGTTTACCGTGTGTGTGTGTGTGTGTGTGTGCATTTGTGTCTGATGAGCTCAGCAGTTGTTGATTCAGCTAAATGTTTGATCCGAAGAACTCTCTCTGTAGACTCAATCATTAATGAGGCACACACACACACACACACACACACACACACACACACACACACACACACACACACACACACACACACACACACACACGTGAAGTGAAGTTGCGGCTGTGGAATCAGATTCCAAAATACACCCTGCTTCCCTGCCTGTCATATCATACAGTAGAAACGGTAACACCATCTTTCATAGCACAACTGACATGTGATGCCTTTGTGCTGTAGTGTACGCACACACACAGATACACACTCACTCTCATGAAAGCCTCTAAGTGTAAAAAATAAAAGGTGAGGGCTATCAGAGTTCAACAGACAGCCCTCTTGTTTTTAACAGGACCTTGTTAGCTCCTGCCACTTGACTCACCTCGCAGCCAGTGCTTCACTGTAAGCGGTCCACCGCTGCTCACTCTCTATATCCGAGTAAGTGGTATAGAAAAAAACAGAAAAAGTAGGCAGAGGAAGTGGAAGTTGGCCTTGATACAAATGAATCATATATTGTAAGTAATGCATGCACACCACTTTATGGGCAGTATTTCATGACAAACATTTTACCTTTTCACCTTTGGTTAAACTTTCAACATTGAGTTAAAAGTGGTTTAGTTTGGAACAAAAGCTGTACGTTTTCATCCACTCAATAAAATAGTTAATATCATTAATATATGATCGTATATCTGATAACAGTCTTAGATCTTAAGGGGAGTTATGTTCTCATTCAAACATTGATATAATTGAGACAGGTAATAAGAGCGTTCAACGCACTGGGGTTGTCTTGTGAAACAGAGGTATACAATTGTATATCATCTGCATAAGAGTGGCATTTTGCACTTCACTGACTAATAATGTTTCCCAGAGGAAGCAGTTATGAAGACAATTGAATATGGCTCAGAATGCTCATTAACTCTTGGAACACTGAGGTCATTTTCAGTCGATTTTCTCGATTTGACATAATTTCTTAAATTCACCTTTTAAGGCACTTGCATACAAGATACATATCCATGTTTTACATCATAAATTGCAGAACAATCTCAGCTTTTTATAATGAGGTGTGAATACAAAACTTTGAAATGATAATGTAAACAGACTACGTGCATACCTGCGTTACGCCAGACTCGAGCAGAAAGGGACCAGCTAAATGTGCTCACTCTGCTAGCGTAAATATGCTATTGCAACACAAAGTTTAGTATCTAAATACACATACCCATCTTCAAATGGATCCATTCTGTCTACATATTCCTCTTGGTCGCAGGAGTCAAAGCCTTCAGGGTCATCCTCGTCCTCGTCGGCAAGATCGGTGCCACAGCTTCCTCCGTAGTAGCTAAAGTGCGTCCTTTGCCATAATACCTCTCTTCTTTATGAGTGAAAACGCCAGCCTGTTTTCAGAGCTCAGCTGTGTAGTTACATGCTTGTTGTTTGGGACTTTCTTGAGTGTTCATTGATTCGTTGATTTAACCAAATGTTGATGGACATATGGTTCAACAAATCACAGAGAAGGATTTCGTCTGACTAGAACTTTTTTTAGCCTGCGTCATATGACACGCCGATGCCCCTAACTCTTGCCTGATGTTGTTAAAATGTTGCAGGGCTCAGGCTGCGGAAGAAGGGAGTCTCCTCTGTCAGCCAGACATAACATTATATTTCTACGATGTATTATCGCGATGCTATGAATATTTTAGAAACGTAGAGTGTCCGCGGTACCCGTGGACATAGGGTTAACCCTCTGGGGTCTAGCGTATCGCCGGCGTGATATACATAGTTTAATTTAAAAACAAATCATATCTCCGCGAAAATACGGCGCAGAATAAATAATCCGCTACTGTTAGAACCGCCAAACTCTGCAGTTTCCGGCCCCTCCTCTGTGTGCTTCTGTGAGCCTGTAACAGAAGCTGACACTTCTTTCACCGTGATTAGTCAATTCAGGTGTCCGTCAAAAAATGTTGTGACTACCTATGAACACTCAGGAAATCCCTAAGGACCTCCCCACCCAGCTACGCTACAAAGGACCTAGGATACAATAACCTACACACCTGAGGTTTATATATACATGCTGTAGTTTACAGTCAGACAGAAGCTAGAGATCATGGAGAGAACACAGTTCACAACAGAGGAGGACGTTGCAGCAATTTTGTCCAGCAGCGATGAGGACGGAGGAGCGTCAGACAGGCCCTGAAGGCTTCGACTCCTGCGAGAGGAATATGCTGAGAGAAGGGATCCACTGGAAGATGGGTACGTGTATTTACTAACTCAACTTTGTTTTAGCATATTTACGCTAGCACAGTGAGCACATTTAGCTGGTCCCGATCCCTTCGGTGGTTTCCCCCGGTGCCCGAGTCTGATTCTGAGACGGATTCTCTAGCAGGGAGCTAGTGCTAGCTCTGCGAGCTAACGGGAGATAGCTTGCTACAGCGGGGACACCACTGGAGGTAGTATCAGCTTATTACCCAACTGCATCGTCAATATCACTTAGTACCAACTAGTGCTGAACTTCGTTACGTGTTTGTAAGACGTAATGCTAACTATCGGTATGTGTTTACATTAGCAATGTGCTAACATGCTAACGTACCGTTTAGCTCGTGCCCGGAGCTCTGTTACTGTTTTGGTGTGTAATCGTAACTTTCTTTCATTGAACTTAGTACTGACTAGTAGTCATTTATTTTACAGAGAGGACGCACAGCTGTCAGGGTCCAGTGGACAACATGCAGCTTCGCTACAGCCACCTGCACCTATGCTGTCGACGTGGAAGACTGAAGGCCTGGACCCTGTTTACCAGGTATGTACACAGCTTAGCTACACATGTACACCTGTTGAACTGTTGAAACTACTAACTAGTAGTCATTTATTTTACAGAGAGGATGCACCACCACCAGCCCCTCTAGCACAGCCATCCCCACCAGCCCGGTCTGTTTTCTATTTCTGAACATGTATATGTGTAAATATTTTTTTATTCATGAATAATACATATTTTATTTGAAAACAAAACATGTTGTGATGGTAATTTTTCATTTGCACACACCCCATGAAGCTTTATCTGCAGTATGAAGTCATTTCTCAGTCCCATTTCTATCATTTTGGTGAAAGGTGTGACAGGCCACATTTCTGCTCAAAAAACGCTAATATTTTTTTGGGTTTCAGACATTTATTTACATGTAACTACCATTTTATGTATATATTTCACTGCTTTTGTGAACCTAATACCTTTGGTAAACCAACTTCTAGCACCAAAACGTTTTGTCAACATGAGTAAAGGTATGTTTTCACAAGATATATGAAGATTTTTTTTTAAATTGAACTTTAATTTTTCAGCTTTAGATTCATATTATCACTTTACACTTTTGCCTTATGACAATTGTTATGTATGACAATAGCTGAGATTGTTCTGCAATTTTAGATGCAACACATGGGTATGTATCTTATATGCAAGTGCCTTAAAAGGAGAACTTAAGAAATTATGTAAAATCGAGAAAAAGGCTAAGACCCTATAGGGTTAAGGGACACCATAAGCAGGGGAGGGCTGGGTAGTTATCACAAGCAATAATTTACATTTTTATATATGTTTCAACTCACTATTTCACACTGTCTGCACATAGGCACAACTAACAAACACTTATACAGTGATGTACTGCCAGTTTCCCTGTCACTTATGCAGCACTAGTGGGTACATTGACGTTTTGTTTAAAATATATTGTAGATGTTAAAATGATAATACAAATCTGCAAAAGAGTATTACTAAAGTATGAGTCATGAAAGTAATGCAATTTTCCAAGTTGTGCTGGCGACGAGTGGGATCATTTACATTTTCAATTTAATTAGTTTAAAACAGCAATAAATTAGATAGTAATATATTCATATGCAGGACAATGTTCACTTGATTAAAGTCATATTTCTAACAATGGTTTAAAATGTCTTTAGAAAGTAGGGAGAACACAGTGAAATAATAAATAAAGAAAAGAGAGAAAGAACGGAAGCTATTAGAAGTGTACAATAAAGTGTCAGCTTCAAGTACTGTCTAATTGAGGACTTTCATTCCACTTGAAATAACCACCATTTATGAAATGTGACACCTGTTGTAACAATGTGATTGCAAACATAAAAGTCACCCATTCATAATCTATGCCTGATTGAATAACCCCCCCCGTTGAGCTCTGGGAAGCCTTTTTCTTTTTTGGAGAAAGTTCTGAGGAGATACCCTCATCAGTGTTTGAATTGTTGGATATCACAGTACCTTTGATTTATATATTGTGGAAATCACAAATTTAAGAGTAAATTGTTATTCATCTTACTGATGATATAACAGCTGTCAGCAATGGATGTATTTGCCACTACATCTATGCTTTTGTGTTTCGCTTGTTTGCATATAAGGCTCTTATTTTTTTGTCGGTGGGGATTTCTATATTATTTTTGTACCTTTTAGTTAATGTTATTTGGGATCTTATGCTCACAGTATGCATTTGCAAGCTATTATGGATCTGACCGTGCTCTAAATTCAAATGTGTTCTCCTCTTTGATCACTTTACTGAACTATGTCACTCATAGACTGTATATATGAAGGTGACGCAGTCTCCGTGACATCACCCATTGGTTTGTGGACTACGGTTTTGAAGCCTAGAGTTCGGCATTTTAACCATCGCCATCTTGATTTTTTTTAAACCAGAAGTGACATGGAGGGTGGAACTAAATACAAATAAAAGAATTACTGCCCCATGAGGTAAAAAAAACTCTGGTTCCTGCTTTGCAGTGCGAGACTCCAATACTGATCAGACAGGTCAACACTAAGCATCTAGAAAGCACCCACCCCTCACACACAGGCATACACATATACAGCATTCATTATTTGTCTAAGGAATAATTTCATGCCTTACCCACCTCGCCGTTTATCTCATCTTAATAAGAACAATTTGATTTTGTGTCTCAGTCCCAACTCATCAAATGCAGATGGTTGGTCAGCTTTTTTGGTCAACCAACTTCAATGTAAACCCACCTGTTTCAATACTTGACGGTCAGTGCAACTGACTTCGTATAAAGTGTGAGTTTGTCCACACTGGGCAGGTGGGAGGGGAGGTCGATGGGTCAAACAAGCACAGGACTTTCATCCAGAAGACTGCTGTTTTTGCCCTGTGCAAAACTAAAGGTAAGCATCTACATTCTGTCACATCAGCCATTAGTTATGTGAGTTGTTAGTGTCATTAATCTTGTAATTTAAGTGAGTCACTAGTAACGTGACTCGTAAATCATTGGCAGTCACGTGAGTCATCATAGTTAGAAGCTTTGGGCCATCGTCCAATGGTCGGTATTTGATGAGTTGGAAGTGAGATAGTTTTTTCCTCTCAGATTATCTGTTTGCCTGTATGCTTCTGTGGATCTGCACTAAAATGCACATTCAAATTTAGCGACATAGAGAGAACATGCAAACTCTATACATGAGAAACTCAGCCAGCTGGATTGGATTCAATCACAGTTTCCATGATGCAATCCACCAAGCCATCCAGATTAAAATATAAATCTACAAACTATGCATCGTCAATAAGACAATGAGACTGTGCTTGAATTATGCTAACTTTTCCTACTTTTCTGCCTCAAATACCTCTACATAGACTTGTTTTTCTACAGTATGTCCTCTGATGTGAAAAGCAGCTCATAGCATTCTGTCAAAGTCATCTTTCTCCACACACTCCTGTTCACATTCACTTTTTCTACTATATCAAATAACTAATGGAATTACATAAGGACAGTGGAAAGCCAACACGCTCAATTTTAGAGCGATAAGACATTCTCATTCAAAGATTATTCATTATTTCTCACTTGCTTTTAGTCTACCAAAAAAAAATACTTTCCCCATGAAAAATGTCCTGGGTTGGAGAATGTATGAAGAAATAAGAGAAACAAAAAGGGATTCATTTTGGGGCACTGGTTTCTCCAATATAACAATTGTGAGTGTAAAACTGTTGTTTTGTGTGATAATTATGTAGGTTTCATGTTATTTATTTTTTATTTAGCTTTCATCTTCACTCCGCTCAACTTTGTCATCTCTTTTTCTGGCTCTACACAAACAATACGATGATACCTTCACATTTTAATCTCCGTTTTCTTTTTTCTTTCTGCATCTAACTATAAAGCAAGACTTGTTTGTCTGTGTGTTCATCGCATATCTTGAGAACCTCCCATCTGATCTACTATTGCTGGAGTGCTTTGTCGAATTTAGTGCAATTTTAGACATGTAACATGTTCAATATTAATAAACTTCGAATAAATAAGCAAAGGGCTCTCTTGACAGCAGAGGGGGTGGACCTTCAGGGCTCTGCAGTCCAGCATGTCATCCACAGCTGTGGCTGGATCTTTGATATAGCCTGCTTACGCATGTCAATGCTGGATGACATTACAAACCAAACTTTTATTCACTTCCCTCGAGTCAATAAGCATATGTGGATTGTTGAAAGGTGCAGTGCCACTCTGCCATTGTAACTCGAAATGTGTAATATTTTACTATACTAACTTCACTGCCGGCAAAATACCACCACTCATTTAATCCATGCTCTACTTTATACCAGTGATGGTTATGTTGAAAAAGTGACTAATCCGTGTATTTGGATATACCTGCTATTTCAGCAATGTTGTCATCAGTACTACTGACAAGACATGGCTGTGATTTTCTCATTAATACTAATTTATAGCACTTATAAGTTCATCACCAGAAAAATATCTCTGCTAATTAAATCCATACTTTACTCTATAACCACAGTAGTTGTGTCAAAACAAGAGAGGAATACGTCAATTTGGAAATTACCTCTTTTTGTTTCTTCTTTGGAAGCCAACCCAGCTGCAGCCTTGTGGCTAACGGGTACTTCTGTCCAAAAGGCCTCCTTGTTCAGCCTGACGGTGTCCTTCTCCGCTGATGACCACCTGCAGGTTTTTCGGCGGCGGCCACAACAGGCATAGATGACATTCTGACCTCCACTCCAAGCAGATTCCAACAATGGAGGCTTTGAACATGGCAACTCAGATTATATGTCACCAGCCTCCGCCAGGTTGCACAAAATATTCTTCCGGAAGTCGGAGTTGAAGACTTGACAGACAGGAGCCTCAGCCAGATGTTCCCAGCTCACCATCACTACACGTTTGGGTTTACCAGTATAATATTCACAATATTGTAAATTATAGTTTGACAATACATATCAGTGTTTCCCCTAGGTTTGCGGCTTCAGGGGGATGGGGGATGGCGGCGACGGCACCGACACTTAAAGCAGTGGTTCTCCAACTTGTTCTGTAAATAACATCATTTTGTGACTCCATCTTTACTCTTATAAATAACAGTAAAGAAAACAATAAAGAAAATTGCAATTACGTTCAAGTAAACCAGATTGCTCCATCAGACCAAAAAAAATAAAGAAATGCAATCACTTAGAACAGTGGTTCTCAACTGGTCTGGCTCCGGGACCCACTATCACCCCTGAATGACAAGCCGCGACATTCTCAACTTCTCCAATGTATTTAATGAAAAGATGGTGCAGTTTGAACCTGAGATAGTACAGAATATGTATGCTAACACAAAAACAAGTTTAATAACCAAAACGAGCAGCTGGTGGCGATGATAGAGAGGGAACTATTCCCTTTTACACTCAATTAGCTGCATTTTAATTAAAAAACTAAAACTGCATCTTCAGGACACGAGGTATTACAACATATATAACAATTCAGAATCTTCAGCTATTTTTAAACAGACTCAACAGCTTTCATGCACAAACAGTCCAACAAGTAGTTTCAAAAAGACTGAAATGACCTAACTTTAACTGAGAACACACACTCACCGAATCTATGACAAACACTTTACTGTGGAACACGTCACTGTGTTGAGCAGCTTTTCCACTAACTCAAAATAAATTAAACAAAAGTGGAATTCAAAAGTATTCATATATACAACATTAACTTCTCTTGTGATTACCTCATCAGTAGGTAAATACTGAAAAACATTGTGCTTTACAGAAAATTAAGCAGCACTCAATTCTCCTCCCAACCCCAGAGTTTTTTCCTGTCATGCAGGCAGCGCCATCAGTTGTCAATGTTATATTCAGTAGGCTGTTTAATTTAATTATCCTAAAAACCCAGAGTCTCCCTCATATCAGGATGGTTTGACCCAACCTGGCCCATGCTGCTAAAAACATGGAGGGACAAGTGCAAAACCAGTTGAAACCAGAGCTGGCAAAATAACAACACTCCACTGCATAAAAAGTCCTTTCAAAATAAAACCACAGGATGAAAAAAAAAAAAAAAGACATTTTTTTTTTTCCCAGGCAAAGGCCTGTGACCCACTGAAAACGGGTCCGCGACCCACTAGTGGTTCGCGACCCACCAGTTGAGAATCACTGACTTAGAACAGGGGTGTCCATTGGCCCGCGGCAGATTAAAAAAATATGATGGAGAGAAAGCCAAGCAAACAGCAGCTAACCTGCTTGCTCAACAATCGTATTTTTACTGAAGAGTATTCATAAAAATCCCGAGTGGTCATGAGAAGTGAAGGTCCAGGATTCGATAAGTTATAATTAAAAAGTATTTAATAAAAGAATGATCACAAAAACAGCTTATGCATGTCGATCGGGTCCCTCCTTCCTCAGCGGACTCTACTGACCCGCACGTCCGCTTCGCTCGCGTCACCGGAGAGAGAGACCCTCCTCTACCGCGCGTGGGTTAGTTCATACTATCACACACGGAGCTTAAAACCCTTCCTACTGGTTAAAAGTCCTACTTTCACACCTTTTCCAACAAACTCCATGTTCACTGGCCTGCAGCTTCAGGGGCGGAGCTAGTCTTCTTCCTCAGACCGGGTTGTCTGCTGCTTCATAAAGTCAATGTTCAGCTCCGCCACCTCAGGCGAACAAGAGACCTACACTTCCGTCTAATAAAACAGTCCACTGGCATCCACATGCACTATGCAAACGTTGTTTTAAAATCCATTCACACATTAATCATTAATAAAAACAGTAACCTTCATACGCATACAATTACACCTTATTCATAATAATATCCCTTATTAATTATCATATTTCATGCATTTGTAATGTACACAATAAACCTTACACTGTACAAGTCCAATTGTGACAAACTAAGCTTAAAAAACACTACATTACCGTCCGAACAAACCACGAGAAAATGCCCCACTAACAGCTACGAGGTCGCTCAGCTCACAGCACGACACTGAAACCTCTCAAATGAGACTTCATAACACAGAGCAGAAGACTTGTCAGCTAACTTAAAGGGGAGCTTAACACGGACCTCCTCTCTCACTCTGAGGTGCTATACCGTTATATTAGGGCACCCCATCCCCCTAATATAATGGTAGGGGAAACACTGCATTTGACAAACGTTAACAGTATACATTTGCGTGTGTGAGACCATCATGATACATTCAGACATTGATGTACAATTCATTAAATGTGGCCCAATCAAGCCTGAGAGAGTTAAACCTGTGGGGTTGGGAACAAGCATGAAACTAAATTTGAAATGCAAAAGCTTATTTTGCCTGATGATTTGCATGCAATGGTGGTCAGCGGACCCAGTGGTTAGAAAGATCGTCCTCTAACTCATGTGCCTGATGTGTCACTAAGCATCTATCATGAACACTGTTCTGAATAACTTCTAGCCATGGGGGACTGGAGGAGAGCAAAAAGGCAAGGATCCATTAAGTATATATTACATATAGTAATTATTTTAAACATTAGGGAGGAATCATTAAAATGTCATTGCCATCTCCATGCTCTCCATGTTTATCCTCATCTTTATCATCATCAGCATAATCAGCTGATATCATCATTGTCACTCTTGCCAACTCTATCACTATGGTAACGACTTGCAGAGATGCAGGGTGTCAGACATCATGACTCCCTTTCTCTACCTTACCACACATCGTTATGACATACTAAACAATGTAACAATGTGACAGCAATATTTACCATTTGTAGCAAATGTGACATGATTTCCCACATGCACTAGGACCATGACAAACTCCTAACAGAAGTTCCGATAGCAGAGCAATCCATACGACTGGTTTAAACAGAGAAGTATGACAGTTATGTGTGTATGTGCTGGCACACTGTGATACACAAGTGGACTCTGTATTCATCATAGTTACTGAATCAGTTCAGTGCAAGAGCAGCAAGAAACTGAGTAGTGGAATCATTATTTTGACACTTATGAACACCTTCCACACACACACACTCACAATCGCACACACTCATATTCATACAAGCACAAAACCCAGAATAGACACAGATAAAATAGCATAAAACACTCTTTAGTTTAACATGCTTCTTGCATTCCTCACAGTCAAGTTAACATCAAATGAATTCCTTCCTTTGGAGTATATGTACATCCTACACACACAAATAAGTGCACAAATACACACCCAACAGTTGAGTTCATCTCATACACACACAACCAGAGGCCATAGTTCCTAACCTCGTCACAGCCTGCTAGAGCAGCACATCGATCAATGTCCCCATAAAGACAATGAGGATGGGAAGGAGAGAAGCGGAGAGCAGGACAACAAAGGGAGGACAGGAGAGGTTTACAAACTACGATAGAAACGTACTGTAAGTTTCACCTCTTCTATGATCAGAGGGCAATTGTATGCAGACATTGAATTTCAATACATCCTCTGGCTGTCCTGGAATTTGACCTCATGACCAAGTATAAATGAAAGAAAATAACAAAGGAGACATCAGCTCCAGAAGCTTAACAGTGTATGTCTATCTATACAAGTAAATACTGATTCCTTTTGTGACTTTGTAATGTGTACTGTAGCACTGACCACAATAATCCTCTGCCTTTAGGTCATAGTGACATGATGAGTATTTGATAAGAAATACATAGTATGAATGAGAGAATGCAATTGGGGTGGAAGGCACGGAAACTACATGTTGGAGAGACCACATTAGTGCCAAAAATGAAGAAAGATGATAGGAGAGAAAAACATGTTAGCAGGAAAAAAGACAGCACAAGAGCAGAAGAAAAGAGAGAAAGTTGAGTGAAAATAGCGGAGGAAAAAAAAAAGTTGGTTTTGCTAGAATGTCGAGCAGTGGAGTATTTAAGCTCAGGGCAAAAAGGAAAATGAACAGTGTGCAGGGGAGAAACATGGCCTTTCAAAGAGTAGGTGTTTCCAAACCTAAAGTTTGGGGACAAGTGAGCTGCCACCTGAGTAAATGGTGTTAAAACACTTCCTTGCCCTACAGATGGTTGCTAGTGTTCAGACACAGAGTGTACTAAAAGGCCTATTTGTTAAAGTTTTTGACACCGAAATTGGACTTTGAAGTGCTCTGCGGGTATTGAGAAAATTGGAGACAGCAGAGAGACTTTGTGAAGAAAGGATGGTTAAAGAAGTAGAGTAAGAGGATGAAGGAGTGGGATGAGGAAAAGAAATCAAGTGAGTTGACAGGGTTCATTTGCCAATAGTTGGAGATAGGTACGCAGGCACATGGGGAAGAGGTGAATAAATCAAACAGGGACGCAGAACAGATTGGCGGTAAGTGCAGAAGAGTAAACTCGATGAAGAAAAGTCAAGTCGGATGCTTTAACTGAGGATAAGTTATGATATAAAACAAAATGCAAATATGAGAAACAGTATTTGAAAATACTGCAACATGGCGAGGGAAAGAGGAGCCGAGCAGAGGAGAAAAGAAGAACATGTCCCTGCAGTCAAAAACAAATGTGTTGTCAAATTAGATTATCATTATCACACTCATTAAACTGTCATTAAGAGCATCACAAACACAGATGCCACTGTATTTGTTTCACTCATGTTCCCTTTCTACTACATTGTGTCCTGAGCATGTCATTTCTGTAAAGAACCCAATCAGATGACCTCCTGGAAGCTAAAGCACATGAAGCTTTGAAACTATTAATGGCAAATTGTCTATTTGTAGATTTATCAACAATAGAGATTACAATGACTTGTGACAATGGGTTGCAGAAGATGGGCCAAAAAGCAGGCGACAAAACAGGGCAGACTATGTAAAAGTTCAGTTAAGTGAAGACGAGTCAGGTAGGATTCGTTTGAACTCTTTGGAACTCGAGGCAATGTAGGAGGTCTGACCGATTTGAAGGAAATAGAAAAGACCACAAAGGAGTCAAATGCCATCAACACCAAGCAAGCTGAACCTGCAATCTGAAGGGGAAAAGACCAGAAACTTTCAGAAAAACAGGATACTGTTCAGGGGAAGAAATACAGGAGCTCAGGAATGTATATATATATATAACAAGTCAGGGGATCTTGGCCAGAGAGAGTTGTTTTCCCGAGCTTTGAACTGAGAGTCACAAGCTTGGGTGAAACTAACAGGCTCAAGCTGACAACTGAGAGAAATACACTCGGGTGGAGAACTCAGAGACACGGTCTTGGTGAGAGACTCACTCAGGAGAGAGACAAGGAGGGCAGGGTCAGGAGGAACACCCAAGTCACTAGATCCAGGCACAGTCAAATCCAGGGCAGAGAAATCATGTACAGGAACTATGAGGAATCAGACCGCTGGAGAAAGAAAAGCTCAAATGAACAGGCTGAACATAGCACTAGCTGACTGAGAAGAACCCGAAAACATTTACGTAAAATTTAACCGATATATACTGTGTACCGTAAAAGTTGGGTTACAAGCCGCTTCTACCTCCGGTGGGTGTCCCCGCTGTAAAGCTAGCTGCTGCTACTGGCAGCTGCTGCTGCTACTGCCCGCGTCCCCTCTGCCCGAGTCGGGTGTCGAGCCGGGTCTGGTCCCGCTACCTTCGGTGGTTGTCTAGGGAGCTAGCGGAGAGCTAGCAGGAGCGCTAGCTGGCTACAGTGGGGAGCTAACGGGGACACTGACGAAGGTAGTAGCGGCTTGTAACCCGACTTTTACGGTATATATATATTTTGTGCTCCTCTGCATCTGACACTAAATCACAGTTGCACTGTTTAGCATCTGTGTTCAACTCACCGGTTTGCAACTAACTCCAACATACCTTTGTCCTTAGTACAAACTCGAGCAACTGACATTGTACTATTATCTATTACTATACTATACTATGATACTATTACCATATTTGTATTATTATTATTATTATTATTATTATATTACTTATTATTATAGTTAATATTTATATTATATATTTATAAATATATATATTTATATAATTATTATATTAATTATCATTATTATTATTATATTTTTTTGTGCAATACTGTTATATCTTTTATCTATTTTATTTATTTTTTACGTTAAGTTTATTCTAATTCTGTGTGTTAGGAGGACCCAGCAAAATAAGCATTTCATTGTAGAGAATAACTAATTATAATTATGAGAAAGGTCGCAGGGTATTTTGGTGCATAGATAATTTATGAATTGTCGATGTGCTTGACTTGTTATCTGTGCATATGACAGTAAAAACATCTTGAATCTTGAATCTTGTACAAAATGCATCAAACACAGGACTTTCATCCTGGAGGAAACTGGTGTTCATGTCACATTTGAAACGAAGGGTAAACAATTCAGTTCGACAATTTGCCACAAGAGTCGTTAGTGTTATTAGTAACGTGAGTCAACAGTCATGGGACTGGTCAACCACGCTCTTTTTCTACAACTGACAAAGTGTTTTTGTCACCTAAGCTTCCTGTGAAGACAGAAGTTCATTTTAGAAAGATACTCTGTATGTAACAAGCGTATATTGATACGCTGTCTCTGACAGGTCCAAAACTGATGCTATGGGAGTACTTAGAGCGCCATGGTTTGAAGCTTAGGAGCAGTGACCAAGCTGCGGTATTTGAGCCATCGTGGGCGAGAATGAGCAGATAAGACAAGATTGAGCAGACCTGTAAGGTAATATAATTCAGCACCTTCCTAGATTTGCAATGTATTCTAGAAGTTGTCCATCTATCACATATCACATATGTTAAGTAGGGTGACCAGACGTCCTCTTTTTCCCGGACATGTCCTCTTTTCGAGACCTAAAAAAAGCGTCCGGCAGGGATTCCAAAAACGTCCGGGATTTTGCTACGTCGGGGAAAATAGTTATTACCCCCTTACAAGTTTTGGAAATGGTACGTCCGGGATTTTGCTACATCCGGGAAAATAGTTATTACCCCCTTACAAGTTTTGGAAATGGTATCTCCCTCACGTCCCCCCCCCCCCCCCGAGACGAAGTGTCCTCTTTTTCACAAACTCAAATCTGGTCACCCTATGTTAAGGGAGCTGGGAAGAGATCATGCAGAGGAAAACAATCAGGGACTCCATCTGTCAGAATGAGCCACTTTCTCTCCACATCCACTTACTGTCCTCGAACCAGAGCACACATACTAAGTGATCATGACAGCACTTAAGCCCAGCAGGAATGTGCTTTCTCGCTCCGCTGCTTTGGCCATATTGTAGATGAGGAGTTGGAGTGACTTCAGATTTTTAGGAAGGAGTCAAGGAGGAGCGGCAGTGTAAAATGATCCTTCACCTACCCCCCGCCTAAGCAATGGGCCCAGGTTCAGCTCACTTCTGCTTTTCTAAATAAATTATACTACCTGCTAAATCAGGCTCTTACGCAACAACACCCAGGTTACTTTGTCCTATCTCTTTGTCGTTATTCCTCCCCCTTATACCGTCATTCAGTGTGTTCCATGTGTCAGTTTCTCCACCATTTTGCATCCCCCCCCACCCTCACACACACCCCCACCCTTCTCACTAGCTGGAAAATAACTGGCGAGGTGTATGTAGAGGTGTGGTGCTAGTGCCATCTTTTGACTAAACAGAGGTTGTGATGGTGCCAGAGTGCAGACAAGAGCTTGCTCCACATCTCCAGAGAAGAAATAAGAGGGTCGTCATTCAAGAGGCTCCCTGCAACCTGTAATACACAAATAAGTCTTCTTCTTGGATTGACTAAACTTCAGAGAAACAGTTGAAGAAAACCTCTCACTCTGGTTTCCTTTTTGCTCTTCAGAGGACCAGAAGGATTAAATGGCTCAAGAGGATGGGTGTCCGTTCTCTCGTTCTCTCGTTCTCTCGTTCTCTCTCTCTCTCTCTCTCTTATTCTCTTTTCTTCTCCATTCTCCTTCTTTCTCCCCCCCCCACCACCATTCCTTTTGGGTTCTTGTTTGCTCTGACTTAAAAATATTGTTGTCGTTTGGTTTGTTGTGACATTGATTTTCTCCTCAGAAGATTCAGTGGTCTGCTCAGCTGCACATCAAGGGAGACAAAATGTGTTTCAAAACATTTCCCCTCACAGCAAATGTCATTGTTATTCAACCCTGATGCAAGGAAAGAAGAATTCCCCACAAACTTTTAACTTTAAGCATCCACACATAAACACACGCGCGCACACACACACACACACACACACACACACCTCTTGTCTCAACACAGGATGTGGTGATAGTAACCGTAACAGTGCATTAAAAATGTTTGCATAAATTCTCCATTCATATTATGCCCACTAGTGCGGGTAATTGAGATTGTGTTGCGACGTATGAGGAGGAATACAACTGCTGTTGTCCCTGTTTAGCTCAGTGATCTATATTGAGTGGAAATGCTGAGATAACACCCATTTGTTTTAACGAAGGCTCATAACACTTAAAAAAAACACCAATTTGTTTTACTTTGCTTGCAATATTTCTATCCATTTATAGTCACACCCAAAAGCTATCAAAACTGAACCTTTGTAATTTGTGATACCTAAATGTAGCAGACACACAGAGTATATACTGTATACTGTTAGTGGCAGTATCATGGATGGTGTATTATAAGATCATTGATTTATTAGGTGTCTTCAGGTTCTAATCAAATCTTGCTGTTAACCCCACGTCTACCTTTGCTCATTGTGATGGGACAAACCTGGAAGAAGTGGCTGGCACAGCATTATTAAACTATTTAAAATGTTCATGTGGCCTTCACAGTGTAACTAGTGTGTTGGGAAGATATCTGAATCCCCGAGCCATGCCTGTGCTTACCAAAATAAAGGTTGTTGTTAATCACAGAAGTAAAACAGAAGAAGGGCTAGACTTACAATGCAATTCATTGTATAATACTGTTGTCATTTTTACAAAAGAATCAATCACTTCTGATGAAATTAGACAGATTTTTATCTCACAGCCACAAGCACATATGGTTGTCAGATGTTGTACATCTCGAGAGAAAATAAAACCCGTCTTAAGTCACGGAGAACGTATTTCTTAGATACAAAATAAGACACCAAGACACGCTCATCCACACAAAGGTTCTTAATTCACTTTTCATGTTGTAGAGTAACATTAAAAGTTAATGGAAAGGACCACAGAATTATAGTAAAGTGATGACGTATACAGTGCATGTGTATGCAAATAGGCTAGTAAGACGACTTTGTTCTCATTGTAGCGAAGTTGCCTTTCCATAGCGTTTGGATTACAGTATGGTCCAAAGGTCAGACCACCACCAAAGGCGATAAGTGGGAATCATGGTCTCATCGCGTTCTCTCGGACTGCCTATCCCTCCACCTCTCTCCAGTTAAATATCGTATATTCATGGTATATTTGTGGCCTAGCCTACTAACGGTTTTAGGAAACTATTATCAGATCATCTGCAAGTCAACCAGATAGGACGCTTCCTTTACTGCCTCTAGTTAGGTCTGTGAAAAACACATTTTTAGTTCCTTCGATTTTTTCCCAGTTTGCAAGGTATTGTTGATTGATGCCCATGCATTCCGTCTCTTTGACCCCTGAGCCGTAGATGTGTCCCCCAAGTTATCTGAAGAAAGGATAGCTAAATGCCAGCCCTATATCATATTCACATTCCCTGTCCAGTGTATCCTTGAACAACACAAAACAAACAAATGGGAGGAAACCACACCTCCTTGAGGCACAACTGACGCCACATCAATCCAAGACCTTCGTATGCCATCACCCTTTGTTTCCTTGGTGTGATAAAGCTAGTCAATCGACTTAGGGCAGAGTGTATTCAATTCAGCCTCACAAAGCCAGGTATGGATTGCCGTTACTAGTGCTGTCTTGAGGTAAATAGACATACAGATTTTTCCTCTGAGTGAGGACACTGACCATGAGCCTTGTCACTTGAAATCTCTCCATCATGGCAAACATTTTCTTGTAATCACGACTTTGGAAGAAAGCATTTAGAAAAAGTCCAACACAGATATGAAATATTTCCACCCTGAAATGTATGTCTACATTGAGGGCAAACTAGTGGAAAATGACCAGGCATGCTTCTTTGTTTCATAGGTCGTTAAACCACACTGGAGCCACAGGGCGATGGGGCTGCATAAAAGGTCCATGGAAGATGATGAAGAGCCTTTGCTGTTAGTTTTTCGGGAGTAGATGGGGTAAATCCACACTCCCACTGTTCCTCTTTTATTACAATAACTAATTTTAATGAAAACATTGATAATCTTTCACTGATGATTCATCTGGGAATATTGAAAGAAGACATTACTTCTAATTATGGTAGTTAAAAGGACACAAACAGCATGAAGTCTAACCAGATTTATCTCCAGTGTCAAAAAAGTTCTGGCTCGACACATTATCGTTCAGGTATGGGGGAGAAAAACACTCTGGATTGTTCGTATTTCTGTATCACAATCGTCTCGTGGATGATGTATTTCAACACATATTTGAATAGGGATACCAGCTTCTTTTAGGCTAAGGTTATCTCTTTGCCTCATTCTTGTGAATTTGTTGTCATCATTTGTCATATGCTTGGTTCTGATAATAGCTCACAAAGCACCACTATTCACATCTCAATGCCTTTTACATTGACTTACACACAAATGTAAATGATTACAAATACCTGCATGCAACCACATGATAGTATGCGTTTTGCTCTGTATGTAGCCAGCTCTGTATGTAGCCACACATGAATACATATACAAACACAAATATCATACTACAACAGCACTGAATGTGGTAATTAACACATGTATTAATATAAGGACTATAGTGTCATACATGAAAAAACCTGTATCTTTATTTTCTCTGAGGTTAAACTGCCTTAACACTGACAAATGCATAATTCTACAACAATCAATACACAATTGCACGTTACTGAGGCCACATATGCTTTAATATTTCAACAATGGCTCGGTAAGCTATTGTGTATTGATTGTATAAGAGTGAAATGATAGTCACAGTATTTAGTTTGTTCTAGAACAACTCTACAACTCCACAACTCTGTTTTTAAGTCAGACTGTGAATAAGTGACATTGTGTAGAATTATATTTTTCTGTAAAAAAGGAAGATTTGTAACACAGGTTTATTGTGCCATCCCGAGTGATTGACTTGGTTTTCTTAATGGCTGGTCCGACCCTGAAAACACACACAAAAGTGAAGGTTAACCCCATGTGTCAAGAGTGGAGCAATCGATCTGTCCGCTCAGTGGCACTTCCCCTATTACATCGACTTCGCCCTCAGGGTCAACGAAGACAATAAACACTTTTATGCGCTAAACATGCTCCAGACAAATATTGTCACACACAAGTAAATATGTACACCTTGTTGAGCACACTCACATCGACACAAACAGGCAAATACGCACACTGACTTGAATAGTCAGACATACATGATCGGGCCATTGCTGGTGACAATTGGATTTCTGGGAAGGTTGCGGTTGCACAAATTCAATTAAAGCTCATGAGGTGTCAGAGTTGAGGTAACTGATTGTTTCCTTTTGTTTGACTGAAAATAAAGTCGACGGGTTAGAAAGAAAGTTTCTTCGCCTGGTTTATTCGTTCCTGTGTAAGTCAATGCCAAATGATTTCTTCATTAGTTCTCTTTGTCATGGATGTCTCATGCATTCATGGACATTAGCTGAGGCTGTGAGCGCTGTAGCTGGTGGCTTGCCTGTCAGAAATAAACAGGGGCAGACAACACTGAGTTAACCAGAACATTAAAAACCACAACAGCTCTAAAAAGGTAACTAGGTGCTTGTCCTTTTCTCTGGCAGTCGCTGCTCATTCAGTACCCTAGTTGATGAGATCACTTACCGGCTGAACAGAAATAGGCAGCAAGCATCAGCATTAGCTTAAATCCTGTTTCACCTTGGTTTGGAAGCTAAATATGTGAAGGTGAGTCACAATGTGATGGTCTGTAAGCATGCCCCTGACAGCTGATGTCCAAAGTTGTTGAAGCCAATGCCGGCTAAAAGTTCTCCAATTATAGGTTTGGTGGCCACAGCTAACGTACTGATACCATTACAACATGATGGTAAGTCATGGCCCAGCCCACAGGGACTTTTTTAACAGCTGTGTCATTGTAAGAGGATGCATGGGCCTTCTAAAAGAAAATGGATTCTAGTATTGATGATCATCATCACATTCTGATCATCGTGTTGTCATATTTGCTGTCAATGTGACTTTTATTATACTGTATTGACTATATCGCCATAATCGCAGTTGCATCAGTCATAGACATATTATAGTCTCTCTGTCCTCACATTGTTAACTTTACCAGTTGTGTTGTTGTCGTTAAATAATTTTTGCTGTGTTTTTCATAACTATGATGAAAAGGTCTACTTCGACTAATGTTTTGTACTGGAACAAGACAGTGATATACAGATTTGTTTTTATGTAATCGAAGAACTCCTTTCAAACCATTACAGTGAAACAAAAACCTTTCAAGGCTTTCTGTTTCCTGCATTCAAACAGCTACTAGCCGGTTTATGTTGGTGACTGTGGCATGCCCGTCTTTCAATCAGAGGGTCGGTGGTTCGAGCCCCGGCTCTGCTAGTCTATGTCGTATGTCTTATTATTATGTGGGATGTTGTTACGGCACCGAACAATACTGTTTTAAAAACTATGGAACTCTCGAGGAGTCCTTTTTGATACACTCATGCTGGATGTTTATAGTTATGATCAAAATATCTTTTTTGCATATATAATTTTGTATACAAGACTTTGCTGAACAAATCATACAATGAACACAAGTATTGGAATTAATGTGGGGTTCCTACGACGACTCAAACACAGGGAAAAAGGTCTAGAGCCAAGGGCTAAGGGGATTGACTCACTTTTGGAGCCAACCTCAAGTGGCCATTTGAGGAGCTGTAGTTTGAGACACTTAAGCGTTGGCTTAATTTTTTTGCCTATTGATGATATCCTAAACTATGATTCATTATAGGCTTATTTATTTAAATTTCGCTGTGGCTTACTGTAACAGTATTTTTGAAAGTGCATTGTTTTTTATATCATACGATATCTGACATTTGCAAGTCCCCTCTGTAGTATTGTGATTGGTAGGTCTATTCATATTTTAAATGAAGATTTGTTTGTGTAGTGGAGACAGAAATTGTAAATGGATGCTAATCCAAAGTCTAGACTGGTGGTACCCCCTTGCCCTCATGTAGATCTACAGATTCAAAGTCTTCACTCACAATTTTCTGGTAATTGACTGCTGAAAGGATTCTTAAACTTGCTTTGGCGATTTGTTGATGTTGTGTCTTTGTTTTTCCACTCAAAACTCTCTGTTTTCATCTGTCCATTTTCAAATGTATATCTCATAAATTGATAAACACAAATGCGCACACGCACACACACACACACACACACAGTCACACACACTCCCTGATGAGCAAACTGGGAACGTGGAATTGGAACAGTTCCGGAGGGTGCAAAGTTCCCTATCTCTAAGTGTCGACAAAACAAAAACAACACAGACCCCGAGAAAACAGAACAAGAAGCGCTGACATGAAAATAGCACTTCAACAACAAATAGGATCGGTTTCATCTGTGTCACCCAGTCATCGGGACAAGTTGATAAAAAGTACCGCCAGCAGACTAAGAGCTTGAGGATCTAGGCAGTACGAAGTAACCATAGATAGAGTACGCCACTTAATTGAGAGGAAGAAGAATGCATCCTCTTTTGGCCTCTTTCTGTTTCTCTCCCTGCATCTCTCTGTCTTTCGTTATCGCTCTGACTTGTGGGGGTGTATGTGCAGACACAGATGCTCCGTCGTGCTCATTCTCTGCCTCTCTTCTCTCTGCTTTTTGTTTCTGTCTCTCTCTGCCTCTGTTGCCATTTATTTCTCCCTCCCAGTCCTGAACTCCAAGGCAGAGGGGAGTTTCACAACCAATATTTCCCTTAAACACATCTTCTTTTTTTCCTACGCTTTCCTCGCTGAGAGTCATGAACCTTTGGAAAATTGGGAGGAAGGATGTGTTTGTGAAAATGTGTGTTATATTTCCAACTGGGCTGGCTCTTTTCACTGTTTGCCTTTTAGCGTAGGTGTGACTGAAGCACATCAGGCTCAGCTCCCCATCACTCATATCATGTCTGCACATGAAGGTGAACAGTGGAGGAGGTTGAGCGTGAGCCACGGAGAGAGCAAGAGAGGGGAGTGTTTGAGTCAGTAGGATGTGTTTCACAAAGAGAAAGAGCAATGATGAGAAAGAGAAAAATAATGTGTGTATATCTGTTGGAGTGTCTTGTTTATTGACTGGAATTTTCCAGCCTCTTCCTCATTCAGCGTCAGTCCTGGGGCTCAACAATGAGTGATGTCCCCTTACCACGACTCTCTCTTACACACACACACACACACACACGCTAGTGACTAAGCCTGATTCCATTAGTGCTCTTGGACCCCAGTCATTGTCCCTTCGCTGTCCTCTGAGGCAGCAGCCAAAACCACTAGAGGAAAGCAGCAGCCGCACAACACGTCTCAGACAGATTGTTAATCAGGCGGCGCTGCATGATATTCTGTAGCCGGTTACATCTCGCTCCCCCTGCGAGTAATCACCTAACAGCGTTATGCTGATGTCGCACGAGGTCAGATGGAAAGAGAGCTGTTTGTCTATGCAAAAGAGACAGAGAGAGAGAGAGATGGGGAGAACACAGTAAAGGAGAGGAAAGGAAACTGGATAAGGAGAAGAGATGAACTTGAGAGTATAATATGTCTTCCACATGCTTCGACCACGCGCATCATTCTTTATTACTTCACTGAATCATGTTGCCTTTACCTACTTTACGGAAGCCCCAGTTACGCATTTCTGTCTCTTGCACACCAACAGACAAGCACATACAGCACACACACACACACACATACATTACATATTGACATGCTCCGATGCTTTGAGTGCATCAGGGCTTGCAAGACGAGGCGGCAGCAATTAACACATCACTGACATTTGCTTCTCCAGCTTTGGTGAAGGGAATAAGGGAAATGGGAGGGAAAAAAATGAATGCAATCCATCCATGATCCCCACACCGAACTCACTTCTTCTTCTTTATCTCCATTTCTGAGTGTGTGTCTTAATTTCTCTCTGAGCTCTAAATGACCTTGTCTGTGTGTTACAAAAATAAGTGATTTAAAGTTCACTTTTTCAAAGTGGAAAGTATCACAGCTTTCACTCTTTCTCTCTCTCTGTCTCTCTTCTCACAGCAGTCTGTGCAAATAAAGATGTGCGTTGTTCTGTGAAGTGCTGTTTATGAATCAATCTTCATGACTATTGTCGCGCTGAATTTAGACAGTAAATATGGTGCCTGTTTGTGGGTGAGACAGAGAGGCCAAGGCAGGCTTCCCAGGCATCTGCTGCTCTGTGCTGAAGCCTTCTCCATCCCACTTGAAACACACATTCAACACACACAAACACACATTTTCACTCGTGAAGTCCTCTGAAGGCGGTTCAGCACTGCGACAGCTCTGTTCCAGTCAATTCAGCTGTGGTGACCAGTGCCTATCCTTTGCATCAGCCAGGAGTGTTTGCTTGTTTTTTTTCTTTTCTTTTCTAAGAGGAGAAATCAATGTAGATAATTGCTGTGTAAGTCAAAAATAAGTTGAGGATTCAGTTTCATTAAAATAATGGTTTTGCTGCCAATCTAGCTGTGAAAGCAGCAATTCCGCCTTTAATCTAACACAATATGAGTATGGATAGATTCAATCAGCGTTAAATAGACAAACAGAATCACTGCTGCTTACGTTTAAGATGCTCAACTGTGATAGAACACGGCCCAAGGGACAGAATGGATTTTTTTTTCCTTCGTGATTTGTGCATCATTTAAAGTAATTTGAAAGGCATATGTTTGTAGAAAAGTAAGTCATTTCAAATTAAAATTGATGCAGCCGACTGTATATGTTGCTTTTAGCATTCTCCCTTTGATTAGACCCATTGATTTAGAATTAGTGATGTGCATTGCTTTCTACCATAGTGCCTTTGTTTAAACCCATTATTTAATTATTTTTTTTCCTGTAGAAAACTTCAGTGCAATAGCATCAATACATTTACAGAGAAAACTGCATTCTTATTTATTTTTCTTAGTTGTACATACATATTACATTCATATCGTATTCACAAGTTAATTTAACTGATGTAATCAGGTCCAACAACATAATTACTAACAGTGTGAAGATATTAAAGCAAAAGTAAAAGAACAGACACATCTGTTTGGTGGACACTGTTTTTAAAGGGTTAAGACTTACATGTCTGATAATGTTGTATTAAACACACAAATGCAAATACAAGAGAAGGTTTGAAACAGAAACTTTTTGCAGACCCTACTGAGAATCATTTTCATAAGAGGATGCAACTCTGGTCTCATGGACTGATGCTTATGCCTCTGAGAGAAAGACACACAGAGAGAGAGAGAGAGAAAGAGAGAGAGAGAGAGAGAGAGAGAGAGAGAGCGATGTCGCAGAGAGAGGAACAGTGACGGACCATATAAGAGGCATAGAGAGGGAACAAGAGTGGAGAGAAGCTGACGGTGGTTTATTTGACCACTACACATCTTACTGCGTCACCTCCACTCAGTGTCATGGCCTCCTCCCCCTGACGAGATGCTAATGCACATGTCACCAGATAGACATTTCCACCTCGGCCATCCCGAGAATCTACTCTCAGCGCATTTCCATCTCTCTGTCACCATGTCACAGATCTCTCTCTTCCCTTCTTCAGCTGCTTCCAACACTGCTCTAATCTAACGCCATCTCTCTGTCACTCACTGTCCCTCCAATGTCTCTCTTTCTTCTCCCGCCTGTCTCTCTTTCGAGCTGGGTGAGTTGAACTTTGACTCAGGTCACCACAGGTCGTACATTTCTGCAGGATCTGGTTCCACACACAAAAACAACCCACAGTCCCCAGTCAATTGCGAAAAAACAGCAGAAGGCTTGGGCAGTATCTATTTGTTTCATACCTTTCTGACATTTCACCGGCATATCGAGTAAATGATGGTATTTATATTTGGAAATAAGCGCTGTTCTTCCAAACATTCCAGCTAGAGGACTCAAAAACACCTGTTGCTGCGGTGGACAGCATCAAATAAACCACTTTTGTCGTTGGAAGAAGTAATTCTGAGGATTAAGTTATATGTGGCGATATTTTCACAGTTCCGTAACATTAGAAAGACCACTCGCAGCAGTCGGCATCTTTTTCAGCTAAGCTGCCTGTTCCCACAGTAGAGACTGACCTCTGGTGGCATCTCCATATAACTTTAATAGAAAGAGGAGCATCGATATTTTTGGCGTTCTCATCTTCGTGATCTGTAACTACCCTGGTATACCGTAATACCGTAACATTAGTCATCAGAGTGGGAGCAGCAGAGGAGCTGTTATACTCAAATATATTTATCTCTTTCAAACCTCATGTACTCATATAGAGTGTATGTACTGTCCATAGAAAATACTCACACACAAAAACAAACATATCATACTCTGACTTTCCATCAGTCATGTACATTTTACCTTCTGCAATGGGATGCCTTCTATCATATTTGACTGTAAAGCCATATCACATTTCATAAGTCCTATCTTGGCATCCACCTGTTGGGTCTCAGGCTACCTTTCCTGAGGGGGAAAGGTTATTAATATCACATCCCACTCCCTGTTGTGCTGAGCTTGGTGCTTCGTTGTGGGTAGTGATGATAACCAAGACACCAAACCTGAATGATGTATCTATTCCCCATGGCATAAGAATCCATTCAAGGTGCAGCCATCTTGCTAAATCAACATTTTTTTAAATGTGTTAACCACGTAAGTTGCCGCACACAAATTGTAAGAATAAATCATTTGGAAAAGCTTTTGATATTGAAATCCAGAAATGAATGTCATTGAATCATATCCGGGATTTTGCTAAATTGTCCAATATCAACATTGTCTGATGCTGGTACAGACACACTCACATTGAACTTGAACACCAAACTTATACTTAAAGATTAAAAGTCCATCTCAAAACATACATAGTCACATACATGTTTAAAATATGGTAAACTGCCTCACTAAATGCACAAGATTTACCTTTCCAACCTTTCAATATTTGTGGAACGTGACATTTAGCCAGCGAAGCAGGAAGTCAGACACACACACACACACACACACACACACACACACACACACACACACACACACACACACACACACACACACACAGGGACTGGCTTAGCATCCCTGACCACTGCAACCACTGCCTCAACCATCTGACCGCTGTCATAGTACAACGGGGACCTCTACAGGCCACATGTGGAACAAACAGATCCTCTCACCCACCACTGCCATTGGATTGAAAGCTGAATGCTTGAAGGCACACCGCTCAATCACTGTCACAGCCACTCTCTGTCTGTCAGGCAAGGTGTCACACTTATGGCCTCCTGCCAACACCCAAACAGGTGAGCCAGGGGGAGCTTGGCTCCTTATTATAAGCTCCCTTAAAAATATGATTTGAGTGAAAGTATAGTAAACTACCCGAAAGCCGGAGTTTGCACACTGCACCCAACCACACTGACACACACCTATCATTCATAAACACAAACATACAGTTACAAATTACACACAATACAATTTAAAGGTTGAACCTTGCAGAGAAGAGAAATCAATCAAGGGTTGTTTTGTTGAGACATTTTGTTTATTTCATACAAGATCAATCAATAAGCTATCAATGTAAATCAGAACAGACATACTTCCACGCCAAAGTCAAAGTACTTGAACAGTACCACCGCTGGGCCACATGCTGATCAATAGCACTTATGTCTATGATAGGGAACTTGTTTTTTTTCCCTCAGCAATGGATTAAATAGGAAAAATAAGGGCCTAATTTCATCTGTCAGTGTTTTACACCTGCATGTACTTTCAGTTCTATAAAGCAGTTGTTCCCAACCTGGAGGTTATGCCACTGCCAGAGGTTGCGAGATAAATTTGAGGCAAAATGATTAATGGAATGAGAAGAAGAAAAACATATTTTAGTTCCACAAAATTATGTTTATTTTTCAGGCTTTTTTTTCAGGATAATTTTTCTCTCCGGGCCTTTGAATATTATTCAAATTTAAAAAATCCTAAAAGGAGAATTACTCTTCAGCAGCTCACAATGAACCTGTGACACGGTGTTGCAAGTTAGGGTGTCACAACCAAGAAAGGTTGGAAAACCACCGCCATTATTGATGCAGTTAGCATGTACTTAAACTCAACTTGCTTTGATTAATTATAGGGACGATAGAGAGACTACATCTGTCGCTCTGCATCAGAGACAAAGCCTGAGAGATGGTGCAGAGTCTCAACACTTTAAACTGTGCTGTAATATTTTTTTTTTTCTGTGTCAATATTGTGACAAATGCTTAGGTGCAGAAGTAGAAAGGAAGGAATTCTATGAAGGCAGCAAAAAAAATGAAAAAAGCCTATAGTATAGCTTGCTCTATCCAACACTCACAAGGTTGTGTAGCGAATGTCTTAGCCTATGATCCAGAAGCAGAGCGCAACCCTTGTTTTATGCACAAATGTTTGGGAGCAACACAAGTAAAGTTTCCAGACTCGCCCCAACTTTTTAGACGAGCAAAGTATTCATAACAGGTCTTTGATTAGTCTATGCTTGAATAAGAGATGGGGAAAAGGGCAGGATTGTGCTTTTTTTTTAATGAAAAGCTCACTTTGATGCTAGAGGCATATGTTGATAACATAATTAGAGCATGATATTTGGATATCGTTGTGGAGTTTATTACACCACGTCTAGCTTGAGTAGATCTGACTACACTGCCTGTGACATTTTCCTTCATGGTTCCATCTCCTCCGTTTTGATATCTTCACCTCATAAAGAGGTATCTTAATTGGAGCTTTTAGTAAACAGTCAAAACCCACAGTCTGACTTTTCTTTCTCCTTAGGTTGGCTTTAGTGCTTCAGAACTTTGAAATACAGTTTATCTATCAGTTATTCCATACACATATGTGACTTGAACAACCTTTTCTTTTATGTACATACAGGAGACTTATTTATGTATTTCAAGGTAAAAAAAATAAAAGATGTGTTGTTGCCTTGGACTGCAGTTTCCACTATGTGTCAATGCAGCCTTTTGATTTCTTTTGTGGTTTGAAAGGTCATATGAGCCAGGTTGCAAGAAGAGACAAGTTGAATGCTGGAATTTTTCCAAAACTCTCTCCAGGACCAATGTGAGCTTAAGTGTCATGAGGCTTTTTGGGGGAAAGTTTTAGAATACTCTCCTTTCAGAATGACAGAGAAGTATTGCTTCAGAAAGGAACAGCTCCTCCTATACTTTTGAGGATATTTGTGTCTCTTTTTAGGAGAGAGATGGATTGATGAGGAGATCCACCTGGCCTCCTAAAAATGACATTCCCATAAAACAAAACTGCATTGTCAGTTATATTTCAAGGGAACTTATTTCTACCCTGATTACCTTTGAATTTGCAGCCTTTTCTCACTCCCAACTCGTCAGATACGGCAGCTTTGTCAACGCTGACTTATTTTAAGTTACTTAACGTTACTGTATCACTTACACAACATGGCCTACGTAAGGAACTTACTTATTCTAACCCAAACCACAATATGTTTGTAGTAGTTGTGTTAGTTTTGTTGATGCTGTAAAGATGATACATGCATAATTGTCTCTCAAGAGGTACCTAGATCAGCATAATTTGAAGCGTAGGGCCCCTGACCAAGCTGCCATGTTTGAAGTGTTGTGATCAAGAACGTGTTGGTGTTGGACGCCAAACAAATCTGTTGAATCAAAGTCCACAGTAGAGAGGAGGAAGGTTGGGCTGGATGGATGGATAGATGATCAATCATGGGACTTTCACGACTGGTGCTCATGACCTGCAGTACAGCAAGAAGAAAGGGCCAAGTGTTGGGTCATGAACCAAGACAGTGACCCAAACCACATGCCGGCCATATGACGAGGAGTCTACAGCCCTGAGGATCTGGCAACATATTGTTTGTCATCAGTTACTATTGTCATTTGTTTAGAACATAGAATGGATTGATTGTTGAACTCCTGATGCGGTGCCAGTATTGTGTGTTGTAGTTGGATGCATTGAACTATTTTTTATTTTATTATATTCTTTCATTTTGCAAAGCATTTTATATATCTGATGTATTATTATTATTATTATGAACTGGTATTGACTTGTGTCATTGGCCCACACAAAGCTGCTAAGTTTTGTAAGCATTTCCTTCTGTGATTATTAAGCTTGATGTTTTGCTAAAGATAAGGACATAAATAAATAATTTTAGTGTGCTTTGCATGCGTGTGTGTGTGTGTGTGTGTGTGTGTGTGTGTGTGTGTGTGTGTGTGTGTGTGTGTGTGTGTGTGTGTGTGTGTGTGTGCGCCCACGTTACAAGGCCTTGCATCAGTTTTATGCCTTTGCAGCACTACAAAACAGATCGCTTGAATTTAAATCTCACTTCTATATTTTTCCTGCCTTAAAAAATAGCTTTCTTTTAGCTTGTGCAGCCCCTACTGCTTTATGTCTAAAGCTCTTTCTTTTTTCCTATGCTTTCCCTAGTACCACATGTCTCAGCTTCAATCCTTTCAAAACTTGCTTGCTCCACTGTTCTTGCATTACCAGTTTGATAAAACGACTGAAAACATCAATAATGCCTGAGTTCAGCGATGTGATTCTGTTGAAACTGGCAAAAATGTAAAAGACGGCATTCACAGTATAGCCACAAATGTGGCTTACTCTGAGATCAAATGTGGCCAGCCTTGTACATTTGCAAGATGCAGGTACAACAGACATGAACAGCTCGATAAAATTGAGTCAAGCTAGAGTGCTATCCACATAATTGAGGAGGAACAAAACAATATTTAGCCAGTCTTTCTGCTATGCAGAAGCAAAGTGGGGGGATGCACCTTATCTGCACTTAGTCAAGTTTGGAAGCCTGTATGTAAGAGGAGGATATGCCATATTATATCAGGATCGTGATAAAAGATCCAAATAGCCCCTCTGAGGCAAGCGTTCAACCTCTTTATCTCGCAAGACTCCAAAGATGTCTTGTCAAGTGGTCCTAATAATGAAGAATCCAATGGCAACACTCTTGGAGAGGTCAACCACGTTTCCCTACATGCAAAACATGAGATGAAAATACTGAAGTGTTGACCAAGCACTAAACTGGATATGCTTGCCAGCTCCCTTTCCCTTTTCTTTGATGGCAGCATTGACTTTGCATTGGAGCTTTCTTCTTAGGAGAGGAAAATTAGGTTTGACTGAGATGCATTGATGGTACCCTGAATATACCAACGTTTGAATCATCCATACCCTCCAGAAACTAACTTTGATACATGTCTAAAAGAAAACAAATCAAACAGAGGAATGGCGCAATAAGTAAAGGGTGAAGTCTCTGTTAAAAATAAATAAGTAAATAAACTTTTTGTATGGACACTGGAGTGCATGGCGCATTTTCTATGATTGTATAAAGCCCGTGCAAACTAGAATGTGAGTTGTACGCGCCAGTGAGGCTACAACCTCAGTTCCCCTCCTTCAGTGACCCCACCACAGCAGCAGCGCTGTAATACCTATCAATATATCAAGGAATCAATTTGAGCAAAATCTGCTCCATTATGCAGTCCTGTCAAAGTGCTCGGATTTAACTAAATTTTGCATGATCAGGTGCTGTTTGATCTCAATCAGCGATTGAGGTTGTGTATGCAAAACATCAGGAAGCCCAGGGTTTGCCAATTCTATCGTCATCCCTCTTTCTGGGGAATCCAATTTTGCTCTCTCCCTGGCAGCAGCATGGATTGTATAGATCAATATGCAATACAGCATAGCCCACAAGTACTGTACTGTTATGGCTGCTATCTGTCAGCAGAGAGGCTGCCTGTTGAGACCGCAACCAACAAGTTTCCTTGGTGACAAAACGGTAGATATTCACATCTGCTCTCATGAGAAAACAGTTGGTAGAAGAAGAAAAAAACAGCAACGTTTGCTGATCTTCAGAAATACACCTACAGTCCGATTATTTCAAAAATAATTAAAGAAAAATATCAACTGAACTGCTCTCTTTGGTTAGTAATGCTTAATAGCTGCAGACAAAAAAATGTCAGTAAGCGCCTGGGTTGATTAGAAGGTCAGCTACTGTATGTCCATATTTTGTTGAAGTGTGGGGGCCTTACATTGACAGTTAAACATGAAACAGAAATTTAATCTAGTAAGAAGCCTTCAAAATGTGAAGGTCATAGTTGCACAATATGATCCAAAATCCCATATTTTCACCAGAGATTGGTTATATGTGTCACGACCGTGTGTGGTGCAGCAGAGACTCAGGTGCAGAGGAGACGACAGGAGTCACGGTTAGGCAAAATCAAAAGGTATTTTACTAAAACTAGGTTGACCAGATTTGAGTTCGTGAAAAAGAGGACACTTCGTCGCGGCGCCCCCCGCCGCGACGAAGTGTCCTCTTTTTGTCATTTGATGCCACTACCCCCCCCCCCACATTTGTATGCATGCCACATTTGAATATATGTGAATGCATACAAATGTCACAAATGAAATGACACAAATGACTATATGAACATCTGTTTATTGAACTTTAACAAAATTTCAAAGTGCAAATGTAAAACAAATCTTTTTTGTGGCATGTAGTCCAGTGCTTCTTTAATGTGTCTTGTCCATGGAGGCGACGGCGACAACACCGACAAACACTTAAAGCAGTGGTTCTCAAACTTTTTCTGTAAATAACTTCATTTTGTGACTCCATCTGTGCTTTTATAAATAACAGAATAAAGAAAATTGCAATCACTTTCAAGTAAATCAGATTGCTCCATCAGACATTTTTTTATTTTTAAATTGCAATCACTTAGAACAATAAAAATAGTTATATCTGTGCAAAAAATAACTAATATTTAGTTACTACTAAATAGCTAATTGTGGAAAACAATAAGCTATTTTATTTTTTGCCAAACAAAACAATGATTGCAGATATGTGAGCCATCAGGTTGTATTAGTATTAGTGGCTGCAGTGAGCCTCTACACATCTTTTATAAACGGGGTTGTAGATTTGATACAATTCATGCTCAACGTTGAGCTGAGATCTGTTTTCTGTTTTGAAACACGCAGCAGCGACTTCTGGCAAAGAGCCAAAAGTCGAGTCGCGCATGCGCAATCGTAACCTGTTAACGGCGTAACGTAAACATTTACCCGAAAGTACAGGCATTTCTCCATGTATTTATTAATGACTTAGTTTTATGTCCGTGTACTTTGTACTTTTGTAATATGTGAAGCCAGCAGCTCTTTGTTGGGTAGAAGACACGAGCACTTTGGCTCGTTTCACCTGAGCAGGAGAGCTGCTCCGGGTTCAGGGAGCTGCTCCGGTGCTCCTCACATGAGGGCTGCTGTTGCCATCTTCACCCTGGGAGCGTTTAATCCCTGCCGGACGCATTTTTTAGGTCTCGAAAAGAGGACATGTCCGGGAAAAAGAGGACGTCTGGTCACCCTAACTAAACAAAGCTACGAAACAAGGGAAAAGACTGGGACGGGAAACCAACACTAGAACACTCACAACTACAGCTCAAAGGCGACGTAGCGACATGGGAGACAAAGAAGACAATCCAGCAACTGACAAGGGAAAGACACAGACTAAATACACAGGGGAAGAACGGCAATGAGACACAGGTGGAAACAATTAGGGCGGGGCTTTACAATCACACAGGGGAAGACAGGCAACGAGGCACAGGTGGAAACAATCAGTGCAGGGCTTTACAATCACACAGGGGAAAGGCACACGAGGAGGGAGGAGTTGAAACGAGAACAGGTGAAGGGAATAATCAATCAGGAAACACTGGGAAGACACATAGAAAACCCAGGAGGGTGTTACAATATGGACTGCTTTAATTAGTATATTTACACATGGCCCTGTTTAACTTGTAAGCAGTGTTAGAGAACACATAAACTCGCCAGGACCTTCTTTATCACTAAACCAGCAACAGTTATCCTTCCTCAGTATGTCCTGCCTATTTGTTTTTTTCTCCTACTTACACGCCAAGGATCTGCTCAAAAGGACCATGTTTCCCTCTGATTCAGCTGTTCCTCTGGAGATGTGCATTAATGCTGAAGAGGTTAACCTTCTCCTTCACCACACCACCTTCCTCTGGCATTTCAACTCCATCTCCGTCATATTTGTGGCTTTAGCCTCCTCTCGCATGATCCACCGGCTCTCGCAGTCGTCGTCGATTGCTGTCAGGTTGTTTTCATATGCAGCTCTGATGTCCCTGTCCTCTTTCCAGGCAGCGTCAAGTGGTGTCGTTTATCTCCTTCTGAGCAAGAAATGTTTTCCAAAGGGACATTTCCTTTCATCTGTCATGATTTATCTCCTAGTTCTACCTGTGTTTGACAATATATTAGTCTTGTTTGCATTCTTTGTTTGCCAAAGCCTTTTAGGTTTTTGACATTGTATTAGCCAGTGTTCACTGAGGGCTGTCATATTCACTTTCATTTGTTCAACATGCGTACTCCTGATGGAATTCCTTGCAGGTTGTATCTCCCCCCTCAGGCCTTTTGTTTATGGAGACCAACTTAAGTGTTTAGCTCCCAACTTGTTTAAGTCCATGCATGACTGAGCTAGAAGCCTGTTTAGTAACAGCTGAATAGGACTACTGTCTTATATTATTTTGCCTTTTACATTACATTTAGCTGACGCTTTTATCCAAAGCGACTTAATTTTTTTATCTATACAGCGGGGCCGGGGCTCGAACCTCCAACCCTCTCATTGAACGACGGGCATGCTAACCACTTAGCCACAGTCACCCCTGCCTTATTCCCATTATTATTTTTTAGTGGTAAAAAAACATGTGCATGAAACACATAATATTACAAACTTTTTAGAGGCCAGGATGGAAAGAGAGAGGCAGAGAAGGAGGGAGGCTGAACAGAAGGCTCGCCTGTTTCTCTTCTAAGTGAACAGCACAGCTCATGATGTTACACACATCATACTGTCAATGAGAGTTTTGAGCTTGTGTGTGTGTGTGAGTGTGTGATACTCTGTAATGCTTCTGGTGGATGGGCCAGGTGGCCATCCAGGTGTGTGGGAGGAAGGACACACAGAGACATGCACATATTGCAGTGTGTTGCTGATGAGGTGCGTAACTTCTCCAACCACTCTCAGTTTATCAGCAGTGTTTTTTAAATGGTCATCAAATGGGTTGTTTTTATTTCTTTAATCCAATCACAATCATCCTGGGTCGGTACTGAGCGCAGGATGCAGCGACGGTGGCTTTGCAAAGTCGACGGAAAATGGACGGCATCATGCGAGTCAGGCTACTGAAGTGTTGCTCGGTCCTGACCTGCAGATTGCCACAGCGAGACTTTTAGTGAACACCTCACAGCTTTTTTTAGATGCCAACATGTGTATTTTACATCAACAATTAACAGTTAATTTACAAAGTGTCGTGCATGTGTGAGAAGGGCCTAACATAAAAATACAAAAGGAATAAATGCATACATGAGAGTTATTAGGAATTTCACATCATTAGATGCAAGAAATGTTTCTTACTCTTACTGAATAAAGCAACAGAAAGAAGTTGTTTTCCGTCAGAAAACCATGCACGCACACACACGCTCTGGTGATTTGATGAATATAAATAACGGTTCAAAATTCTGATTTGGTGACTGTGACTTACACACACACACACACACACATACTTACAGTAAGTATTTTTTGTAAACATACACAAGCGAAACAGAAGGATCGTACAACTTGCTCAGAGCAAAGAAAGTACACAAAACACTTTCACTCTGTTTGTCTCTCTCATGCTCTCAACTGAAAATATCTGCAGGGCTTCCTCTTCC
Organism: Myoxocephalus aenaeus; assembly: GCA_038501785.1. Taxonomy (NCBI): domain Eukaryota; kingdom Metazoa; phylum Chordata; class Actinopteri; order Perciformes; family Cottidae; genus Myoxocephalus; species Myoxocephalus aenaeus. Next base: position 1,726,999 of record JBAMJR010000180.1, on the reverse strand, counting down.
AGTATCAAACAATTGTTTGTTCTCATTATCATAACTCATTAATCCTGATCAGACTCAATCCCCCTATCTTTTTCCCTGTCTGTTTTTCTTCTCTCTCTCTCTCTCTCTCTCTCTCTCTCTATCTCTCTCTCTACACACACACACACACACACACACACACAACACACAGACACAGTCACACATACATTTGTTTGTTCCTCTATTCATAATTCATATGTTTTGATCAGACAGAATGTTTGATAAGGTTTACAGTCTGGGCTTGCCCAGGCAGAGAGGGAGACAACAAAAATAAACAGTCATAAATATATACATGGTAATACCCGCTGGATGATGTAGGAGGCAACGTTAATGTAATGCTACAGTTGACGACTGAGACACTGAAAGTGAGTGAGGCAAGGGGATCATGGATTGTGCTTTTGAAGGCATTCAGTTGATATCCCAAACTTTAAAGACTTTTTTTTTTGTTTAAAGAAAAGTAAGAAGTTACTGAATACCTATGAATACTGAAGAGAATTTATGATTTATATAGCATTAGCTGAATACTCTGTTTATGATTTATATAGCATTAGCTGAATACTCTGTTCATGATTTATATAGCATTGGCTGAATACTCTGTTTAATGATTTATATAGCATTGGCTGAATACTCTGTTTAATGATTTATATAGCATTAGCTGAATACTCTGTTTATGATTAATACAGCATCGGCTGAATATTCTGTTTTTAAGACAATGCTTGTTTAAAGCTGAAGGATGTGTGTGTGTCTCAGGCGTGAGAAACCGCAGAACTCTTACTCCCCTGTCTGTCAGATAAAGTTTGGGACGTCCAATGAAAATAAGCAGCACACTTGAAAGAGAACCATGATATGAGTCTCACACACGGGTCTTGTGTTCATTGTTCTAACTATTAATTAAATTTATCAGTAGGTGCAAACTCATCTATTCACCCTCGTCCTGTATCCGACCTTGAGGAGAGAGCAACAGTGTTTCAAGGGTAGTTGTCTGGGAACCTGGGTTGTGTGTTTTTCACTGGGAATATTTGAAAAGTATTTTGAAATAATTTTCTCAGTTTAAATCCATAATTATTTAATCTAAACTCAAAATAGTATTTAAAGTGGGGAAGGTCTGTCTCTCACTTACCGTGACACAAACACACAGGGCCGGGGTTAAGCGATCCACATTTTGACAAATTAGTTTGCGAACATTCTTAATAATACGATTATTAACATTGAACACTGAGACAGACAGAGAGCGAAAGAAAGAGAGAGAGAGAGAGAGTGAGAGAGAGAGAGAGAGATGTGCATGAATATGAGACCGAGGGATCACACTGGAGATTGATAGGGAAAGTAAATCCATCCCAAAAATACAGACTAATCCAAACTGAGTCTGATGGATAAATTGGTAAATTGAGTAAACAAACTCATCCCCCGCTTCATTATGAGGTGCCGGGGAATATGGTGTCATACAAATGGAACTCAAAACAAGTCGGTGAGGTTCAGATGGGGCTAATGTTGGATAAATATGAGAAGCAGAGAGACGGAGCAAGGAAAGAAAAGGAGAAAAAAAAATACACAATCTGCCCAATAAATGATGATCTCAACTCAATTTGATGGATTTGTAGACATGGTGGCAACAAAAATAAACATCAGGTGTTTTGTTCATGCAAGATAATGCACTATAGATCGAGATGTGATGAAAACAGCCGAAAGAGAAAATGAGGAAAGGACAAAAAAAAGAGTCAAAGAAAGGAATGTGTTATGACAAGTTTTAACCTTTAGTAAAACAAATTAGATTGGCTGGTCAACACTGATGTCAGACTTTGGGGTCTGACTTGCCACCTGGGAAAGGCCAGGAGAGTAAAGACGCCTTTCCCATAGGAGACATTTTGACTTCCTTGTATCAAGAGAGGTGTTATAATAACATTCACGGTGGCTGTGTTCTATTCACGTGTCTCAGTTAATCGTGGCAGTTATTTTTATACAACTTCGTCAGAGCTACCAGTAGATGAACAAGGTGCCTGACATTGTTCTGCCCAACATTTGCATGTGTTGCATTAGAGACGCCAAGTGGTGTAGAATGTAATTGCATCTTTGTTCTTGGATTATCCCTCCTCTCTTACCGTAGTTAGTTCCTTTGTTTTCCGATTCTACTGAGAGGACATGCTGCAGCTACTGTTCACTCGACTATTTGGTAGCCTTTGAAGGTCTAAGTCTGTAAGTATTTCTGTATGTAGCATGTAAAAATCTTCTACGATATATTCTCTGTGTGTTTACTATTTTAGTATAGCCTTTGTGTTGTAGCAATAGATGCTAATCGCGATTAGCATTTTACCATTGAGATCACTGTTAAAATCAGACGAGTCTCATGTTAATGTTTACTTACCTTTTCTGACATAATGGGTTCATGCTGAATCATAGCTTTATATTCATGTATATGTATATGAGCAGTTTGTAAGGTCATTTCATGTTATGTTTCCACAGTTTTACAAAATCAAGATTCTGACTAAAAACCCTATACTCTACTCAGGATTCCTGGGTCTTTATTTCATGGATCTGCTGTTAGCTATCTGCTTAGCTAACGTGTAGAAGCAAGAGCAGAATAGACATCATTAGTAGAAAGTGTTGGTGGCTTGTTCACACGATGGTGTGAGGATACAATTGTGATTGCCTCAGAGATTTCATTTTGTTACCAGGCGCTTTGTGGGACACCTGATGATCATTTGAAGAAATAAGGGCAATAATGAGGCAGCCGGCAGTTCAGTGAAGTAAGGATTCCTACCGTGCCTGAGTGTGATTGTCCTGTTTTTAGTTTTTTTTGTTGTATCTCCCCCAAGGTTTGCGTGGGACATGCGCAGAGCTACCAACTCTCACGGTTTCGCCGTGTGACACACGCTTTTGCATGTTTTCACACGCACTCACGCCACACAACCAATTTCTCACCGCAAAAAAAAATTCAGATTTTGGGCCCGGCCGAGGCGCGTTCGTTCCTTTTCAAACTCCCCGACGATAGATGGCGCTAAGGAGGGCATCTGTAAACCTATTCGCTGCATAGACATCCTGGCCGTTTCTTAATAAGCGTTCTTCTCTGTACTTGTGTTCTCGTGGACTCGTGAAACGTCATCAGTCGCGGCCCAAGTACTGTTCCAATTCAAAAGTACGCTTCTCGCCAAGCTCGGTGAAAATGCCCGGATGTGACTTGATCCTCCCATTTTACCGGGGATGCATCAGAGCAGACTTGAGCGTACTTGAGAGAACCAATATCCCAGAATGCATTTCGGACCAGCAAACGGGGAACAATGGCGGATGAGAAAACCCACAACTGAAAGTTGACGTTCTATAAATACTACCGTTGTTGAGTCACAAAATTTAATTTTAGGATGTTTTCAGGCGAGAAGTTATTTGTTTAAGCATCAAATCTGTGGTCGGTTTGTCCAGAATCATCTTATTTAAAAAGATACGCCGACGGGTTGAGGTCCTGCTGAGGGACCGTGAGCCCCGTCAGCACCGGGCCGTCAGCGCTATGCTGCCAGCAGCTTGATCTCGGCTGGACTTTTTGAAATGATCCGCTGGCTCCGATGTCTCCGTATCGATTAAACATGAGATATCAATCGACCTTGAGCATCTAACAAGCAATCTTTATTATTTTTATTATCACATTAAATCAGTTTGACTGAGGGAAAGGTTACGATTTATAACTTAAGATTTTAATTTAAGTTTTACTTTGAACTACAGTCTTATTACTTTTGACCGAATTGTTTGCAATTATATGTGTATCTATATAAATATATAAGTATATATATAAAATGTATAAACATATTATATATACAATTATGTGTATCTATATATATATATATATATATATATATAAGTATATAAAATACATATTTATAAACACAATATATATATATATACAAGGATATGTGTATCTGTGTATATATTAGGGCTGTCAACGAATAATCGAAATTCGAATATATATTCGAATAGTTGTTAAAAACAGAATTTCGAATGTGAAAATTAATATTCGAATGTAAAAAAAAAAGTATTTCGGAGGATAATTATCGTGAATCTGGCAACCCCCGCCGCGGCCGCGATGAAGTGTCCTCTTTTTGTGTGCGTGTGTGTGTGTGTGTGTGTGTGTGTGTGTGTGTGACGAGCCATTCGGGGCAGAATCTATGACCTGGAGCAGACGTGAAGCTGGTTGAGGCTTTCACGGGGTTTTGCTGTTGTTGTGGCGTAGGCTGCGGCCCACAGTAGCCTGTTCTATGTTCCCTTAATAAACACCGTATAAGCCAGCCAACGTCTCGTAGCTTTCCTGACCCAGGGTCGCTACACTATGTAAGCTAGAGTTAGCTTACCATTCAACGACAAGCAACTTGAGGCCACATCTCCAGAATGTGCACCCAAGAGAATATGGCATAAAATGTGGAACGTTGTCTGCGGCACGACAGGAGGCCTGCACGCAAAAATGTATTTCGTTCGTATGCAAGGACATGAGGGCTTCAGGGAGTTCTGTGAAGCACTGGAACCGAGGAACCTTATCCCTGATCAGCACTCAGCATGTGTTTATTGTTGCCGTTCATTTAAACCGCTATGCGCGACCGACGGTGCGGTGCGGTGCGGGGGGGTGGGAGTGAACACCTAAACTGAAGAATTTTGTATTTACACATATATTCGAATATGTTCGAATATATGTGTTTTTTTAAAGGGAATATTCGAACGTCATTTTGTAGCAATTTTGACAGCCCTAGTATATATATAATATATATTTATAAACACAATAATATATATGTACATACAATGATATATATATATATATATATATATATATATATATATATATATATATATATATATATATATTATATTTATGCACACAATATATATACAATGATATGTGTATGTCTGTGAAACCAGTGCAAAAAAAGCAGGGTTGTCATATTTTGTTTGACTGTAAAAATACTTTACAGTGAAGAATCAGATTAAACTCATGACAACGACAGCTGAGGTGGTGACGTCATCAAGTCAGCTGCTGTTCCAATTGCAGAAAGACCGTCCTGTGTCCTCCCGTCCTTGAGAGTCTGGACTCCCAAGTCCAAACTCCAAAAGTTCACAAGTCTGGACTTAGCGTACTTGGTATTGAGAAACGTATTTACCCCAAAGAGTCCCGAAGTTAGCAACAGAAGAAGATTTTCAAACAGACACAACCGCGGTAGAAACTCAGGAGGAGCAGAGACTAAGGCAGACCTGGGCATTTTACGGCCCGGTCTGGCCCGCGTGAGGTCAATCAAAAATGAAGAATAAATAAATAAGGCGCACGCCATGAATGCAATACAAACGGCACTGCTTTTACTTTGAAGGCGATTTATTTATGTGTGCGCGCACGCGCGCGCTTACGCAGCCTCACGACGGGCAGTGTTGCCGACTTAGAGACTGAAGTGAAAGCGTATTGTTATGCAGTTTCTGTTCTCAGCGAGCAGCGGGTGCTGCCGCGAGACCCCCGCCTCCAGATTGAAAATTAATCGCGCAAAGCCGCCACGGATCTGACCTGCGGTCTGATCCACTATGGCAGAGCACTTTAAGTCAGGATCACTTCTGGATTTTTATTCTTCTCTCAAAGAGGAGAACTTTCGTCACATGCCTGCTCAGAAGATGTTGGTTCTCTTTGGATCTACCTACATGAGAACAAACATTCTAGTGAAGTTCAACAGATCAGATCCTCTCAGCTGTCCACATCTCCACCTCATTCAACCAGACTTCATGCTCTTGTTCAAGCCAACACAGACTGGACTTTTCTCACCGAGTAAGAACAACTGAACTGGAAAACATCAAAAGCACTTATTGCTTTTGTTTAAAGTTAATAAATTGCTGGTCTTTAACATACATATTTAAGGTAAGGTTTAAAAAAATCTTAAAAAATTAAATTATATTTTTTTACTTATTTTCATAGCCTTATTGTAACATGTATTCTTACCAGTAGCAGCTCAAAACCATATGTTTACAGTTTTTTAATAAAGTAATAACATTAATATTGAGTTAATTGAATTAAGTTCAGACTATTGGTTCGGCCCTTCACAACGGTCCAAATTTCTCATGTGGCCCCTTGGGAAAATTAATTGCCCACCCCTGGACTAAGGTATGTTACAACGCCAAATTAATTCCAATTTCCTGATATTTGAGCCACCAACGTGTGTGGCTGCGTGCGCGACAAAATTGTTGTCACCCTCGACAAAATCTCACTCCAAGCTTTTTTGAAAAGTTGGCAGCTCTGCATGCGATGTGACCGAATTACAGAGTAAAGCAGTGTGCTGTGTTCACAAATGAGACGGACGTTTAATAAATGTCCTATCTGGTGTGTGTGTGTGTCCGTGTGTCCGTGTGTCCCTGTGTCCCTCTGCTTTGAAAATGATAACCAACGGTCTGGTCTGACTGTGGAGCATAGAAATAGACACACACTCACTGATGGTTGGATTTAAGTTGATGACATGAGATAAAGTGTGCGTTAAAAGAGAAAAGTAACTGCAGAAGTCTGTAGCTTTCCGGTTGAAAAGCTAAATTCACTTCTTCTGCTGCACTTTGACAGACACAGACAAGCTCACTTCCATCAAAAGAAAAACTGACACACAAGCAAGGGAAGACAAGTGAATGAGGACAAGAGACATTGATTTCTGCATTATTTATTTTAGTTTCAGAGCAAACTGCCTCTCTCTGTCTCATAGAATATCTTTCTATCATACTGACATGTTTTTACACACCTGCTCTTGCCCTTGTTTCAGTACGCAAATATGCCAGCATGAAAAGTTTCATCCCTTCAGTATGAGTAAAGATCACAATATCTGCCAAAGACCATCTACCATATGGAAATCCATTCCTTGAGAAAAGTAGGAAGCCAGTATAAATGTAAAACAGGGTGCCTTTACTGTGAAGGGAAAAAAGAATGGGGATTATTATTTATTTATTTCTGTCAAGACTGTTCTTTTCCCAACTATGCTGGCTTTTGAACACAGAAACACATTAGCAACAGAAAGCTGAGAAAAAAAATCTGTAGATTTTTCCCTCATTTACACTGGGTCCCTTTAAAGGCAAAGCTGAAAGGGAAGGAGACATGTGGCGGTGGCAGAAAGGAACATATGGCATCTGCTCTAGTGGAAAACCTTAATACAGCATAGAGTATTGGCACCCGTCTCCTCACCAGCATTAACATGCTGTCAGAGTTGTTCTGGCAGAACACTAAGTGGAGCACTTGCCCAGCACTGTTCCCAAGAGTGTTGCAGTGTGTCCCTTCACACTTGCCATGCATCCTGGGCCACGCTACCAGCGCTGTTATGGAAAGGCGAGAATACAGACAGGCTTGAGGAGCTCTGTTTATCAGATCTCCAGCCAAAGATCCCATCATAAGCAACGGCCGTGTTAACTTGGTGAGAAGAAAAATATGTTTAAAAAAATAAAAAGCAAGGGAAAATGTGAGAGCCAAATGTAACACACCAGGGAAGTGGAAGTAACTGTAACAGAAGTTGTGGCGATATCATGGAAAAGATTTGTTGGAGTGATTTACAGGGTGCTTTACATGACAAAACATCAAGATAATTACCAAGATAATTACACACACTAAAAATAATACATTTGAAAAAATCCCATTAAAAGTGTTGCCTATCATGTTCAGACCTCCCCTGGCAAAAATTAAGAAAATGTAGTACTTAGTGTGGGAAGCAATACTCCTAAAAAGGAAACAATCAGGACAGGATTAGCAGAGGCGTTTTCAAGCAAGTATGTTTGACATGCCACAGTTGGTTGGTGTAAGTAATAAAATTAATGATCGCTTGACTTATTTGGACACTTAAATAGAACGGAGCCGCCATCAATGATACCTGTACTTCTCTTACAATGACAAATACAAATGTCTTGTGTGAAAAATTTCCAATTAGAAACAGTGAAAGGTACAAGGCCAGGTTGCAATGCGAAGACATGCACATAACATAACTCTATTTTGTGTGTTGGGTTAACACAAAGTGAAAGAGGGACAAGTAGTATGAGCTTTTCTGGGATGAGACCACATTATAACAAAGGCACTTTATTAAAAGAAAATTTTAAAAAGTTGAATACATTTGATTCATACAAAAGATCTAAATTCATATGTAGATAAAACACAGCATTATCAAGAGGAGAGATCATGTAACCCCAACTAAGCATTTCCTACAATGTGGATATATTTGGTGACAGAATAAAAATTCTGGTCTGAGAGATGATCAATCTCCAGCCATCAGGGGTAGAGAGCACAACCTGTTCTGTTTAAAGCGCTCACAAAATGTATTTTTGATCTGGGTACAATGGCTCCAGAGGGACTTGTGTTGTGCTTTCCATGCAAACTAGTATTCATGTTTTGGAATAGTTTTGTGGCCTGCTATGGTCTCTAATCATGGGTTGCCAATGCCTTAATCATTAGCATGTCATTCCTGGCACTGTGATGCTTATTGTTATCTTAAAGAGTCCAGAATGTAATTTCTGAACACTGGGAGAATTTAAATACTAATTTTGGTGTAAGTGTGGTGAAGGGCTGTGAAGTGTTTTACAGAATGTTAAATTACAGAAGACACGTGAAGGTTAGACTGCTGCTCTCTATCTTTGCTTCTCATTATAGACAACCGCAACCTCGTAGCTCCAAGAACAAAGCACTTTTTTAATTACATCCGGGCATGTGCATGCACCGGCATTCATTATTTTCAGCATTTGTGTGGCTATGACCTCTTCATATGTTTTCCTGGATATTTGTCTTCAGCACCCACTGTATATATGTTTATTGAGAGCTAATGAGTCCATTTCTTAGTATGTGTCAACATAAGTACTTGGCCAATAAAGCTGATTCTGGATCTGATATGTGAATTAGATTTTTGTCAATGTGTGCAAATCTTTTTTTTTATTTGACTTTACGTTATCCTGCCAGAATAAAACAAAAGCCACCATTATGCAGATGATTGAGCCTTTTACTTCTACTTTCATGTTCAGGGAGGAAACAATTAAAGAATCTTTGCTAGAGAAAGCTTATTGCAAAAACTGCATTGTAATTAATATGCTCTATTCTATGGCTGCATTCACAACCCTTGGAGTACACTGTATATTCCTTTAGTTTGGTTTGTTTTAACAGTAACTTATGGTACACATGCCCGAGAACATATAGGGCTGACTCATATTTCAAATAAATTGCGGTGTGGTCCAATCAAATAAGTGAGATTGTTCTCTGTAAGGCCATGCTGTCAGCATAGCGTCGACACACGTCTACTTTTTTGTGTCACATTATTGCCTCCTTCATCACTTCAAGGGCTCACCAGAAGAAATATATGTAAACAAATGTTTGACACTGGGACACCGTTTGAATCCATTGTAGCTGGTGTGAATCCAAACTGTTGCCATCCACAGCAAAATAGCGATCTACTTTCAGAGCTCCCTTTCAAGCCTACAGGCATATATGTGATACTCAAATGATCGATTGGTGGAGTAGTCCTTTTAGTAAAGCCAGATTTGAACAATCAATAACAGTATCACTGATGGGCCGGCCAAAATTGAGGAGTAAAGGGAAAGGCTGGCATCCGTGGCAGAGAGAAGTGATACTGCTTTCGTCTAAAATCCATGGGATGTCAGTGTGATTGGCTGAAAATATTTAAAAAAAACGCTTCAACAGTCTGCTGATGATGCTTTGCTGTGGACCTTTTAACCCCCCACAACGGCTGAATGATGCGGCTCACTGGGAAACAAATTGCATCTCTGCTTGTCATTATCACATTAAAACTGCATCAGCTGTCAACGAAGGGCCACAGTATACACACACTTGTGCACACACGCGTAGACACACACTCATCGTCTTTCTTCTCCTTGACTAATCTCCAAACAAAGCTGCGAATGTTAGCCTCTAAAATCCTTTCACTTTGAATTTTTTTGGAGAAAAAAAAATCCCTGGAGAAGAATAAAGAAGGACGATGCAGGCGAAGAAAGAGATGAAGAGACGAGCACTTGCCAACTCCTGCTGAGACCTCTTTGATAGATGCAGAGTTTTTCAAAGAGGGAGTTTGGTTCATTTGCAAATCTCTCCGCATGGTCTGTGGGATTGTTCTGTGTCTCTCTGTATCTGACTGTATGAGGCTGTTTTTTCGGTCATTGTGCGCATACTGTATGCATACAGTATGTGCAGGCAAGCGCAGAGCTGTCTTTGTACCCCGCGTGCATCTTTGTCAGCGCTAACAGTTTTGTTCTTTCTTTCATTTGCTTATTTCGGGTTGTCCTCATTATCTGAAGGCTGGAGTCCTCGTTGTGTAATCTGTTTTGTATCCTTAAACGAGCCGTTAGATTACCTTGATGTTTTACAATACTGCAAATTGGGTTTACTGGAATCCCACCACTAATAAGATTAGGCCTTCCTTTTCTATTGTTTAAAAAAGTGCAGGAAATGTGAGATTGTACAGTTCCTCTGCTAAACTGACAAAGCTGGGGAGTCCTGGTTTTAGCCTTTCTGCATGGGAGAGAAGTCATTTGCAGCATCACAGAGAAGAGAACCAACACTGTTAATTAGAGGAAGAAATACAGCCATGCAGAAATTAAAAGACCGATGCTAGAAGAATTAAAGTAGCTATGGGGTTTTACATAAGATGCTTGTTCTGACATGTTCAGCCTCAGACATAGTTTGGTGTGAGGATAAAGTATTTGCACAGTTTCACATTGTGCATGCTGTGGGTAGCTATTATCATCCCTCAGCTTTGTTTCCACACCTGCTTGGATTTGATATGCTTAACTTTCAGAGATTTTTTCATAAATCAGCAGTGCTTCCTTTGCATATTTCTCTGTAACTTAATTATAAAAAAAGAATGCTGAACTTAATACTGACAGGGCAAACCCCAAACTTCCAACACACACAATGATGATAATGTCTGAATGTGTTCACATGCCGTGGACCTTATATCACTTTATCGCCATGTATTGAGCCTAGAGACCAGGTGCCAAATGATATGGACCATCCAAGAGGATGCTACAAAAATGGCAGATACAGCGCAGACAAAACGAAAAGCTGGTTCCTGAAACGAGAGTGACTCTGGGCTCGGCATCCTCACCCTAACGCCGGATCTGTTTTGTTTTTTCTGGTGTGCTTCTGGTGTCAATGAGTCAGGGAGGAGGGCACTACTATGTCGATAAATTGTACTCATTCTGCCTTTAAATTAACTCACACAATGACAGCAGGATATATTATTCAGCAAGCCAGACCTTCCTTTCAATTTAACAGGTTTCAGTTCTGTAAATCTGTCACATACAGAAAGTCACAAGTATTTAAAGATGAAAGATACAAGATTGGGAGAAAGTTAACAAGGTAACGAGAAGCTTAGATAACAATACACACAGAAGAAGAGCGACTTCACTCTCGCTTCAAGTCCACGATATATTTATAATTTTCTGAACGTCATGTATATAGATTGCTCCTTTAAGCTACATACGTAACATAGATCTAATATTAATTATCAGGATTAGGCTTGCTCTGATGACATAGAAATGTGACATATGGTGACAGTAACAGCCTTGTGGGAAGAGTTCTAGCCAAACAGAAAAAATTTAACTTACCATTAAGTTTATGTAATTGAATAAACCCCGTAGCCTCGACGTCACTTCAGGGCGGCGGCCGTAACGTTTCACTAGATCGTTCATAAGTATACTTTACAAAGTCAGATTTCAATAAAAGACACCTCTTTGAAACCCTACGAGCTTGTAGGAATCTAATAAAGCATTACAATAATTATTTGTACTATATTAGTACCTGAAAAATCCCAATGCGGCCGGACTGTTTTTTCCTACTTCCTTGTTCCGTTTTTCGACTGCGGTGGCTTCTGTGGGCGAGGGAGGTTTCTTAGACTGCGTCACACGTCACATATACATTTTATTCAAAATAAAATTCTGAAAAAATCAATATAAATTAACACAAGTATTATAACTCATTTGGAGTTCATACGACTACTTGAAGAATGGGTACAGGGAACGCCAGAGTCCCCAAATTCGGGCCTCTGGGGTGCAAAAGGTGACACTAGGCAAAATGCTCCCCTCCCCCTGTATTTCTGTTTATCGTAATGGCTTTTCTAATGCCCCAACCCAGTCTCACAGCAGTTGGTGAATTAGTAACCAAATTGAAATCTAGTGATTTGATGGACACAAATAATTCAAAATTAAAATCTCGCTCGGCACAAAATCAATGCCAATGTGAAGTCAATTAGGACCCTTTTTTTAAATGAAAAAAATGAAATGCATTTGCATGATGATGCAACAATCAGAGGAGGTGACGTAGTATCAGATATCTACAACAACTGATGAGGGGCAGGTGGGGAGGTGGACGGGCCGTTCAACCAGGTGAGACCGTGTCCCAAAGGGCTGCTGTTGTGAACTAACACGTTTGTGACGCTTTGCTGCCTTGACTCAAGTTTACGTGCTTGTTTTAAAAAAAGTTGTGCTGACAGATGTGAACAAATGGTATTTGGGGTTCGCGTACGAGAGTCATTAGATAAACTGCCGTGAGTCTGCGTTGGAAGCTGCCCTGGCTGTGAGTGTTCATCACTATGAAGTGTTTAGGTATATACATTGTGCTTTGCTTGCTTTTTTTGTGTGAGGTTATGTCTAATGAGTTACCGTGCCAATGTAATCCATTCACACAGACAGAATAAGCTGAATGAAGTGGTTGATAGCCTCTCACCCAGGTAGGTGACACTTTAAGCTCACCAGTTAACCGCGATTTGAACTCAGTCAGACAAAGTTAAAAAAATCAGCAGTGGCATCTTCTGTTAAGGAGACTGACAGCTGTACTTCTTGTCACCTTGACTGATGAATGCCACGTCTCCTTGTTGTCTCATTGAACATCTCATTGAACATCTCTACTTTTATCATTGCTTTGCCTCTGTCTTATCCCCCTTACCTCTGTTCTCATTTGTCTTTATCTCCACCTTTTGCACCGTATCTCACTTGTACTCTTTATCCAGCTGTAATGGATTCTTTCTTCGTGTACTTTTTAGAACTTATTCCCCCCCCCCCCCCCGACTGCCTTTTCTTTCTTTTACTTCCTTCTCCTCTATTTCTTTCTCTCTTGCCTTCCTTCTCAGTTTTTGTCCTCTCATCCTTTGGTTATTTGAGGACGTGGTACAGCGTCATGTCTCAGGCCACTGGAGGACTTTTAGAAGTCAACAAGAGAGAGACTGCCATGGTCTCCCGGGTTCCTGCACACATACACACAGAGACACGCACACACACATTCATGTACACACACCAGTGTTAAGCTCTCAAATTCCCCACAAAGAGCTTCACTCCCACAAGGCAAGATGCCACAGAGAGAAAAACAAAGACATGGAATATTTTCTCTATCCACCCCTTTCCTTCTCTTTCACTCCTCCTCTCACTGTAATCCTCAGTAGTTCTCTGCAGTGCAGTACAAACATGTAGAGTGATCAAAGAGTCTGCGCTGTCAGAAGCGAGGGACAAGATGGACGTGTGTGGAAGACGAGATGAGGAAGGGGGGGCAGCAGAACAGAGCTGTCAATCAAATATTATATCAAGCTTGCGTCCCAGTGGTGCGCTAGTGGACTTTTGAGCTTACCTGGAGGACCATCCGTGTGCTATCATACCTCCTGCTCTGTTGTCACCCTGGGCTTCTTCTAAATTATGAGGGCATTCTGATGAAGAATGGGAAAAAAAAATATCAAGAGTAGAGCGAAATGTCTGCCTGTCCAGCTTTATTCTATAAAACTAAACTTTTTTAAATTGTAAAATGAATGGAATTTGACTTGTTTGGTAACAATTGGTGATGATTATGACAGATAATTAATAACAAGTTGATATTCTTCCTCACTGAAAACTTGTATGGACATGTGAATTATTATAAACATATATATAAATGTATAACATACTGTAGGTCTGCCAAAGTAATCTAATGTTAGTATGTCATATATAATTGTCATTACAATATCTGTAGGCTAACTCTAATGTGATAAATGTGAAGAGAAATGTTGGTTTTAAAAATGAGTTAACTTAAAACTGAAAAGAAAATCTTCTCATTAGGAAAACTTTCCGAGACCAAATGCAGTACCCTTTTCCCTTTTTTTAAGAGCTGATACTGATGGTTAATAAGCTCACGAAAGAAGAAGAAAAAAGAACATTAATGATGTTTAAATTATGACAGTTTTTTATTCCAAGCATTTCCGTGTGTATCATGGAGTCATAGCACCCTCTTCTGGATCCAGAGAGAAGTACATTTACAGAAGGGATTTTAAACCTGCAGCTGCATCGTTCCAAAGAGATAATCATCCTGAAAAAAAAAGGATGCCTTTTTGCCGAACTTGACGCTTTTGATTTCATGAAATGGCTGTGTGCCATCTTCATTTACTCTTAACCAGTAACATATATACTGATATAACACCAAAATCATTCAAATAGCCCTTGTGGTTTGCCGAGATATACTCTTATTAGTTTGGGTATGCAATTTTCTCTGTGTGTGTGTGTGTGTTTGTATGTGTGTGTGTTTGTATGTGTGTGTGTGTGTGTGTGTGTGTGTGTGTGTGTGTGTGTGTGTGTGTGTGTGTGTGTGTGTGTGTGTGTGTGTGTTGCATGTGTGGATACTCATATACAAAATAAATCAATAATTTGTCAATAATTTGCTCTTGCTTAAAATCCAGTTTATCTCAATCTCCATGTCAGATGTTTGAGTAATTTAGACATAATTAATCTGGGAAATTGTAATTTTTATGCCCAAATTGCTAAACTACTCCCACTTTCTTTCTCACTCTTCAGAGTTGCGCTTCCTTCTTAAAGGAAAAGGAAGAACCAGTCTGTGGATCAATGAAAGCCCAATATTTTTGAGTGAACATTCCCACCACTCACCTGCCCCCCCTGAGTCAGGGTGTAATTACACAGGAAATACTCGGTGAGAGCACTTGTCCCGCTGACATTGACCTCTATAGAAAATCTTTATTTTCAAGTCAATATTTTCCTTTTCCTATAGTATGTAAACTTGCTACATGGTAATACAAATATATAATTATAAAAAAAAAAAAAGTAGCATATCCTAGCATTTCAAAACTGAGGGATTGATCACTTCACAATCAGTCAGAAAGTAAAGACCAAATACCGTGGCAATAATTGACAACAATGGGATACTTAAGCAGAGAATTGTGTTTCAAAGAGTTGTGACACTCTTCCTTTATTGTTGCAGATGTTGTTGTCGATATGTACCTTTGCAGGGAGTTGTCTCAAGGCTCACATCATACTTACTGTGTCCCGAATCAGGCTCCGGATTGTGTGAAGAACGTCGTCCAAGGTAGGTCCTTCAATAGAGATGAAGGCCAAGGTGAGCCTGCTCATCCTCCCAAACCAGACAGTGTAGCCACACACTGTCTGTTTGTGATGTTTAACATGCCTGAGTTTAAGTTCCATAAAAAGCCAGGGCATGTTTTGGGATGCTTGATTTTACAGTACAAGTTGTAACATTTCAGAAGGACATGATGTAATGGCAATGAGTGTAATCAGACACACTGCTTGATTGGCTTCAGTGTGCAGACTCTTCTGCAGTAAACCTGCTAATCTAGACTTACCTGAATGGCAATGGTAGAGTGTCTTAAATAGAAGGATGATCTGGATATGTTTGGCTCTTACAGTTTAGTGTATAGTTTGGTGTAGTTGATAAGAAGACCCTTGAATTAACCTCATGCTCTTTGTTAAGCTAACCTTAAACTGAAGTTATGTCATTCCTAAAGCTTTCAAGTGTATCGAGGTTAGCATAAGACAACCTACGAGTCATCATTGCCATAAAGAGTCAAATAAAAATGTGAAATATTAACCTTAAAAGGTTAGCAACGTTTCTTGTCTCTGCAGAGAAACAGGGAAGCGAGAGAGCGAGAGAGAGAGAGAGAGAGAGAGAGAGAGAGAGAGAGAGAGGGGAGGGGCAGGGAGAAAGATGACAGTCCTTGTATTATTAATATGCTTTATTATCATGAGTAAAGTAATTCCATCATGAGTTACTAATTACATGTTGCAGCCCTGAACTCTTGTACGTAAAGGTTTCCACCACAATATTCAGTAGTTGGGCCCAAGTTCAGCACCATGGAGAACGACTCAATGCCAAGAGACATTCAGCACCAAGGAGAGGGGCAGTTTCCAACAAGGCAATGCAACAAGGTGCCATATAAGGTATATTTGTTTGAGGTTCACGTTGATGTAGATGGGGTAACTGTTGCATGTTGCTTTTACAGTCACTATTTTACCAAACAGTTACAACTATTATTAAAACTACAAACTTAACAACAGCCACAAGATGCTGCAAAACATTGCTACAACCATCACACAAAGGTATTGGAAGAAAGAATGTTTTCAAAATTGACTCTTTGGACCGAGGGTGGTGCTACATGGGAGCTCATGTGTCCAAAATGACAATAAAGATCCTTTGACTGTGAGCATGAATGTGTACATGTCAAACTGCAGATAGTGTATTTACACTGACCTAAAGGATTATTAGGAACACCATACTAATACTGTGTTTGACCCACTTTCGCCTTCAGAACTGCCTTAATTCTACGTGGCATTGATTCAACAAGGTGCTGAAAGCATTCTTTAGAAATGTTGGCCCATATTGATAGGATAGCATCTTGCAGTTGATGGAGATTTGTGGGATGCACATCCAGGGCACGAAGCTCCCGTTCCACCACATCCCAAAGATGCTCTATTGGGTTGAGATCTGGTGACTGTGGGGCCATTTTAGTACAGTGAACTCATTGTCATGTTCAAGAAACCAATTTGAAATGATTCGAGCTTTGTGACATGGTGCATTATCCTGCTGGAAGTAGCCATCAGAGGATGTGTACATGGTGGCCATAAAGGGATGGACATGGTCAGAAACAATGCTCAGGTAGGCCGTGGCATTTAAACGATGCCCAATTGGCACTAAGGGGCCTAAAGTGTGCCAAGAAAACATCCCCCACACCATTACACCACCACCACCAGCCTGCACAGTGGTAACAAGGCATGATGGATCCATGTTCTCATTCTGTTTACGCCAAATTCTGACTCTACCATCTGAATGTCTCAACAGAAATCGAGACTCATCAGACCAGGCAACATTTTTCCAGTCTTCAACTGTCCAATTTTGGTGAGCTCTTGCAAATTGTAGCCTCTTTTTCCTATTTGTAGTGGAGATGAGTGGTACCCGGTGGGGTCTTCTGCTGTTGTAGCCCATCCGCCTCAAGGTTGTGCGTGTTGTGGCTTCACAAATGCTTTGCTGCATACCTCGGTTGTAACGAGTGGTTATTTCAGTCAAAGTTGCTCTTCTATCAGCTTGAATCAGTCGGCCCATTCTCCTCTGACCTCTAGCATCAACAAGGCATTTTCGCCCACAGGACTGCCGCATACTGGATGTTTTTCCCTTTTCACACCATTCTTTGTAAACCCTAGAAATGGTTGTGCGTGAAAATCCCAGTAACTGAGCAGATTGTGAAATACTCAGACCGGCCCGTCTGGCACCAACAACCATGCCACGCTCAAAATTGCTTAAATCACCTTTCTTTCCCATTCTGACATTCAGTTTGGAGTTCAGGAGATTGTCTTGACCAGGACCACACCCCTAAATGCATTGAAGCAACTGCCATGTGATTGGTTGATTAGATAATTGCATTAATGAGAAATTGAACAGGTGTTCCTAATAATCCTTTAGGTGAGTGTATATGTATGTGCACCATTACACAAAACTCAGAAACATCAAAACACAAATGTGAACTTATAGATAAATGTTGCACACTAAACTAGCATGACAAAACATTTAACACATGGTGTCAATGAGGGAATGACAATATGTCCACTGAGCCAGGCAGTATGGTGTTTTAGCCTCTGTTATCAAATTGATTTTATTGAATTGTTGATGAACTGATTAAAAAAAACGTGGGGTCAACTTCTAGTCACACACTTCAATAATGTACTAAATAGCTGTAGAGCAAAAAGGAAGAAAACATTTTATTTTAACAAAACAGTTTTTATAAGGAGTTCCTTTATTTCTGCATTATTTATAATATTGTTCTAAAGCACTAACTATTCATAACCAAGTAATCAACAATAATCTTTGTAATTCATATTTATTGAGAATTTAACACTCGAACACTCAGCTGATATGTTTCAACAGGTTTGAGTGGGTGTGGTTTGATCAGATGTGACCCACAGTGCTGGCAAAATTAGAAGGTTTTAATTTGGTTGCTAAACTGTGATTGGTGCAGAAAAACACATGACATCACCTTTTTTTCAAACTGAGCCCTGTCCAATTTAAATCAGGAAAAAGAGCAGGTCTCAGACCAAAACTGTTCTGACTCTGGCAGAAACGGTTGTGTTTTCCAATATGTATATACAGGACTGTCTCAGAAAATTTGAATATTGTGATAAAGTTCTTTATTTTCTGTAATGCAATTAAAAAAACAAAAATGTCATGCATTCTGGATTCATTACAAAGCAACTGAAATATTGCAAGCCTTTTATTCTATTAATATTGCTGATTATGGCTTACAGCTTAAGAAAAGTCAAATATCCTATCTCTAAATATTAGAATATTTCCTCAGACCAAGTAAAAAAAAAGATTGATAACAGCAAAACAAAATCAAACATTAGAAAATGTCCATTAATGCACTCAGTACTTGGTTGGGAATCCTTTTGCACGGTGTGACAGAGTGGGTGAGAACGCACCCACTTGTCCCCATGTTTATGTGCCGAGTCAGTGAGGCCGTCCATTAACCATGTCTTGTGTTGGTACTTACCGTACCATCTGTTTCAGAGGCCAAAGAAGGAGGCGCCCAGCCACGGCCTCTATTTATACGCTGACTGATTACAGCTGTGACGTCATGGGGTTAGGCCAAGTCGAGGGGGGTTAACAGTTTCACCCACACTGTGTGCAAGGTGGATTCCGCCGTCTGCTTGGAGGCGGTATTTAAACCTTCTGCCTGTGGCTGTTCGGGAGGGAAGTGGGAGACCATTATGGTGCAACTATGTGTCGGTGAAGGTAGTCTCTTTGTGTGCAGTACATTTACCTTTTGTTTGATTTGTTCATTTATATTGTTTGTAGATTATGTTGAGTTCACGGGCAGCAGAGTTATTTAGATAAAATAAACACCTTTTGGTTTGACAACAAAGCATCTTATGTCTGCCTCCTACCATTATTTAAGCCACTCCGGTCAGGCTTCACCACATTTGGTGGCAGTGGTGGGATCCAGGCCAGTAGGGGGCAGTATAGACAATGTCAACCAGACAAAAGACCAAAGAGAATCGACTGGAAGAGTCCCAAGATGGCGGAGACCAAAAGGGGGCACCGAGCGGCTCTCCCCAGGAGCAAGAAAGTATGGCTAAACTGTCAAACCTCCTGCAATCCCTGATACAACAACAGGCTGACCGCGAAATCCGGACAGAGCAGGAGAGTAAGCGACAGGAGGAGAGATGGAAGCATGTGCAGTACCAGTTTAACCAGTTTCAAATCGAAGCAACACAGGACCGCCAGGATCGTCAGCAGCTGATGGAAGAACTTGCAGGCAATCCACTTCAACCCTCAGCAATCCAAGACAGGCCAGATAAGGATTTATCGCCGTTGACTAAGGAAAGAAAGCCTCTCAGCCTGGGGAGATTACCTGGTTGGAAGGGCCCCAAGATGCAGCCCTACAAGGAAGGTGAGGACATAGAACATTATTTAATCACCTTTGAAAGAATTGCTCATGCCTGTCAGTGGGCTCAGGATGAGTGGGCTCTTCACCTCGCGCCACTGCTAACCGGTAAAGCATGTTCAGCTTATGTAGCAATGGACATTGATGACACCATGAACTATGCAAAAGTGAAGTGTGCGGTGTTGCAGAAGTTTGAAATCAGTGCAGAGACCTATCGAGTGAGGTTCCGTTCCAGTGTGCCAGGAGAAGGGGAGACACCTAGAGAGCTGCAGGTCCGCTTGAAGGACTTGTACAGCAAGTGGATGGCTCCTGAAGCAAAGACAAAGGAACAAATTGGAGAAACCATCATCATGGAGCAGTTTCTTAAAGTCCTGAATCCAGAGCTTCGTACATGGATTAAAGAGCGAAATCCAAAGACCCCTAAAGAAGCAGCAGAATTGGCTGAAGTGTTCTTGGCTGCCCGCCGCCCATCACAAGAGTACCTTCCATCCAAGTCCCGCCCACCCAACCCATCGGGTGAGCATGGTGAGGGTAATGACTTTAGAGCCAACAGCACAAGACATAGTGTCTTCTCCGCAAATACAGCTAAAAGGGAGCCTAGAAACAGAGCTCTCGTTGTATGTCATTCATGTGGCCAGACAGGCCACTTTAAGGCAGAGTGTCCTAAGGTACATGTTAGTACTAATTACATGTGTTGTGCTCCCCAGTTACCCGTCAGCGAGTTAGAGAGGGATAATAGCGGGGAAGGTAAACATGAGGGACTTACGATAGCGGTGTTAATTGAAGACAGGACCTGTGTAGCTCTCTTAGATTCAGGAAGTAATCGCACCCTAGTCAGACAGCACAGTCTCCCTAGGGATGTCATTTTTTTGCGGAGGCACAGTGGATGTTTTTTGTATTCATGGTGACAAGGTAGGTTACCCCATAGCTGAGGTAGCTATCCAGATTGAAGGGCAACAATATTTGCTTTCAGTAGGTGTATTTGAACAACTGCCCTATCAGGTTGTGTTAGGCTCGGATCTCCATATTCTTGCTGACTTGATAGCCAAGCATTCGGGGGAGGCTAGAGCTAATGGCACCAGTGAAAGTTTGCTCGCTGTCACTAGGTTGAAAAGCAAGCAGGGGAAAGCTAGTGCAACAGCGGGGTTGGAGGAGTTACCTTTTGTGAATGAGGACATGCCTAGTGGTGCCCAAAGCAGACAGTTCAGGGAAAGGAAAAGCAAGAGACAAAGAAGAAGGGACAGAGTAAGGGGAACAAAAATAGTAGAACAGGTGTCGAAGCCGTTAGAATCCGACCCGTTTTCTATTCCTAGCGACATTGAGAAGCTACAGAAAGAGGACCCGACACTGACAACGTTGTTCTCTAAATGTGTGCCTGAGTCAACCCGAGTGATGGGTAGAGGAAAGGAAGCATTTGTGGTCAAGAGAAACAGACTGTATCGCCGTAGCCAGATTGGTGACCAGTTAGTTATTCCCCAGAGTTTGAGGCACACAATCCTTGACCTGAGCCACTCGATCCCATGGGCAGGACACCTGGGGCAGGCAAAAACCTTTGCTAGAATGGTTACACGTTTCTATTGGCCTCAGCAGTACACTGACGTAGTCAAATATTGTCAGTCGTGTCCACAGTGTCAGTTAACAGCTCCAGGCAAAAATGGAGATAGGGCTCCCCTCATTAGCATGCCCATCATTGATATACCCATTTCACGCATTGCCATGGACATTGTAGGCCCACTAGAAAGGAGTAGTGCAGGCCACAGGTACATACTGGTAGTTTGTGATTATGCCACAAGATATCCTGAAGCCTTTCCCTTGAAGAAAATCAAGGCCCACCAAATCGTCAACTGCCTCATTCAGCTGTTTTCTAGAGTTGGAATCCTGAAGGAGATCATCACAGACCAAGGCACCAACTTTACCTCAAACCTGCTGAAAGAGGTGTACAGCATGCTGGGAATTCAGGGTGTAAAGACCAGTCCCTACCATCCACAAACGGATGGTCTCGTTGAGCGTTTTAACAAGACCCTCAAGTCTATGCTGAGGAAGTTTGTGACTGACTCTGGGTCAGACTGGGACAAATGGCTTCCATTCTTGCTGTTTGCATACAGAGAAGTCCCACAAGCATCTACGGGGTTTTCACCTTTCCAGCTGCTGTATGGACATTCAGTAAGGGGGCCGATGGATGTCTTGAGGGAGGCATGGGAAGGTCCCGTACCACAACAGCAGTGCAGTGAGCTGGCCTATGTCCTGAAGATGAGAGACAAGCTGGACCAATTTCAGGAGCTTGCCAGTGGTAATTTGGATCAAGCACAGCAGCGACAGAAGAAGAGTTACGACAAGGCATCTAGAAGAAGAGTTTTCCAGGAGGGCCATAAAGTTCTCTTATTGCTGCCAACGTCGGACAGTGGTCTCCTTGCCAAGTGGCAGGGGCCATACAAGATTACAAAAAAGGCCGGCCCAGTCACATATGAACTCTTTTTGTCAGACCGTCGGAAAAAACATCAAGTCTTTCATGTGAACCTTTTGAAAGCATGGGTAGACCAACCAGAACAGTCCTCAACCTTGTGGGCTCGCACAATTGCTGATGAGGAAGAACTGCAGGAGCAGTATTTTCCCTCTGCAAATGAGACTCCAGTGTTTCCAGATGTGAGTCACCTGGCGCCAGACAAACGTAGGGAACTACAGGCCCACATGAGAAGAGAGCTCTTCAGTCTTAAGGTTGCACACACCTCATGGAACATCAAATCCGTTTGCATTCACTAGAACAGCGGCCAATCAGGGACACCACCTGCCGCATTCCAGCCAGACTTGTTCCAGGACTGAAGCAAGAAGTGGAGGAGATGCTGGCTACAGGAATCATTGAGCCGTCTTGCAGTGAGTGGTGTAGCCCGGTGGTGTTGGTTCCAAAGAAGGATGACCCTAAAATGAGATTCTGTGTTAACTTTTCAAAGTTAAATGCTGTGTCTGCATTTGACCCTTACCCAATGCCAAGAGTGGATGAACAGCATCATCATCTAAAATCTCTTGGTACACAGCTGCATTTACTGCCGTATTCCCATGGTCAAGCCACTTCTGAACTCAAGACAACGGAAGAAGCGTCTGACTTGGGCTATGGAAAAGAAGCACCGGACAGTTGCAGAGTGGTCCAAAGTCCTCTTTTCAGACGAAAGCCAGTGTTGTATTTCATTTGGAAGTCAAGGCGCCAGAGTCTGGAGAAAGGCTGGAGAGGAGCAAAATCCAAGTTGCTTGAAATCCAGTGTGAAGTTCCCACAGTCAGTGATGGTTTGGGGAGCCATGTCAGCTGCTGGTGTTGGTCCACTGTGTTTCATCAAGTCCAGAGTAAATGCAGCTGTGTACCAAGAGATTTTAGAGCACTACATGCTTCCGTCTGCTGAAAAGCTCTATGGAGATGAGGATTTCATTTTCCAGCATGATCTGGCACCTGCCCACAGTGCCAGAACCACCAGTAACTGGTGTACTGCCCATGGCATTACTGTCCTCGATTGGCCTGCCAATTCCCCTGACCTGAACCCCATAGAGAATTTGTGGGGTATTGTGAAGAGGAAGCTGAAAGACACCAGACCCAACAATGCAAATGAGCTAAAGGCCGCTATTGAAGCATCCTGGGCATCCATAACACCTCAGCAATGCCACAGGCTGATTGCCTCCATGCCACGCCGCATTGATGCTGTAATCCGTGCAAAAGGATTCCCAACCAAGTACTGAGTGCATTAATGGACATTTTCTAATGTTTGATTTTGTTTTGCTGTTATCAATCTTTTTTTTTACTTGGTCTGAGGAAATATTCTAATATTTAGAGATAGGATATTTGAGTTTTCTTAAGCTGTAAGCCATAATCAGCAATATTAATAGAATAAAAGGCTTGCAATATTTCAGTTGATTTGTAATGAATCCAGAATGCATGACATTTTTGTTTTTTTAATTGCATTACAGAAAATAAAGAACTTTATCACAATATTCTAATTTTCTGAGACAGTCCTGTATAATATGTTGCTACTTTTCCTTGAACATATATGCCGTTGATTGCGTAACATTTTCAGCTGACACTATCAAATTACTGTATTTCAAACACATTCAGCCTTGTTATACTTGGCAGTATGTATACTTGGCAGTATGTTTTCTCTGTATGTTCATATAACTTATACTCATGAAAATGAGTATTATTTATATTGTTTTGATTTGACTACGTCTTTTGTGTGCACTTTGCCCTGTTTGCTGCAAATTTCCCCACTGCGGGACCAATAAAGGAATATCTAATATAATATAATATCAGCTACTGTAAACAGTGTAATGAAAAACATCCCTATACTTTGAAGCATCCAAATTTGAAATATAAGAATTAGCTGTGTCTTAAAGAAAGCACAGATAAACAGTGTCGGTCCATCCTTAAAGCATTCCGAGCCTACAGGCCTAAGTAGATGAAATAAGTGGACTATGTGTTTGGCTTTATGGAAAGCATCTGCTTTGACAGTGCATATGGAAGCTCTTTCTAATTGTATAGTCAGCAGTGTTGTAATACTAACCACTAACTGGCAAACAGCCCGCCCTCTTCCTCTGCCTCCATTCTACTCCTGTAATGGCCTAATGTTTTCAAACCACTCTTCTAAGTGCCTCTTTCCTTTTACTTCTCCTCTCTTCCTGTCTTAGCACCACTGCCTCCTCTTTCCCTCAGCCCTCACTTTCTAATGCTCCTCTCCTCTTTCCTATACTCTGCATGGCATCAGCCATTTTTGTCTCTGAAAAGGGAGAATATCAGTCTGCCGATGCCTGCATACTGTATGATACATCTCTTCACATCCCTCTAATTTATCAAATGCACATCACACCCTCTCCTTGACTCCAGTAAGTACACATTAAATGGTTAGGTTACGTGAGGGGTGAAACCTGTGACCACCAGTTAGTGTATCCCAATTTCTTTTTTTTTCTCCCGTATCCTCTCCTGCTGCCTTCAGGCAGGAAGAATGGAGGAAAGGATTAAAGGAGGGAGGTTGAAATGGTCTCTGCTTATTTTTTTGTTTGTCTGCACGGCAGCCTGGTTCCTCTGAGTCGGACCTCCTCATCCTTATGAGCCTATGTATTATTTATCAGAAGCTTTTTTGCAGGCATATTTCATTTAGCTGTTCCTTCGTAAAAAAAATCAAACAGCTGCTGCTCCCTCCTGAAATAGTTGTAATCTTGATTTACATTTCACCAGTGGTGTATAGTTACTGTACTTAAGTCGTTTTTTGTTGGCTATCTGTACTTTACTTTACTCCTTTTACTTCACTACATTTTGCAAAGAAAACTGATACTTTTACTCTGGTACATTTCCCCTGAAACCTTCGTTACTCGCTACAAAATCAAATCTATCTTTAGAAGAAAAAAAAATGAATCATGAGACCAACATCGGGGACTGTGGTGGAACACAGACACAGAATTCCCAGTGATGCCCAGGATGCTAGCTAGCTAGTGACTACATGACGATGACTGATTTCATGATGGAAGCAGACATGGAAGCACCTGCTACTCCCGCAACAAACAACGGTGGATACGAAGACCAACACCCGTGGCCATGTGCAAGCAATGTTTTCTTATGTTGGAGTGAATGATTCTTCGTATCGGATGAAGTGCCTCTTATGCTTATCCAAAGCTACTGAAATATTGGCATTCAAAAACTCCCCATCCAACCTCAGGAAACACATTGAGGTAAATTAGGATTAATCCGATGAGCCACAACGTTAATGTTTAGTTATCATAATTAGCATAAACCTGTTAAGATATCTAGCAGTGTTTCCCACAGGATTGGAGTATATATTTGGCAATGGGAGGGGGAAAGACGGGTGTCTGATCTTCTAATTTAGCTATACATGGCGTATGTTATGCTAACGTTTGCTAGCTATCGTAAATCAAATGAGACTATTAGTGCAGTAGACAGATCACTAGCGAGTTAGTGAGCTGAGGAAGTGTTGACAATTGTGAGATTTTGCACATCCCTTCACACTTCATATTTAAATACACATACACTTTAACATACAATTACAGAACACTTGTTTACATTACTGTTATATGTATGTCTGAGCACTTTATTTTATACTTAATGTAATATCTATTGCACTGTTGTTGTTGTTGTTGTTGTTGATTGTTGGGTCTAATGTCTAATGTTATGCACCTTCTGCCAAGAACAATTCCTTGTTTGTGTAAACATACCTGGCAAATAAATGGTTCTTGTTCTGATTCTGATCATTTTAGCTATAATCCTTGCAGCACTAGTTGGCCTCACACACAAGTAACAAATTAAAGTGTGTTGGGCTACCGTATTTTTACTTTTTTCACCCACTTGTCAATGAGTCTGTTTGATTTGATATATTCCTCTTCTGAGTTTATTTGCTGCTCTTTGGTGTGTTTATTATTGATAGTTAGTAATTTGTTTTCAACCTGTGAGGCAGCGGTATCCTCCATTTTATAACCAGTGGCTTTTTCCTAACCTGCCCTCCCTCCTCCGGCGCCAACGAACCGCCAACCAGGAGATCAACCGTCATAAGGCTACAGACACTGTCAGCCACGTCCTGCCTCTAAATCCCCCTAAAAAAGAAAGAAAAAAGAGAGCAATATTTAGCATTTTAATGCACACAATAAGAGCTGATTTGCGGCTTATTTTTTTAGCGTATTATTTGACAAAAGCGTCGTTGTTGTTATTTTTTGTTTAAAGAAGGAGCGAACATGTCTTCCCCCGCGCAGGAGAAGAGCTCTGGCGTCCAGCTGCTGAGCGCCGCGCTGCTGCTGCTGCTCTCCATCCTCGGTAAGGAACCACAAACACAACCGATCGATGCTCCGATACATTGATAGGCTGATCAACAGTTCCGATGATAGCGCCTGCAAACCCGCTCCATCCTTAGGCCTGTTGCCTCACATCTAACTGTGTGTGTGTGTGTGTGTGTGCAGGACTAGAGGGAGATAATGGTTGTAATGTGAGATAATGTCGGATAATTGTCATTCCAGCGTTTCCCGAGTTTGACCGAAGCCATCCATTAAAACCAGATTGTTGTGGGTTTCCTGGATGGCTTTTAGCTAACTGAATTCTGATCTGTGTGGTCCCCCCCCCGTCTCTATTTAGTCTCTGTTGACATCTAAACGAGTTCCCTGGCGCATCACTGCCTTTCAACAGGAATTGGATGCACTATATTCAAATATTGGCTCAGTCTGCACACAGAACGACAGTGTAGGCTACAGTAGGTCTCATTGGTGTGAGTGATGGACATACATAGACCTGTAATGAGGTGCTAACAATGTGCTGTTGATATTGATGGCCTTGCATTCAGTGGCAGACCTACAATAACAGCCAATTATGGAGTCATCTAAATATAGATCTATGGATTTATATGAACACATGAGGGAGCAGATGTGAACAGCAGGACAACCAACCCAAACTGATTCGTGGTTATTTTCAGATTTAAAAAAAAGAGAAAAGAAGCTACCAGATCAAAACACGCTTCCACGCAATATGGCACCACATCTGATCACAAGTGAGGATGATCACATGAGGCTTAAATGCAGATGTGCAACCGGAAGCCATCGTCATCCAGCGTTATGCAAGCCAGTGTTGTGGTGAGGTACATCAGCGTTGAGCTTGTATAACATATACTCCCCTTCCTGCTGCTTACTCGAGTTGCAATAACAAAATGCTACAGTAAAGCCACTTGTCACTGGTAAATGTACAACATGTGTAGCACACTAGTAAAACTCAAGACCGCCAAGCCAAGGTGAGGTGTATGAACCTGAGCAGTACACAGGTAGGGAGGATGGGCCATCTGCAGGGAGAGATTCAGTGGTTAAATAAATTCAGTTAGGGAGAGAAGGGTACCGGTAGTTGTGTTTTGGATGGTGGAGGAAAAGGGTTCGATCACTATCTTTATTGGTTGAATGTTTATTGAGACAATGAGTCATTCACTGATGATATAATTGGGAGGGGATCCATTCATATTTAAATAAAAGGTTTGTACAGTTTTTATGCAGCTTCAATGAGGGATCTGGCGATTTATTTTGAAGGGTCTGAGTGACCTCTGATCCCTACCTCTTTAGAGTTCACCACAAAGCCTTGACAAAGCACTATAACCAGGAGGAACATCTCATTTACATCTAGTTTCGTCATTGTCACTTAAAACCCATTCTGAAATGTTTGAGTGAGGAAAACCTGAGGTCCAAGAGGACAACAGAGTCCTTTTGTCTCATTGTCTCATCAAATGTTGGTGTTCAGTGGTTTGTAAATTACAGGGGAACTCCCACCAGTGTGTTTGTGTACACTGTTTTCACCGATGGCAACTGAAAACAGATACCCAAACATTTACTGTTGCTGGGGAGCTTGTTGCATGGAGATGCAACATAATGTGCTCTTTTCTATCTGCTCTCTATTCATATGCCTTGCTGTTTAATTGTCCAAATGAAATAATATTGCATGAAATAAATCGTGTGTTCTGCCTTCCAGAAGAACACCAGATAGGCTAACAACACGTTTGTCAGTATTCTTGTGGAATTCCTGCTGCAGTTTCCCACCGATATTATTTCTGCCCATTATTGTTTTAACGTTATTCAGCAACCCCAGTTACAGTACCTGCAAAGAGGCAGTAGATGGCAGCAGCACACTGCAAAGAAAAGGCTTCTACTTTTAAGGCATGGACCTCTGGCATTATTAAATTAGAAGCGTCAAATTACCAACATTCAGTCAAAACTGTAATGTAACAGCAATGTATTTAGTTTTCTGGAAGAAAACAATATTCAAAACGGTCCCTAACTGTAACTGAACAGTGGCCTTGTAATTGAGCAGCAGGGAGATATTACTGTAAAGGGGAGCTCCTTGTACTTTTCTAATTAACAGATAATCCTAGGTCTATATTACAGCATTCAGTGGACCTACATATTCTATTAACTGTGCCTTACATTCCCAATAACATATTTATGAGTTTTATCTTTTTTATGCTTCTGAATATTCCTTTTTCTTGAAACATTTCAACAAGAATCATTCATGACAGTGTTCACCGCATCACCATGGCATTATTTATTTGAATTACAGTGTATGTCATTCAGACAGTTCCATAGTACCATCCAATTCAACCAGTTTTGGTTGAAAAAAAGATGTCATCAGTGTCTGATTTAATACAGAATAAATACAATTCAGTTCATGAACTTACACTTATATTGTATTCAATATTTATGAAATAACTATTTTTAAAGGATTTTTGAATGGATGCTAATTTTAAATGTATATATATTTTTTTTTAATCACGTACCCCCTGGAGTACCCCCATTTGAGAACCAAATTAGCCTAGAAAATTAAATATGAATTGATAATCTCAAGATACCCTCCCTGTCCTGGTTTTGCATCGAGACATTGGCCAATGGCGTGAGAATGTAGAAAATCCTCGGTTGTTGATAAAAGTAAAGAAAGTATCATAAAATGTAATGTTCTTTTTAAATATGGCATTTCTATTACTCTTTCAAAAAAAACATAATTTACCTGAACTTGTATACTTTCCTTTCTATTGAACTATTAGTATTTTTTTGTCTGTGCAATTGTATCAGTATTTATCTCTTGGCACACATTAAAATATGTATTAGTGTTTCTAATGCAGAAGTTAGGAATTAGTTAAATAAATTACTTTAGAAATACATTTTTAAAGTGGAGGACAGCTGCTAATGCTTCCTTATTTAAAAGATGTTGGACCGAGTGTTTAACTGATCGAAACCATGTGACTAATGTTTAACACTACGACCATCCAAACTGTTGTGTGCATGTATCTCTGTATACATTTACTTACATGTTTCTGTGATGTATGTGGGTGTTCAAGTTTGTATCTCCTGTAGACTCCATGTAAGTGCTTTTTGAAAGTTCCAGCACTGTATCTTAAAGCACCCAGACGTTGCGACTCTATTAGTAGTAGACACGGCAATAATGCATAACAGGGAAAGAGTGGAGGGGAGAGGAGGACAAGGAATAGAAAGTACCTTTCAACTCCGGTCAATCCATCTATGGTGGAGATCACAAAAGACTATGAGCTTGTGCAATAATTATGCCTCATCACCATTGTTAAATAAGGTCAGAATTCTGGATAATGTACTCCTGTCTGTGCTAATATTGCAGTAACATATCACACTAAGACACTGCAGGCCCACACATGTTTTTTGTTCATTATTTTATGGAGTTCTGGGGCCGATTGCTATCCTTGTGTAGTCGTGACATTATCAGAGAAAAGCTGCTCCAGAAATGATGACTGTATTGGCTGCTGACTGCTCCCCCTCTCTGAGTGCTGCAGTGTGCAGAATGCAGTGTGACTTTCTCCAAAGCAGGGGGCACTAGAGCTAAATCCTGCAGTACTGAGTCAAAATAATCCAAACCTGACAATACCAGATTTATAGCATTTGAAGGCAGTGTGCTGGGGTCAACATATCATCCACAAAACATCTGTAGACTTTACAGGTTTTGTTAAGTAGTGGTTCAGTTGCAAACTCATGATTCACTTTTACACCAATGCCCCTTTGGTGTGTTGGGAGGAAAAGGCATAAAACATGTATATAAAAAACAAACAGAAACTGCTCTGTGCTGGTTGAGCGATGCTGACCAGCCTCTTACTGCCATCTTCAACTTGTCACTTGTATCACTTATCAAACACAAGCAAGTGTGCAGATGCCGAGCAGCAGCAGCAGAAGAAGATAAGGTCATACCATATCATGTCTGGACCCACTAAAAGCAGCTGGGAACTGAATAATTGGTTTTTACCAGCAATCAATCTATCTGGAATCAGATCTGATGTTATGGTCTAAACCCCTTGTGATGCCATCACCATGAAGCTAATATTGCCCTGGGGACATATACGGAATGTACAAGTGCTCCTGGTTATAGTGCTTTGTCGAGGCTTTGTGGTGAGGTAGGGATCAGAGGTCAGACCCTTCAAAAGAAATCGTCAGATCCCTCACTGAAGCTGCCCAAAGCAGAAGAGTAGGAGAGGGCCGAACAATCTGAAGGTCGTCATGTCGTTTTGTATATCCCTGTGCAGAGAGTTTGGCTCCTTTGCCAAAGTTGCCCGGTTAGGAAACCCGAAAGTGTCGACACACTCGAGACCAGCATGTAGTCCATCAAACCATTCAGGGCCAGCACCTCTTAAACCTTTAGATCCAGTTACAACCGCATTCAACAACAAAATAATTGAGCGGTGATACTTTTCGGGATTGCATAACTGGTATTTGGTCATCATGAAAATTAGAGCCTCTAAATACTGAGCCGAAGCCCTTTGTGCCCTTAAAGCAGCTTTTAGAAGAGACCTTCAAAAGAAGACGAGCTTTGTCCGTGCCGTCCCACAGATGCCTAATTGGATTGAGATTTGGAGGTGAAAGAGTTTAGTCTAGTCCAGGCTTCTGTAAAAAATATAATCCACGGTAATATAGTTTTAGGCCCCATTATTCCTGTTGAAATGAATAATATGTGTCCATACTGGTTGACGATGTTGCTTAGATAAGTTGCGGTGCCTCTCAGTTAGCCATAGCTTCTATCTTCTTTTATTGTTTTTTTTTCTAATGCAAATTGAAACAATGTGGGCGTCATTACTATTCTTATGGAAATATAAGATGTGCACTCTTTAAGAGGTAGTTTATACAACAACCGTATCTATTGGCTTGTACTTGCAGACTTTTACCCATAAGTAGTTCAGGCAGACAGCCTTTCCAGTCTAATAAATCAAAACTGTCATTTCTACCAATACACACCTCTGCTGTGAATAGGTGCATACGTGCAGCCCAATGAAAAGGTGGGCACAGAGAGGAAAGATGATGTAACAGACTACGTTGTACCCTTTTTTTTTTCTTCCTGCATTGACCTTGTGGGAGTAGGGAACAATGGAGGGAAATAGAAGTGTGTAAGAGAGAGAGAGAGAATGCGGGGTGTGTGGGGGGTGGGTGAAAATAGGGAGAAACAGAACATTTTTAATTTTGAGGGTAGTTATGGGGGTTGGACCGAGGAGGTAGTAGGATGGAGGCGTGAGAGGTGGAGAAAAATGGGAGAGGGAAGAAGGAGGGGCAGAGGGAGGGAGGAGTTGCATGAGGCTGCCTCACTGCAGTATTTCATCTGCTAGCAACGTCTCTGCCTCCGTCTGCATCTGCCCCTCTCTCGCTATCCATAGGACTGCTGAGTCAGCGCCTGTTTCTCACACTGCGTATCTGTGTATGGGCTGTAGTAGCACTGTAGGCAGTGTGTGTGTGTGTGTGTGTGTGTGTGCGTGTGCGTGTGCGTGTGCGTGTGCTGGGATGACATTGACGTAGCTCAGCTAGCATGCCTAGCCCACTGCTGACAATGCACACCTTGAGGTTGTGTGTCGATGTGTTTGTGTGTAATAGGAAGGGAGAGCAAGAAGCAGCTGCATTACAAAGCACCTGACTGTGGTAAACTGTGCGCATGGAAAATGGGGGGGCGGTGCAGAGAGGCAGGCCTGTGGAGTGGTGCAGCAGCAGTGGGAAGGGTGCCAGAAACACCCGACTGCAGAGGAAAGAATGGTGCAGAGTCCCAACACGCACACAGGCACGCACAAACACACATACTGAGTGAGAGGCGCAGATTCTGTCTGGGAGTGTAAGCGCATGCTTAGATGTAATGCTAGAAGGGAGGAGGAAACGAAACGATTATTTAACGTCATTTCAAGTTACATGATATGCAGTTATATGCTTTTTGACTTTCATTTTATAATGTTGAAATGTAGAATATGGCATACTGCAGCAGTCTAAGTGTATATTTAACATAGTTTCTTGCTACGACTGTACAAGTATCATGGTCATGAGAGCCAATAAAAGCCTTTGGTTGGTTCTCAGTGTTCCATAGATGTGCTTTGAAAGCCCTTTGATGCCCACTCTACATTAGTGGCATTGACTAATGTCATTTAATTCTACTGTTTTCATTCGGCCAAATGTGTCAACGGCAGATCTTGGGACCAAAACAATCATCATCCCCCAGTTGTATCCAAATCATACCAGTGATACCTGGGAAATATTACATGTGACTGCCATCAGTCCATTATATTTGACTGTTTATTTCATCTTAGCCATCACCCCTACATGACTTGCACTAGTGCTACATGAATGGAAATATTGTAACTGTATTTCATTTACAAAGGGTTAAACCTGCGTACAATGATGGGATGCCAAAAACAATATATCATACTTCCACTACACTGATTATTCCTATAATTCCATAAAGGGGGTTTGACATAATTTGGCTTGATTACAGTGTATTCAGCGTCGGCATATTTAAGTTGAAAATGCAATTCCATAGGTACCTATAATCAAGCTCTCTATTCAAATATCATAATATCATTTTTTAAGCTGAGATCCCTGTGTTTCCACTTGGATGTCACCGTCTGTAGCAGCAATATGTCCTGAAATAATGTGTAAACCCTCAACAAAAATAATGATGTTGTGGAAACTTGTGTGGAAGCCGGTTTTTAAACTCCCTCAGCAGAGCCGCTGCTTGGAAATTGTAATAAATCCATCGAAAGAGGGTGTGGATTTAAATGGATTAAACAAACATGTTGTGAGATCCCACTTTCTGTTTGCTGTCTATGTTTTACAAGAGACTTTGCTGGAGATGTTAATAAAGAAGGCATATTGTTTGATCTACAATCACTTTGCTAGACTTTCCCCGACATTTAAATCTGTTCTGTGAATGGAGGAATTCACATCAAATGACTCGCTCTCTAGATGGCGTGCAGAAGAAGAGTCAGCAGTTACAGGGATAAACACTCCTCACTGCGTGCTGTTGAAACAGCTCAGGAGTTTTTAGCTTTTTTGTTTTATCTCCATTTAAAACTCAGGTGATGATAACTGCAGTGTACAACAAATCATTTGTGTGCGATTCATTTACGGAACATAATGTTGACTTTAACACACACAGTAACTTTACTTGTACTTATAATATTGACTTGAGACCTCAGTTGAACTACTGATACCAGATTTAGCTTATAGATATTACCAGAAAAAAAATTAAATATCTTCCTAATACCAATATTTGTACTATTCATTTTCTTTTCAATATGTAGATGTACCTTCCTTATACAGTAATAATTTAGTCAACTGTCTTTCAATCCTTAAGGCTCAGATGTTTTATAACATGAACAACATTATTAACGCTGCTGTTTTTATTTACAGGTTGTTCATGCATGGATGTGATCATGCCCAATAGCGTCAATGCACTGAATGGAACGACTATCAAAATCCCCTGCACATTTACTTCTTGCTATAAGATGGATACTAACCAGTTGCTCATGAACTGGACCTACCAAGAAACACAGAATGACACAGAAGAGATGGTAAAATGGCTTGTCGTTATGCTAAACATCTACAACTACAGGTTTCCTACGTTTGAAAAGTTTATGCCTGACTCCCCTCTCTCTCTCTCTCTCTCTCTCTCTCTCTCTCTCTCTCTCTCTCTCTCTCTCTTCATAGTTTATGACATACCATAAGAAAAGAGGGATGGTGCCTCAGCGCTCGGACCGGTTTGGAGAAAGGGTCATGTTTGTCGGGAACCTGGAAAAGAATGACCTGTCAATCACTCTATCCGATGTTCAGATCGAGGATGAGGGGATTTACAACTGCTATGTGAGAAACCCCCCAGACCGCGTCCAAGGACATAATAGCATACAGCTCAAAGTGGTTACCGAACGTAAGATCCTAAACCTACACCTTCTGAAGATACTACACTGCATAAATACTAATCATTGCCTTAAAGATACCAACACCCTGCATCTCTCAAACCTTCAAAGTTACCCCTCGGCTGCCAAACGTACATGCACTATTCAGTGCTAAACCAACATTTTTTTTTACAATAGTGTTCCTTGTGTCAAGTGTTAGCTAGATTTAGCTATCAAAGATATTACTGAGAGCTGCAAGAGCACAAACAGCTGCACTGCAAACCCCTTGTGGCTCATTAATGTATATAGTTGCACCGCAGTATGGCTAAAAAGACTCAATTGTAGGTTGGCGCAGTTACTGTAGCTGTTTACACAGAAAAAAATGCATTGCCATATTGACAGGGCATTCTCAGCTGTAGCTGCACTACATGACTCATTCCGCAAAGCTTCTCCAGTTTGTTTGTTTGTTTGCTCCTTTGTCTTTCTATTTTTTGTTTTGTTCTGTTTGTCTCTGCCCTATGTACAGCATCTTTGGGTATTAATAAAAGCGCTATATACAATTGAAGTATTATTATTAAGGCCCGAGCACTGACGTAGTCAGAGCGGAGGACCTATTGTTATTTGAATGTTTCTTATTATAATTTTTCTCGTTATTTGTCGTCATTGCATGGGGAAAAGAGGTGCTTGGGATAAACCTACCTATTTCAAAATGTCCACACCTATCTGACTCAGCGAAAATACCAATCTGATTTGGGTCTCGGACAAAAGCCAGAAAATATGTCTCTATAGCGCCCCCTTTAGTTGTAAAAGCCCACACTTTTTGCCGACTATGACCGATTTACCTGAAATTTGGCACACATGTCCGGGTGGGACTGCTCTACAAAAAAGTCAATCGTGCCATTAAAATGCGCCTACTTAGATTTTCCGCCATTTAGAATTTTGTGAAAAACTAATTATTGTCAACTTCTCCAAAAACGCTGGGTCTGATTCT
Organism: Myoxocephalus aenaeus; assembly: GCA_038501785.1. Classification (NCBI taxonomy): domain Eukaryota; kingdom Metazoa; phylum Chordata; class Actinopteri; order Perciformes; family Cottidae; genus Myoxocephalus; species Myoxocephalus aenaeus. Next base: position 1,691,666 of record JBAMJR010000180.1, on the reverse strand, counting down.
TACGAAACTTTGTGTGGATCATAATTGGTTCAATGTGATATAATGTTGATATCTCATTGCATTTAGAAGATATGAACCAATTAATCTCTTAGGAGCGTGACTTGTTATTATTATAATTTTATTAGGCCAAAAATAGACTTTAAAATTATGTAACCCAGAATTTTGACTTATCAATGACTTTTCTTCTTAATGTGAAATACTGTATGTGTTCTCAAAAGTGACGTAAAAAGTGATCATCTTTTGCAGTGCACTGAGCTCTCTCTGCCACTGTTCTTTAAGGATAAGTGCCATACAGTAATCATATATAACGCTGTGTGTGTGTGTGTGTGTGTGTGTGTGTATTCTGACGTGTAAGGACCTAATGGTGATGAGTCAGCTTTTTACTTATTAATGACCAACAAGAGGTTGAACTTAGTCTCTCAGCATCTTTTTCTCACCCACACACACTCACACGCACTCACACACGCACATGACCCTGGCTAACTCAGCAGCACTTTCTTTCTTTCCACTCTGTTTAATACGCCCAGTAAAGCTTTCAGCCAGCATTGCACTTGTCTCCATCATTTGTCTACAAGCTATTTAACCCTTTCTTCGTCTCTTCTCAGTTCCCCCTCCAAGGGATTCAACCATTGCAGTTGCGATCGGGGCATCAGTGGGCGGAGCTTTAGCTCTGCTGATTCTTTCCATGGTTGTAGTGAAATGTCTTCGTCGACACCAAAAACAGGAACTGATTTCAGAAGAGAAGATGGAGGAGGAGGGAAAACTGGATGCTGAGGGTGTTGCAGAGGAGGGAACCAAGTAAGACATCTCACCATAACATCCTAAATCTTCAAGTGTATACTAGCAGAAGCATCACGATCAAAAAGTAGCTGGTGGTATGCCACTCTTTCTCCTCTGTTCTACTGGCATATGTAACATGCCAACAATGCCTCTGAGGTGGTTTATGCGAATGGAAAGTGTGACATATGTCAGCAGCATACCAACAGTCACCAGCAGCACACCACTAGGAACCGATATGTCAATGCCTTAAAGAGTTGTATATTATAGGCATTTAGGTCGCTCTGTGATCCCACATTAAACTTAAGCACTTTTTTACAACCGCATTATTTTGTCCGTAAAAGTTCAATTCTATGGGCAAATTCCCCCCTCCCCCTCTCTCATTAATTCTCATCTTTGTTATTGGATGTGCATTATCCAAATGTTTCTTTAATATTCAACTATCTTGCAACATTAGGAATATCACACACACCCACACACATACACACAGTGTGTTGCCAACTTGGCGACTTTCTCATGGTAAAGTCAGCCAGCGGCTCCTCCCTCAGCTGCGTCTCTCCCTCTTTCTTTCTCTCCTCTCTCTCCACGTGCCAGCAGGCCGGAGTGAGTTGCTATGGTTAAGGCATAACAAGGTCACACGGTCATTTTTTCAGGGCTCACCCCTGAACGTTGTGAGTGTAGCTGCTGTATGATTTTAAACGTGAGCCAAAGGGAAGCTGGACAAAACAAAATGTATGTGTTTAAACGTGAACTCAGGGCTCTAAACAGTGTGTGTGTGTGTGTGTGTGTGTGTGTGTGTGTGTGTTAAGGTTGGCTCAGAGGAGAAAGCAAAGATATGAGACCATATTATTTGCATGTAAGGTGCCAAAGTGCTTAAAAATGCATAAATATATAGCTTGTTTATCAAAGGATTCCCGGGGGAGGATCGTATTTACTTGCATAGCTCTGCTGGTCCAAACCACGTTCACATCTTGGCAGCACCCCCAGAAAATAGCTGCGTTTCAGTCAATGACCTCACCTATGTTGTTTCCAGATCAGTGAAAAATCTGACACGTATGCTGCATATTAATAGGGACGATGTGCTGATAATGGTATTATCAGCCAGATCGGCACTGCATGTATAGGCATACGCAAATCAAATGACTGCCGGGATTCATGCCTCCCGCGAGGTCTGGTCATTGGGCTTCATTTCATATCTTTCTCTATATGGACTAGTCAGTCGTACTGTACATATCTCAAAATTATAACACACAAACTAACATCTACTCTTACTCTTAATAAAAATCACTGTATGCTAACATGCAGTGTAATGAAAACACACACAGTTTTAGCCTATTTTAAATTGTTTAAAGTGCAGCTTTACAGCATGGGTGTTAGTTCCTAGTATAGACAACAGTCTCTGTCCAAAATATACTGTAATTCGAACAAAAGGAAAAAAAGCACACAGCTCAGACATAACTCTATGTCACCATACCATAACTCTTCTCTCCTGTAATTGGATTACAAACCTCAAACCTTCTCCCTCTATTGACTGAAAGCTAACATGTTGTCGGGCATCTCTTCGCTTATATCTATAGACAACCATAGCTGGGTCATCTGATTGAACCAGCGGCCTGTGGAGCTCTCACACCCACTCTGGTAAATACCCAATCTGGACTGTTGTTGTTGTCGTCTGTCACGAACACCATGTCTGATATAGAAATTGACATGGACGGTATCGGAAATCAAAGTACCCGCTAAAGTCAAACCAGACTGACGGGACACTGCTCTCTCTGCATGTTACGTCCTACATTAAGAATCGCAATTCCATACAATGTTGCTGTAGCCAACAGAACCAGAACCTTTACTTATGAATCTGTCAAAAGAGGACTGTGGATGTGCACTGTGTGTGTAAACAATACACGTGTTTACAATATGTGTGTGCATGTGTGCAAGCGTACAGTTTCTGTGTGTTTTGCCCCAGATCGCTCTACATGATGGCTTTCTCTCTAGAGAAGCTTATTTATTGTGGGCATCTACCAAGAATATTACAAGCATACGTCACATATTGTTCATTCTCTTTTCCTTTCTTTTTTTTGCAGGCATAAGCACTCCCTACCTGAAGATCTATAGTAGCCACTGCTTGAATCATTGCCCACTGATACTTCCATCCCTTTTGCATGTGTGTGTGTGTGTGTGGGTGCTGGATTTTCTGAATGTGCTGAATGTGTCTATGTGTGCGTGCGTATTTCTATATGTCTGTGTGAGATGTGTCTTTTTCCTTGAAATAAGCCAAGGAAAAATGTTCTGCAACTTTCCTGCTAAACACATATTACTTTTACTTTTACTTTTATTAGTCAGTGGCTAGCAGTAAATCTCACGTGTTATCATTTCCATCACACGCTAATAGGACATGCAAGGGCTGTATGACCTAAAATGTATACTACAATATAGTTTGAAGTAACACTATTACATATATCTAACTGTATTGTCTGAAGTTATTATATTATTAATGAACTATTAATAATGTTATTAGTGTCTGTGTAGGCAGAGCTCCATACTTAATGGACGTTAAAAGTTGCAGACTGCAGAGCAAATGTGGTGTGTGTGTGTGTGTGTGTGTGTGTGTGTGTGTGTGTGTGTGTGTGTGTGTGTGTGTGTGTGTGTGGCGGTAAATTGTGCAGTTTCCACTCTTACACCTGCTGCAGTTTAACATTGAGAATTGTGGGGGGTGAAATGTTTTGTTTTAATGAATCCAGTCTCTCTTTCAACACTGCCTTAAATGTCTCAGTATTGGCACCACGTCTTAATTTACATGCACAGTTGCATGTGTTATCCAGAGAGAGAGAGAGAGAGAGAGAGACATTCCTCATACCTGCGTGGATGTTTTTCTTGCTAAAACCGTTGCCCTGCATCGTCAGGAGAATCTGATTCTGTACTCTCCTCAATAGACCTTTTTTCACAGCAGACATTTCGACTTGTCATAGCAGGAAAAGCACAGGTGTTACGAATATTATTAGCGACAGAGCTGTTCTAGTGGCTTTGAAGTTGTTGAAATTACACCCCGCCGACATTACCGCTGTAAGTTCTTCAGACAGAGCCAGTGTGGCAGTGAGCCAGCATGAACAATACCAGGACTCTGACACTGAAGCACCTAAATGGAACTCAGCCACCATTGTATTATTATACACCTGTGATTGTTCTATTGTGACATGTCAAAATGTCTTCTGTGAAAAAAAGGACAGCACTGATTAACATGCAGTGGGTTGAATGGATGCTTTAGGAGTACTTTATGCAACATAAAGGGTACCATTGACCCCTTTTCCCCATGTTATTGTATCTAAGTGACTAATGGGGACAACGGTGTTTGAAACTGGTCCAGTATTCAGGGAGAAAACTGCAGACCTAAATAAACAATCTGTCGGGCAATTGTGCACCGTCAATTCACGCCCACTAAAAGTGCTGTTTTTTGCCACTGACAGGCTCAGGTTGTTATTACAAGTGTCTGACAACATTATGGAATAGACCATATAGAGAAATACAACGCTTTTGTTATCTTCCACTTCCGTTTCATGTGGAACTCGTTGCCGGAAGACGACGTAAGTGAGAGTTGGAGAGAAGAGTGCCACGGGACACTGGTATTGACACAGTTTGTTGTGTTGGAATTGGTTGTAGTACAGAAAGCGTAGCTTAGTGTTTTTTTAATTTTTTTTCAATGTCAATGTTTTCAATAATTTCCAATGTCATGACATTGAATATTTAGCTGATTTCATCGATGTAGGTGCGATGTGAGACTCCAGAACTAGACTTCTCCGAGTGAGACACACAATAACAAATGGACCGGATCTATTGAAAGTTAAAGAAAACAATGTTTTTGTAGGGTGCCCTCCATAATGTTGTCAGACACTTATAATACCAATCTGAGCTGAGGCCTGTCTCACGAAGCTGGATTAACATACCCGGGGTTTCCCTCAGTTATCCAGCTGCACTTAACCAGATGTCCGCGGTCTCGCTTATTGGTCTCACGAAGCCGGTTATCAACTCGTTAAGTGAACCCAGGAGCGTCTCATCTAGATCTGTGCTCGTGCACATAAAAGGGGCGGAGTTAACTCCGTTACACCAATTGTGCACCATGGAGAAGCCGCCGAGAGCAACGTATTTTACAACGGAGGAGCAAACCATAATCTTAAGAATGTACGAAAAATATAGAGAAAGAATACAAGCAAAAAGCAACACTGATGCAGCAGCCAGAAGCCGCAAGGAATCGTGGGGGAAAAATCGCCGACTCCGTCAATGCATAAATTACTGGGATTGTAATATTAAATCACTGTCTCAAATGTATGTGCCTATTTTGATTATCTTTTCGTTTTAACAATTTAACCTCATTTCAGTTGCAACCCCAGTGGAGCTAAAAGAACATGGGCGCAAGTTAAAAGGTAACAGTAAATTCAAACTGTCATACACTTACAAGCAATCTGTTGGTGCTGATCGTGCATTAAAGAGGAAGAAATCTTTTGCCACTTCTCATGTCGGCCACTGAGGAGGCAACAGATGAAGAGACGCTCTCTGCGGAGCGCTGCTCTTACTATCCGTGCGCCTTCCTCAACGAGATTCTGTAGAAATGGGCAGGCCATTTTTCCAAGACAATGATTGGCCAGTAGGCGGTCTTATAGACCCGCTGAGATCTTATCCGGGAACTTAACCTGCTCCGGAGCAGGTTAGGCGTTCAGCGTAAGTTACCGGGGCAACGTACCCCGCTAAGAAGTGAACCAGCTTCGTGAGACGGAAAACCCAGAGTTAATCCAGAAGTTACCTCGCTAAGACGAAATCCAGCTTCGTGAGACAGGCCTCTGGTCAGTGGCAAACATGTGCATTGTATTGGACGTAAACTGACTGTAATGCAATTGTGCACTGCATCAATATGATCACATTGCAGCCCCTTTAGCAGCTGCCCGCTGCAAAGTTCTCCCTCAATACTGGACCATTTTCAAAAATTGTTGTTTCCAATCTCATCACAAAAACATGAGAAAATAGAGTCCATGTTGAAAAACAAAGAAGGTACCCTCTGAGTTTATGATTTAATCATACAAACATCATAGCCCCGTCGTTATATGTCTAATGTATGTTATTACTGGTTATACTGTCCACTGCTCTGACAGAAACTTCTGCACCCATCCAGGCCTTGTCGAGAAGAATGATGTGTTAGTAGCAGACACAGATTTCAGGTCAGTCTGTTATTTATAGGGTTAAAATCAGGGTTAAAATTTGCATCAGACCATACAGCACTGACTGCAATACATTGTGCACTTGTCAATGACAGTGATGAGCTTTCTTCTCAGAATGCTTCCCTACATAAATGATGTTACTGGGTGAAAAGGATGTTGTTAGAGATACAGTTATGTGAATTATTGTTAATATGTGACAATATGTATGTCAAAAACATATCAAAGAATATTTTAAGTGGAAAAACTCACATTGCACCCACAATCACATAATGCATGCCAGTGACAACCATTACTAATGTATGGGAGGATTTAATAAAGGTTTCTACACACAGCCACAGTTATATAGTAATCCTTACCATGAAAAATATCACACACAGTAATACAGGAAATAATACCAAATGATCCAGATTAGAAGACAAGATGCTTTTGTTCATGACTGACAGAGAGTTGCTAAATATAAAATGTGTAGAATCTTCTATTTTGTCAACAAAAAAACATGTACAGCTTACAACACTGCCATGAGTGCATGTTAAACAGTGCATATCAAAAAGAAAAATATTATAAAAAATGAAGAAATTAAATATTTTTTGTTTAATTAATACAATTGATAAAGCCACAGCAATGTGAGTCAGTCAAAGCATGTTCAAGCTGTCTCTTATATGTAGCAATCAGGTGGTGATGTTTATCAATTATGATATTACCAGAATTTCATTTCAATTTCATTTTGATTCATGCATGTATATTTTTTGCTTGCATATTTGATTTATTAAGTCTCAGAGATATTTGGTTGCACATAAATGAGATTAATCTGCCTCCAGTAAAATATTTAATTTTAATTCAACTTCCAATAGTTCACATTATGTAAAAATAAAAACTGCCGTTAACATAATCTAGGTCTTTTCATTCTAACTCCAACTGGAGCTCAGTTTATAGAGATAACAACTTTAAATTTAGCCATTGCACCGCAATACAAACACATTGTGTTCATTTTAAAGCAAATTAATATATAATAGTTCTGAAAGTTTTGAAGCGTACATCCTAGCTCTGACTCTAAAGTACTGCCTTTAGTGGTGTATCAAAATGTATATATTGTTTTGCACATCAACACATTTACACCAATTCTAGTATAATCAGTCTAATTAGTGGAGAGCATGCTGATACAATGGAAATGAGGAAATCACAGGAAGCTCACTTTTATACGGTGGTATATGGGAACGTGGGACTGTTGTAGAAACACGGCATGATGATTGTATGGTTCAGTGGGAAATGTATTGGTAGTGTATTTTTTTTATCATGTTGGGGCACCTTAAATGTTAAACAAAATATTCTCTTGATAAGATCAATATTTAACGTCCACTTTAACATGTTGCAGCATGTGAGGTTTGTTATTCTCTGAATGTTGTTTTAACTATGTTGTAATGAGAGGCCGGCTGTCTCTTTGATACCTGTAATGTCTCAAGCTGGTTGGCTGTGTCATCCAGATACCGGAGAGTATCTGATGGCTTTGCCATTCCTGGTTTTTGACATTATTTAAAAACTGTGTAAAGGCCTGTGTTAAGGCCTATAACTTAATAAGGGTTTGTATGGTTTTATTATTCATGGGTTTGTAACTATAGGTGATGTATTGTGTGATCAATATGGTCATTTAACACAATCATGCTGTGAAGAACCACAATAAAATGGTGATGTATTGATATATTAAAATAGTTGGCTGTATGCTTTTAACTGCAGAGTTCTTTGGTTGCCAGAGCCCCCGTCTGTCACATTTGTCTGAAAGGGTTCAAAGCTTGTTTAAGTTGCAGGGTTTGTGTGGTTGACCCATGAGGTGATGGCAGATTAACATGTGGGGCTAATTGTGTGCAGTTTTTTTAACCAGGAAGGTTTTGTTGGCAATATAAAGTCAGATAGATTACTGTATATTGTATATACTGAATTTCTCAATAAGAAACCACTAAACTAACAAAAGCATTAATACTGTACGATGAAGTAGACAGAAATATCATTGTGTGTCACTGTTTACCATCTGGCTATGAGTTTTGCCTACAATAGTTGCTCTTGTACCACTTTAAATGTTAGTGAACACCAAACTAATGCTTGCACTTCGCTGCCTCTGAGCATGCAGCTGTCATTACATCATGTATTTTGAATAAAGATGATTTCGGAAAATGTCACAGTTTTCTGTATTTCACTTCATCCATCTGTCCATTATCTATACCTGCTTCTCATTATCAAGCCTTTCCCAGCTGACATTGGTCCAGAAGCAGCTGGAACACCACCGTATACCACCAGTCTATTGCAGGGCTGACACCTACAGCGAGCAACCATTTACAACTACAGGCAATTTAGAGTCCACTAGCATGTCTTTGCACGATGGGAGGACACTGACAACGACAAGAGGACACATGCAGATCCATTTAAAGCCTTATATCAGAGCATCAGAGGTGTGACCGCTCCACAGTGCATGTGAGCAGTAATGAGTCTCAAACCCAGGAAGCCGAGCTGCACGCTGATCTCATCATGGTGGATAACCTGGAGCTGCTCCACTGAGACTCAGTCAGAGGTGACTTTGGGAATGTAGACTATGTATTTTCAGCTTTCGCAGATAATATGGATTCATTTTGGTTCTGAACTGTGCGCCCAGACCATAAACAGCCCTGCGTGCGATTGGCGTAATTAATCCATGAGTTTGAAGGCTGACACCAAAACAGTGCAAAGCTGCATATAATACTGTGAAACAGGATTTTACAAATCACAATCATTTCATTTTATATTGCAACAATCGCGTGGTAATTTTAGGTTACAAAGCAATCTACCAGCTGCGCGTTTGCATGTATTTGATTGGCTGGTGCAGCTTCGGTCCAGCAGTGCATTGCAGTAACGGTTGAGTTCAACTGTTTTTACTGATGACCCTGCATTTTTTTTTTTTTGCCAGAGCTCCTTTGCACCCCCACTGCGTCAGCCCAGCGGCCTCTTTAATATCAATGAAGGGGTCGACATTTTTACATGCAATGCTGTTGTTCGAACACGGCGAAAAGCAATGTTTCATTGATAATCCCATTAGTTTACAGGCAATGTGTGTCATTTCAAATACCTTAGGCCACTGCGCAGACTGTTCATTTTCACCACAGAGAGAGAAAATACATGTAATGCATGTTTCTTTTTTGTGCATACTTTGTCAAGCAATTGAATGACATGAATTGTTGAGTTACGAATTAAAAAATCCGTTGCTACCTCCATAGATTGTATAGTTTTCATCCCCCAAAAATATATTTAAGAAAAAACTTGCATCGAAGAAATTATTAAACCAAAAAAGTACGTGATTAAATTGCAAAGTGTGAATTCTATAAGGACTACGACCCATTTTCTGTACTTCAAGAATGTTGTATCCGATTATACTAAACTTTATTGGGGGTATCTAAAGCCAGTAAAATAGCAAGTAGTAATAGGATAGAGGAAGAAGAAGACAATAAGATACCATATAAGTGTATTTAAACTGTCTAGTTGCAGTTACACCAAGCGTGCACACACACACATACAGCGACCCACAGACTTTGCAATATTTCTTAACATTTTCGTACTTAAACCTTTTCCACATTAAGCCAACGTCTTGCCAACATCAAGCAAATCAGAGCAGTTTCAAACTAACGTCCAACTCCAAACCGTGAGACTATATGAGACTGCACAACCAACTATGAGGCTGAAAGCCTCCAACACAAAATCTCCCCCAAGAGGCCGGCTGCATATTCTGCACAGGTATGTCCTACAGACCTGCTCTCAACTTTAGACGGGACTCACCTTTTGATGGTCCCTGTTCTGGTCCCGACAGAACGATGACGGAGAGACATCAAAACGGGTATCACAAACCCGCGAGGACAAAACAGACAGAAAAAAAGAGAGGACTGGGATGAAAAGAATGAACAGAGTGAAGAACAGAGAGTAAGAGAGGCTTAAGCAACATTTACAAAAATATGAAGAATTGATAAGAAATTGAGGAAGGGGGGGGGGGAATGAAGAAAAGGTGAGGAAAAAGAGGAAGGACCGATGAAAAGGAGAGGTAGAGAGAGGCCCGCCCCACATGTCCTCCTCCACTCAGGATGCTTTCTGAAATCTGCTCACTCACCGGCTGGTGCAAAGAGAAAGAGAGATGGGGAGGGGGAGGGGGGAGAGGGGGATGGAGCAGGTTGAAGTAAGGGGTGAGAAGAAGGTTAATCAGAGTGGGAGGTGAGAGTGGTGGGAAGAGGAAGGTATGGATAGAGAGAGAGAGAGAGAGAGAAAATATATGGTCTGAGAGCTGAGAGTCTTTTAGTAGCTGTGCTCGGACCGGCTCAGCTGTGTGGCTTCACTGCAGCATTCCGCTGCCTTGGCCGTCCCAGAAACAGATCCTCCACTCTCCCCCTCCCTCCGCCTCTCATCTCACCTCCCTCCTTTCCCTCCTGTCATCTCTCCTCCCCTTGCTCCTGTCGCCCCCCCCCCCCCACCTTCACTCCTTCTCCCCTGTCCGCTCTTCCCTTCTTTCCTCCAATTGAACTTCTCTTTCCTCTTACCCCTCCTGATCCCTAACACTCTCCTCTCCTCTCATCGGTGTAATGTCCTCTTTTGCTCCGCCTCCCTTCTCTACACAGCCTCCAAGGTCACCCTGTCCAGAGGCAGGTGTGTGTGTGTGTGTGTGTGTGTGTGTGTGTGTGCTCACATGTGTGTGTGCTCTCACATGTGACGATGTATTGGTGTGCATAAGCAAGGACACGTGTGCGTGTATCACTGCATGTTTGCATTGCATGTACGCGTGTGTATGTGTTTTCCATTAGCATCCACTGACGTATTCATCTACATGGAGCTTGCATACCTTGCATTAAGGTATGCATCTCACTCATCTATCACTGCGCCCCCCCCCCCCCCCCCCCCCCCCCCCCCCCCCCCCCCACCCCCCACACACACACACACTAGGACCTGGAAATGACAACACCTGACACGTGCATGTGTGTGTGATCAGGCAAAATATAGGAAATGGAACCTGGAAAGAAGAAAGGGGTAACAGAAATCAGGAACAAGACATGATATACATATTTTTCTTCCTTTGTACTCTGCTAAAGTATGATAGAATATTCCAAAAATGTATAAATAAAGTAGAAAATAGATAGGAGATAATCGAGTTCTCACTTGCAGAACAGATAAACATAGTGCAACCGCAGCCACACAAGAGAAGAACAAAAAATAATAAAGAAAACATCAGAATAAAAACTATAGCACAAAGGTATGTGTTGAAGCTCGGATAGGATTCAAGCATCTAAAGACGTGTGGGGGTTTGTTTCAGCAACAGAAAAAAAACATTTTTTTTAAATGTTCTTGTTATTCTGTGCCTGCAGCCTGACTGACAAGCAGCACAAAGTGACGATGTAGTGGGTGTACTGAGTCTGAGGTGATTGTGGAGACTTTGAGTATGACTAATCGGATGCATGAATAATTTTCTGTGATATGTGGATGGACCAAGGGGTCAATCATGTTCCACAGTAAAGTAGGTGGTGGTGGGAGGCTGTACATGGAGTGCTAGCATAACAGAACTGTCTCCTTTGTCATGTCTGTGCAAGTCTACAGTGTGTAAAAAGTCAGTTCATCCTCCAAGGTCCAACACGGTATTTGTTACAGCACTAAAAGTGACCTTCACAAGTGACGGCATATATATTACGTTTATATCTGTACACACACCTTTGAGTGAAATGGAAAAGTTGCATTAAAAAATGTGACGCGGACATCGGTGATGACACTGTTGATGTGTCGCTCAATGGCCGAGGAAGTCATAAATCCTGTGAATGAGGTCACACTGCACATTAAAGTGGTGGACTTCACTGCCGCTGTGTTGTGTTGAAGGCTGAGCTACTTGGTGTACTGTCCTGGTGGTTCATGTTTTGTAGCGCGGTGTGATTGACATGTTACGGCACATATGTGCCTTGCAGGCAAAGGCATGTAAACGAAGACCAGTTCCTGAAGGTAGTCTGTGGCAATCTGATTGAAAGCCAAAGAACATACGTCAAGGCCAGGTCTTTACAGTACAGTCACGTTTCCTGATTGGATGGAGGATAGACTGAGCTCTGGTCCACAGACCTCAAAGGATGCTGTCTGGGCCTTTTCCCAAATTGGCTTGCATCGGGGCAGTTTTTGGCAGTAGTTTGTAGTCAAATGTACCAAGCAAATTATTTCAAAAGCATCTACAAAAAGCCCTCTGTCATGCAAATAGAAAGTCAAAATGTATTAAAATACACAGGCCTGTGCTTGTATACCTGCAGTACACTGCATATGTAGTGCCTTAAAACAGTAATGTAATACCAAAAGATTCCTACTAAAGAACTGGTTTCGCAAGTTATGTTTTCCATTCAAAACAAGCCCTTCCAAGTACGTACAGTTCTACCGTGGAACTGAATAGGGAACGAGAAAGAGATAAAACATGAGATCTCACCAATGTCATATGCCAAATCAAAAATGTAGCACATCAAATGTGAGACGCATGAAAGGGGAGCCCGGAGTAAACGATGCAGTGAAGAAGACAGGGGTATGTGAAGCACCCAGCACGTGTCCGGCTCTGAGACCCTCTTGAGTAAGGCTGACTCAGCCTTACTGCGCTGGGTGCGTGTGTGCGTGTGTGTTTGTGTGTGTGTGTGTGTGTGTGCGTGCACGTGGCAGCAGTTATCACCCCCTGCCTCCCCCTCACCATTCCACTGTATCCCCTCCTTCTCTCTCGCTCGCTCTCTTCGCCTCTACCGCTGCAGTATCTCTCCTGCTCATTCCTCCCTGTGCTGGCCAGGGAGACACGCGCTTTTCTGCTTTTTTTTCTCGCCTGGCTGCTGGCTCTCCTCCAGCATCCCTCCGTGCCTCTCTCTCTCGAGCGCTCTCCTCCCCCCTTTTCAGCCTATGTCTCCCCCTGTGGGGTTTACCAGCCAGCCTGCTTTCCCTGGCCACTGCTGTTGCTGCTGCTGGAGCAGTGGAGCTGTCTGACACCACACTGCTGCGCCGCTACCTCTCTGCCTCGCTTCTCCTCGCTGCTTCACGCCTCACACTCTCCTTTGCTGGATAATCGCCGCTGAGTCTGGAAGAGACAGCGACAGAGGACGGCGAAGGGAGGGAGAGAGACAGAAGAGAGCCTGCACTCTTCATTCAACTGCTGCGTTCTTTAGTTTGTCTTTGCCTCTGCTTTTCTGGCCTGCTAGGAGTGCGGCGCAGGGGAACAACTGCTTCGGTAGAGAAGTCACTCAAGGAATTTATCCTTCTCTCTCTCTCTGCGCTTCCTCCCTCTGTTCATTCCTGGGACAGAGTGCAGAGGAGGAGAGAGGAAAAGAGGGAGGGACTGAGAGTGTCCCGCCTTGCTCCAGAGACAAACACACACACACACACACACACACACACACACACACACACACACACACACACACACACACACAGAGACACACATACATTTGCATAGATTGGACACCAGACTGGCAGACGGGGACAGATTGACAAAGACACACACGTAGGCAGACACGAGCACAGACAGACAGACAAGTGGTGTCATGGCGTCAGTGGACAGCACCGGTTCAAGTGTCTCTGGTCGGCTGAGACCAGGGGATCTACTTCATGCGGGTTTGGCAGTTGCACTGCTGCTCGGTGAGTTATACTTCTCTCTCTACCTTCAGCTGCACTGTCATTCCTCACTCTTCCACTATGTCTCTACACTCCACCACAACATTGTACTTCTTTCCTCTGGATAACGTTTTCATCAACGTCTTTACATTTCAACTTGTTTCTATGGCCTCTTCACGTTCCTCTTCTTCTCATTTGGTTGAAGTATTCTTTTTATGCCGCTTTTGGTGGGTGGTTCACAGCTGTCACAGTAAATCTCCACACCAACATCTGCTGTTCTATCACGTCTGCTTTGGCTTCTTTTACTCATCATTCTCTTTCCACACCTGAAGGGTAAAATGCAGGGTTATGTCACAGGTGATGTTTACTTGTTGCTGTGCTGAGGGCATCAAGGTTTAATATTTAACATCCAACCCTATGCCGTTCTGAACTTGGACATGTGCTGAGCTAAATGAGTGACTGACTAGATGCCTCTTCGTGCCTGTTTTTAAGATGGGGACATTTTCAGGGGGGAAATTGATAAAAGGGAGAGAAATAAAAATGTAGAAAAACATTCACCTCATGCATAAAATAATTTGTTGTGTGTGTGTGTGTGTGTGTGTGTGTGTGTGTGTGTGTGTGTGTGTGTGTGTGTGTGTGTGTGTGTGTGGTAATACTGGTAGTGACGTAGTGGTGCAGTGGTGTTTTTGCACAGTTGAGCCTTATGACACAAAAACAAGACCAAGGGGTTCATGTTAAGTTCTCAATTGAAGTGCTATTCTTAGGAAAGGTACGTCAAATTATGACAGATCATATTACGTTGATCGTTAAAGTCCATTCTACAGCCCAAAAGTTCATTCAGGAATATGATCGAGGCTGGAAGCTGTTTCTGCTCCTTGAATTGTTTACTTTCACATTTATTTATATCTTTTGGGGATTTTTAATGGTCCACAAATATAATGCGGTTCGTGATACAAATTCACACAGTTTATGTTGTCCAGTCAAGACATTATGAAAACAGTATTGCATTTCAGTCAAGATAAGTCCTAATTGAGCATCATTTGTCACAATGGCCCCTTAATTGCTATGAGATCTGTTAAATCCAATGCAGTTGAGGCAAGATAAGATAATCTTATTTCAAAGGGGTAAAAAGGAACCAATAGACCTGTCACCACAGAGTTAAATGGGGGTATAGCCTGTATAGCAGAATTAAATTGACATCTTGCAAACCAAATAAGGTCTAAAGTTAACAACCTCCGGTGTACTGAAAGTGTTTCACAGTACACACTCCGATGCAGAGCTCAATATCTAAAATGTTTGATCTAAAAGCATGGAGTCCCAGTGGTAGCCACTTCCATATATCGTCAACCAATCACCATCATTCCCTCGTTTTTGGTTGTTGACCTTCTTAAGACCTTGGACCAAACTCATTTTGTGGAAGCCATCTTTTGGTGTCAATCAGATAACAATGTATAGGTTCTGATTTGTTGAGGTGCTGTCTTTCCATTCTTTGCAGTTCTTCAGTTTGACCCTTGATTATTATGTCCACCATGTAGTGATATCATGATGAATGAAATGCACCCCTGCATATTCCCTAATATATTCCATTCCCTTTTCAAAACATTCCAGCAATCTCTTTCAACAGAACCATTTGAAACATAAATGTAGCCAGGGAAAACATAAATGACACAAAACCCCAATCAAAGCTAGATGTGGAATAAAGGGGAAAATATGTATGTATTCAATTATTTATAAAAGTCCTGCCCTTTAAACTAATTTCCATCTAAAGACCAAGATTACACCTTTGAATAGGGGGCCACCCTCCTTAAGTCACAAACATGATCATTTTAGTGGACAACAACGGCCATCATCGAGAAAGTAAAGAATCGTGGTTGTAGATGCATATGGGCAGTTCTACAGAGGTACAACCTCCAGGAGACTTTACCTGAGATAAAAACTTTTATCCTCGACCTTAAAGAGAATTTAGACATTCCTCTGAAATGCAATGGGACGGGAACGCCTGAATGCACTGACCACGCTTCCCATGGAGAGGGAAGTGGTCAGGAGTTCAATGAGCGGGCAATTTCTCACTTTTCTGCTTTGAAAGAGAGATGAGCAAATGTCAATACAAGGGAGTAATGTCATTTATATAGTGAGTTATGGGATTGTATTTATTATATAAGTTGAATTGTAAATCGTTTTATTCGTTGCGAATATTCATCCCCAGTGACACTGTTCTTTATTCTGCCTTATAAAGCAGATGCCTTTAGAAACAAAGGTGTATTCTTCACAAATACATAACAAAGCTGAAAGAGACAACGGTCCTCTGAGCAACAGTTGAATAAGAATAGAAGAAATCATCAGCCGTTTGTAAAATAAACTGGAAGCTTCGATTTGAACAGGAACAACAAAGCAGCTGAGAGCAAGCTAAAAATGTACAAGCAATGTGTTGCTTGAGCAACACTCTTCACATTATAAATGAAAGGTTAGTCGACGGTTAGTACTGTTGGAATATCAGATGAATAAATGATAGTTTAAAGCTCTTCCATCTGACCACTGAGTAGACTGCAGAAAAAAGACATTTCTGTTCCCACAGTATTCTCCCATCGTGCAACACATGGGGGCATCGACTAAATGGAAGTTTGAATCATTTCATTCTCTTTCTTCTGGGGACAAATCTATGTGTTGTAAATACATTTGCTGTCTGAATTAAACACAAAATGACTTCGGTTAAATTACCCATTGATCGGGTCACCTTAGCCATCATCACAACCTCCCGAGAGACATGTCTGGAGCCGCCACTGTTCATCCTTCACACAGAGAGGCCACTGATACTACAAGCCCTCACTATGACAGACACGACTCAGAGCACGGATTACTTAACGGACCATAAAAAAATAAAGATTTGTAATCCCAAACGTTCCAAGACATGCGAACACACAAAACAACTGTCATCACCGACATTAAACCCCTTTCATCCTCCTCTCTTTCACAAGTCTTCCTTTCACAAGGTGCCATACGTTAACATAAGGGATTACGCAACACGTTTTGTTGTCGAGAATAAACAACAAACGGCAGAAAGAGCATCCAGGCAAACGGATTCAGCGCAGGTTTATAGAGCAGCAGTCGGTATCAGTAGTCGGCGTCTCAATGTGATGATTGTGTATGTTGTTACTGGTGTGCGTGGCTATCGTACTGCACGAGTGTGTGTCTGTGTGCAGTGTGACCGTGACCCTGCCTTGGCCACAGTTGATTTAGTTTCTTAGCTGCCGTTGTGATTCTCAGCCTTGCTGTCACTTACTCACCTTGAGGAGGACATCTCACCACCTCTCCATCCCGCGTGACCCCTTCCATCACTTCCTACCCACTGCACCAGCTTCGTTACCCCCTTCTCCGCCATTCATCGCTCTCCTCCTGCCTGTTCACTCCCTTCCTTCTCTCTCTCACCCCTTCCCATCACTTCTTCCTCCCTCTTTTTCTCAGAGAGGTAATAGCGTCCTCGGTCGGTTCTCTGTGGGTTCACTCGGAAACGCATTAACCCTTCAATCTGTGGCCTACTTAGAAAAAGAAAAAAACGAAGACAGCCAAGGACACACACACACACTCTTGCAGTCAGTTGCTCTTTCTCCCATAAGTGATTCAGATATTGATGTTTTCCCAACTGGGACAAGAGATATTTGATAGTGGAGCTAAAAATATCATACATTCCATTACTCATGTACACTCAAGTGCATGCATTTATACCGGAGGAACAGACGCACGTTGACATGCGTGTATACCACGCACATGCATAACACAACTGGGATAGTAGTATCACAGTGTGTGCTTCTATGGGTGTTTGTAGGACAAGCTGAACTCATTTGAGAAGAAGAGGAAGGGGGCGGTGGGAAAGAGGATAGTAGAGAGCAGAGGTGTAGAAGGAGGGAGGTGTGAAATCTATTTCTGGGCACGAGGGGGGACACTCCTCTCCGATATGTAAAAGAGCATCGTGCTAAAGAGAGCGAGGACAAAAGTGCCCAGTGCTGCGAAGAAAAAGAATCATAAGAGCCCATTGAAAAAGAGCAAAACCAGAAACGGAAAAGAACTAGGAGAACCCGATTGGCCTGAGTTGCTAGTGAAAGTGAAGGAGACGAGTCAAGACTAGAGAAGGAGAGGTACAAATATTGGATGTTAGAAGACAAGAGGAAAGTACAACCAAACCCTACACATTGAAATACTTCGAGTGTATAATCATATATTTTTATTGCAACAATCAAAGATTTTAAATAAATTACTTTCTGAGTCCGTACTCTTTTTCTTTGTGAACTACGTGACACTTTACAGACCAGACAGTTGTTGAAAGGTTGAATTAAAAATAATGCACAGCACACTTAATTGCGGACATCTGGGGTCTGTTCATCACTTATGATCATTTCCCTGTTGATTACTAAATCCTCCCGTACTGTATTAGCAACTAATGTGGTGACCGCGTCGGGGTTGGCTGCATTCACATATTTGCTTTTACAGCCATGTTGCATTCAGTTCAGCACCACTGGGCCCAAGGGACACCGTGACAGAGAAAAGACAAAGGAGAGAGACAGAGAGGGAAAAACAATAATGAGACATCTGCTTGCTTACTATATTTACCCATTAACTGATCAAGACTTTTATGTTGATTGCAAATGGCACTAGGGCTAATACACACTGCTACTGGTGGGATGGCACAATTATCTCTCGCCTCTTATCAGCCAAGTGTGTTTGATTTTGGCCCTGCTCTCTGGTTGTATGCCAAATCTATATATCAGACAGCGACTCATCATAGGTAAATAAAAAGATGAAGTGCAATGTGATCTAGCACCACTAACATAGTGTTTTTCTAGATTATAAAAAGTATATGTAT
Organism: Myoxocephalus aenaeus; assembly: GCA_038501785.1. Classification (NCBI taxonomy): domain Eukaryota; kingdom Metazoa; phylum Chordata; class Actinopteri; order Perciformes; family Cottidae; genus Myoxocephalus; species Myoxocephalus aenaeus. The sequence continues at coordinate 1,673,216 of JBAMJR010000180.1, read as the reverse complement.
CTTTTTTTATTACTGAAATGATATACTGTATGTTTTTCTTGTTATCCCACACTGTCCATTTCATATGATACAAAACATATTTGTTTTCATTCTATATACATTTTTAACATCCACAGTTGCAATTGGATAACTTAATGTAACCAAAATGGGCAATCATCTCAACTTCAAAAGTGAGCACCCCAAAGGATTACTGTGTGTCCAGAGCATTTAACGCCCAATGTGCGAAAGTAAACAGGGATTTCATCCAAAATGACTTGAGGGATTCTGCTGTTAGGAGCTTTTGTTCACACTGATGTCTTCACAGAGCTGCAAAGCATGCAGTGGGAAATTATTATATGGATGGCAAGTCTCTCACAAACACACAGGCATGCCTATGTGTTGCTTTAAACCAGTTTGCAAAGTGCAATGTGAGCCTGAGTGGGTCAGTATGTAGAAAAGTGTTTATAAATAGGACCCCCGAGTGTGTGAGAGACACCAGAGCACAATCTGAGAATTACACCAGCTGTCACTTGAGAAAATAGAAAAACATACTCAGCCGAAACCTCTTTTGTAAATGAAAGAGTTACCGTGTGAGTTTCTGCTTTGCGCAACAACGCCACACATGACAACAATAATATTTTGTAATAATTAGTTTTGATTCGGATGCATTTTTGTCTCGCTGTCAGTTACACGCCCACGTCTGACACATTCTGGTGTGACAAACAGGAGCAGCGAATGCACCGATAGAACTGAGTAGGGGAGCTCAAATAAATAGCACAGCATTATATATATACTTTTATTTTTTTTAGATAAAATATATTTTCAGAAGACTTCATGAATGCGCAATGCATTTTAAACTCTGATCACATTAACCAGTGACATTCTGTCCTCAACATGTTTCCCTTCTTTCTTGACCCCTCTTTTCAATTGCTGGCTTTGTGTCATATTTACTATGGCGCAGTAGTCAACTGGTTTAATAGAACTGTTGTTTGCTTGCAATGAGAGGCTTTACTGGAAATAGGATAAGAGAAACTATGTCACTATATTTTGCAAAGTGCTAGCATCATGTCTTTATGTCCAGAAAGTATTGATAATACTAAGAGTGAACAACTTAACCGGTGCCATCAGCCTCAGAGTCAGAGTTGACTCAATCAAGAGAAGATCTTAAAATCAACATCCGTCAGCTGTCACTTTGGACATTTTACTTTGTTTTGGGAGGCTGCAGCATTGATTATGGCTACATCCTCAGCCATAAATTGAGTTTGAGTCTAGACTCAAGAAATTCAAACACACTCACAAAGAATAGGGAACACTGTTTAGGGGGGGGGGGGGATAAGAAAACTTTCATCTCATTAGCAGTACTTACTGTAATATAAGCTACTTAACTTTGTAATGCCATTACTCATCAGTTGCACTCATCTTTCACAGTAATCCTAGCCCAGCCAAGTGAGCCAGCAGACAAGCATTACTTAATCGTCTGCTCTAAAACATGGTTTGAAAGAAAAGTAAACTGAACTATAATTGACCCAACTTCTAACTAGAATGTCTTGTTTATCTTTACGTTTATCAAAACCAATGTTTTCCTTTTTGCTTAATCTTTTCCTTTCTCCCTTGGCTCAGGTGTATGGAGAGTTGGTGCACTGGAAGTCTCGACAGGTAAAGTGTCTGAACTTTACGCAATTAATGGCTCCACGGTCCTGCTGCCCTGCACCTACTCCTCCTGCATTGGTATCAAAAACCTCTACTTCAACTGGCACTATGACGACAATGGAACCATGATAAAGGTACCACACACACACGCACACACACACACACACACACACACACACACAAACTCACTCATGTGCAAGCAGGAGCAACTTGGACATACTGTACAAACAAAACACTAAAACAACCTTTACTGACCTTTTCTGTGTTCCATTTCTTGGGCTCACATGCTAATGTAGATCGATGTGCATATGAATATTGATCTACCCATCTCTGTGCATCCGAGTACATATATTTGTGTGTGTGTGTGTGTGTGTGTGTGTGTGTGTGTGTGTGTGTGTGTGTGTGTGTGTGTGTGTGTGTGCAGTTATGTGAAGCGGTGATTCCTAGTGAGGGAGTGGAGCCCAGCAGGGTCAGCGTGTACCATGAGCGTGTGGAGTTTGTGGGCTCCTCAAAGAGCAACAACATCTCCATCCTGCTGTGGAACATCACCTACGAAGATGCGGGAAATTACTACTGTTTTGCCAGGAACGAAAAAGAGAAGTTCCGCAACCACAGTGCTGTCTACATTCTTTACGTGGTGGACGAAAGTATGTGACACATGAGTGCATGCTGCTGGACAGCACCTAGCTTTAGATTACACCTGCTTACAAGTGCTTGCACTTTAAGACAGATACAAACGCTCAGTGTCTCATCTCCCTCGTTCTCCCTCACAATGTCTTTCCCTCTCTCCCGCTTTCCAGTTAAGGTGATCGACAATACTTTGACAGTGATCATTGTCTCAGTGCTGGGTGGAGTCATTGGCTTCAGTATCATCTTCATGGTGATAAAGGGCTTGTTGATTCAGTTTGTGCTAACGGGCGACGATAAGAAGTGAGTATATCATTGCCGATGGTAATAACACGGGACACTGAGGATGAATTCAGAAAATACAGTAGTATATATAGTATATAGTATAATATATAGTTGATTGTAAACAGTAATATGCATCTTATCAAACGTATGACTGACTGTACTTGCTATATGGATGTTTTAGTCAATTGCCCTTTTACCTTTTTCATTAAAAAAAATGTTTAAACAAAATTGACAGAAGACAATGCCCAGATACTGAATGATTTTGAATTTTTACGATGTGTAAAAACAAAACAATGAATTAATCATAACATGACCTTCAATAATGTGACTAAAACTGAATTAAATTGTGTATTTGGATTAGGGAAGTTAGAAATGCTGTTTAATTTCTAATCAGAACTGTCATTTTGACTGTGTTAATATGAGACTAGACTATTGTTGTCCATGTTAACAGCACATGTTGTACCACTTAGCAATAAATGTAATACCCACACAGGTGCAGACATATCATCAACCTAATATTTGGCTACTCAGTGTGACTGCAGCTTATGAACACGATCTGGTCTGAAAAAGAAAGACAAATGGTGTCTTTACTTTATCTGTTTACATCTATCACAATTATTATGTCAGCAGACATCCATGTATGAAATACGATACATGTGCGTACACAAAATGTTACACAGGTGGCAGGAGACATTACGTTCTCTGATTTTAAGTTCTTCTTTCCTTTCAATTAACTTCTTTGATCTGGGTTTCAGTAAAATCATAATTACATATTTCCAATTAGTGTCGAACACAAGATTAGTGTTAGGGGCTGTGAGGGTAAGGCGATGTAAAAATCCCTGCATATATATATATATAAATATATTGCCTTTATCCCTTGTTTTTCCTCCCTCAATGGGTGATCATCTTAACCTTTGGTTTCACTGTCCCCTGCAGCAAAGAGTGTCTGGTGAGCTCAGGGAATGACAACACAGAAAATGGAGTTTCAGGAGCCAAAGCAGACAACAAAGGGACACCAAAGGCATGAGTGAAATGCAAAGTACGTCTTTATGTTTGTATTATATGTTTGACAAATGTACACGCTCAGAGAAAGTGCTGTTACCAGTGGACTGTTTTATCTTACTAGCTAGCGGCTAATACCACATGTACATTTCTATTTTAAATAATGCTTGAGATTCAGAAAGTGTGGAATGTACATAGGCCTGGATCACTCTCTCAGCTACATGGCAGCCCATTTGTTACACAGTGTGCAGCCTCTGTTATCGACTTCTGCTCTTCTGAAACCGAACACTTTCTCTGCAGTATAGCCTCAAGTAAACTGTCTCTGCTCCCAAGTATACTTGCTGTTTTCATACCTTCTTTACATCATCTTAGAGGAATAACTTTGCACAAAGCAGATCCTCAGACATCCTTTTAGACAACTGCCACTCCAAAATACAGGTAACCAGTCTCAAGTGACAAGCTACCAGAATGTTTGATTCTTCCATCCACAATTCAAAGTCAAACTTGGACCCAAACAAACCTAACCAGTGGGAACAAACACACCTTGATGCCATGATGGATTGCCATAATCTATGTACTGCCATGATGTCAACTAAAAGACTGCACAGAATACCTAAACCAGAGGATTCTTCAACCACAGTTTTGTTTACGAGCCTAAGCCATTTTTCAGTCACAAAATAAATAGAATTTGTTGGTTAAAACTGGTAAAATACATATTTTTTAACACTGCTTGTAAAATGGCATTTTAACCAATATGTTAGTAGGCTACTGACTGAACATGTTTTACTGTTCTTATGATTTAACAAATACTACGGTGGTTTGGAGTGTTTTCAAAGCATTTGTTCTCCTGACCTTAAATACTGCCACTGCCAGCCGGAATTTCAACTGGCGTATTCACAGCAGGGTCCAGGTTTGACACGCTGTTGGGGTGTTTGGTTCATTAATGCCAACAGTAGATTTTGATAAGCTACTTCCGAGCCAAGGCTGACAACTGGGCTTTCTGAGGTGACTGAAGGATCCAGTAATGCACAGGTTTTTATTGTTTTGCTTTAGAGGAAACACAGGTGCCTGTTCTGCTTCTGCTCCCGCTGCTGGTGGGAAGATAAAAAAAATTAAAAAATGTATGAAAAAAATAAATAACTCATCAAAGACAATCCCTAGATTACCTAGCTCCCTATAGAAATGAATGAAAATAATCATGCTGCTTCTGACTAATAACCAATGCATTTTTAGCATGTGAGCATTTTTATAGAACTTCATATAAGTATATGTTGTCTAGGACCACAGTGCAGTAACATTTCTGTGTGTCTCTGTATGGTCCCATTTAACCCTTCACATGGACTTCAATCAACTGAAGCTCTGTCAATGCTTGATAACCACCTCCCAACACTGCTCCAACTTTTCTTCCCCTTTAAACCAGGTGTCAGAAAAGGTGACTCTTCGTTTAATTGCAATGACCTGCATGTATTTGTGGGAAAGAAAGAGTGAAAGGCATTTTACACTTATTCAAAAGTGTGAGCATTTTCATATCTCTAAACGCGAATCATATACAATTCATGTCTGCAGACTCTAACTGGCTAACTTCCAATACAAACTTGCTCTGAGAACCGTAATAAAACACTTTACCACACAAGTCTATTGATGCTGCCTCAGCAATGCAGGTAGCACAGCATTGGGACAGATCAGTGAAAAAAAGAATGTAAAGATTGTCAGGGAAAATATGTTTAATATTGTCCAAAAAATAGTATATTTTAATGAATTCTAAACATAATATTGATTATATTAATGTTATTATCAAATGAATGTGTGAATACCCCCGTAGGCCAGTGGTTCATTTTTTCTTTGCCAACTGTCTTGTTTCATGTGACTCCAGCCAATATTTTCAGTATTTTGCTCAAAGTTCAGTTTAGCCAACAATGACTTGTTGTGACTGTAGGAATGTTGAGCATTGAAGATAATAAGAAGTTCTCATTTCTGCATCTCCTGATTAACGTGGACGTACTTAGAGCTAAGATGCCGACTGGCGACAAGAACCCGCTCTCGATGCGACTCTCAGTACAAGAGCAGAAGCTACACACAAACATACGCACGCACACGCCTACAACACACACTCACATACTAGGAGCCATTTTGAAACCAGGGTGTAGTACGCTGGCCTTGCATACAAACAAATACAGCACTTTGTCCACCGTTCAGAGTGGCTGCACAAAACAGGAAATCATGGACGTGACTCACAAGTCATTGCTCTTTTATAACACATTGGTAGAGTTGACAGAATCCCAAAAATGTATGTTATGTTTACCTGACAACGGCGTGGTGTCGAAATGGTTTAAGCATTGTCCGAACACATATGTGTATGAACACAGAGCTCTGTGGCAAGATTGTAATATTATTTATTTTTTCACCTCTGTCCGCCTGCTGCCCTCTATAACTGGAGTGCATTCCCCTTTTTGCTTTCATTGGAAGCAAAAAGACAGACATCAGATTATGCAATAACCTGTTATAAGGCACTTTATAGATGTGTCTAGACTGGCTGTGATGGAAACTGTCTGTCCAAGGCACTGTTCATTGTACCAATGTATGTATCTACACTGTACTTATGTACTGTATTTACTGTATTTCAGTTGCACTAATGCATCAGAATTAGATTCATACTGTATATTAGACCGATTTATCTACTTTGGAAAACTGTAATGGCTCCTTACATTGTAACTGTGACTGTACAGTGTTAGAAGTGATACAGCATCCTTGTCGTGTTGTAAAACTGTGAATGTTATGGATATAAGGAAGCATTTCACACACACACACACACACACACACACACACACACACACACACACACACACACACACACACACGCACACGCACACATACACACTTGCTTCCCTGTCTATCGAGTCTTGTGCAGATCCCTCTGTAAACAGGGTACATCCAAAGTCTTCCTGTAGGGAAAAGCAATATTGTAGAGATGACCTGTCTGTGTGTGCACTTTTCCTTCTTCATACTTTTAACCCTTACAAAGCATAACAAACAGGTGGTTTCATTGAAGGATTGTGTTGCATAACGTGTATTTTTGTGGCTTTAGCTCCCATTGTGTGGTCCCCCTTTGTTTCTGTGATCCCCACTTGATGTTATATGTTTTCTGGATTATTATGTTCTTTTGGGAGATTCTTTCTTATCTGTGACTATCATAGCTTTATTTCCCTGAAGTGACAAAGTGGAAAACCTCCACAACAAATCAGACAGGTATGTGTGAAAGATAAACTAATGCTATATGATGTAATGCAGTCGAAATCTAGTTGTGAAACCCTGTGAAATATTGGCTGTTTTAACTCTTTTTTTTATGATCTTTTTTTCTCACAGAAGCCCCTTTGTACACTCTGCCCTGCCTTGTCTTTAATATCTGTCCTGAAACGTATACATGAGTCTTAAGGTCTGCTTGTAGTGATTGCTGCAGTACTGAGTCTGCCCGGTCCAGGGTGGGATGCTTCTCTGCAGTGGTGCAGCACAGCATGGGAAATACAGTAGGACTGCCACCTAGTGGTAGAAGCCCAACACGCCATGGTCTTCCCCTCTGGGGGAAGCTGATGAGACATTCAATTTCAAAATGCACATTTTGATACAGATTGAAATTACTGCATTATGAATTTATGAAAATGAGTGATACAATCATCGCTACAATTTCCATAGTTAAAACAACATAAACACAATATAAATAATGTTTAAAGTGTTGCTAATTGCTTTAGATAATGCTATTAATCGTTTACAAGTATACGTAATGTTAACCCCTGTGCCCATTTGACATTTTATCTACATAAAAATAAAAAAGGGGTGATGTGTATAAGTTTACATAACATCTTAACATCTTAAAGGAAAAGGATACATGCAACAATTTGTACACACATGAATCCTTTATCAAATTGCTCTCAGTGTTAGTGTTATTGTCACATTACTCGCTAAAATGTCCAAGAGTTCTGACTGACCACTATGGTTACTCAGAGTTGGTATTGCTCTTACTGCCAGAGCGGCTGAAACTCAAACTGCCAATCCAAGAGTCTCACGTCTGCTGTTGTCACTACACTACTACAATGACACACAACTTATTTACTACACTTACACTACAGTAATTATGTTGTATTACCATCTACCGCTCTATTAATGGCATTTCAGTACTGAACTGTAGATGCTCTATAATACTTCTGTATTTCTAGCAACTGAAACTCACACTGCCAAGCCACGAGTCTGACGTCTGCTCTCTGTCTCCCACATTCCACACAGATCAAGAGATCTATTACCACTGATCTAAATTCAGCGGAAAAGTCAACTTTACTACAATCCCGATTCAAGGGGATGATAAATACAATGAGATGAAATATGTTATAATTTTGGCACCAACACAATTCTGCTCCTTGTCAGAATTAAAATGATTGGAAGTGTCAGAATAATTTTTACAAAGATAGTGAACTTTTAATTATTGTTAGCGATGCCAAACTGTGATGCATATTGTGAGCTATTGTGTGTCAATAGTGTAGAACACACCTAGCAAACTGCCTCATGTAGCTCTTGAAATAAATTACCTTATAGACCAAGGATAGCTGAATTAGAAGCACAGGTTAACACTGAACTTCCCACTGAAGTCCTGCGTTTTAAACAAGTTCAACAATGTTTTACACATCCAGCGACTAACTTAATCAAATTAAACAAATTCATATTCCCACATTAAACACTATACACTAATGTTGTACAAATTATAGTGTAAGTCGATATATTGCAGCAAATGACTATATTTTGCTCGCGTCTATGTCACACACAAGACATCTGTAACCCGGGTTTCCTCGATCAAAGTTCCTCTGATTATTCGGCTGTTTGTCTGTGTTTGTGACCATGTTGCTCATGCTCCCTTCATAACTATGCACCTCAAACTTTTGACTTGTTTAAAAAAAAAAAATACATACTGGAAATAAAAATGTTTGAAATTCCCACAGCACTGTTGAGTCTTATTGTGTCTTTATCCGACTTTGGAGAATGCTCATTCACTTCATCCAGTTCAATCGCTGGTAAAGAAAGCAAACGCTCAAGTCTAGATTTGAGTTACGCTGGCATATTAATTCAATGGGCAGTAATGAAATCTTCTTTGATTCCTCCTGACATACTCATGCTTGCTCTTGCATACTAATCCCTCACGTAATTTGCAAGATCAGTACAATTCTTTCTATGCTTTTTTATGGCCAAATCTGGTCTTTTGGGGGATACAACATCTCATCTCTATCTAATGCAACAGAAGTGACTACAACTGCACAAAATGAGAATAGTTTTCAATGCAAATAAAAGTTTGCTATGGCTGTGTCTTATTCAAAAACACAATATATTATATTAGTTAAGTGACGTGACAAAAAAAATGCCAATTTCCAAAATAAAGCTCACATAAAATGATCCACTTTATTCTATGTGACCATGTTAGAACATCTTTTTTTTTTTTTTTAAGCAACAACATAGGAACTACATATCTAACCCTAACCCTAAAAAAATGTGTTATAGACAAGACAAAAATACTGTTCCCGCCCGGTTTGAACAAAGGCCACCTCGTGTTAGGTGAACGGTGATAACCACGATACTACGGGAACTGTCCGCCACAAATGTGATGTTGGTTCATCTGTACTGTGGCTCTGCAGTCACTTTGAATAGTGTCACTGTTACATTATGGATTAAGTAATAGCCAAACAATGATATCAATATGGTGTTTCCATTGTGCTTCCATGTCTGCACTACAGTAGGCTACTGTTACATTACAGTATTTTCTAATGCTATGCACAAACCATGCAACAAAAATAGCGTTGACATCGAAATGCAACCTGCGTTCACTATGGTTGTGTTATATTTATGGATGCAACATCATTTTGCGATGGTGTAAATGCTGGTTTGAGGGAGGACGTGAACCCAGGCATACAGTATCTTAAAAAACAATGCACATGCCAGTGAAAATCTGATTTATCCTCCTCCTGTAAATGATTTGCTGGCTCATCCCTGGCAAGCTTCAAATAGGCAGATATGCTTCTTGTGTAGACCTGTTCCTTATCATCTCTTTTGTTGCAATGCCTGCCACAATAACACAAGTCTGTCGTAAATATAGATGAAATCATTAAAAGTTTCAAAGACGGCCACTAGCACAAAGACCTCTGACATGCATTCAATATATGAAAGTAGAAAAGATTGTTAAAACGTACCTGAAGAACACAATTTTGGTACGACAGTACAATAAGTTATACTACAAAACAAAACACACCTTGGACTTTAATTTTAAACAGTTAATGTTAATATAAATGCTTAATATCCACTGCTTCTGTGATAGTTAAGACAATCTAAATATGCAATATTGCATTATCCAAAGTTTGGTATACTCTAATTGCATGTTTCTTGTTGTGTCGCCATCTGCTGGATTTGACCAGTAGTGATATTGGTTGTATGTAGTATGTCCTCTGAGGCCTCCGTACTACGGCTAGCTGTAAACAGGAAGTTGAATACAGTCTATTGTCGGAGCCTTCTTATAGACAGTCTTATGGTCAGTAATGTGGAAATATATATTAATGTTGAAATATGTGTGTATCTGCATTGTATGTTTTTTTTGTGTGGTTTTACTGGCTTTTTTACATCCATTGACTTAATTAAAAAAGTGCGCCCTCTGTTGACCAGCCGTCACTGGTGCCAACATTAGCATTACATAGATGAGCTAGCATACTCAACACAGCAAAACGAAGCCTTTTGAGTGTTGACAAGGTAAGAAATCATGTCTCAGTTTTCAGCTTTCAGCGCAACTAGAAATGGGAAAATAGAGGCGTTGTAATGTGCCACGTTTTCTTTTCTTTTTTTAGGGTGTTTGAAACATGGCCTTTTTTTAATGTGCAGCGCTGTCTAAATTAAACAAACTATAGGCCTTTTTTTTCACAGAACACAGGTGTAAATAATTAATTAATGATGGCTGAATTCCATTTAGCACTGCTGATTTCCGGTCTCGTGAATGCTGGCCCACTGTCGCTCTCCCTGTGTAATTACTTAAGTATAACAGAGCCATCCTATAGCTTCTACTGTATGACAAGTCAACAGATCTGCTGTGTGGCTTATGGAATAACACGTCAGACTGACGTCATGCAGTCAGTGATCTATGTCGGACACATTTTAGACACATTTTAGAACAATATGCATTTTTGTCAGACAAAGTACTTTCCTTAAATAAGGTTGTTATAATGGTGTTGTTGAACTAACAGCATATTGGCATGTGATAAACCACACCTCAACATCATAATTTTATAATATATGTTTGCTCAAGGTGTAAGTAAAAGTAAAGTACAGGCTGATCACATTAAAGGTGGCTCTGTTCTACTGAAGTGTCCCAGTAAGTGTGACAATGAGTCAGCGTGCACAATATCATGACCCTGAAACTGAAGCAGTGAAATGGAATTCAGCCGTCATTAATTTGATCATTTACACCTGTGTTTTTTTCTACTAACAAGTGATGACCTTGGTGTGTCACAATCGTGGCCATGGCACGAAGGGATTTTTAACTTCCTATACGATGTAATTTATTAAATAGCTAACATTTGTCAAAACTATTATCCTTTGGCGCCCAGGTTTACCATCTGGCAGTATGTCATGACAACAGCAAACCCATTTCTGGTTTGGGTTTTGGTATTGTTTTTTTACCTTGTGCATGTTGTTTGTAAAAATATAGCATCTGTCCTCTGGAGAAAAATGGTGACCTCACTGCCTCCTGTGGACGTTTCCATACTTCTGTTGTCTCGTTGGGGTTTCTACACATCGGTAAGTACGGCTTAAAGATTGAGTATAAAGGGGTATGGATATAAAATGTCTGGTCTGTTATACAGGAAGTTTGTATGTACACAACGCACCACAGCTAACACTTCATGCCATATGTGAAACAACTATAACTTCAGTGCATCACTTATTAGGATGCGACTGCGGATGGCAGGGAACGTCTTATCAGGCTCAGGGTCCAGCCTTTACCTTTGGATGAGTTTGCAGGTATGATAGCCCCGGCTCATGTGGGACAGTGTGTGCTTGGTTGGTGACCCACTTTCGGCTTCCTCTCAGTTTTGTTTTTTTGGAGAGAGAAATGCCTGTGGTGCAGAAATATTCGGAGTGCAAATATCTCTGAGGACTTCACTGGTGTTCTTGGGGAAACCTCTGAATTTATGAAGTCAATAAGTGCTATTACTGGCAGTTACTTTCATTATTCTTTAATGGATTCTTTTTTGATTAATTGTTTAGTCCATAGAGAAATTTGGGGAAAGAAAATACCTGTCCAAAGCCCAAGGCGATACCAGGACCCTGGAGCTAAAGCAGTTCAAATGAATTTGGCACATCATCAGTTTGATTATTTACATCTGCGCTTTTCACACTGTGACACGTCAAAATGTGGTGAACGGGACATGTTGCTTATTGACTTATTGGTTCAGCTCCAAAGCCGATAGCTATACTGAGACTGTTCATACAAAGCAATTTTGATTTGTGTCAGTCTGAAGTTCAAAAGAACTGCGCTGTAAGCATCACTGGGCGCTGTCCAGCGTATTGATTGGTTCTCCCTCTGTGTCCTAAGCTTCCCATCCATCTGTGTGTTACCTTAATTGCTTTGCAACCGGGAACTTGACAAGGATTCCACTGTCTGCTGTTACTGGAAATGGAGATAAATAAACCTGATCGACTGTTCCATTGATTACTTGTCACATCTCTCTGTTGACACGACTTGTGCAAGGGGATCACGGATATGGATGGGGATGAGTTTGTATCTGGCGGTGTGTGTGTGTGTGTGTGTGTGTGTAAGACCCTCGAATCAAGCCGTCCCCAGAGATAAATATGTCCATGGCCAACACCAATGTTATCAATACTACTTCCACAAATTGTCTCAGCAGCGCATCGTAGCCTGTCTCCCATGCAGGATACAGAGTTCAGAAGCGGTTGTTAAAATGCACTTTACTTCAGCACAAGCCCAAGCTCATGAATCAGTCACCTGTTGCCTTTTGCGTTTTAGTTTATTTGTTTTTGAGTTTAGTCACTCGATATAGAGTTTGACCTATTTTTTATTTACAGTCTGCACAATCAAGATATAGGGATCTATCCATTGTGGTCCATCTATTTATTTATTTATTTTTGATAGGACTGCTGGCACTGACGATTGAATGCTGCATGACTACAATCAGTACCTTATCTTAATGTTCAATTTATGTAAACTGTCCACTAGGGGGCGGTACAGTATAAAGCAATTTCAACAAGGTCATCCTTTCACATCGACTCAGCCTCATGCAATAAGTAGGAGAACAAGCATTGATATAGAACCATATTGCATTTTGGACTTGTTACCTTATCTCAGGGGATCTTTTTGATTATTTTCAAAAATGCAAATTTGATAAGTTGAAATGGGTTTGTAAGTTTATTTTTCTGAATTATAGTTAATTTGTTTCATCTTATTCAGTAGCTCACAAAGAAAAAACATCTCTTAGAATAGTACACATAGCCAGGGTTTTGAAAACACAGTTATCTCTTTTTTTCATCCTGATATTCCACGAACATGACTGCCAGAGAAATGCATTTGTATTTTTTTGACGGAATAATTATTTTGTCATTAAAAATTGTAAAGTGTAATATCAGTTATATGATTTGAAATACAAGACCTCGTACATTGTATTTGTCTAGAATGGTGTTGGATTACATAACGTGCGATCATACCAAAACATTTGAGTTATTACAAATGTATCAGGCATGTCGACCAGATTTTTCTTTAGATTCACACTTTTTTATGTGTTTAAATAAATTAAAAGTAGTATTATTCCAATTATGTTTTTGTTTGGTTTTGAGGACCCCGTCACCTGGAAATTGACTAGGCATTTAATGCATGATTTCATCCTAAATTCAAAACTAATTTTTGCTTTATCTGCTGTGCTTTCTTTTTTTTTTTTTAAATGAATCAATGCCTATATAAGAATTTAAATGTGGATGTTGAATTAAATTGATTGTCAGACATACCCCTCTCCTACTACGGTCTGCTTTAAAAGTCCTTATTTAATATTAACTGGAGGTGATTTGCCAAGTGAAGAAGGGACCATTTTCTCCATCAGAGTATCATTTTATTGCATTATCTGTTCAGTGGAAGCGTTCAAAGCATTTGATTGGGTTGATATTACTCAGGACAGCACGCACTGGGCCCAAATAAATCATCATTGCAGGTTTTCATAATACAGTGCATCCTAACCAAAAGCAGGAATTCATTGCAATATTATGTGTGAAATAAATTGTGACAAATCAAGCCCTGACTGAACACATGTTCCTAACATTTGTCTAAAATGCAGGGCCAATGTAAAACAGTGTGGGCCTACAGTCTTTTATTTTAATTTTAAATTGATGGCATTCTGGTTTTGCATATGTTGACCAGACTGTATTATTATTATTATTATTATTATTAATAATAATAATAATAATAATAATAATAATAATGTGTACCTTAAAATAAATATTATGTATGTTGTGTTTAATAATTCAAGGCCCAATTCAACATCCCAGAATATCAATATTCTCATTTTCCATCTTTTGTTTAGTTTCTGGTTTGGTTGGACAGAGCAGTGATAAATATCCCTGTTGATCACGTGATTGATTACCTGCTCAAAGGTCAGGCTGCGCTGGTAATTTCCTTACGCCCGAGGCTCCCTTTTCACTTTTAGTCCGCCTCCACATGTGTATTAAAGGCTGCAGCCTTTAATACAGAGCATGTTATTTATGTAACCACCTTAACGGCTGACTACACTACTACTGTAACGCAGTAAAAAATACCCCAAACTTTTTTCGCTTTAAACAACATCGAATGCGACTCGTTTGTTCTCAGGTATTTTGTGCTTGAATTTAGCGGAAAGTAACAGAGGTGAGGCAATCTATCCTGTTTGCGAACGTGCGGGTCTCGAACCCAATTAATTTCTAATAATTACAATCCACGGGGCTGCGGGGATCTCCGCCCTGCCACCGGGTTCAGCGCATCATAATAAAATATGTATTGAGGAAAGCGCTTCAGAGGGGAGAGGAGACGAGGGAGGAGAAGCGTGAGTTATTGCGGGGAATGAAAACTGTTTCCATTTAGGCTAATTGAGCGCGCCGCCTGGAGCTCTCTCTCTCTCTCTCTCTCTCTCTCTCTCTCTCTCTCTCTCTCTGCGCCACCTTTCTCAGGCGCAACCCACTTAATGGCATCATTACAGTGGAGGTAGAGCGAGATACAACCACAATAAAGTATAAAGTAGCAACGTTAACCTCTCTTAAGTCAGCCATTTAAGTGAGTCTAGTTGTGGATATATGGGACTAAACAGCCTACTTTTTGTGTGTTATATGGTGTGTCTGTATGCTCGTGCAGAGTTTGAACGTGTATCATAAACCATGGTTTTGGTCAGCCCTCAAATGTTTTCTTTCTTTCTTCTTTTTTTTGTACATGATGTCCTCCTGTACTATAATCAGTTTCAACACAGTTTAGAATCGATTGCTCGAGTTCACAACCCATTAAAGAGTTCATCTCCAAGGTCAGCATGATCTCATGCGCATCTAATCAATGGCCAATTATTGTAATTATGCTGTGTCTGTTTGGGAACACATATAGGCCCCGTTATGATATCAATGCACATCTTATATATGTGTGGTGTAGAAGTTTACTGTTTTTTTTCATTTTTTCATCGGTTTTAGCAATACAATACAGATCCTTGGTGACAAATCATGAATTGCTGTTTTTGTATCTGCTGGTACTCTATTTTGTTGATATATGACTCAGTATCTAAATATGCCTCCATAAAATGTTTATGTGATAACAGCAGACATGCAGTGATTTTTATTGACTTTTAGTGCCTGGATGGCATGCCTTTATGAGTGTGGCCCTTTTTCTTTAAATCCCAAAACGAAAAGAAGTTGAGCCAAACATTATTCCACCCACTGAGATGAAGGTTTGGACAGACGTGTGTGTTTTCTTTCTTTCTTGATAGAGCCCTTCTCCTTCCAAGTTAAATCGAGTGAAAACATCCTTTTTGAGCCTTCAGCAATTACCAAGTGATGAAATTTACGCACTGCAACAGAAACGTCTCAAACAGGCATTAATTCTAAGCACTTAACATATTAATAATTGTCAGCACAAAGAGAGAGAGAGAGAGAGAGAGAGAGAGAGAGAGAGAGAGAGAGAGAGAGAGAGAGAGAGAGAGGGGGAAAAAACCTGGGCACTCTCATATTAGAGCTGTCAGTCGGGTGCCCAAGCGGGGGAGGGGGAGGGGGGTTTCATTCATTTTCCAGCGCTCGGTATAATGGTCAAAACACAATTAAAATATATGAAATCTTTAATGACTATATCCCGCATTGGTAATTTAAGTGAACGTTGATTAATGTGACTTCATTGAAAGAGAAAAGGTGCACAGTACAGATTGAGAATAAGGATTGTTATCATTAATATCCTCGACACTCTGAAGATCCGGGGTTCTGCACTGCATAAAAAAAAAATTAAAAATCCATCGAAAGCTTTTCATTTAGTACTCATTGTCAAACTTTTTTTTTTTCCTTCTAAAAAAAGATCGACAAACCTTTTATTGCCTTGCTTTATTGTAGATTAACTTTGTGTGTTTGACTTGTGTCCAATCTGAATAATTGTCCTGCCTTCATTTACAATACATGGTTTCGAGGTGAGTCCTGAAATAAGTCAACGCTGCACTTGGACGCATCTCAATTAGAAAATTCCTCACGTGTTAGATAAACTACGCGACTGAAGCTGAGGCTCCAAACCACGTCGGACATGTTTTTTTTTTCAGTGTGCCCTGCATGCTTTCTCGCTTAGTGATCGTCGGAAACTCTGACACGGAAAAAAAGGAGATGTCCGCGATGCAACAACATCTTGACCAGATCAGGTTGATATCAAAGTGACAAATCGTCCCCAAACTTTTTCTGGCACTTGCTGCCGGCAGATCTCGGGGCATGTGCGCATGTGCGAAGGTGTCCAGACTGACAATGCTGGAGAGATAGCGCGTTTGGATTGAGAAACCCAGAGAAAAAGGACAGAGAAAAAACAAAAAGGAGGAAAAAAGACCCCGAGAAAAAATCCAAACAAACCCACGCCGAGAGACTGGCACCATGAGGTCCAAAGGCAGGGCACGGAAACTGGCCACGAGTAGGTGCAACATCCCTTTCTTTTTTTTTTTTCTTTCGAAACATCTTATAATATACCTTTATAGACTGTCGCTGTTTGTCAATAGTATCTGTGACGATTTAATATCCACCAGAAAAGCCGGAATCCGCTCTTTCACCTGTCAAGCGCGTCAAAACGATGATATTCTCGCGAGGGAAAAAGAATGAAACGGCGTCTCGAGGAGAGCGTAAAGTTTATAGTTGACTTTCCGGAGCTGCTCGTGTGCGTAGTGGCGCTGTAGTGTGAGGAGCTGTGTTGTCGGTTACCCCTCGTCCCGTCCGCCGCTGCTGCTGCTGCGGGCTGCTGGTCCTCAGCTCGCTGGGAGACGCTCGGGAAAAAGGCACTTTGATGGAGGAAAACGAGGATTTAGACACGCGTGGTATATGTTACAGGGCTTTGTTTGTGACTCGTTGTGTTTGTGTGTCGCGCAGTTCATTCCGAGTGTACAATTATGTCACTTTAAAAAAAACAAAAAACTAATTCACACTGTTTTAATTCTTTTGAAGCACGATTGTTTTAGTTTGCAAGACTTTACACGCGGTTTTATTTTAATTATTGCACGAGGCAGACTTCTTGCTCTGTAAACAAAATGTGTTTAGCATAACATAACTTAAAAATATGCATTGGGTTTGATTCAATTTAGTGTAATATCATTATTGTCATGAAATCGATTTAATTCCTTTGACCTAATCAACTATAAGAATGTATGCAAAGGAGAGGATTGACGTGGCTATTCATTCATTCATTAATTTGCTATAATAAATGATCAATAATTAAATATATTTTTTCTAAAGCTGTCAATCAAACGTTATTCTTACATGTTCGTTTTCTATTTTCTTCATGTAGTGTTCTCCGTAAATGTCTGTGCTGTTTCATTTGAGTTTTGAACGCTGACTTTTAATTCAATGTTGAGCTTCTTCTCATTGAATAATCACAGCATTAATCTAGAATTGTGTTGCAGACCTAGTGGAAAAAAAGGATTTTCATTAGTTTCACTCAGTTCAGTGCATGTTTATATCTCGTTTTGCATATTGACCTGTATTTTTGAGCTGTTGTGTTTCTATGTTGAGACAATATTGTAACATGGAAAAGGAAATCGGACACACACACACACAACACACACACACACACACACACACACACACACACACACACACACACACACACAGTAATCACACTCAACAACAACAGAAAAGAAAACACTTGACTGTCTTATAGCGGCCCTCCAAGTCTCTCTTTACTCTGCAACACAAAACTTTTTTTTAAAAAGATTATTTTTTAATTATAACAAGCAACAACTGCATCAACAACATATCTTGCAACCCATTAGAGCCTTTCTCTCGAATATCGGAGGGTTAATTATTCGAGTGTTTAAAGAGTATTATTCTCGAGATGGAAGACGGAGCTTTCCACCTCTCCAGTCCGAGTAGGGGGGGGTCTGTATCCCCCAAGTGGAGCGGGCCCGCTCTGGCCCCCAGCCAGGTCTGCACAGTGTCAACAGTGAATATTTAAATTCCCAGACCCCTCATAAGAGCAATGCTGGTAAATGCGTTCAGTGTGTGCCTCCCGCCTGTCCGGAGGAGTCGTGTTAAAACGGGCATGTACGGGGGCCTCCTCGCTATAGAAAAAGTCGTGTGATTAAAAAAAAAAGGAGAAAAAAAAGGGTGGATGTAATAGAGGAGGTGATGGAGAGGTGGTAAACGTGAGAGTGATTGATGGAGGTTGACTGATTAGTCCGCACGTCCAGATGTAATGCGGTGCGCCACAAAAACTCGCTTTTGCTTCCCAACTAAGTATAGCCGAGGCGCGCGAGGCCGCACCCCGCGGTGAATTGTGGGCTTACGGGAGGGCGGGGGGCTTTGATGCTCCAAAGTAGCTCTAATTAAAGGTCCGCTTAGCATATTTGTGTCTCAATAAAAATAAAAAATAAACTTGATTACAACTTGTTTAGAGATGTTTGATAATTTGTTCGGAATAATTACGATGAATCTCACATAACCCACCTATATAGGGATGTTGCAGCATGTTAGGCCTAATGGTTTTAAATATAATGTTTTTTTTTAAACGCAGCTTAACATAAATCTCGAGGAAAGTTCCATGGAAATGTTTTGGAAGCTTAACAAGTGGCAAAGCATGCATTGGTATCCAGTGCGTGTCCCAAGGCGCACACGTGTCTACTTGATAACCATTTTTCACATTTACCACAATATTCAGTCAGTCATCACTCATTGATCCGCCTGTGTGAAAAAATAAATAAAAAATGCGGCTCATGTAACTTTTTAGATGCAAAGCATATATACGTGTTTGCGTGCGCGCGTGCGTGCGTGCGAGAAGAGAGAGAGAGAGAGAGAGAGAGAGAGAGAGAGAGAGAGAGAGAGAGGCCTCGCGCGCCCTGCTGTCTTGTCGCGGCTCTCCTCTCCGCAGCCGAGACGCGCGTCGTCCTCCTCTCATTGTGCAATGGTCCGTGCGTCTCGCGTTTGTCTGGCGGAGCTCATTAAAACGGTTAATAGGTCGGCCCATTTAGAAGGTGAGAGGGAGCGGGCCGGCGCGAGGAAAGTGAAATAGAGACCCCATTAAACAGCCCTCTTGTCGTCCCGGAGCGGTGCTCTTTGCCAAAGCTGCGCGTATACAAATGTTCCATATCATCTTCAGTAATGGGTCAAGCATCACATGCAGGGGCCCGCGGCAGAGCTTTACTGCTCTCTGTTTGCTCACGCCTTCATTAATCGTTGCTTTGAGCTTGTTTTATTATGCAAATAAAGGAAAATAGAGCAAACATATCTTATGTGCTATTTCTTTTATTGTATTAAAGTTGCATCATGTCACATCATAGCCCACTACATCATCAGTCAGTTTGAGGCCTAATTTAAAACCAGAATTGTACAGATTACTGTAAAATTGTACTTCAGGAATAAATGAAAAATTAGGCAGCTTGGTTTGTATTAAGGGGGGACAGAAAGTACTTTTACAACTTCATCCGGTTCACTTCTTTAAACATTTTTAGTCGTTTATTTTCTGGCCTTGTGAGATTAAAGCCATTTTTTTTCTCGCAGTTTATATGTTTGCTTTTGGAGAAAGTTTCAACTTGAAGTCGTATGAAATACTTGTGTGAATAGGCCTCAAAGCGCTTTGTCAGGCGCTCCACAAAGGCGACATGCAGTTTTCTACTTCAGAGTCGTGGACGTGTAACAATTATGCGATCGGTCTACAGAGGGGTAAAACGGCGAACAAGCACATTAATGAACAAATGGCAGCATTGTTTGTAATCGGAAAGCAACTAAATGCTTGTCGAACCAGGTGTAAAGCATTTCACAGACACATATGCTCACTTACACACACACACGGACATGCAGCCTTTGTGGGGGCATCGGTTGTGTTTTGAGGTACAAGTGTGCGTCTGTGCGTGTGTGTGTGTGTGTGTTGGTGAGTTTGGGGTGACCCGAGCCCTCTCATCTATCAACGCCCCCATCCTTCTGACACGCCGTCCACTTTCCTCCTTTCTTACGATGGGAGAAGCGTTTCAACCGCCCCCCTTCTCTCAGAAAATGGCTCTTTTGGAAGGTCCCTGGTGTTAATGAGTCG
The DNA here is from genome assembly GCA_038501785.1 of Myoxocephalus aenaeus. NCBI lineage: Eukaryota > Metazoa > Chordata > Actinopteri > Perciformes > Cottidae > Myoxocephalus > Myoxocephalus aenaeus. Next base: position 1,652,887 of record JBAMJR010000180.1, on the reverse strand, counting down.
TCTAGGACTCGATCTCAGGGCTGTAAACAGAGCGCTGATGAGGTTAGCGGTTTGTTTATGCACTGGTGTCACCGGCTTGAAGGATGGCCCCTGTCCCAAGTAACTAGGAGCTTCCAGGCCCCGTCATGGGTCCCCTCTCCGGCCCTGACGCAGCCGCCCTGCCTCAGGCTCTTCTCTCCCATCTCCACTCCCCCTTCTTCAGCTGCACTCGCTGCTCTCCTTCATCTCAACATCATGTATGTGGAGAAGTTCACTATGCATTAAAACACACTGACCAGCATTCTTTTTTGAATGCTGGTCAGTGTGAGAATGTGTTGTTGCGCTTATGGGTGAGGCAGTAATGTTGTACTTAAATGGTTGTGTGTGTGTGTGTGTGTGTGTGTGTGTGTGTGTGTGTGTGTGTGTGTGTGTGTGTTGAGCGGGGTGGGGGGGGGCGACCCAGACGGGGCAGTGTGGGAACACCAAGGGGATGGATGGAGGGAGGGTGGAAGGGTGTGCAGCAACATGTCAAGCCTGGGAACCGCTGTGTGTTTACCACAGGGAAACCGTACCAACACAGAACAATGAGTGAGCCTTACCCCTTCTAAATAAAAAAAGAAAAGGCATTTCTGCTTTCTTCTCTGCCCTAAAGGTCATGGAGTTAGAGATAGGGAGTCCACACAAAAGCCTCCAGTCTGTCGGCAGTCTGGTCTGGCCCAGTGCGGTGCCAAAGCTGAGGTCATTATCAACAGAGCAGTCCCGAGCTAAGCATATTTTTATAGATTGCGTGTGTGTGTGTGTGCTTATTTGAATGAGCCGTGTGTGTGTGTGTGTTTTAGTGCGTATGCACAAAACAAAAGCGCTCTGCAGAGTATACAGCGGCGTCGTCAAATGTGTGACATGCCGCCATTTTCTCATCACAAATTGCTCTGAGATAAATGGCATTTTGCTGAGCTGAAAAGTTTACCCAGACATCAAACTGATTTGTGTCGTTATGATGTCTGAGCAGTTATAATGTCAACAGATTGCTGATGGTGCGCTTTGCAGAAGGCTATTAATGAGGCGGCGTGAAGTTCGCACTCGGCGTGCTTTGAGAAGAGACGTCCGTTAGCTAATTAAAGAAACTCAATCATTTTATACTCCAATCAATTACCTGAAGCAGGTGGTAGAAACGGGGCCCGACACTCTGGCCTCATGTCTCACATCAGCTAACTGTACCCGAAGACACTTTACTACATTGTCGAATGCTTTTATGAGAAGAAAGACTAAACAAGAGGCTCGATATGACTTCATTCTAGCCGACAATCTTTGTGTGCTGCAGACTGCAGACGTGATGTTATGTGTGCGTGCAGGCTGCAGTGTGATCATTTCATTTTTTTATTTTTATATCTCACCCAGCATCATCGAATAGGAATAAGTGGGTCCAGAAAATGTGTCACCAAGTTCATTGCAGTTGCCCATATTTAAAATTACCCTTTAACTTATTTTATCAAAAGTTATTTTGAATTAGTTGTAAATATCTTTGTACGAGCATGCATGTAAAAGTGTTTGCCTGTGGACAATCTTTTTAATCACTGTCATCGAGGGTTGACAGAGGGAACAGTGGAGAGAGCTCATAGCTATAAACAGGAATTACCCAACAATCGCTCTGTGAATGTGGTGATAACAGCGTGTTCCAGCACTGCTGGGGGATCTCCCTGGGTGGAGCAGGCTGGCCCAAGGGATGGAAGGAGTGATGGAGGGAGGGAGGGAGGGAGAGGAGGGAGAGGAGGAAAGTAATTTCTAATGAACAGGGAAGGAACGGGGCCATGGGCCTCATGCCCATCTGTAGCTGAAAAAGGGAGGACAGGACGGAGTCAGGTGTGTACGTTTATGTGTTTGTGTGCTATGTGTGTGTGACTCCTGTACACCTTTCATCCCTGCCACAACAAGCCCTCTTCCCCCTCTCTCTCTCTCCACCCTGAAGCTCATTAAGCAGTGACCTCTCACCCCCGCAGGACGGGAGAGATGAGGGTAGGAGATGTGATCAAAGCCGGGGCCTTCCTGATGAAGTTTGCGCTGCACCGCCTTCACCTGATTGGATCTGATAGCAGCTGTCTGGCCTGTGTTGCGGGGCTGAAACAATGATGGTTGCAGTGAGAGACACTCAAAAGTCATGACAAGCTGCAAGTTCATGATTAAAGGCGACGTTAGGGACATTAAGGTCAATCATGTTTAAGATAAATATATATATATATATAGCACAGAATGAGCATATTTTCCAAATGTTCTCATTACATTGTCTCACATAGTTTTACATTTTTCTGGATGGATTGAGACACCTCTTAGTTTCCTAAGCCCATGGCAGGTTCTGGGATGTAGATCATCTTTCCACTCTCAGTGAGGCATGCACCATCAACGTTCTAGTCCCTCATCTGAGAAAAGGAAACACCGCGTCCCTGTCCTCAGCGATCTGTCTTGATGACTTCCCCTCCGTGTACATGCGTGCGTCTTGATTAAGCCGTGCACCTTCGGTGCGTGCACAAGTGTTGTTGGTCAGCCAGGGTCGCAGCAGAGGAAAGAATGCGGCAGTGGAAAGGAATGCAGGGCTGATTAGCGCTTCTTACCTGTAAGTGAACTGGACGTGCCGGCGTGTGATGAGACCGAGGAAGCGAGGGAACAATAGGACAGTAGAGATTCCTTTCCACGCCGCATTCCAGCGATGCTGCAGCCGGGGCCCCCCGCTCAGAGCTTTGATGAACCCTTCTCGCAGCTTCCTGGGATTGTCGCTCCTCCACAAACACAAAAACATGAAGCGGCCGGTGAGCGGGGCCAGGGAAGAGAGAGCACGGCCGTCCTCAGGATGTCCTGTTTTGATTAGCGTTAGCATCCTAAATGCACCATAGAAATATTATTCTAACACGGAGAAGAGCTCGGCGGTGACACATCCACTTCTTTCCACTCTGCGACCTCCAGGGTCAGATGCACTACAATGAGCCAGGAATCAAAGAGGTGATCTGACTGAGGAAATCATGTGAGGAAAACAGAGCGATACAATGATAGGGAGAGGGCTCAGGGCCTGTCAACAGGTGGGAGTGTATAAAGCCGACGCTTTGAGAGGTTTCGAAGAAATCCCTCACCATTTCTGGAATTGTCAACAATGCCCAAATTATTATCAATAACATGTCGATAGCATTTCTAAAAAATTTAGTGTTTTTCTTTGGATGACAGGAAGTGGTGTGGCGGAGGTGGACTTCTGAAATGCCTTCCTTTACTAGAATGAGCTGATATTTCTCCTTAAATCAAAAAAGAGTTACTCGAGAAATATCAAAGTGGGTAAACACTGAAATAATTGTGCTTTATAAATTGGGGATCAAACTTTTTTTCCTGCCTTGTCAAGCCCTTTGTCACAAGTCAATAACTACTAACAGCTTCTGCTATTAACTTCATCTTAGGGCTGGGCGGTATGGCCGAAAATTCACATCATGGTATTCTGTAAGATTCTGGCGGTTTCACGGTATATCACGGTATTTTTTTGTGTCACAAACTGTTGTGTTGTGGTGTTTAACCCTGTTAAAGAGCGTTAGTTGTGGGTTATTAATTGTTGTTATAAAGTTATAACCATGACTAAAGTTATAACCATGACACGTAAGACAAGAGGCTCCGACTGCGGCGAGCGGTGATTCATTCATTTTGCTGCCTGCCGAAGAGCAACTGTTACGGCTATGCTATACCGTATGGAAATTTGAAACCAGTTGAACCGGTATACCGCCCAGCCCCACTTCATTATTCAGTCAGTCTTTTATGAGATTTACAGTTAAAGAAATACTTGAATAAAAGAGTCAAACAACTAAAACGGCTTATATTATCATGAATCCAAGCTGATTTCAGTTGGCTGAAATTCTTAATAACTGACAATATTTCCCCTTAAGTATGTACCTTGGCTCTGTATTAAGAGCACCAGCTCTTACACACAGTGTCCTCTATCCACAGCCCACACTACATCTTTTCTGTCTCCTGTGGAATCAGAGAGCAATGAAGCATTGCAGCATGGTTTGTTGTTTTGCTGGTGCTTGAGGGCTTTAGTTTGACAGGAGGGCACCACTTTGTTCACCTCAGTGTCCAGAGGGGACCCCTGGGGACCTCGGGGCCTGGATGTCTCTGTCAGGACTGTGGCAGGACTGGGGCGATGGGGGGCCCCCGCTGCTCACTGGGTCAGTGGACAAGCTAATCGATTTTATCTCCGTTTCACACAACACGCCAAACCCCTACTGGCCTGATATTCACATTCACTGTTCGGAGGATTATGCTCCTTCCATCTTCTGTCTCTTTTTTTTCTTCTCTCTTTCGGTTTCTTTCTTTCTCTCCCACCAAATTTCTTGTGTTTCTCGTTTGTCTTTCTTCTAGATGTTTTGTCTATTTCTCCTCTTTATCTACCGCCCCTCGCTCCGTCTCTCTTTCTCCTCCTTAGAAGGGAGCATTTTAAATTTAGCCTCCATGCTGTCTCGGCGTTGGCACTCCCCTCCAGGGAGGCTGGTGGGCAGGCAGAGGAGCCCTTGTTTTCTCGGCCATTCCTCTGGATAAAGCGTTGGAACAAGGGAATGAAAGCTTTGGGAAAGGTCTGGAAACTACCCATTCATCAGTGTAAGGAGATACTGCGCTGACAGTTAGCAGACGGCCGGCCAAGTACAACACGGGACAGCCGCGTGGGCCCGCACCGCTCGGCTCAACAGACAGACAGAGCGAGACCAGACCAAACACCCCACTCATCTCTGTTCGAGGAAGTAGCATATGTTAACATTTTAGGCATTTATTCTGATTCCCTTGCGCAGTGTCTCAAGTGTGAACAGTAGAATAAGTGAATGATTACTGCTGCAATCATAACTAACATAGTAATAAAGAAGAGCAAGGGGGCAACAAAGTAGACCATAATGAGTACATGCTGTCATTTAAGTAGTGGAGCAAATTGTGGTTAGTTCAGTTATTTTCTGATTTGGCGGAATTGACAACTTTTTCTACTTTTCAAGGTCCCGAGTGAAATGTGTGTCATTATTGGTAAATATTGAATTTCTTTATTTTATTATTTTTTTGATCAGCGTTCATGTTTTTAAGAGGCTTTTGTGTAAGATTCTACATTTGACATTTTCATCATTATTTGTATAGGTCGCCGTTTTTCCGAGTCCTTTCTGCTGCCTTTTTAGCCAGTCTGACGCACCCTGCCACTGTGACTTCCCATCAGACACTGCAGCAGGGCAGAATGCGTGCATACCCTCAGGGGCAGTAATACCTTTATGAAAGCAAAGATTTATATGCACCCATAAACACATGCACCTACACATGTTTGAATATTTATCCGTCCTTACAAGAGATTTGGACCCAACACACTTGTATCCACATGGACATGTACCTGCTGAGCCGGGATGGGACAGCGCATCGGCATGGCAGTGCAGGGTGGGACATTGCAGGTGTGAGTCTGTGTCTCTCTGCCCAGCCATTAATCGCTGCCATCTGACAGTTCAATCTACGAGGGGCCGAGTGGAGCAGCCGGCTGGTTACCAGGGCAGGTCATTACCGAGCATGGAGGCAGCCAATCGCATCAGCGATCAATGACAAAGGCTGCAGAGGGAGAGAGTGCAAAAAGTGAGGGAGAAGTAGAAGGAGGTAGGGTAGAGAAAGATGGAGGGAGAGAGAGGCAGTGGAGATGAAGGGAGGGGAGAGGAGAGGTATAGCAGGATGAAGGTAGTTATGATGCTGAAGGTCAGTTCTTGGTTGTGGAGTGGATGACAAACAGGCTGTCGACTGCCAAGAAATGGAGATATTCATCCGATGCTGCACAACTAGAAATATGGCCCATGCACACACATAAATGCACACAGACACAGTCATTGCCGTAGCAGCTTGATTGAGAATGCAGCAGGGGAATTTAGTGTGAGCCATTGTTTTATGAATTACATATACAAGGTGTTGGCAGTCTGCGCCGCCCTTTTAGTGGTCAGTCCGGGCTGCGCTGTCGTAAAAAGTAATGACTGGCTGTGAATAAAATAAAAAAATAAAAATCAGTTCATGAAAACGCCACAACTCCCCTTCGGACCCGCATCGGCTGCCCGGCGCGTTACCACGGGAACAGCTGCCATGACGAGGTCCGTTCGGTGGTGTTTACCCGAGCCCCGAGACTCAAACGCAGTCTAACAGGAGGAATTCCATCCGCTTTCATAACTCAGTGAATGTCATTTTCACCTTCTCACCCATGTTTTTTTCTTTTTCTTTGTAAATGTTGATGAGGGGATTAATTGATGTTGTGGGTGACAGTATTTGGCCAAGGCTCCGATAAAACAACAGCCAGATCTCTCGTTTTATCCCCAGAGGCCTAGAATAGCAGAACTGGTCGTTTATCCCGCACTATCTCTCAGCAGATCCACTGGCCCTCTCTCCCAGACACACACACACACACACACACACACACACACACACACACACACACACACACACACACACACACACACACACACACACACACACACACACACACACACACGACCAGGCCATCCCAGCGTGGACACCAATGAGTGATGATGAGTCATTACAGAGAGCGTGCCCTTTGACCTCCTCCAGTCTTTATGGATCACTCTCTGGCAGAATCATATTCCCTAATGCCAAGTTCCTGTCCATCTGCCCGCCTGTCTGTCGGACCGTCAGGCCCCTTAGTCTCTCTTTCTCTGTCTCCCCTGAGTTTCACACACCAGTTCATCCCAGACATCTCTGTCTCTGTTTATTTTAATAACAAACAGAAGAAAAAAAAATAGACCTCCCTTTTCCATTACCAAACGTTTGAATTTGATAGTTTTCATGTATTCCATGGTGAGAATAATGGATATAAGTGTTGATTTGTTCAGATAATTTCTACATGAACTTGAGAGGGGCTTCAAAAGTTGTCTGTTATCCAAGGGTGTGATAGTTCAGAAGATACATTATCTATTTATCCTCAGCTACCATGTACTTCAATGTTGAGATTGGCATGCAGCATCACTGTAGCTGAATTCACAGTAATCCAATACATCTCTTCGCATGTAAGTGTTTTCCTTCCATCTTTTTCCTCAGCATACGATCGTGGTAATTCCTCAGTGCGCAGAGAAGCAGTGCAGCAGAGGAAAGGAGTCAGTTTGGATTTCTACACATCCTCTTCTCTGTTACTTTAGTTAATCCAATACTAACACTATGCCAAAGATTTTCTCTGTAGATCAGGCTGCTAATATGTTTATTGTGGACGCTAGCATTTGATCCTTCTCTCAACAAATGCAATTTGTTTGGCCTGATTTGATCAGTAACAGGCGCACAGTTCAATGCAGGCAGGAGCAGGTAAACCCTCTATACGATAGGAGTTAAAATGTTGTTGCGTCTGTGAGAGGGGAAACTCTATTACAGGTGTCCTGGACCACGGGGCCCTGCCGGCTCTGATGAAATGCTCTTTGGGTGTCAATGCAATTGTGATTTCGCCCCGGCCCGGAGACTGGCCACCTCTTGGGTTTTAAAGCTGGCCCTGAAAGGCAGAAAACAAAGTCTGGTTCTCTAAACCGTACAATTACAATGGTGGAAACTTTGAAGGGCACTTCCTGATGTTACATAGTAATCTCCTTTGGGACAGCAGAAAATGATGCTGTATAATTTTGGTAATTGTTTTGTGGAATAAGCATTGTTGTATGTGTGTACAGTGCATGCGACTTATAAAGTGGAACTGCTCCTCAGCCAATGACGTATACATTGAATGTATACCTTTGACATGGAACAGACTGTATAATACTATAGCAAGTAGGCATACGCATTAGTAAAATGGCAGCTGATGAAAACGGAAACATGGCTTTCTGTGAAGAGAGGGATCCACAGTGCCAACAGGATTCTGTTTCTTTATGACGTTCTATTCATTCTAGCCGGTTGTAAAACAGCACTATAGTAGCCTCAGTTTTGTTGTCAATAGGACTCCTGCTCCCGCATGTCCTGCTTTCAGCATTTATTAGACAATTTCAATCTTTTTCTAATTCAAATTTGGTTTATTTTGTGATCGCTCAATCTAATTGTAAAGGGAAAACACAGTTATCCCCAGATTTATATCCCTACGCTGCAAAACAAGTGACCCATTTCAGCCCCAGAGGGTTCAGAGACATTGGATGCATGCCATGTCACATTGTCCCCGCCCACAGCCCCACAGATCAAATACAGGTATGATTTATGTCCGCTGTCTCAGCCTTCACGTTGCATGTTCTCCTGCGTTGGGGCTGTTGGTCAAACCCAACCGCAGTAGTAATTTGTCTCCTTACATGTGTAGGCGGTGGGGGGCGAAGGTCAGTCAAATGAAAATGACCAGACCTGAGTTAATTGTTCTATCTATTTGTGGTTTGAGACCGGATGTCAGTCTGAATGTCTACTTGTCTATTTGTCCATCTGTCTTGCTTCTGCCTTGGCGCCGTGTCTTGTGTCCGTTGGTCGAGACCCTCTGGAAGCAGTCAGCCATTATGGGCACTGATCTGATCCAGCAGGGGTACGGGGTTCACTGAAGAGATTTGTCTAGGACAGATAGTATCACTGTCAAAACACACAGGCTGATGGAAAAGTTGTTTCTGGTTTCTCTGGTCCTTATTAACGGTGTTCCTGATTTACCAAGCTCACGAAGCTCCATGCAAAAAAACTAGAACATTGGTGAGAGTGGGTTGAGTATTTATTCTTGCCTGTATGTTTATGTACATGCTGTAAAATATAATAAATACACTTGTGTTTCAGGTATGAAACTTAGACACCTTTTTGCCTCCAATTTCCTCGCCAGCTTTGCACATCTGACAAGGTTAAGCCCGCAAATTGTAGCGAGAAATGCTTCCTGTGTGTGATTACATTTATCATGTATAATTAGGAAGTTCTGCTCTGTCTACACGTGATGACCTTTCACCCCGAGTGTGACAGTTGTAGGCTGGTGTTGCCAGACACCCAAATGTGCTGTCCAGGTCGTGCTACACCACAAAGTCTGGTTTCCGCTGCAAGATCAAGTGTCTTAGATTTGGGTTCTTTCTAAGACTCAAAACTAAGATTTGAGAAACTTACCTGTGATTCCATTTTTCACTGATTAGTCATTTAGACCATAATTTCAGATAAATGAGCAACACAAAAATTGCATTACATCCAGATGTAGATTGACACTTTGCCATATCACATTCAAACTATTTTTGACCGACCACACCTGACTTCAGACATCTATAATGTTACACTTCATGTCATCCAAGACCAAGTATGATTAACTGTGTTAAACAGGGCTGTTTAGAAGGTTGTTAGCTTTAGATGCTAATAAAAGAGGTCGCTGCAATGCTATTGTTCACACAGGAGACTAACACGTGAGATGGTGAGGATAAAATAGGATATATTTTTCCCATGTAATTACAAACTGTTAATGCAACAATGTTCAAGAATATGTACAACCGAGGAATCTTTACAGTATCTCGTATAGCAGAGTTATAGTAACTATAGGTAAGTAGCCCTATAGTGAACCCATCAAAACCTTGTGTACAGCGGCAGTGTGAAACCCTGGTCCTCAATGTAACTTTTTCTTGATGTGTTGATATGTGCGCGTGAACCATTGCCAACTTCCTATCTGTAGCGCCTTTGTTGATAAATAGTTTTCTAATTATTTCAACCTTTCTCTAAATCTTAGCCTTTCTTTCCTCCTTTGTTTTCTTTCCCTTATGCTCCTTTCCTCCTGTCCATTGCTCTGTCATTTGTTCTTCCTTTTCCTTTGCGCTTGTACCCTTTCTGTGTTATAATTCCCACCTATTATTTCTGTCCCGAGCCCTCATTAGTCATGTCGCTGTCAGCCGCCAGCTGCAGACCCACACACACATACACACAACCGCACGTATTCTTGCACATGCACAGGTATGGAAGTCATCAAGGAGAGGTCAAAGGTCTGCCTCATTACCCAGCGCCAGTGAAAACTTTTGGTGTGTTTTATGCACCGGTATCAGAACGCAGAGGGAGGGGGAACGAGGGGTGTAGAAAAAGCAAGATGATGAAGAAGACTGTGGCTTTAGGAGGAAATAAGAAAAGAGAGAATGAGCGATAGAATGTAAGAAGTGTGTGTAGAAGGGACAGACAGAAATACCCTTTTATTTTATCATCCCTGTATCGGCCCCTGATCTACTCCACTCCATACATGTAAACCAGATCAATACAGCTCACTCAGAAGATAGGATATCGTGGTTCGGTGGAGGGTTTGAGGGGTTGAATTGATCTGCTGGCGGTACACATGCCTGGTGTTTCCTGACGTTAAACACAACATCTCTAAATAAAGTCATTAAGAGCAGTCCAACAGAAGCCCATTCATTCATTCATTCATCTTCTTCTGCTCACACACACACACACACGCACACACGCACACACACACACTCACACACTCTCTCTCTTTTTCTCCCATTCAAACACACACTGAGACTGCGTGCCTGCGTGGGACATGATACGCTGACATGAGACAGAAAGCAAAGCAGGAGTGTGTGTGTGTGTGTGTCTCTGCACGGGCATGTATGTGTATGTCCACATGCATGTTCAAGTTCAGCTTCGGGGGTCAGAGAGAGAGAGAGAGAGACTGTGTGTGTGTGTGTGTGTGTGTGTGTGTGTGTGTGTGTGTGTGTGTGTGTGTGTGTGTGTGTGTGTTGGGGCGTCAGCTGGGAGCAGTCAGGGGGACACTGGTGATGCAGACTGACATGGGACATAAACACTCAGTAGTATAGTGAAGGGGCCCATTGTCTCAATCGCCGCCTGCATGTCAGCCTCTGTGTAATGGAACGATACGTCTCTGTATGTTTGTCTAATTGCCCAATCTCCCTCTCTGTCTGTCTGTCTTCTGACATGTCTATCTCACTGCTTGACTGTGTCTTTATGTCTTCTTTCCTCTCTGCATTTACACCTACATTTTAGGCACGAGGCAGATCCTCTTCTCCCAAATGTCTGCCAACGATCTGCCAATTCCTGGATAGCTGTGTGTGTTTGTTATGTGTTTGCTGTTAACATGCGTTTTATTTTTTTAAGTCGAATCATCAGGATGCACAATCACACACCAGGTGTCTCAGCACACATTACATTAGGAGAGTTACGCACAGAAAATTAAACAGTAGGCCAAAATAATAATAAGAAGAAGAAAAAAATGTTGTATCTGTCTTTCTGAGTCACAAAAAAGAAAAAACTTTGGATTTAGTGTTACGAGAAGTGGCATTAGTCGCAGGTGGGATTGTTAACAAGTCCAGTGGTCCAAAACATGCAAGGGAGTTATTAGTTATGGGATTTCAGAGCTGTGGCTGAGTCCAGAAAGGAGGTAAAGGTGTGCGGAGGATATGAGATCTTTGGGGTCGAGGTGCTGGGATTGTGATGAGGTGTGTGAGATTAATGGGAGTGAAGTTGTAAAAGAGGAGAGGCGAGTAAGGGTGAGGTGCTGAGGACATGCCGGATGGGTGTTGAGGATTTGTGTCTTTGTAGGTTTTTCAGTTTCTGTTCTTGTCTTCATAAGCCTTCATGGAAGACAATCGTATTTCCTTTTTTTCCGCGATGTTCTCACTCAAGATCCTTAACCCGACATCCTGTAATGTCCACTCAAAACCCAGCTGTGTAATGTGAAAAAATTGATGGATGTCAAATCCATACTGGGCTGTTTTATGCATTCAACAGCAGAAACGTGGATAAAAGAGAGACAGAAAGTATTAGGATGTCAGAATTGAGGGCTTTACAGGCAAATATGGAGGTGGTTAGAGAAGGCCAAAGTTCACCCACGTCTCTTGGCTGTTTTATGTGCTCGCTGCCACTCCCCATCTCAACGTGCAGCCGCAAGCTCCTTCTTTCTTTTGTCAGTTAAATACCGGTTCATGTTACATGGATATTATTAACATTATTATTTAGATTATTTAGCTCACTTCTTTCATAAGTACACATTTAAAGAAAAAGAGGCACTTTTTTTTTTTTTACATTTGAAGATAAATAGTTTTAAAAGTGACCACATCACTTGCAACATTTATATTGCACAGTTCATGTTTTATGTACACTGAAAGTACTTCCAAAATGCTGTTTCAACAGCTCATACACTTTTACTAAGACTCGTTTTATTTTCTTTCTTCACACAGTTACCAGCTAGAGTTACTGGCTGGGCCATGTTTAGAAACGGGGAGGCATACAGAGGGCTAAACTGTAGTAATAATCCAATTATAGTAATAAGTAGCCCAGTGATTGACTCTTCAGTCAAACATGAAGGGGTTTTACGGGCACCTCTCTTGAAGGACATGTTTCCCTATGGCGGCTTCCTGTTCACACCGACGCGCATATTGAATGGCTTCAGCTGAGCTCCTCTCTGTCTAGTAGTACGCAGTGTCTGTTTATTGTAGATGAGGTGTGGATGTTTATACTCTACGGAGCAAAACAAACCAGCCTGAAGTGTGAGGTGATTCTAAAATAATCCACCAGCTCTTTGGCAAATTGACACTGTGTAGTCCCTACTTGTGTTATTTGTTCATGTTGGCCGTGGAAATGCACCGACGCATGGAAATTTTCCATCAGATAAGACGCTAAAAAAAGGCAAGCGATGAATGCAGACACCTCCTGGATCAGAATGTTTGTTCCCTGCAGGAAATGCATTATGTCTCTCCAAATGCTCTCTGTTAATCTATTTGTAAAGCCTGAGATAAAAAAAAACATTCACTTAACATGAGTTAACGTTTACATCAAAACTATATGTATGCATCTGTCTGGCCAGTAGACATGAATCACACATTAAACTAATCAATTGAGTCATTTAATTACCCTGGTATTCACCTATAATTAGGTATCTGTTCTTCTCAAATCCTGTTTTCTTTCACTAGATGATTCTTTGTGTCATCAAAATACATTCAGGTCCGGAAGGTCGCGGAGGTTACATTGTATCATGAAATCAAAACAAATGATTTTGTTTGTATACCTTTTCACACCGTCTAGCTTCTTCTCCCCCAGTTACCCGTGCATTAGCGTTTGTATAAATACATCATAGAAACGCACACAATGGCCGAGGAGGGATGGATGTCAGTGGTCAGAGCAGATAAGAATGACAAAGCTCTACACTAAGCCACGTCACCACCAGGCCTCTCACCTGCCTGTCTGTCACACAGACGCACTCAACCATCACAGAGTGATTGTTTGTGCCCATGCATGTGTGTGTGCGTGTGTGATTGATGCGCTTCGCCTTCCGTCGACTTTACTCCCGCCCCCAACCACCTCGCTCCCTCTTGTCCCACCTCAGTCTGGACTGTCAAGGAAACATGAGGCCTTGGGAGATAGCAGCATGCTCTCCCGGCCGGCCCTCGGCCCGCTCTGTCTCTTTTTCTCTTCCTTGTGCCAGTCACCACTGCTGTGGGAAAAGCAGAGGAGATGAGGCCTTAAAAAACAGATCATTGTCCGCCTCCTAGATTAAAGCCAGAGAATGTGAGCATTGTCCACTGAATGGCTAAACCTTCCTGCTGTCACTCAAATGCTGCTCTGAGCGCTACTTCATGTCTAAGAGGCTTATCTGCACTGAAAGGCCCCTAGCTGCTCTTGGGAGAGAGGACGTAATGAAGCGTGTTTTTTTTTTTTTTCCTCTGTAGGGAGAAACCTGCTGCTGGGGGGCTGGGGGGCTGGTGGTGGAGGTGGTGGTGGTGGTGGTGGGTGGTTAGGGGATTCAGGGGGTGGACGTGGCCAGTGGGACAGCTGCAGCCCTCGGCCCAACCGCTCCCACTCCTTCTAACTGCCTCTCTCGAAAGAATTGTCATTTATCTAGTCTCACATGAGAGGGAGCGCCGAATGCCCGGCATACGGGCCTGAACCCCATTGCTAGCGTGATGGGGGGACATGGGGACATTATGTGGGGACGTGCCCAGGGACCTGCCTGTTGTCCGCGCTCAGCCGTCTGTGGGGATGATCAGCAGGCCACTGATGTGGTCCTCTCTTTGTGCTCCGCTGTTTGAAAAGGGGAAAGTTTAAGTGCTGCTTGCATTCAGGGCTGAGGGCCAGCCAGGCTGGGAGGGTTAGCTAAGCCTCGAGGCCTGTGTGTGTGTGTGTGTGTGTGTGTGTGTGTGTGTGTGTGTGTGTGTGTGTGTGTGTGTGTGTGTGTGTGCGCGCGCGCGCTTGCATTATCATAGCCTGTATTAGAAAAAACTGTAGGTTCCTTGGTCAACATCATGATTATAATATGTACATTTACGTGTCATCGTTACATGCTGTAACATCCTGTCGGAGTAAACTTTGTTTTGTTTGGGATTTGAGAAAACTGGAATACAAGTGAGCCAATAGACATAAGCCTCTATAAGAAAGTGTGCAAAAAAACACAGATTTTCTTTTTTTAAATTGTGTTAATGAGATGTATTATTAAGTGTTCAACAACAAAGTTCTTTCATCAGAGTTATTTACCTTTACGACTTGTGTTTTGTTCAGCTGATTCTGCTGAATGGACCCTTGCCAGTGTTACCACAATGCTCCACTTGAGTTATGAAACATCTGCCCCGATCTCCGCCACTGATCCGGCCTGGCACGCGTGGGTTTCCCCCAGTGGGCTACATATTAGTCTGCAGATGATTTACAGAAGACATCAGACCCTGAGCCCGGCTGTCCTGTTCTGTTTGCCCTCTGCGGGTCTGCTCGTCCGTCTCCGTGTCGCGACGGACACACCTGCATCCTCCTCTAACCCATGAGCTCTGTCCACTTCCTGTCTGCAGCAGCACTACTTTATTGACACAGGTCCTCGTAACGTGCAGAAACGCAGCTGGGCTGCTGGCATAATGCAGTACGTAGATGTCGGATTTAAGGTTTTTGGAAACAGAAATTTGTTAAACTGTGATAGTGGGTTCTTTTTTTATCACCTTTCCAAATATGGCAATTTTAGTGTATTTGGCACGCACAGGCTTTTTCCTTTAGTGCTGTCTGTGTTGGTAAAGGGATGTTTAAAACATGACAGAATGATTCACTTTATGAGCCCAGGAATGGTGTTTGCTCTCTCTTCTCCCCGTCAGACCACGAGCCATGCATGCACTCTCTTAATGCGATCTCTGACCTGGGCATCTTGTGGGGTCAGTGCTGCCTGCGCCTAATCTGTGCTGTGGCGGGAGGTCGAGTGGGCTGGAGAGCCTCGGAGTAGACCAGAGGGCTTGTCGGCTGGAGGGGGATGGGAGAGGGATGTTAAGTGGTGTAGCCCAGCTGTGACGGGTGGCCCAGCGGTCCATTTAGAACTCCAGCCCCATGCTGGGACATGGTACATCCCGACAAGCTGATGGGACCCAATGCTGGTACCAGCATGTTGTTGGCTCTGTCAAAATGTCAAAATATGAATGTCAAATTGTAGGAACATCACTTGTGCAGCATGTTAAAATGGAAGCTCCGGGTGTCCTGTGGCGCTCTATCATTTATTGTTACTTCAAGGGCTTCATAAAAGCATCTAAAGCAGAGACGGAACAACTAGCATGTATTTACGTTTAAAGAATCCTTTCATTTTGACTATAGTGTTGACTATTCTGCTGATATTCCCTTTGTTGTGTAGCAAAGTAACAGTATTCAAATAATGTCTTTTATCTCACAAAATGCTTTTGTCCAACTCAAGAGGATGAAAATCGGATCCCTGAAAATTTGAATGTTAAATAGAAAAAGATTCACGGGAATGATCACTACATATCAATGATTCACACAATACAATGTGTCCATGCACCCAAGAGTGATAGGTGCCACATTGTGCAGGAGACGGAGAGTGGATTTGAAGGTTCTTTTTCAGTAAACATTTAAAAGAGTGGGCAAGTGAACAAAAGCGTTAAGAAGGAGCTGTTTTGTTGCCCCTTTTTTAACCTAAATAGGCGGTCTGTCCGACCGAGGCCTTGGCTTCAAAGTATTATCCCACACATGAAATTACCATTTCTATCAACCGGGGAGAAAGATTATGCTTTTTGGGTGTTCTTCTGCGTTTCTTCCAGTGGATTCACTTGGTGAATGTGACACGTTTTGTGTCTCCCACCCCCTATTGAATTTAAAGGTTCTCTATTCTCAGAGTGCGCTGAGGAGAGTCCTACACGCGGGCTGAATAGACACTAAATCTTTCAAGGTTAGGACTTAACCTTCTCCCACTCTAATTCATCTTCAAACTTTAGTCTGAAACCAATCAATATCAGATGATTGGTAAACAATGTGCAGTGTCTGATAGGCAGGTACCGAGGGCCCTCAATGGGATTGCAAATGCTTTGTGCGTCCCGAGTCGCTTTTGCTCTAAAGCACTGTCACAAAAAGTGAAATTACCATTCGCTTGGAATGATGCCATTCATCTTTGTCACAGCGCCAAGCTCAGCACGCAAGCCGCTCCCCTCAAATTAATTCCTTGTTTTGCATCAGCTGAATTTGCCCAAATCCAGGAGGATGGCTCCGGCTACACCTCGCCTGCATTCTTTAATGTGGCAATTCCAGCTGATTTCACTATGCACAAGGCCCGGTGGCTTTATTTACCGCCTAATTCGCAAAGAAAAGGAAATAGATATGAAAATAAGTTGGGAAAATAAGATAAATCTGGTCGTGGAGGGGCCTACATGTTTTAAGCAGGAGAGTTAGAGTAGCATAATACACATAGCTGGCTCCTGTGAGCCGACGCTGTTGTCAATTTGTCAATTTCATGTTTGCAGGAGCTCCCGCACAAAGGTAATGTCTTCCCGGAGGCTCCTGCTCATGTAATGTAGAGGGAAAGCATTGTAGAATGAATATCTGAGGGATTCATTTGTTATCCTGCATGAGATATTCCACAAGATGTCAGGACAGGTAAAGTCTAATTTAGGGACAAGAGATTGTAAACAAAACACAGCCATTTATTTTCGTCTTTTTAATAAACTTGTTGATGTGCCAAACCAAGATTCCCCCAAAGAACACAATTTAAATACAACTCTTTGATTAGGAAAAAAAAAAAATCTTACATTTGTGGAAATGACCCTTCTTATAGATTGTGATTGACAGAGAACTATTGAAACATTTCCACTAGGGGGCCGTGCCTTGCTCCGTCCTTCCCTCTGTCCTGCGCTTCACTGAAGCCTCTTCTGCTGCCGGCTCACCCAGCCCTGCCATCAGAAGCCATCCGGCATTTTAGCGGTCAGATCTTTGTTGTTTTCTCTCTCCAGCTCATGTAGATGTTATCCCAGTGTTGTTTCGTGGTGCGGAGCCCACAA
This sequence comes from Myoxocephalus aenaeus, assembly GCA_038501785.1. Lineage (NCBI taxonomy): Eukaryota > Metazoa > Chordata > Actinopteri > Perciformes > Cottidae > Myoxocephalus > Myoxocephalus aenaeus. The sequence continues at coordinate 1,635,719 of JBAMJR010000180.1, read as the reverse complement.
TGACAGCAGTGATGAGATTTTAAAGAGTGGGTTGTCCCCTCCTTTTACTGTCCTCTCCCTGCTTGACTTAAATGCTAAAAATGGATTCCGAGGCTAATTTATGGTTGTGGTGACTGTGACCACTGATTTGTGATCCTTCTATGTTTGTGTTTATGGAACATGCCTCATTTTCTTCATCTTATCTGCAGGCAGATGGACAACACGGGTTGACAGGGTTTATTTAGATGTTTGCTTATTCCAGCACACAGTATGATAAAGTGCAATTACCAGGAATGTGGAGTGAAGCCCTGGGGTCAAAGGCGTTTTCCTCCCTCGTATGAGGAGACCAAGGTCTCTTTGCCTAATTCCATGTATAGGTTTGACAGACATTGGTGGCATTTCTAAGCAAAGCAAAGTGAGGAGTTTGTACATTTTAAAGAATCTGAAGAAGCTCTTGTTTGGACGAATGTGATCAGGGATGGCAACGGTGAAAGAGAGGAGAGGACAGGGGCTGCTGGAGATAAGTGGGTCAGGCCTGAGAGACCGTTCTTCACCTCAGACACCTGCACCTCTCCACAGATCCCTCATCAAGGGCTCACTTTGTCCCCGGGCTGCACCATTGTCCGCTGAAGGGCCCTCCACACTCCAAGTGGACTCAGCCCAGCTCTCCCCAAGAGACAGACAAAACAGCGGATTCCAAAGCGCCAGCCCCTTGGCATTCCCCTGCCTTTGGGAGATAAAGAGGGGAACTTCGGCCTGATTCACTCCTCCACTCTTCATCCCTTTCCACAGTCCTCCCCAAAAAACAGGAGATGAGGAGGAGGAGGAGGAGGAGGGAGAAAAGAGGAGACTTGCGAGGGGGGTAGCGGAGGGGTGGTCCCAGGGTCACAGAGTGATTAGTGAGGAGCAGAGTGGCGCTCCTTTTCCCTTTTGGTCCTCCTCCTCTGTGGTCACTGAGAAATGACTTCCACTGGGCTTACTGGGGAGTGTGGGTGGAGAGGGAAGTGGAGGAATTATTCCCTTCTGTCTGTCTGTCTGGACTATATTTAACCTGCCTGACAAGATGAATGTTTCCAAGGGAGTTCTACCCTCAGCATAAATGAAGCCATTATACTCTGCTCTCTAGTCCTCTCCTTTTGCTTTTCATTAGAAACTGAGGGTTTATGATGAAATGTCAGGAGGACGTTCAAAATCAGGTTAAAATACAACCTGAGCGCAAACGCAGACATGCTGGGCCGCCGCAGGCTCTGTTATGAATATGTGCATTAACACTGCCGATTGTGCTACTTATTTTTTCACGAGACAAGTGTGTATCTGCACTCTCATACACACACAGGAACGTAGTAGATGTAGTAGTCTTTTCATATGGCACATCAAATACAGGCACCCTCCCAAAAAGCAAACACTGGCATTTATACACGGACACATACACACAGTTCTGGTGTGGCAAGCCGGTGCAGGCCGTACGAGTTGGAAGTGATTAGGGAGAAATATGCCTGTCTCCCTGTAATGTCAGTAATAGGCAGCAGCACATCAAAGTCCAGGCCTGTCAGAATGATCCGGATCAAACCGGCCCCCATCTGGAAGCCATAACTGACTTTTCACTCATTTAAACACTCTTAAAACACACTGAACAGACATGGAGCTCCCGTCTCTGCTCACCACTCACCACCACTCATATCAGCACCCTGTGTGTGTGTGTGTGTGTGTGTGTGTGTGTGTGTGTGTGTGTGTGTGTGTGTGTGTGTGTGTGTGTGTGTGTGTGTGAGACTCTCTCACTCCCTGAAAAGTCTCCACGTATGTCTGTATGTATTTTTACATAATGGTAAGACCATATGTTTCACATTTGTGTATTAGGCTACTAATTTTTGATGATTAATGTTTTCAGTTTTCTTTTTTGGCTAACTTTAGAAGAAATAACACCGAGAGTGAGCCACTGATCCAGTTTTGACAGTTAAAAGTGGTATCTATATATTGCCTAATGCACAGGCAGATATTTTTTAAACCAACATAAACATCTGGGGACCATAAGAGATCAGAGATAATATTATTCTTTGTGAAGGGCATAAAAATGTGAATCAAGCACAGGTCTGTTTTTCTGCTTGAGTCAAAGATAAGTATCTTGTCTGTGCGATAATGACGCGGCGCATTCAGAGACAATGATGTAGAGTGCTTCCCTCTCGCCTGCTCGCTCACATCGTGTTGACCGGACTCCTGGACATATATTATCTTTCCAAACACAAGTCGGACACGGCTCTGAGTGTGTTTTAACTGGCTTTGAGCCGCCTTCTGAAAGCAAACAGCTGATGGTGGAGCTGGTGGTGCGGTGTGCTTGGTGACTGATGGGTGGCCTGCAGTCAGAGTGGGGTGCAGTTCGATTGCCTGTCTGTCCTCTCCACCAACAATCACATCCAGTACGGGACTCTATTGTGTCTGCGTGTGTGCACATATGTATGTTTGTTTTGTATGACTGCGTGTCTGCGTGCATGCACACACCTCTGGCATACTGTGAATATCTGTGTGTCACTCGAGGGTGTTTCACATTTAAGCGGCGCACACACGCTACTGTAAAATATCTTAACGCCTGGCAGATAGCATCTTGAGTTAAAGTGCAAGTGATTTAATACTAACAAATAAAGTAGGCATGTCAGCGGGCAGCCTCGGCCCCTGCTGTGGCCGGACAGGGAGTGGGCCTTCTCTCATATCTCCACCAGACAGGGAGACGGGGGGCCTCTGGCTCCACAAACCGCCGATGCTGCTAACGCACGCTACTTTTCATTCCCAACATTCACAGTCTTCTGTCTTTGTCAGTTTTATTATTTATTTTTGCTCTGTAAAAATACATTGTCCATGGATCAGAAGTGCCAGTTCCCACTGACGAAAGATGCAGCATTTCTTTAGTTTCCTCTTCTTTTTAAACATGTATTTTATTGGCTGCTTTCGAAGGATTGCCGCAGGGGTGCACAGTTGGCCACCATTGATTAGCAACCATGTCTGTTGTTGGTGTTGGCTGAAGTGTCAAAAACAAGACTTCTGTTGGATTCATAAGCTGCTGGCTAGCAGAAAATGAGAATGGAGTGGTTTGGAGAAAAGGAAGAAGGGGCGGCAAACTGAAGGGAAAGGTTTTTTCGGAGTCTGAGCTCAGCATATGGAGAGAAGTCCTAAAAACGATTCATTTTACAAGAACCAAGGATCTCACTCCGAACATGGCCAACTCCAGTCTCATAAAATCTATAGACATCCATTATAAAACACCCAGGCACTTATAAGTTGTTTCGCCTAAACACAGCAACGGGGCCGTCTGCTTCCAAATCCCCTCTGGAAGTGTTTGAAAAACAAAGCAAAGCTTTGCTTCAACCTCATTAACTAGTTATAATAAACAAAACAATGTGTTTTTAATGGATGGAGAGTCCCGTCGCCCCCTTCCCCTCCCAGCTCTGGTCCAGAGCGACTGGCCAGCGGTGGGTTTCCCATGACTGCAGCTTGCGGTGTCATGATGATGGATGGGCAAGGTTGGGGGGGGGCTGCCTCTTGCCCTTCTCCTTTGGGACGTCCAGTGGACTGACAGGCACATTGTAGCGCCCGACCCGCGCTGACGTGCTGCTCCGCTGGCACCGCCACAGAGAGCCCCAGAAAATGCCCGCTTTTCCACTTTCACTTTCAGCATGTTTCACCTCGCACGCAGTTACAGATGCGGAGAAATGGAGTATAATATGCAAGTGTGGTTACAAGAGGACGCTCGCATACGAACTCTGTGTAACTTTTAGTAATTGACTTGATACATTGAAGTGAATGTGCAATATTGTCATTATTCTCCAGGTGTCCTGATTAATTATGTTGAAAAGTTGCTAGAATAATCACGTTTTTAAGGGTAAGGGTATCGGTGGTGTAGCTCTGGGTTAACGTGCTGACAGACCACCTGTACCTGAGGACCCCAGCTGGACCTCAGTGGGAGCGACATTAGCTTCCTGATGAATAAACACCAACAGAAGCTCAGCAGGCCCAACACACACTCCTATGCCGTTAAACAAGAGTGCCACACATCTCTCTCCGTCCATATCTCCTTCTCCTTTTCTCTCTCTCTCTCTCTCTCTCTCTCTCTCTCTCTCTCGCTCTCTGACTCACACCACACCACGCAGAGCTCCTCTAGAATAAAAATCCTCCCAGCTAGTGTAAAACAATCCAATAACAGCTAGCACCTCTCAAAATAAAACAATAGCTCTACTCATGCTGGTGTTGTAAAACAGCTCAGCCCATTACGTGCGCGTACGTGTGACCACTGTGTATCTGCCCTTTGGGTAATAGCAGATTTTTCCTTCATTTGGTGATTTAGGGATTATAAAAATAGCAAAGTTTGTGGTTAGTTCAGGTGCGAGTGCAAGCGTCCTTCACACTTATTCGTGCGTCGGGTTTTATGCACTTTACATGCTTCTGGTTCCAGTTGTTGCAGAAGAGTGTTGCCAAGTGAGCAACATCCTTTTTGAGCGCTCATTTTTATCCCCGTGGTTGCCTATGTTGAATGCTTCATTGGGTCAAAGGTCATTTGAATAGAAGGATAAGATATAAGACTCAGACAGACTCAGGGTGTGAGGGTGTGAGTGCCCATGACCCCTGCGACACTGTTCATCGTGTTTGTAAACAGGATGTCATTAACACTGGGAACTGGCCAGGCTCACAATGACTTTTGTCTCCTTCGGTGTGTGTGTGTTGTGTGTGTGCGTGTGTGTGTGTGTCTAGGAAGGAGGTAGAGTGTGGGTGGGGGCCAGAGAGAGATGAGGTGGTGAGGTTGATACAATTTCAAATAAAACCTGTTGCATACTTCCACTGATAAATCAGCACCCTCACAGTTTTCTCAGCACTCTTGTACTTTTCTGTCCGAACAACATCCAGGTTAACTTTGCCACATCAGATAAGCACTCGCTAATATGGTGAAATTGATGGCTTAGCGTGACTTGCTGTTGTAATACATCGGTGGATTGTGTGAAGCTGTACTAAGTGCACTCAACTGTCAGCTCTTATTGTGGTGTCAGTCCTTCCTTCTAATTAGTGTCCTCAGCAGGCAGGAAGTGGGCCTGGGCTGGACTAATCTGTCAGTGAGGCCAGACCATCCTCGCCCTAGCGACTGTTTCCTTAGATAAACCCAGAGCCCTTTATCTAAAAAGAGTTGCGACACTCAGGGGGTCTGGGAAGCCCCTAGTGATTCTGTTATTGGTTCTTTGATTACATTTTTTTTCTTCTTCTTTACATATAATCCAGACCGGAATGGAATTGTATGTAAAGACAATTTTAAGATTTATTTGAGACCCAATGATAAATTATTAGGGATTTTTTGGTGTTGGATGTGAAGACAGAGGCAGTGCGTTCACATCGCGGTACTGATTGTTGTGATGACAGGTGTTGATTGAGCATGAGAGGGAGGAAGCGTAGTGAAGGACACTTCCTGGCAGACAGTTTTATCAGCGAGGGAGCGGAGGGGTCAGAGAAAGGGTGGATGAGGTTATCGCTCTCTGGTAGTCGTGTACTGTATGCGACTGGTGCAGCGAGAGCCTTCGGAGGCCTGGCAGCTGCCCAGAGTTGCTGACCAAGGTAACTGTCTCAGTCATATAAACACAGCGTGAGTTATAGCCACATGTTGGGACTATCAAGTACAGAAGTTTGTTTTTTTCTCTTCTTAGTTTATATTGTGCTGCCATAGTTCAAAAGGTCATGAAATAGGTGGAAGGGCTTTCTCCGGTATGTCCAAAAGGGACCTGAGGTTGTTTGTGTATTGTCTAAGGGCGCTGACACATCCTGGAGAGATATCTCATGCTTGTACAGATTGCGAGGCCGTGTTTCGGTGACTAATGTGCGAAGCAAGCACCCAACTCCAGAAGCAAGACGGAGAGTTTAAAGACTTTTTTGGCTCTCTGTCACACCAGTCACAAAACAAAGTCAATTAGGCTCAGACAGGAAAAGAGAAAGTGAGAGAAGAGGAAAGGAAAGGGAGAGCGACGGGGGGGCTTTTCCTTCCCCACTCCCTCCCTCCGTCCTTTTCTACCTCCTTTCCTCCCTTCCTTCTCTCACCACCAGCGGGGTCCAATTCCTCCACTTGAGCGCTCAGGGCCAGCAGCGGACTGATTAGACCCACACCCCCAGCCGCGCTTCGCAGAGGACTCTGCAGCGGGACGACTTCAAATGCACCTCGCTCCTGCCACCCCAAATAAAACCTGACTGGTCCTAATGGACACGTTTTAATCTCCCTGGGTTATTTGAAGATTTCTCCAACCCGCTGCTGGCCACAGCAGAAACAAATTCCTCTCGCTTTGTTGATTAAACCGCCGCCTCTCCACCGTTGCTTATCGTCCAGCAACGAGCCGCTCTTTTTAATTAAAAGTGAGACACCACAAGTGTGCAATTAACAGCTGGTAATTATAGAGCTCTTCAGAAGTGCAACACTCCACCTTCATTTCAATTATATAATGGACAAGTGGCTATTTGATCTCCAAATTAGTGAACTCTTGTAATATTTGTTTTGTGGCAGATTCGGAGGGTTAATAGTGGCCTATGGTGGCCTCCCTCTTCCATGATTGATGCAAGAGCAGAAAGGGGGATATTAAAAACTGGAACAGTCCATCAGGAAATGCAAATCACACCTTCATGTTAATGAGCAGGCAATGGGCCTGGCTGGCCAGCCGTGGCGTTTCATGTGGGAAAAACAAGCGCCCACTCTGCCGCAAACTGATTAGTACATTTGAATTTGTAAGTTTAATTAAGTGTTTCTAATACAGATCGTTTTGGAGAGTGACACATAACATTAACTTGTTTGATACTTAATTCTGCTGCCTTTTGATTGCAAAGCAAGCACCGGGTACATTTGCAGCACAAGTGCGGAAGCATTGAGAGCAATCCCAAAGGAGGCAGAAGCCATGCACTTAATTTAAAACCTTTAACTGATAACTGATGAAAATGTATTTAATGACCAATGCACTCTTTGAGTGTATAAAGCGGAACACTTGTTCAGTTTTAATTACAATTGATTTCCATCTATGTACATGGCTGTGGCATTGTTAGTTTGGACACAGTCCATCAATATGAAAAAAAAGTGGACCTTGATTGATTTTTGGCTACACGAGACCATGCAGCAGGTTCCAATGAGGCAATTATTAATTGGCTGCAACACTTGCAATGTCTTTGGGGGATGCGTTCAATTCTGGCACTTTTTTTTACCGGATTGTCAATGTATCAAGTGGTTCAAAAGAAGTTTAATCTTTGTGCTTTTGTGATTTGTAATTGCTTTATTTCCCTAGTCAATATAGTTATTTTAAGATGTTTTTCTTGGTGGTATATAAGAAGCCGCATTGCACCGTGCTCCCTCGTTAAGATTTTATATAAAACTCTTTAAATGTATGCACTGTGTTGAAACATTCTGCATTTTCATACAGTACATAATTGTTCTGAAATGAAGTCAGTGTTTCTTTACACTGACCTAATATGATGTTCGACATGACAGATTAAGCCATGCTAAAAAAGAAAAGAAGATACCATGCTTTAATGGATCAAATTGGCTCAGTCAATAGAGCTGTCAAATATAGAGAGATGCACCCTGAGAAAAATAAGAACCATATTGTGGTGAAATTTAAGTCTGTCGTAGCAAAGATTAAACCACACTTGTAGAAATAATGCCATATCAAATGCATTAGTGTAAGAGACCTCCTGATAATCTGTTTTACATTATGCTTGACATGTTCAGACAATCTGTCATTAATTCCACAGGCATGCCACTCCAAATATGTACAAAACAGGAAAACCAAAGAGAGAGAAAAAGCATGAAGTCAACAGTCTCAAGTCACTCAAGCCCTTTGGAATTTTTCATTGGTGAATATTGGCAGCTCATTGTGAAATAAACACCAAGTATTTAAATTCAAACCAGGTCATTATGGATGGTTCTTAAACAAAATGTCAGTCATTAAATGAGGCCATGTGGCTCTGCTTAGAGTCCCCGTTTGTTTGAATTAGGAAGAAGAAACGGGGGATTTCTGTGATCCTTCTCATCTGTCTGAATGACACACTGAGCACTCGTTACAGGACCGCATTTCCCATCCACCCCCTGAGTAGGACCGGTGATGTGCTTTGGATTGCGTCTCTGTGTGTGTGTGTGTGTGTGTGTGTGTGTGTGTGTGCTTGCTCGCGTGTGTGATCTCAGTCTAATCTGAGTTGTTGTTACTGTCATGTTCCTCTCCTTCCCTCATTGTCCTTCTGCATTCCCACCTCAATCTCACTGTCATTTGGCAGCTGTCACTCTCCATTTGTGTCCACCCTCGACCCTCCTCCACACACATGCACACGGTAACACACACCACACTCACATTCCCTTACAGGCATAACATGCAGGTAAGAATACAAGTGTATCCTATTCTAAATGTGAATGTGAATAGTGCAAAATATAATAACATTTATTTTTAATTCATTGGTTTATCCAAAGAGGTTAAACACATTAAGTGTCCAGTGTATATACAATATGTGTATTAACTATTAGCAATATAAAGATATTAATTTAAAATGGTATCATCTGTATAAAAGAAATGTAAGTATAAATTGCATGATTACAAACTTAAAAAAATAATAATTGCGATGCCACGAGGTCTTAACATTAAAATGTTACAACTCTGAAGTGGCAGGTGAGGCTGAATGCCCTTCTCAGTCTTGACAATGACCCACAGTGTTCATGAGCAGACTCCCATGCAGAGCTGTGTAGTGTATTACACACAGAGACAACAATCCCCATACAATAGCACAATCCTTCTGTATTGCCCAGTTATATCACCTCCTAAATAGAGGGAAATTGACATCCATAACAAATAACATAAACAGCTTCAGTGCTCCGAGGGGGATTTTGTTGCTCGGGGCGCGGGGCTGAATGCTAGCCTTCCAACAATCATTAAACAAACATCCTCTCCAGGACCTTTCCATGCCCGGGTCTATTCCACATGTCACACTGTGGTTTGGAAAGTCTCTGCAGCCGCGGACATTATTGTATGTAACAAGTTCGGTAACAAAGTTAAGGTGGAATTGGCCTGCTGCTGTGGTAGTGCTTGAGGCAAGCAGACCCTGTGAGTGGAAAAGAAACCCTCAGACAAAGTCTATTCATATCCAAAAATATTAAATGGAGGATGTCAGGTCGGTAGTAGGTGGTCAACTTGTCACATTAGAAAATACTCCTGCTTTCCAATGGTTAGTGTTTCTCTCTTTACCAAACACAGACCTTGTTTCTGATTGAATTCAGCTTTTTAAAGGAGTACCGGTACCTTCTGTGGTAAATCTGGACGAGGCTTGTTCAGCCTGTAGATGCTCATGCTTCAGAGTTGTGCAAGAGGGAGGTTTTCTGAATTCATGTGAACCATTGTGCATGTTAAACAATACCCGTATTGATAACCTCTGACCTGCCACCGTAGTGCCACAACGGCTCTTTTTCAACAGTTTCAAGTGGCAGCCGGAGATGAGAGAAAAGATTCATTAAATGAATCCGAGCAAAGAAATGGAAGCCGAGGCTTTCTAAATGTCTAACAGTTTCCCCAAAAAGAGAAGCTTGTGAAAGGAGAGGCAAGAGCTATGGAGATTTAGTAGCATCCTGATTATACGCTCAATCTATTTAAATTGTGTACTGATTGTGTATGTTTCTCTGTTGCATCACAGAATATGTGTGTGTGTGTGTGTGTGTGTGTGTGTGTGTGTGTGTGTGTGTGTGTGTGTGTGTGTGTGTGTGTGTGTGTGTGTGTGTGTGTGTGTGCGTGTGTGTGTGTGCATGTTCCTAGTCGTGTCTGTCGTTGCCCGTGTGTGTTCAAGGTGTCCAAGTGATGAGTTTGAGTTTGTCAGATGCCTCAGCCCCTAGTTGAGGGCCATTTGTCATTGGTGGGATTCATTATACTTGTCCCTAACCCCCTCCCCCAGTTGGCCAGTGTGATCACCACTGACCCCCTGTGACAACCACAGCACCTTCATTATGTCACCACAGTCACCCTGTCACTACAGCAACTCTCTAACTGTCTGGGTGACACCCCTGGGAGGGACTCCAATCTCTCATCTGGAGGCCTGCCTGTCTCTGAGCTTGTCACTGTGTGTGTGTGTGTGTGTGTGTGTGTGTGTGTGTGTGTGTGTGTGTGTGTGTGTGTGTGTGTGTGTGTGTGTGTGTGTGTGTGTGTGTGTGTGTGTGTGTGTGTTCCAACATTGGTCTTTGGTTTGTGTTTTTTTTTACGTGATTATTTCTTAATAAATCAGTATGTAATTTTGAACACTTTGATTGCATTGTTGGTCAGTTCAGTTTAGTTTCCTGTGTCTCCTAATATATTCACCCATCTGGTTCCACAAACAGGTGCAAATAACACTATTCTATTCCAGCTTTTGCACCATCTCATCTATTATCCCGTAACAATAATTTCAGGCACATAAACTGACTCCTAAATTAATTGAATTATTTCCCAGTAGGTGTTAGGCACAGTAGTTATAGGTATATGTATATATTTTGGTTATCCATTCCCGGGCCATATTATCATATTCTCCTTCCCAATGGGATCGTTTCAGATAACACACTGGACACTGTTATACTATTACCTCTCCCCCTATTTTCTAATCAGCAATTATTCAATTATGTCCCATTACTTGGAGGGTGTTGCCAATGTCGCCGCCCTGGGCGTTTAGCCCCTGCTCTCTGTCAAGGGGAGACCCCAAGGGCCCCGCGGAACGCCTGTGATTAGTGTTGCGTCTGCAGAGAGGTGACAGAATCCCTCTTCAAATATTTTGTCTTCATTTTACGGCTCTGAGATGCAATTACGGAGCAGCAGTTCATTACGGCAGCACGCGGCGCTTCATGTTTTATGCATGCTGCCTCATTTAGGGCCTTTATTAACGAGCCAGCTCTGACCAGGCTGCTCGGGACTACACTGCAGACTGCGCTATGGCCACCGACCGCCTTTGCTCGCGGAGGTTGTGCGCCGGCAATATGAGTAAGCGAGTAAACGAAATAGAGTGAGCGAGATGGAAAATAAAAAAGAGAAATGTGATTGAGAGAAAAGTGAATGAAGCAAAGTGTGTGTGTGGTCAGTGTAGTGGTCACTTCACCGCCGTGCCCTCTTTATTCCAGCCGCCGGCCTCATAGCGTGGCTCTATAGTGGTGAGACCGGCACAGGCTGCCTTGGCTTTAAGGCAGTAGATTGAAGGGGTGGGGGCAGCAGGGGTGACTAACTGCACCTCCCTCAGCAGAAGAAACTCCATCTGCATCCAACATTGAGACAGATGAGGCCAATTTGGCTCCTTAAATATCTGGGCTGTGATGGATGTTGGGTGGCTGTGCACAGTGAGAGGTTCGTAGAAAGGGTGTGAAGGCAACAGGGGACGGAGAAGGGAGACAGGTGAGAAAGAGGGAGACATCCAGGGTACAAAAGAAAGAAAGAATTAGGGAGGAAAGAAGGGTGAAGGAGACTCACTTCTGCGCATGAGTAATTTGAATGTATCGCTTGAATTGATTTATTTACTGTATTGGCATTTCTGCCTTGTATTTTAATATACAAAGCTGATGCATAAAGTTGGGAAAGAAAGTGAGAGTTTCCTATACTTTAATACAGTATGATATAATGTGAGTATATTGGACATGAGTTTTGTAGGCCATATGACGTATATATTGTAATGTGATCAAACCCCCAGACCAAATTAAACCACAGGGCTGACGACAAACTGTCTGATAGCAGCAGACAGTTGACACTGGCTTTACAGGTTTCAACTCAGCAAACCTCAAATTAATGTGCCGTAGCCAGAAATGTGTGTAGCCAAACATTTTCTTATTTTCTGTTGGGAGGGTGGCCAACAGCATCACGCCCTCAATGCCCACCAGGCTTTTCTTTCGGGTTCAGTGTTTATACAGCGCACAATGCAAACATATCTTGACATGGTTATTGATTCACAGATATACAATTTGGATTCATGCATCTGATCTCAATCCGGTGTGCCTGATTATTAATGTCGAACACTTGTCAGGCTGAGCTCAAGGTTGCTTGCATGATTTACAAAATAAAAACATTAAACATACAAATAGAAATTTCAAGTAGTCGGGTTGCATTTACCTGCAATTTTTGCCCAGCTTTAACTGAGTGATGGCCTTCCCGCTGCAGACCACAGCTCCCATCTGCACTGCAGATCCGCCCCCTTTGATAAGAACTAGCATCCTCAGGCCTGCATAAATATTTGATCAAGTATAATGGAAATTGTCAAATCAATCTAATTGTGTAATACATTATGAAGACATCAAGCTTAAACAAAGCGCATATGCTATCATTTCTTTTAACGACTGGGACAGCCCGGGCCGGGTTGAGCCGGCGGTTGGATACCCAGGGGGCCTTCCACAGGGCTGGCAGCAACCACTCTGGATATACATCTCTCTCTCTCTGCTCTGCCCAGACCTGCCTCGCTCACATTTCATCAAAGGAATCAATTTCTCAAATGTGCACAACTGTGAGCCATAATTATATTAGGGCCCAATGGCAGTTAGCCATGACATGAAAGCGAAAGAGGGAGAGCGATGAGAGGGTGAGAGAGAATGCATCTTTGCATGTTTTGCGTTGACATGCATTGTGTTGTTGCTAATGCAGCTTTGGGATAAACATTTGGTTTTACTTTTGGACTTTGGTAATACATGTGGCTTTCTGCTTTCTGATTGTCATGTTTATGTTCTTGTTTCACCTTCCAGTGGTACTGAGTGGAGAGTTGTTGTCTTTGTTCTTTGGGGTAGATATCCCTTGTTGTTTCCTTCTAAAAGAACAGAGGGATTGCGGTAGAGGAAGAGGAAGATCGATGGAAGGAATGGCACAGGTGCCCAGGACAAACTAATCAAAAGCCTCGGGTGTGTGGTGTGGCAGGATTGGGAGTGCTGAGTTTGGATTGAATCAGAGGCAGAAGGCAGAAGACATGATGGGATTAATTACCTGTACCAACACAGTTTTTCTACACAACACTTCAGAGGAGAAAACGGTCAAATCAATACATTCAAAAGTTTGTAAATTTGTCTGTGACTCAAGCGTACGATAAGCAAATGCTCTCACACAGAAAACACAAAATGACTTACAGAATGTGGAGAGGCACAAAGGGTTCAGGATTATTTCTTTCACCTAATTCTAAATTGTAATGGTCACAATATTGTTTCTTACAGTCGGCTATTACAGTACCCTGATAACTGCACTTGCAGAATGATTCTATCTCCTCTCCCCTGCTATTTGCCTCTCCTCTTGTACCCCCCTCTTTCCTTTTCTCCCACTCTTTCCTCTCATCTTCTCTACCCCGGGGTCAGCGTGTGATTCGGAGGGCCCTCCCTCTACGCCCCGGCTGATGTATGGCTTGTGGAAACAATGTGAGCGCCGGGTTGTTATTCTGTTTGCTTTACATTTGACAGGCTTGAGTTAGCGTCCGACTGGGATCCTATCTCATTAGCCCAAATGTGTGGCTAAAACAATCATAAAAATCATTTGGCAACTGGCATCCCACTTAGGAACACCTGTCAACATACAGCCGGAAGATAAACTCCACAAATTAGACTCCGGACTGAGATTGAATCAGGGAGATGGAGAGAGAGAGCGCGCTGCCCATATGCTCCACGTTATTAGAGAGCTAATGATATGAAGTGGTTGGGTTGTTGTTGAGGCTTCTGCGTTGATCATATTGATTGTGGTTTTAGTACGTAACCTATGGACGTGAGACTTCATTCATTTGCATTTCATTAAAAATAAATGTGCTTTGTTAATCCTTCATATTGATTATCCCAAACAACAACATAAACAGAAGCACAGCCATTTGTCTTTTGACACAAATGTATCACGAAAGGAAGATTTATTATTTTTTTGAGAACATGCTAAATCGTGTGCCACTTGGTAGTCTACAACTGTATGATTTTCCACAAGTCTTGCATACTTTTCTTTCATTATTTTTTTATGCAAACAAGCCAACACACACACACACTCACACACACCCCTCTCTCTTTTCCTCTGCGGTATCTTCCCCTCCTCACCCTGTCCAAACATACATCTTTATCAAGCGGCTGTTGTCGGACAACATTAGATAATTAATAGGCCATTTGTCAGGCCTGTAAGAAACATGTTAAAATCCCCGAGCAGCTCCCCAGATAAATCCTGCCGCGCACACAGACCCCTTTGTTGTGTCAGCCTGCCATCGGAGCTGCAGATTTACCATTAAAGGACCCTCATTATTAATCACAACTAATGCTAATTAATTAGGTGTCTGTGTGTGTGTGTGTGTGTGTGTGTGTGTGTGTGTGTGTGTGTGTGTGTGTGTGTGTGTGTGTGTGTGTGTGAGCACAGAGGGACCAGCTCTAAGTTTCAGTTTGTTATGCGGTGTTAATTGGGAACTCGGCCCAGGGCCCTTAGTGGAGTGTTTTCCATTTGGAGCGCGGAGCAGTTGACTAACATAAGGGTGAAAAAAGATAGACAATGCTCTCATTAATTAAGACTGCGTAAAGAGCTCTGCTCGTGTGTGTGTGTGTGTGTGTGTGTGTGTGTGTGTGTGTGTGTGTGTGTAAACTGCATTTTATTCAGACAAACAGTACCTGCAGCATAAGTTTTTGTCCTTAATTTAAAGGATATCTAATGCACTTTTTCAGCACTTTTATCTAAGGTCCAAATAAAAGCATTCAAGTAAGACCATGAAAGTTTATTAAAATCGACTATAGTTACATTTCATCTTTTTAAAATAAGGATAATTAAGCTATCAAGTATAATTTGCCACATAACCTTTGCTTTTCTTTAACAATTATATGTTTTATATTTATCGTTAATGGATATTTTACAGTTTGAGAGAGCCAAAATGGTAAAGAGAGCAGCATTGACAAATGTCCCATTTCATTTGTAAATTTTACACTTTAATTGTTTTGCTTGAAGAAAAAAATCTTGAGAGATAAATTATGGACAATGGGCCAGGACTGTACACATACTGCTACCTAAGCCTATGAATGTTTGTGGTTTGTATCACTCAGTACCACAGTCACCCCAATGGACCCACGGACCAAAAGAATCCCTAAAAGCGGCGCTCAGGCCTCCATTAAGCACAAAGACGGAGTTAATTAGGAAGCTTATTGCCTCTCCCGAGGGCATGGGGCTCCAAACGCTCTCCTCTACACCCTGCTGAGGGAATCTAGGCACAAACCGATGCACTGTAATTAACTATGCTTAGCAAATCAACAGCAGCCATGTTCTGTTTGGCAGTAGCTGTAAGAGTGTTCAAATTAACCAACTAAAGATAATTATTTTTATTTCCTTTTGAATTCCGTCACAATGACTTATCTCTTAGATGTCTACGCCTATATCTCCCTCAGGGTATCCTCATTTTTCAGCCAAATTAACCAATATGCAATAACAGCAATCGTGCCGTAGCCCACCTCGATCCCTCCCACCAATTTTTAATGCCCCAAACAATTTCTAAGTTGGTTTAGCAGCAGTGTAGTAAACATGATAATAATAAAAAAAAAAAGTATACCTCTACTGTGGTTCTGGTTCTTATCTCTACACCAGGAAAAGCATTACATGCTGTTGAAGAAACAGCACAACCACGCATGCTTTTCCTGGTGTCGAGATAGAAATAGAAAGGAGAGGAATGATGAAGAGTTCAGTTTCAGAATCTGGATGTGATGACTAATGGAGGGGATCATGTGTGATTATGTTTGACCTGCAATACAAGGGTAAGCCCCCCGCCCCATTTGTCTGTTATCACAGGCAACAAATGATGTCTACAGATAAGCATGAGGGCCAGTCCTCATAAGGTGAGGAGTTCGTTTCCATATTTCATGATCTAAGACCCCATCACTCAACTGTTAGAGCTCTCTATCTGGCCAGATGAAGTGGTCTGTGAATTGGGCCCAGGTTAAGTAGATGAATAATGTTCCCACTTTACACATTATACTGTATTGTTATCTAGCTATGTGCGTTATAAGCAGAGATGCAGTGGACGAACTGGGGCAGAAAAGTTCAATTAGGTTTATCAAACCTGTTGTTGGCCAAATATAATGTTTCATAAAGTTGCCTTTTTTTCACACATTTTATAGTATACATCAGTCAGATTATGTACATACATAATTCACTATACAGATAGTAAATGAAAACTTGACAAAGGGAGACCCTGTTATTATTACTTGACTCTATTATGGAATGTGAAAGATAAGCAGGACAGAGTGGTAGAGTTTACCTGATTCAAACATAAGAGGTGAAAATGGGTAAAATGGGTAAATGTAGCAAAAGACAGGTATTTGTGCTAGAAAAAACGAGAGCGAGGGGGGGGTTAACTATGTCCACAGGTAGGTTATTTCTCTCTGTAAACATATGTATCCATTTGTCCCGTGGGTGCGTCCCCTTGGCGTCCCGTCGGCAGTGGCTGGGTCACACCTCCATTAAGGGCTTTGTCACAGTGATTAATAGCTCCTTCTATCATCTTTAATTCACTCCCTGATGATGGCGGCCCTGCTCGCTGCTCGGGGTAATCGCGTGATGTATGAGTCCGCCCAACACCTCATGGCAGAGGTGAAAATCATTCCACCCATGCAGATAGCAGGCCCGGGAACAAATGTTTTCCCTCCTTAATAAAAATTAATGAATTTGGTGTCAAGCGCGAGCATTTGAATACACGGGACACATGCATGTGCACATATCTGTGTTCATGAATAGTGCCGTGATGTGTTTTCTGATGTCCATGAGGGATTTTGATGAGGAGATAATACTGTTTTCCTCATTATTTTTCACTAAATCTTCCGTGTTGTCTTTCAGATACATCAACATCAAAGTGTAGCTTTTTTTTCTCCTTTTTTTCTTCATTATTTTATTTTACACTTTCTTTCTTGTACTACCATGATGTGCTATCTCTGTTGATAATGCAGTTAAGTCATGGTGCTGCTCCCAGCTGGAGTTCCCCTTCGCTACCCAGAATTATTTTGGACCTCCCTCTTTGATGAAGGGGCGTCGGCTTGCAGTGATGAAGTAATGTCCATTACTGAACAAACAAACAGGATTATTTGCTTTAAGTATACTGAGACACCCTGAATTGCACACACACACACACACACACACACGCTCATATCAATCCGATCATCTGTACTCAGTGTCCCTACTGCCCCACATGTCTAAGTACAGCTACGGTCTTTCACTTATCAATCATCTGCACACAAAACCACAATTTTTTAAACTATGAACATTGCATATTTGCTTTCTGCTAACGTTTACCTTACAGAAACATATATGTTTATGAGCTGAAATGCTCTCGTGGAGTCCATTGGGCCGGGGGAATTTCTGGTCTAAATCAAATATAAACTTTGAGACCAGTGTGAGGGGGGAAATGTCAAAGGAGAAACAGCAATGGGGGGATACAGTTACCTTTAAAAGCTCTCGTCCCTCCACCATATGGCAACCTTCACATCCAGGACTATAACCGCGGTACTCTGTGCTGAAAATCATTACCTTGACTCCGAGAGCCACATTGGGTTTCATGCTCGGCTCGGCTCAGCAACATATTTAAAAGAAATTCCCCTCAAACGTGCTGGGCCCACACAGTGTGTGTGTCAAACACAATAGTTGCGTAGACACTGAGATCATATATTGCTGCAGGGAATGACTGTGAAAAATACTTAAGTTGTAGATCTGGTTCGACAAATACACGAACATAGTGCATAACATAGAAAATCTGTAACAGACAGCTGATTCAGCACAATGTGTTCATAAATAGTTTTTTTTTTGTTCCCCACAGCAAACACACGTTTTGACAGGGAATTATGATCCTTAACCGGCGGAGGAAAACAGCTCCTGTACTTCTGTGGTCGTTGACAGTTTTGCATTCCTTTTCCCCAGACATTGTGCTTTGACCTTGCACATTTTTTTGAGGATATTAATATGCGACACACTTGGCTTATCTTGTTCGTCGAGCAAAGTGGTAAAAGTTGTGGCAGTTTAAAGGTGAGAGCACATGAAAAAGTTCAATGACTTTGTCCAGGTCTTGAGTTAATCTCGCAGGTTAGTTTATGACCACCTGTGGCCAATCACTGTGACCCGTTCAGTCAATCAGAAGCACGGTTACTTCATGGCCAGTGAACAAGAAGTGTGTGCGTGTATCTGTGTGGATCAAAGGTTCCACGGCTGACAGCGCAGCGGTACAGTGTCACACAGGCAGCCCTTTAGGAATGTTCTTCAGCCCAGGGATGGGTTGTGGAGCCTCATTAGCAGAGCCCCCTCTCGCCGTGGCCTGTCAGCCTGCGTTAGGCGCTGCCCACCTCAGATTTGCGCTGTGGGAGCCGCAGCTTCCTGTGAATCGTTTCCTGCTTCGAGTGTCTCTCCGTCTCCTCGCGTGACACCTGGCTGGCAGTCTGTCGCGCTCAATGGCCGTTTGCTTGTTTGGTGACCTGTCCGATCGTCTGTATGCAAACTTGTCTTTTCCTCCTTGTCTGACTTCCTTTGCATTGGAAATGTATCCGTCTTTCTGATTACTGTGCTCTCTGTCCTCCCATTTGGGAAAACAATGCTTCTTTGCTCCACCTGCGCACTGTGTCAACACTGTGAACGGTTCAATCCCTCTTCCACCACGAAGCTCCACCAGCCGCGTGTGCCACTCTGAAGAAGCCCAGTGTGGGTTCAAGGGTCGTACTGCTATGTCCTGTTTCACTCCATTCACAATTAACCCCAGTATGCTTCCCTCTGTTTTCACTGTACAGTGGAGAAAGAGTTCAGGAAAAGGAAATATAAAACAGTCAGAGCAGTACAATGCTGAGCAGACCTTGCATAGCCGCCTTGGCATCAGCTCAAACAAATGACAAACACACCGTGTTGTTGCTGCAGGTTGTTTTGTTTTAGTTCCAAACGCCTGTTTTTGCATATCAGGTGTTATTTAAAATTTGGATATGAATTTATATGTGTCCGTTGGGTTTTTCCGAGGCCAGGGACATACCTAATGGTTAGAAACTAGAAACAAGAAAAACATTGACATTAGAAACAAGTGTGCTCCCGTAATGCTCGACTGCTTCTTGTTACTCAGCCCAATGAAAATGAAATCAAGGCTTTGTCACATGACACCCCTACATGTTGTTATCGTAGTATCTGTTGGACCGCCTGTCTTCTCCTAACTGATCAAGTTAATATATGTACACTTTGTATGTTTAACTCAATTGTCAGTGCTGTCAGGAACTTATTCAATTACATTAGAAATGACATGCCATCGTTAATTTGTGATAATCCATCATTCACAAAGATATCCCTGAGCAACACCCTCACTAGGAGACTCTCTGTGTGCCTTTCACCAGGTGACGGTGACGATGAGTTTGCCCTCTACCCATCCGACATCTTGGACGATGTATGCGGCACGGATGGTGATCCCGTACCTTCTTCGGCCCTGGCAGAGTACCCGGCGTCCCCTCTGCTCTCCGAGGATGAGGCTTCACCGCAGCACCCATTGTCATTCCAACACCCGAGCATCTTTTTACCCCAAGAAGATTTGCCCATTCCCCTGGACTTTGAACTGCGAGAGTCAGCGGTTCCGGGCGGAGGCCTGGGCATCTGGAGCCACAGGCGGGTAGATGTCGGAGAGCGCTTCGGACCATATGAAGGAGAGCACATGCCTTGTCTCCGAGACCCCACTCAAGGCTGGGAGGTAGGAACATGATACATGAAGAAGAGTTCATGTGCATATTGTCAATGTGATCCAAAATGATTGCTTTGCAGGATCAGTACCGTTGCACACATAGATGATTGACAGAATGAATGTTTCAATAAGTGGACTGCAACCGTTATAATATCAGGAAAACATGCTTTTATTTTATTTTAGAGTGGCCACCATATTTTGCAATGGTTTCAGGTTGGATTACATGGTAGCTAAGATAAATAAATGTGCTCTACTAATAACAGCAGCTTAAGCTTTGGTACAAGTATAAACATGGAAATTGCAGTTTCAAGGATTTTCTGCAACAGTAATAGTACACTTTCTGACAAGGGTTTTTTCCATGGCCAATATACACTGTAGCATTCACATCAGGGCTCTTTTTCATATCCTATATATATATATATATATATATATATATATATATATATATATATATTCTCCCATGTAGTCATGCTCACATTTAGCCCAGTGACCACAAAGCTGTTGTTACCGTTTGTTGCCCAGTGATGTAATATGAGCTCAGTGCCATTGAAAGAAAGGGAGTCGAAGTTGTGCTCTTAACTCAATTAAAATGAAAAGCCATAAATCCCCTTTTCATCCTGGTTAGGGACCCAGTGCGGCCATTGGCAAATCACATATTGGTCAGCCGGCACAAAAAATCGAAGGCCGGGTCACAGGACAAGGTCAAAGGTTAGATGCGGCCTCCGTCAGTGTCATGCTAGTTCGGTTTTATAGAGTAGGAGGAAGGGGCTGGCAGAGTATCAGCCTCATTAAGTCTCTCGAAATAGATCCCTTCTAATTTGGATGTGAGGATTTAGTCCTTCATACTCAGGCCTTTGTCCCTTTGTTGGACAGAATCAAGCTTATTAAGGACTGCTGACCATGCAGTTTATAAAGTGAAAAGTCACAGGTTTAAATAAAAAGATGATTCAATACAACAGTCCTTCTCTTACCCGAGTCTCCCAAACCCTTAAGTCCATTTCAATGCTGTACTTTAAAGCTGACTGAGAACGTGTTGGTAAAGTATCAACATTCGGCTCATATAAATAGTTTTGGATTTGGACTGGTGCTCGTTGGGTTTGCATCATAGAGCATTACTCCAGCCCTTCAGCTGTGACTCAGTGGTTTTGGCGCCTCGAACCAAATCAAAATAAATATCTTTCTTTCTTTTTTTCACTCTGGACTACATTTCTCCAAGAAACAACTTCTCCCTCATTATCAACTGCCGGTTGAGACGCAATATATAAATCTTAAATGTCTCTTTAACTGTAGTGAGAAAAAACTTCATTTGTGCCTATTTTCATAATACAGAATCTTAATAAAAAGTCTCTGTCTAAGAGATTTACAGCTGGTTGAACAAGCTCTTTGGGTTATTCTTTTTCCCAGGGAAGGAAATAAAGGAAAAAGAGGTTTCATGAATTTTAATCCTGTGGTAATTTATGGGGATCTTGAATAATAATATGTATTTAAAAAAGCTGAGGAGCTGGGATGTGAGTGTGTGTGCATGTGTGTGTGTCTGGGGGAAAGCGGGTGGAGGGATTGAGGGGAAAGATGGGATCCCGGCGAGGCAGCACTGTATCACAATGTTTAATTACCACCCTGACAGCGAGCCATAACTCTTTCCATTAAGTAAATAAGTTGTAAAGAATTTATGATGAAATGCCACATTATTCAGAATGGATATTCAGTGATGACATCCCTCTGCATTAAATATGGTAAATGCCATTAAGCCCTCCTGACCCTCCCCCCTCTTCTCCCATGCCCACCCGTTCACCATCCCTCATCCGTTGCCCCCCCCTCCCGCCTGCAAACCGTCAATATGCCAATAAGCCTGCGGAGGGTCTGTAAAAATAAAATTGATTTGGTGAAATGTGAGTTAAGATAGATATGTTTGCTTTCATCATCAATTCCGTGCGGCGCAGCGAGGTGATGTCACCGACCGGGGAACGCTAAAGTGGCGCTCCCATCTGGAGCGTTTGATGGAGGGCCCTGAGCGGCCCGGGCCAGTGGTGACAGACTGGGGGAAGTTTGTCACCAGGGAGGCCACCGTTCCTCAGAGCCATCACCATAAATTTGGGGGCTTTATTCATAAAGGGGGCGAGTGAGTTATAGCGTCCATGATATTTATGAATACAGGAATGGTGACTTATGGGAAAGATAGCTCCGGTAAATAAGAGGTAGAGAGGCAGCAGTGAGGGGTCTGCTGGGCCGAGATGCACACCTCCACTGCTGCATGCAGAACCGGAGTGCTGACTGTGCCAGTAGTCATAATGCTCACTGTGTGTGTGTGCATGCACTTATTTGTGTGTGTGTGTTTGTGAGCTGTGTTAAGGATTTTAGAATGTAATCGTGTGCCAGATGTCTGTCAATTTATCACAACCCAAGCACTTTGTTGACTGAAGATTTACTTTCAGTTAAAAAAAAAAGTCAAATGTAAACTGAAATGAATGAATGCATTAACAAGGAATTAATCTAATTTGTGTTTACAACAGAACAATAAAGACATATTATAAGAACAATGGGAGTTTTTAAATACATCCAAATGTCTTTGAATATCTAAATAGAAAGTGAAGTGCCCTTTCAGCCCTGGTGAATACTCCCAGAACAAAGCTGATGCCAGTTATATGACCAAAGTTCAGCACATTGTATTCATCTAACAGGGGGACAAAAATCAAATAATAGAGTACTCAATATGTTTTCCCAGACTTTATTTAATAATTTCACTTCAGTAATAGACTACAAATAGAATACAAATTATAAAACATGAACTGTGAAATATTGCATTGCAACTTTCATGAATGGGATGAGGTGGCCGGCTCTCGCCCACAGTATTTGCATGCATTTCTCCATGGCTTCCTTGAAAGTACTCTTAACGCCTGGATGCCCACCAGTCCATATTCTGCTGTCTCTCTCTCTGAGTCGTTAGGCACATTGAAATTCAAACTCCATTTGTGTCTGTCTTCTTCTCAGCGGCGGCAACAATGAGACAGAGCGTTAGAGTCCGGGAGAGAGTTATCCAGCACTCAATGAGCCTTTTGGGCTCACCCAAACTCGCAGCCCCACGGGATTATGGGTCCTGGGCTTAGAAAACTGGGTGCCTCCTGCTGTAGGAGCAATGGGCGGAGCAGGTTAGGGGTACGAGAATGGATGGGATGGTGAGTGGGGCGGGACAGGGGCGCTTTAGGGCCTTTGTGCACCTCTTGAGTGAGAGGCGGAGGTGCAGGTGGAGGCGATAGTGTTGGTGGTGGTGGTGGGGAGGTGGTGAAGGAGATTAGCAGTGATGGTGAATGGGAGTAGAGGATTAGGTGGCTGGGCAGGGCCTTTCCTGGCTCTGCCTGTCTCCTGAACCTCCCGGTCTTGAGAGGATGGAAGGAGGAGAAGCAGCTGCCTGGCCGGGAGGAGACCCATCATTTAAACTGGTGTCAGCTGAAAATATTGCATTTCTAATGATCTACTTAGAAAAACAAATATGTTTGCATTCTGTTTGTAGTAGTGTTAAATCAGAAACTTTAAATTTGAGATTCCAAAAGACATGTTGTGATGCAACTTGAGTTTATCGAGCCTGTGATTATGGTGCCAGCAGGTGATTTGTCTCATTTACATAACAGAGGAAATTACAAGAAAATCTAACGTGCAAAATTTTCAGGCAACTGTAGTTCATCTGTCGTTACTCCTTTTGCCTTTTATATGTGCAGACAGTGTGAACTCTGGGTAAGGTCGATCCTGGAACCAGGGTTTTGTAGGTTGCATGTGCGCGCACACATACACTCTTGTGCGTGCGTGTGTGTAAGACAGAGTGTGAGAGCGTGGATGGAGGGCGTTTCGAGAGGGCGTGTTTTTTGTGCACGGATAAGCCGCTGTCCTGAATGAATGCAGATGTCTCTGGCTGGCTGTCCGCCTGTCCCCTGTGCACTGACGGCCTGTCACCTCTCTCTGTCACAGGGAGAAAGAGCCACTCTTGGTCCTCCTAAAAGCCCCCTAATCCCCGAGCCCCTGCCACATCCCTTCCACTGTCAGCGGAGATGGCCCTGCCCACAGCAGCGCTTAGAAAGGCAGGCGCTAGGGATGAACCCCTCTGTCACTCACGCACCTCTCAATGGACACACATCCTCACATTTTCACACACACGTACACACACGTATAGTTTTTTTTTGTTGAAATACTAAGTGAAAAAGTCCTGCGGATGCAAAGGCGATGTGAATGGCGGTTGTCAATGCATTGTGCCGCATGAACACAACGGCTGCGCTGACATCATTGTGGGACCTTTTCTCTTTCATGAGAAGAGCACTAACTAGCTGCTGAGACACTGTCTGTAATTATGAAGGAGCCGCTCACAGCATACACTCGGGTCTCGTTGGCACTTAATGAATTGTAATGGGGACAATAAAGATCATTAAACTCTGTTGTGTGTGACCGGATAGTGTAAAGGAGGGAAATGTGTCACCGTGCAGACGGAATGTCCTGGACAAGAGACGGTTGAGGAAACACATGGCTTTTAATTATACCTTCTTTTAATTGTAAATACAGCGACACTTCTGAGCTGTGTCAGACCACTGGTTGGGACACATAGTTGGACAGACCTCAGGGTAAGTAACTGCTACGGGTGTGGGTTAAAAGTAAATATGGTCGTGGGCACAAGAGTTTAGTGTAGAACATGAATTTGGACTAAGAGGTCTGAGGATGTAGGATGGATTTAAGGTGAAGTAGGTTTTTACCTGTTTCTATATTTTCAATGGTTTAATAAAGTAGTTAGCATTGAGAGGTGCCTTGTTATTGGCTTGCTTAGAGGCTGACCAACATTTTTGTCTGGAAATTAAGTTGTATAAGAGTTGTGACTTTGAAATCTATTCTATCAAATCTTTGATTTCCTCTCTATAATATCTAAAATCCGTCGTAACAACCAGTCACGGTACGTTTTTTTTTCACGGTACGTTTTTTTTTCGAGGACTGAATTGATTGCCAATTGATTAGTTGAATTGGCCCCATCCCTGTTGAGTAAATATCATGTGCTTAACCTGCTGTGCTACCAAAACACCCCTGGCCTCTAGCTTCCTTCACATGGTGCAGAGTGTGCAGCCCCACAGCGCCTTCAGCCGCGTGTGTCCGAGTCTGCTTTTGTCTCTCCTGGTGTCCGTGAGGGAGATGAGCTCCCCCTTCGATGTAACTGGAGCTTGATTGTCTTGGACGGGAGTGATGTCCATTCAAAAATCCTAAAGACAAAACAAGCTGGGGTTCCGTCTCCCTGCCTCTCAGTTGATTGGTAATCCCTCTCCTTGGGTTAATCTGTTGTTTGTTGTTGCTGGTTGAGGCGTGTGTTTGTCTGTTTATATGTGTGTGTGTGTGTGTGTGTGTGTGTGTGTGTGTGTGTGTGTGTGTGTGTGTGTGTGTGTGTGTGTGTGTGTGTGTGTATATGTTTTTTTTTTTTTTGGGGGGGGGGTGTTCTAATCTCATGTGAGAGAAGAGGAGGTGTGAGATAAAGTGTGGGAAGATTCCCATGTGCAGGCTAGTCAAATCCTCCACTTTCTCCTGAGGTGGCTCTTCTCTCACAGTAAAACAGGACACACAAAAAACTAATTTCTGATTTCCCCCTCATTCCCTCCGTCCCCTCCCCACTCCCTCCTCCTCCCTCATGCTCTGTCTGAGTTCCCAGCAGGGAGGGGAAGCTAGGTTAACTAACTGAACAAAGTCAGAGTGAATTGCAGAAGGACAAAGGCGGGCGGGAGTGGGGGCTATGCCAGTTGGAAGGTGTAGCCAGCAGCACAATGCCAGGTGAAGGAGGCTCTTGTCAGGGGTCTATCCAAGTAGGTCAAAGGTCATGGACCTAATTAGATCTGAAGTGAATGGAAGGACTTGTTTGATTGAAGGAGGAGGCCGGAAAAGGAGAGATGAGGAGGGAGGAGTTCACCTGTTTGAAAAGCTCAGAGGGGGGGCAT
This sequence comes from Myoxocephalus aenaeus, assembly GCA_038501785.1. Lineage (NCBI taxonomy): Eukaryota > Metazoa > Chordata > Actinopteri > Perciformes > Cottidae > Myoxocephalus > Myoxocephalus aenaeus. The sequence continues at coordinate 1,610,148 of JBAMJR010000180.1, read as the reverse complement.
GTTTCTACCCCCATTATATCTGACCAGGCGGGATGCAGAAAAAAATCTGACTGGCTGATAGCTCCCAGTGGGAGTCAAAAAAACAAGGCTGATCTGATCGGAAACACATGCAGGGCAAACTCAATAACACAATGACAAACGTCTAGACGGCCACAGATATAATAGAATTTATATGCAGGTGCATTGACTCATCGGTGGAATATAAATGCCACTGCCTTGTAACACACATTTATATCATCTGTCCTCAGCTGTTATAGCACTCTGGACACAGTGAGGAAGATGTACACTGCAAGACTTCCCGAAACAAGGAAGCTTCAAAGTCGCTGTTGAAGCCATTATTTTCAAGGCATCTCTGTGTTACGAGATAACTTACAGGGAAATAAAAGGGAAGTAAAATGGGAGGTGGCATGTAGCAAACGCTTACCAGCTTGCATTCATTTCAACACAAGAATTTAGATTTTCATGTTGCCTACCAAAGAGACATTTTTTAAGGTTAGACTGTTGTGAAAAAACCTTTGAGTCAAAATGTTAAACAACCTCCTATTAATTTACAACTCAATAGGCAGTAAACGTGGTGGAAGGTTTGAGGTAACCTTAGGAAAGGACTATGGGGAATGGGCTGCTGACTTCACATAGGATTCTTATCCTATGCACTTTGAATCAAACGCACCTCGTCAACTGTCTTCAGAGCTCTCCTGGGCAAAAAAAGTGCTGTTATTAATATACAAAGCAACACGGCATGTTTGGAATATGTATGCCTGTCCACAAATATACAACTACACGGTAAACCCCATAGGTTTAAACATACACACACACACACACACACACACACACACAAATGTGCCCCCTGCACTCTGCACAGATAGGAGTGAAAATGAGGGGACCCCTAAACGGCATACAGGAAACAGAGGTGATGAATTCCGTGTGCGGGGCCACAGAAAGAGGCTCATAGATACCTTATCTAGGGGGATTGATAGGGGAAGGGCCTTCCCTTAAAACACACTACTGATTGTTTCCAAATGTCGTCCCAATGGGGAGGGTTAGAGAGAGGGAAATACGGCGACTCAGGGGCAGAGCTTGCAGACGTTTTATTGGTCCAGTCCGGGGAAACAGAGAGGGAACAGCAACTCTGTCCTGGCTTTGCTGCCCCGAGTTGCTGCTAGCTAGTGCAGTCAGATCGCATTACCCAGGCAGTAAATCTAAGTACCGGTTAACGCAAATAATCAAGAGCTAATACTGCTCTACAAAATCACTTTCTCTGTGTCTGTGGTCAAACAGGCCCTCTGTCCTCTCAGCCTCTGCCAGACTCTCCTTCACTCTCTCACGGCTATTATAACCTACATACAGCCATATCTCCATATACTTATCTATCCATGTATCCTGTATGGAGTGTGCTGCTCTGTGTGTGTGTGTGTGTGTGTGTGTGTGTGTGTGTGTGTGTGTGTGTGTGTGTGTGTGTGTGTGTGTGTGTATGTGTTCACTCACATGTTTAAATCTCTCTTCTGTCTCTGTGCTGCAGTCAGTTCAAAGGGTAATGGGACATTGCGGTCTGGTTTGAGAGCTTATTACTGGGTTAAGCGCTAAAAAACGCAGGCCGGGCCACATTCAGCACAGTAACACCGTAGCCCTCTTACAATTACTCCATATTGCCGGTCCAATTAGAGTGGAGCAGTTCCAAAACCAGAACTGAGAACTGCCAGGTTTAGAGAGAGAGAAAGCAGAGGCCCCGGGTGGCAGTAATGAGGTCTTAACCCCGACTTTGCTCTATTATGTCATAATGCTTTAATTCGAGCCATATGATAGGCTGCTGTGCACTCTTATGTTATTGGAAAGTCAATATTTGTGAGCTGGCCCTGTCTGGTCCCCTCAGATGTGGCCTGGGAGTAAATGCAAAAAAGCCAAAGATTGCTGATGAGTAAATGATTGACAGAAGGGAAGACCACATCAGGTTGCTCAGGAATGGTATTGCATGATGGCATCATAACACAAACTAGTATATGACAAGATGAATAAGATATCACGTCTTCACCAGCTGATGGATACTTTATGTCACAGATATAGTTGTAATCAATGTTAAGGTGATAAACTTCGCACCTTATGTCAAGTAACATACAGGCCATTGACTTGATCCCACACAGCATCTGTGATGAATACTATGGATTTATATGGTATGATTCATGTTGGATTTGTCCTCTACTTGAAGATGTGTCTACTTTACCATGGTGGAAAGTACATGTACCAAAGTACTTCCTCAAGGTACAATTCTGAGGTACTTGTACTTCACATTTCTATTCTACTACATTTCAAGGGAGAATGTAATCTGAAAGCCATATTTAGAAAGTACTTTTGAGATTAATATTTCACATACAAATACATGAACCTTTTTGAATAAAGCAAAGCTACCCAACATAAGTTAATTCAGCTCCACCTCAACCAGCTATAACCTTAAAATTATGCTTTTACCTTGATCATAATCAATGTATATTATATGTGGGAATATAATGCTCTGAAAGGGGGCAGTTGCCATAATGAGTACTTTTTGTTTTAATACTTGATGCATGTTTTGCTTCTAGTTACATTTTGAATGCAGAACTTTTACTTGTACTGTGGTATTTCCTCAACACTGCTTTCCTGAGCAAACACCGGAGACCAGCCACTCACGTTGGGATGACCCTGCAGTCAAAAGCAGTTGTTTGGCCCACTGTTGTAGCAAGTGCTAATTAACTAAAAGGGTGTTTGTTAATATTTTGTACAGTGTTTGAAGGTCACATTTTAAATGAGTGTGGCTCTTGTATTTAATGGGGTTAATTACCATGGTAATTACCACCGCTCACATCCAGGTCAATAATTGTTTTGTAATTGCTTTCAGGTTGCATAATAATGATACAGTCCATCAATTTCTGTCATTGCATAATTTTAAATAGGGGATATTTCATTATGTTCAGAATAAACATGCATTCCTTTTGAATAATGAGAACAAAGTGGCAAATATTATGTTTTGAAACAAGTGAATACATTACCGTACCTGTTTGTTCAGCTTTTGTAACTAGTTCAGAATAATCTAAAACTCTCCAAAAAACTATTGAGCAATGGTACAGCAAAAGTACAAAAAAGTATATTCTCCTGCAAATGCTCTCTCTAAATTCTCACAATGCTGCACTAGAGGCTACATATGCTGCAAATCAGACTTCACTTGTGTTCTGCAGAGTTACATTTCTTGTTTACACTCCAAGTGACTCGAGGAATGTTATTCTAACTCCATTACAGCAGCTTTTGCAGAGTATCTTTTTCATACCACGCATTGTTCATTGTTTGAAGATGTAAATTGAGCAATAAAAAGGGAATGTTTCTGGGATATATTGGATTAGACATCCAGCATACTGTATGCACATGTGTTTTGCATTAGAGATTTCTAAACTTTAGCGCGGGGCAAGGGATTGGGCTCTACACATGGCAGTCACCCTAAAATCCACAGATAAATGAAGCTCGCTCATGCAAAGATGGTGGGGAATAGATAGTGTTTCTCTTCCCGGGGGAGAGAGTGGAGGGGTGACTGGGATGAAAAGGGGACTTAAAACATGCTTATGCAGAGCGGCTGAGGGGGTAGTCTGTGAGAAGATGGGATAGGCAAAACTAGACAACTAGACGGGGTGAAAACAAGAGTGATGGATGAGGCAGACGAGAGACAAAGACGGATAAAGGGGAGAGAAGAGTACAAGAGAGAGAGACTAAATCAGTCATAGTGAATGAAAGAGAGGCAGAATGAGCTGAGAAGGTGGAGAGAGAACTCAATGTCCTGTCTCTGGTACGTGCCGAGGGAGACAGATTTCCCGATGGAGCGTTCCCAAGTGTCCCTCTGCAGTCTGTAATAGGATTTTCCAGGCTACAGCAGGTAGTCTGTGAGGGAACTTTGTTCGTCGGCGCTCACAGATAAGGGTTAATGCAGCCCAAAGGTTCCTCCACTACACTGGGCGCTCTGGGAGTCTGTCGCTCCTTCCTCGCCGGGTCTGCGCTGTCAGCACCAATCCGTCACAAAGGATTTCTTCCTGCTAAACTCAGTGGCCATTTCTGACATCTCCAACAAACTAATTGTTGTCTCCAGTCCTGGCAAGCCCTGTGAAGTCCTAACGAGTTAGCGTCTTCTGCACAGATGGGAAAGAATTGCAAAATATACGTCCCGGCCGAATTATGCTTTGTCATGAGCCCTAAACAGGAGAGGAGACGAGAGAGGATGCCCAGACAGACCAGGCCAGGCCAGAGGCTCTGAGAGCAGGGTTTGTGTCATCCGTATTATCTCCTCTGATTGTCCTCTTTCTCCAAGCTTCCCTTCCCTCCGAGCCACTTTATGACATGCATTGTAGTGTCTTAAGAGTTCTGGGCAGCCTCTGATCGGGCCATGCCGCGCTTCTCTCTGGCCCCGAGTGACAGTGGGATCAGGTCCAAGCACCACCCAGGACACAGAGCCATAAATCATCCTGCTGGCACCGGGCTCCACTTCCTGAACAGCTACCAGTTCCTGCAGGGCACAAACAGGCCTTTGTGGCTCTAGGCTGCGAGAGCTTCTACTCTTGGAGGATTCTGATGTTTATGAGCAATGCTGAGAACGATTGTGGAGGACAAAGAGAGTTTACATGAACGCTCTTTCTTTCTCTTTTTCAGTAAGTGTAATAAGGCGATGACTGAACTACGGCTAATAGCCACTGAATGTGAACACCTGTTGAACAGCGGGTCTTGATCAGATCAGCCACTGTTTGTTTGTGTACGTCACCATAGAAACTTCACTTAGATAAAGTCATCAGCCTTCAGTTTCTGCAGGAGCCCAACGTGGCCATTTCATCACTGTGTAGCGATGTGTGGAGAATCGGACTGCCGGAGCTGCGGTGGTCCTCGCCAAAGGTGGCCTCCCTCCATCACTCCATCTCCCCTCCCTCCCTCCTTTACATTCCTCATTTCCACCAGTCTCCGTCCTCCCTGTGTGTTTGGATGGCTCCACCTCACTGTCAGGCTGTGAGGGACGGCTGTTTTCCTTGCAGGCCAGATCAAGACAGGAGATTGGCCCCAGGGGGCCCGAAGATGTGAAGCTTCTGACACGTCCCGTAAATCTAGGGTGTCCCATCTCCAGTGCTCGATCTGCGTGCCGCAATGAGAACACCAATGAGGCGTGAGGATGAACATTCCTCAGGCCGTTCTCACACACAAACCCCCGGGTTTTGCTTGGAGAATAATACCTCGGTGCCCCTCTTCTCCGACTAGGGAGATGTCCACCTCAGCAAATATTCTGTCTTTCCACCCCTGGTGAAATAAGTCCCCAAACCCCAACTTTTTAGCCATAAAAGTTTTCACAAGAAGGCTGCTTGCTTAGTGTATGGTTTTGTGTTTGTGTAACATGATGAATATGAAATGGTGTGTTATTATTGTATCTATGAGAAGCAGTTACAAAACGCTTATGTTGCTGTACTTAATTCCCATAATCCTTTGCAATGTGTGTCTCGATCTAACAGTGTGGAGCTGGCAGGGCTGCGCAAATACAAGCAGATTAATGAATATACTCACGTACACTCATATTCTTGCACATGTACTAAGGACAACATATTATTCCCATGTATGGGAGGTAGTAAAATTGTGGACCTATGTAATTACTTAATATCTATCTATCTATATTTAAGTATATCAAATAGAAAATGTACTGTACAAATATATTACAGGTCAGGTATTTTTTACTAAATGTTTGGCCCATGCTGACGTGTGTGTGTGTCATGTTGCAGCACACAGAAAGACAAGCAGTAGTAGAAAGAGGTAATTTGGGCAAAGAGACAGACAGAATGAAGGTAGACTGACCAAACAACAAAAAAACTGCAGACAGACTGGCCAGCCCACGTGTTCCCTTTTTGTCCTCATCCACCCAGCCACGTTAGCCACGTTAGCCAGATTTTTCACCCAAATGGAAATGCAGCCTGTCATTTCCATGAGCCTCCAACCGCTCTGTCTGTCCAATCCGTCACAGCGTGCCGGCGGCCGCGTAAATAGGCCTGCCACTCTCACTGTCATCTGAGTAAAGGATGTCCCATCGTTACCACAGGGTGGGACCAGGCAGCACTCAGGTCCACTTTCACTCCTCCTCATTTCCCCTCCATCCTCCTGCCTCCTGCCTCCTCCTCCTCTCACAACCTCATCCATGATGAGCCCTTTGGACCTCCATAGTGGTAGTAAAATTTGAGGTGTTTGGGGGAGCTTTCTCAGAACACAGGCATGTGTATTTTTTTTCTGTGTGCGATGAATGTCCCCCCCCCCCCATCTCACACCCTATACTCCAATCTCCCCATCAAGAGTCAAAAGCAGTAGTATAATAGGAGCAGAGGTGAGGTGAAATAAATTGTGTCCTGGACCGGTAACCTAACAGCCATCATAAATAATGTAGACCTATTTGAAGGGGAAGATGGGGCATTAGAAGCTATTTACACTGCAGGAGCCGTGCTATCGATCAGCACGGGGCGTCCCATAGATAAGAATGGGATGATGTCATTGTTATTTATGGTGATTCCCGATAGTAAGGCTACAGAAGGGGTTTCAGGCCGACAGCATCATCAGTTTTTTTGGGGTGCGGGGGGGTATGATGCATTCTGTCATCAGTGGAACAATCAGCAGGGTGTTTGAGGGAGGTGAGGTGTAGCAGTAGCATGCCTCTGACATACACACACACACACACACACACACACACACACACACACACACACACACACACACACACACACACACACAGTATGCATGGACCCGCACATACAGACATGCATGGACACAGACAACCTGCACACACAAACATTACACATGCATACAAACACACACAATGCTAAGATAAATGCCTCTGGTGTGATTAGGGTCCATAAAAAGTAGTTAGAGGAGATGGCTCAGAGGAGATAGAGTACATCTCGCTCTCCATGCTTCACATACACCAGCATACACATATATAAAGAGAGCAATAAAACACTGGTTCTCCGCTGCTGTGCTCTGAAGTGAGCCAAAGGCCATATGCAATGCGAGTCTGAGAAAGAATTACCATTCAGGGATCACTGGTCAGGTCACATAAGTACATGAACCTCAGTTGTGTTAGATGAGAATTCTGTGAGAACTGTGAGATCTGGAGACTGGCTAAGGTGTGCCGTGGGATTTTACTTGATGTCTTACATACTGTAGAGGGAGAACAAATAACAGGAGAATATCTTGGAAAAAAATTCTCTTATTCTTGGAAACATCTTGTATATCTGTTCTTTGTAACATTCACATTTCAGTGCTGAGTGTAATGTCATTGTAATGGGTAACCATTAGCTGCATCCTCAGAGGTTTGTTTTCAGGATGTCTTCCTGTTATTTGTTCTCCCCGATGGGCCTAAACAGAAAATATAATTAGAACCATGATGGGAGTTTAGAATTCAAAGAAATATAAAATCATATCGACTTTATATCAACTTTATATCTGATGGAAAGATTAGGAAATACAAAATTTGATGTAAAAGTGAAATGGGAACAAGAACTTGGTGTGAGTATTACAGAAGATGGATGGTTGTATAAAACATGTATAGTGTTCACACTAGTAACTGACCACATAGAAACATAAATGGACTTGTGTCCACACGTAGACTTTGTATGGTGCCGTAATAACAGTGTTGGGACGCAGCAAACACACAAAACACATCAATAAACATACTTAATTCTGCCATAAGCTTTAAAAATGGTTGATGAGAGAGAGCGAGAAGGGTAGAACTACAGAAGGAGAGACTCCCACAGCTAAGGGAGGTGTGGTGGGGCAGTGGAAAGAGGAGAACAGGAGGGGAGTAAAAGCTGGCACGACTCCACAGTGTTTTCTGTCGCTGGCCCCTCGGAGCAGGAACATTATTGTGAATATTAGTTCAGAACTTCTGGCACCCATCCAGACACCGGCCTCTGCCTGTGGAAGGAGGCGGGGGGGTTAGCAGCAGGGTTCAAGTCCCATCATACACACACACCACTACTGCCATTAACCACCACCCCCATCTCCTCGGCACACTCAGGACTAGAAAGGCTCCACAACAACAAGATGTGTGGAGCCTAAAGTCCTGCCCAGCCCTGATAACAAGTCCCAGCTTTAAAAAAAAAAAAAGCAAACACATGTGGTTGTTTGATGTCCCCCTTATCTTCGCTAACTTTAAATTCTCAGAGAGTTTCTCCGGCGAGATCAAATTCAGTAATTAATCTGTTCGCTTTTTTATGAATTGTTATTGAGCAAAACTTTTACTCAAACTCAAAAGCTCACAGTTGTGTCCGTGCACCAGTGGAGTTTCCGGCAGGCTCCTTTCATTCCGCTAATGAGAAAGTGGCTAAAAAGCCTGGAAAAGTCTGTCAAATCCCGCAAGGACTTGTTTTTACTCAGAAACATTCAAGTTGTGTGGTAATTCTTGGATGAGCGGTGAGGAAGTATACAGCCATTTGTATGTTTGTCATAATAGGGCTCAGCGCTGTCCACAGGTGTCTGAGGGCCGGATCAAAAAAAACATTTTCAAATTTAACGTTTTTGTTTGAGTGTCATTGGAGAGGAGGATAAATTGAGCTTAATGAGTTCAGGGAAAGACATTGACAGAAACTGAGCAGCTGGATTATAATAATTTTTCGAGCTTCAGGAGTAAGTAGGCTAAAGGCGAGGATGCCACTGAAAGGGCAGAAAGCAGCCTGGCACAGAGTTGAAATAACAGAAAAACACAAAAGAGACCGAAGTAGGAGTTGGGAGAAGTGGAGAGGGCACCTCCCTTTAATGGGAGGAGGAGGCGAAGGAGGAGGGTGTAAGGTCTATTCAAGAGGAACAAGGAGACACAATGCAACAGGGTCAATGCTGGGTCAGCAAAGTCCACGAACTGCAGGGTACAAGTGGTGGCAGGCAGCAGTGAGCCTGCAGAACAGAGACAGGTGAGCTGTTAGCGAGCCATCCGCCATTTTAATGTCAGAGGAATGTGACGCAGAAAGGTGTTTCTGAGAGCCGATGTGTGGACCCACGCACTCCAACTAACAGTGCAGCGTTACACTCTGCTAATGCGTTTGTGTATGCACTTAAGGCAGTGAGTTTTTGGAGTGAAGACATCCAAGGGGTTTGTTAAGGTCTTTTGACAAAGCCATCACAAAGGTCATGTATCTATAAGTATCTCTTTGACCTGTCACCCTTGACCCCTCAGCCAGCCAACACAACAAGGGGCTTAGAGAGGTGTTACCCTGGTAACACGGTGGGTCAGTGAAGGGACAGATGGGATAGTGTGCATGGTGTTTTTACACTTGCATTATCTTGTTTGCATGCCCATACACACCTGCATGCATAAACGTGTTTTCAGGTACAGTGTGTGTTCCCTTTACCAGACAGTGTGTGTGTACCTGCTTCATATGCGTCGCCCTCAGCAGTGCAATCATTAAGAGAGGGCACATTGAGGTCTCTGCTGCACTCTTACACAATAAAAAAAACAGCCCCCCCTCAACGCTAAACTAGCCCGACGAGGATGAGTCGTTGGGCTCCAAGGTCTCGAACCCAGCCTGCCCCGGGGGGAGGAGAGAGGTGGGGGTTTTGTCTCTCACCCCCCTTTTGTTAGAGTACCCCCCCGTAATAAATCTGGATCTGGTAAATAGCCCATGAATAAAGGGAGATTTTATCCTCGGTGGCACAGGGAAGATTTAGTGGGCAGAGGCAGCGTCGCCTCTCTTCTGAACAACTACAAAGTGGTCACTCAGCGAGCCTTAAGAGGCATAAAAAGCCTGCGGTAGTTCATTAAATCTCCAGCATGAAGATGGGACCGCTGCGGCGGTGATTTACGGCAGTCAGGTGCGTATAGAGGCAGCGGCACTCAGCCCCACCTCTCATTCTCTGTCTGTCCCAATGAGGAAATAACTAAGCATGCTGCGCTATTTATTGGCTGCATATTTGGGAAACACAGAGCGAGGAACGGGGGGACACTGTGAGGACAGAGAATGGGCTGAATTGGAGACAAGAGCGGTGTTTTTTCAACCCTTGTTTCTTTTTGTCAAACGCTGAATACGAGCAAGGAATCATACCCGAGGCTTTCTTTTGATTATCGCACATTTTAGTGTGCTCCCAGGTGGATGTGCTCGACCTGAATGAAGAGTCACTTGGGGTCACAATAAGTAAAGAGTCAGCGGTTAAAGCATCAGAGTGAACTTTTCACTCCGAAAAGCTGGTTGACTGGCTTTAGTTCACTGGAAACATGGGAACATTATTCTGGCAACTCTACATTCAATATCATGCTTTTGAGACTTTACTTTTAATAACTTTTGGTATTGAATATTTCTGGTAATAAAATACAATAACATTACTTTTTTTTAAGCCATTCAAGCCGGCTCTTCGAAACATTTTCTCCTTAAATTATCCCCATTGGTATAGTATCTTGCTGCGCCTGTCATGCGCACATGCAAATCCTCGCCTCCTGCCTTTAAACTGACCTTGCTGTAATCACTTCACCTTCTTATTTTCCCAATGAAATAACCAGCTGCACTCTCTCACCTTGAGGAATTTGCCGTCAAGCCACTTGAGATGGGGAACATTAAATATTTGCTTTCAGATTCTTCTGTGCTTTCTGTCAGTGATAGGGCCTTCACTTACTCAGCATTGTGTTTGTCCCGTTCAAACATTCACACAGCAGAGCGGCAGAGACATCGGATAGAAAGTGCAGTGTGTGTCATTGTAATCTCAGCCACAAAGGATTTTTGATAATGTTGTCATGGAAAGGAGTTATGTTTTGATTTGTGTCGACCATCTCTCAGAAAGTCACAATTGCCCCTCAGTAGCCTTCAATATCACGCTGTACCCATACTAAACTGACTAAATGTTGCTGTCTCGTTGTGGGTAATTTATTATTTTAATTTTTTCATGCTCTCCCATATAAAGTTTACAGTATGAAAGCCAGGTGCTGTACAGTATATTTAATCTCAGGCAGTGGAGACGTCAGAAAAAAATGCCATCGTATCATCTCGATGAAAAAATCCTGTCATAGTTTTTTCCACATAGTTTTCCTGACAGCATGTTTACTTCTCCAAAAAAGTAGTTTAAAAAAAATGAGCAGGCAAACTTTGACTGTTTACACTCACGTCCTTGTTTCATTCCTGCCTCTGCCTGACTCAGAAGGTCAAAGCAAATCTGTTAATCTCCTCACTGAAGGACAGCATAAGGGCAGATGAATGCCATTTACCATGGGAGTACTGGACTATGACTCTCCAAATAGGATGATTTAGGCTTATATTAATCAAATTCAGAAATGTCAAGTTCCCCTCTCCTCTGTAAAGTTCCTCTCTTTCTCCCCATTTCTCCTTCCTTCCCTCTCTGTCGTCACTCCTGTCCTCTCCTCTGTACCCTTCATCCACCCCTCTTTCCATCTCTGATGCCGGGATAAAGATGTAGGGCCTGATCAGTGGAAGCTGATGTCCTAATAGAGAAGTAATGAGAATAGATCTGCTGGCTGCCTGGCTGTCTGCGTGGCCCGACATGCCGCTGTGTTCAACCACTTATGAAAGACACAAGGGGGAGAGTGCGATGTGCTCTGGCCCTTAGCACAAAGATAATATTCACTGTTTTATCCACCTCTGCCTGACAAATGACTGTCATTAATCAGCACAGCCAGAGAGTCCGCCCTGTGCGTGTGCGTGTGTGTGTGTGTGTGTGTGTGTGTGTGTGTGTGTGTGTATGTGTGTGTGAATGGGATGAAATAGAGGTGAATAAAGAGCATGTGCCTTTCTGGGTATTTGTGCAAGGAAGAAATGCAAATACACGTACACACACACACACACACACACACACACACACACACACACACACACACACACACACACACACACACACACACACACACACACACACACACACCTTACAGATCTTACTATAGATAAAGATAAAGGACATTCACTTATTGGCCTACAGGGTTGTTGCCTCCTAGATTTAGGTTCACCTTCAAGCTATGCGTATTGTAATGAGTGTAACAGAATAGAACATAATCTAAGAAGTGGGAGGAAAAAAAGAAAAATCAAGTGTATAGAAAGAAGTATCCAGAGAAAATGCAAGAGGGACAAGTGGGAGGGTAAATTAATGTGGAGGTTAACAGGCACAAAGGGCCGGTGTGAGGGCCGGTTGTTGGCCCTCTCAGTAGATGAGGTGGCAGGGAGAGAGGGCCCGAGGAGGGCCTTTGTGTGAATGAATGCGTCTCACCCTCCAATGTTATCATGATGGTGAGTCATTAATCACAATCTTGACAAACTACAGTGACCAAGAATCACACACTTGGCAGCCAAGTGCACACGCACACGCACACACACACACACACACACACACACACACACACACACACACACACACACACACACACACACACACACACACACACACATTATATACAAGGACATACAAGCGCCCAGTGCTAACTTGCACAGAATGTGTGTGTGTGTGCATCCCTCTCTAACTCACCTGCCCTGCTCAGAGACACTGTCACTTCTCCTCTGGGCCACAGCAGTGATTGCCAGATAAAAACTAGTACAACAAAAAGCAGATTAAATACAAAGAGCTGCTGGAAAAGGCTCAAACTGTTTTAAAAACTGATTTATTTTCCTTTTTTTTTACCAAAATGTCGAAGCATTCTTTCTATTTCTGCCCTCCAACACCTCACCTATAAGGAGTAACAAGCTACATAAAAGTCTTTACTAAATCACATTGCTGTAAGGTCTAAGTAGCTTGCTATGATAGGACTTGGCAGACAAGTGCTGAGAGCTGCTGGCCTACAGAGCTGGTATCCTACACAGAGGCCCCACTCTCTCTCTTGGCTCTGGTCCGTCCCTTTGGCCTCAGTCTGGCCTCGGTCTGGTCCTACTCGTCCCCGACCCTGCCAAACCTCCACCACATCCCCGAGGAGCATCCCTGCATCTCTGCGCCACTCTGCTGCGCTCTGCCAAGTACACACTCCAACTGCCTCACCAAATCCAGGCACGACCCGACACACATTGCCCCGACTCTCAGCAGAGGCCAGCCCCACAAATAACGACCTCCTGTGACCTTCTTCTTCTTCGTCTTCGTCCTCGTCTTCGTCTTCTTCTTCTTAGTCTTCATCGTCTTCCTAATTTATCTGTTGCTGTTTCATACACTGTTATATACACACACACACACACACACACACACACACACACACACACACACACACACACACACACACACACACACACACTCTCTCGTGCAATCCAAAGTCATTTGACATTGGCAGCCCTTTCATATGCACTCGTGCCAATAACCGAACAAATGACTTAATGTTGTGTTGCATGTTGTCATAGTGAACTCTCTTACACTCCTCATTTACAGCCCTCTCAGACTCTTTTTTTTTAATAGTGCCCCAGTAAGTGAACAGAACTCTTTCATTTGCTTGTATTCCAGCTAAGGCAGAGGTCCCACCTTTCCCATATTTTGTTTTCCCATTTTTCCCCTTTCCTTCAGAAACTAAATTACATCTGAATGAACGGTGCAAAACACTTTTTTGCCCCTCTTGTTTTGAACAAATCTATTCTCACTGCTATTGCAATTTTTTCGGTAAAATGAGTTCAAGTATTCTTGAATTGTCACACACACGTTTTGGGCTTCTTTAGTTTAGTCTATATTGTTATTCTCTGTTCACTGTCTTTCAGTATTTTAGTATGTTTCCAGAAGATGGAGATGAAATACATAACCGCAAGTATGGGACAGTCATTACTGTTACTCTTTCATTGTTTTGTCAGAAATCTAATGCTGCTTCTCAGGCTCCATCAAATTCAACAGAAGTTGTTTTTGAAGTGCCTCCCTCCACATTTTTGCTTTTTCCCACCTTCCTCTCATCCTTTGAGATCACAGAAGCCACCGTAAGCCCAGAGCAGGTAAGCCCCAGCTGGGATGTGCCCACCAGGGAGCAGCCTGCTGCTGGAACAGTGCCACGGCAGCTAAGATGTTAAGCTTCAGGAGACCGCTAAGTTCCTGCGGTCACTCACAGGAGGGATCGCAGTCCCTGCTCATAGTCAAGCAGCATACAGAGGACGCCTTTCAAAAACCTGAGAGGAGGAAAAGTGGGAGAGAACCTCAGAGAGAAATCGAGGGCAGAAATGTGAGCGAGATGCAGGTCTGTGCAATAGCAGTTTAGCGATGTACATGAGCGACGTTTTCTGGCCTCCGCTTGTGTCCGTCTGTCAGCGAGTGTCCTGAGAAGAATGCGCGGCCTCTCACACATATGAGAGCATTTAACAAGGCTGTAGCCGTCGCGTTTAATAGTTCTGGTGATGATAATTGTGGGCTGCGTGATGGCTCGCTCGTTAAAGCCACTGCAGTAAGAGTGGATTTCAGGGCTGTAATTGCAGCTCGTTAGGATAATGCCAATCAGGAGCGCTGGCCCGGCTCGACGCCCACGTGCGCTCTCTGTGGCCCTGAGCTGCCGAGGCCCTTCATGTAGGGCAGCAGCAGCATCCTCTATTAAACAAAACCATTTTATACAGCATGATGTTTTGATTTTACTCTTTCATGTGGGCTTCATCAGAGCCATTTATTGAGGGTTTTAGTGATATTCCGTAATATTTTCAGTCGCTGTTTTTTTTAATTGTGAGGAGATTCTCAGACTTGCCCTCTTGGCGAAAAACCTCAATTCATATTTCTATTAACATTCAAAGAGGTGGTTTCGAATATTTTTCCGATTTAATATCAGTTAGCTGTACTTAACAGTTGCAACCAAATAAAAACGACATATTTCATTCACGCTGAGGCAAAATGTGGTAAAAGGACCACATTCTTCGATAGTTTTAAATATCTTCAGCTCTAAAAATTTACGAAAATTGCTTCCCTCGTTTATTTTCAAATTTGCATTCGGGCAGGCATTGTTTTGCCCAGTGTGTCATGCTTTGGGAGTTTGAGTCAAAGCCAGGTTTAGCCAAGCCTGGAAGTGGAAGCTCTGATGTGGCCTCTGTCCCTCTGTGGGGGTGCCCATGCCTAGTGTATAATTTAAGATTTCTGGTGAGCTAAATGGCACTCTAGCTCAATAGCCATCAATATGGCCGCTTGTAAAATGTGTCTGGGACCAGTTGGAGGCTGGCTGGCTTGTTAGGTGCTGGGAATATTTGAGGCAGGTGGTGGAGGGCCAAGGCCAAGGTCCATATGGATCTGATCACAGAACAGTAGTGGCAGCTTATGGGGTTTTGTTGCTTTATCCCAGCACATGGTGTCTCTCGAGTTCCTTCAGTCAGTAGCTCTGTTGCTGTGCTTGTCTGAATACGTCTTTGTGTCGCTCTTTTTCTGTCTTTATGTACTTATACATGTATGATTTTGCTGTTTCTCTCCTCTATCCCTGCATGTCCTCATCTTCTAATTCGAAACTTTCTTTTCAGTGACTTTCTTCTTAGCTTTTTATTTAATAACTAATAACTAAGGTAATTGTGTTAGTTTCAAATGTCCTCCAAAAACTTTAAGAAGTGTTTTGCATACTTGTGTTTAATGTTCACATGTACATCTGGAGCTTCAGGGAGATTTGTCTTAAGTAAAGAATGAAACCGCCTCGCTTCTCAGACGGCCTGGACTTCTAATCACAATGTCATGTTTTCAAATGAACTAAATGAATCCCTTCTCCCCTCTTTGTCTCTAACCTCAAATATTTACTGTTGGCGTTGTCTGTTGGCGGTGGGGGAGCGGCGGGCGGGGGGTTGGAGCAGCACAGAACTCTGCAGTGTGCAGCAGCCAGAGAGGCAGAATGTAGGCCCGGCTCAGCCCGGCCCTGAGGGCCAGAGTGTGTAGCCGAGCTGCTTAATTGAGATCTCAACGTGACATTGAGAGCTTGTAAATTACAATGTGCCAGACAAGGTCGAGAAGCCTTCATCTCAGCAGCGGCAAACATATGGTTTGTAAGTCTGTGTACACCTTCCTGCTTGTCTGCATGTAGTTGGCTGCTCTTACTTTTGTAAGTGCTCTATTTGAGTTATTATGTCTCTCTTTTCCTTGATATGGCTGCAAAAAATTAGTGAGGTAAATATCTGTGCCAGAGTTTTTGCTCGTATGTAAGTTTCTTCCTATCCTCTTTTCTAAACCAATCCGGTTTAAACCTCCCAGCCATGTCATCAAATTACCCCACCCACTTCTTCTTATTGCTCCTCCCATTTTCTGAGTTAAAATGCAGCAGGACTGCGATACTTTATGATTAATTAAGCATCTTTATTTTATATAATTGAATGCCTATCTTCCAAGCATAGGCTGCCATTTTTTTCTCCAAACAATGCCCCGTTAATAGTTACAGTAAAACCGATATTAAATAATCGGAACCAACATTAATTAATTAATAGCCGAGAGCAACAGAAAATTAACAAGTTAGAGGATCAGTTAAAGCAATCAGAGAATAAATATTGAGAACAGTCTTGAAGTTAACTGTAACCCACTGTGACATGTACATGCACGATGGCATAGAACACACACACACACACACACACACACACACACACACACACACACACACACACACACACACACACACACACACACACACACACACACACTAACCAGGTTGCAGGAGAACCACAAACACACAGGCACACATGCATGTATACAGACTTGTCAGTCAAGCAGTGTGACTGTTTATATTAAGAAGTTGTAATGAGTGTGATGTCATTTCTCCACGCTCTTGAGAACAATCTGGCAATCTGGATACTGTCAATCACTCTGTGCCTACAGGCGTTAGCAGACCGAGGGGGGGCTTGTGTATGTGTGTGTCTGGAGGGAGGAAAGTGGTACGTTTGGAGAATGTGTGTGTGTGTGTGTGTGTGTGTGTGTGTGTGTGTGTGTGTGTGTGTGTGTGTGTGTGTGTGTGTGTGTGTGTGTGTGTGTGTTAGTTTAGTTTAGTTTAGTTTAGAGGTTCTGATGAGCAACTCTTGAACAAAGACCCAACATATGAGCTGCACATGGTGCCCTATTTGAGGGAATGGGCTTCATCATTCTCACCTCATCACCGGAGTGACTGCAGTCTCGCACACGCCTTAACACACACCCACACGTACCCACTCTCAAACACACACCCTCACACGTCCGCGCTTGCCGCTCCACACACAGGTCTACCCCACCATTCATACGCACAGCTGCCGTTCACTTACCCACAAACACCCGCAGTGCCCCTTTCCCCCCGTGGCCACTGGGAAGGATGGAAATCTGTTTACTTTTTACATTCTTCCCATGCTGTAGCAGACAGGAAATGTGTGAAGGAGTCCTAATGGCCGCTAATGACACTGACCCTCTGTGTATGTGAAAATGGTGTGATTTTTCTCTTTGTCTGAGAATTATTGAGTAAGTCAATGCGGTAGGGAAAAGGGAGAAATATGAGACGCTTTTCATTTTCAGTTTGGCAGCCGCTAACTTTGCGCGTGTGCATCTGTTGTTTGAAATTCTCTCAGAGTACAGTGTCTAATTTACTGCAAGCCTCAACCCCATGCACATTAGCATGATGTAACGGTAATTACTGGTGACTTTCCTCGAAGTTGCTTTGCAGATCTCGGGGCAGGACAGGAGGAGGAAGATTGTCGGAGGGGCAGGCGAAGCGGGCGACTACAAAGTGACCAGCCAAGCGACCGCCACTGTGTCTACGTCCTTGCTCTTTTTGTCAAGTGCATGTTAATGTATTAATGAAATGCAAAATAGGAGGGGGGCATCCATATAAACGACTAATTAAAATAATGAGGAAGGAAAAAGCATGTAGTGCAGTGTCACTATTGATTAATTCATTCATAAAGAATGGGCGGGCACAGCGGGTATAGCCCCTCCGCTTCACAATGTTCCCAGAACTGCTCAAATAAAAGCAGGCTGGCGGGAAACAGAGGCAGGTATATTGTACAGTATTCAACTGTCAATGCACCGACCCAGTGGGGCCAAGAAACCAGCAATAGGTAGTGGACCTGATGGGTCAAAGATGTGTCAAGCAAAGATACCCAGATGGTATGTGTCTGAATTTGTATTTAGATATAACAACTAACAGGTTTAATCAACCTAACTTTAGCTAATTATAACTAATTCTATTCATCTCTAGTTTTATCCCACACACCCTTATGGGTACCAGCATCAGAATCTCTGTCATTCTTTTCTATTTTACAAGAAAAAGTGTCCCTTACAAACAACATTCCTGAGATAAAAATGTTTTATTTAACTGATTTAAGTAGCGGATTTTTTCATCTTGGTGTTTGCAGTTTCCACACGTTGCCTGGTGTGTTCACGTATGTGTGTGACCCCCAGTTGCTTAACATTTCCACAGCCACACTCCTCTTAAGGTGACTTTGAATGTTGAATGTCTGTTTGAATGTTTTTATCAGGTCATTTGTATGTATCCTCGGTCTTTGAGTTCCCTCACAGACAGATTAGATTCTGATTGCTCCCTGCGTCACGTCCCTGAACAACGTTGCGCTTTACTTCCTTGTTTGGTTCTCAAACATGTGAACAGCACTAATGTTTTCTGCCCATATCAGTTCCCCTTGCTCTCATTTAATGGCTTTTCTCATGCTTCTCCAATAACAGTTGTCTGTTGTTGTGTGTGTGTGGTAAATGGTAGTGTTTAAATACAGGAAATTACATTTAGAAATGTTGCATCATGCGTGATGTCTTCCTTCATATTAATTTTTTTACTTAATTAAATGTAATCACCTATTCATATACACCCAGGTGTACTTTTTTTAGATTTCCTGTGAAAGTCTGAAATGTTTCATATTTCCATTTCCTCCTCTGTATGTCTCAATCCCTGAATCTTTCTTTGTGCGTTAGTCTTTGTGCAGGCAGCAGCAGGGCAGCTTGAGTGCAGACAGACGTTCCCTGCTCCCTGCAGAATCAAGGCCCATCCATCATGTTAACATGTTAATTAGTGGGATTTATTTTATTCAGCAGAAATAACAGTGAGGATCCCATTACAGAAACTGGCCTGAGGGAAGTGTGTGTGTGTGTGTGTGTGTGTGTGTGTGTGTGTGTGTGTGTGTGTGTGTGTGTGTGTGTGTGTGTGTGTGTGTGTGTGTTGGGCGGAGGTCCTCTGGGGAAGACCCCCTTCTCCTCTTGTGTAACACCCAATCTCTCTCAGTGGTGCACTGTGAGAAGTAACGATAAAGCTGTAATCAATCAAAAAACTTAAGTCAATCAATTTTTTTAGAAAATCAAACATCATGTATTGTGATTTGTGTGGTCATTGCGCAACATACAGCCGCACATTTCCAATATGTCGAGCTCGATTCACTTAATAAAAGCGAACGGACATGCAAATTGCTGGCTGCATTTTATTGAGCGGAGTTAGTGTGTGAGCAGCAACGTTCTTATGAGTGAAGTGGAGGCCTGCCCAGATACGACTAAAGATTTACACTCCACTGCTCACTTTCAGAGTGTAAATAAGATTAGCAAATAATACCCAGCGTTCAAGTTACTCCACCTGACAGTCTATGATAGGTTTCGTGTTGCGTGTATATAGCAGAGGCATCGGCTGTTTTACAGCCTGGCTGAGATGCACAAGCTTTGCTGTGCATTTGCTTGTGCTTGTTCTCTCTGTCTGTTCAGAGGTGAGGGTGATGCCAATAAATGTTATATTATGTTGATATAGGGATAAGTACCTGTAGACGTGGATGTGCAACGTGTTCTCATATAGACAACTGAGATGTGTCCCCCTCTGCCTTCTAAAATGTTGCCGGCAAGCACATGTAGTTCCATTTAATGGGTCACACTTTATTCAGCTTGTCCACTGCTGACACTATATGTGACATCATTATCCAGCGGTAAATTGTTTTTTATTCATTTCTGCTTTTGTAGAAATGGGATAATAGAAGAAAAAAACGGATGAACAGGAAAGCTGAGAGCAAGCGGCCAGTCATGATGTGTTAAAACGTGTGACACAGCTGTTAGGACACCAGGATACCCCTGAAGAGCCCTTTTCCCCCCTTTTTTTAGATACATTACGATGAGTTTTTTCAATCAGTGCTCCATCACTGAGGCAGGGCGTGTGCCACTGACACATAAAAAGGAAGGTGACAGGCAGGAGAGGGAAACAGGAGCTGGGAATCTGATCCACCTTGTCTTTATCTGGCCCAGTAAAACAACACCACGCTCCATAGCAATTCAGCCGTCTGCCGACATGCACGTGTGTGTGTGTGTGTGTGCTCCTGTGTGCTCCTCATCGTTAATGTGTTTTCCCATCTGAATATTTCCATATAAGCCTGCGTGCATTTATGGGCATGAAAATGTGGCTATGTCAACAGTTCTGCTTGTTGCCATTTTTGTTTTCATACCTAAGTATTTTGTGTGTGTGTGTGTGTGTGTGTGTGTGTGTGTGTGTGTGTGTGTGTGTGTGTGTGTGTGTGTGTGTGTGAGATATGTGCAAGGCTGTTTGATTGTTTCACCACCTGTGCCCGCCATGTCCACAGATTAGTGCCTCCCACCCTGACACTCAAATCAAACACGGCTCAAGTTTCTCAGCTGTCTTTTGTGTCGAGCGTGTTAAGCGATTTTTAAAGTGGCCCTATCCGGTTTCTCCTCCGTGCTGAGGGGGCAAACTCTCACTGCCTCTCCCTATCTCTAACTTTCTCCCAGTATTTAAATTTTTTTCCCCATTTGGCGAATTCTAGTGCAGTTCCTTGCCTCTTTCTTTCTGAAAATGGAGGAATTCAAAGGATGAAACGGACGAGAGAAGAAGAACGTCAGATTGTGACACAGATGTTTCCAATTATAACTTCCGTCACTGAGTGATTGAAAGACCCCAAAGCTATGCGTTTGCCCACTGTTGTCTGCCCCGTCCATTCCACAGATGAGTGGAAAGCTCGCGTCTCACTTTTCATTCAGCATTTAACTGGCGTCCTATTTGCATAGCTGAGAACAGAGCAGGGGGACAGGGAGATGTGTATGCGGTGGCTAACGAAGTGGCCTGGAGAGTGCATGGATGGACACTTGCCAAGCATCCCCCTCCTTGCACCCACAGCTTACTCCCAGTCACGGCTGCTCCCCTCCCCTCCACCTCCCAGCACATCGATGAGTGTACCCACTCTAAAAGCTCACAAATTCTGCTCCCTGTGACAATGGTTAGGTCAGCCTAGATAAAGCACGTCCATTAGAGGCAATCGAGCTGGGGGGACAGAGAGACGGAGACAGACAGGAGGGCAGGAAAAAGGGAGGGGGTGGGAGGGCTTTGACAAATACTAAAGGTGGCCATAACTCTGCTTGCTTTCCTGGGAAATTTTAGCTGTTTTTTTTTTTTTTTTTTCTTCTCTCAGAGCCTGATAAGTGTCTTTGAATGAAATGGGTTTTAATTAGCAGTTCCTAAGTGGTGGCGGTCATTAGGAAGCTCATTAGCATATTGCCTGGGTGTTTGGCTGTTTAGATGGCGGTGATGGTGCTCTGGCTTTTTTTTCTCTTACCATGGCAGTGGATGTGCAAAGGATTAAGAAAGAGAGATACTGGAAGAGAAGGAAATGTAATTCAAGAAAGACATTGTCTTGCCTTGTTACCCTTTTTAACATATTTAATTGCCCTTGTCTATTATTGTTCTGTTACAATCCTTTCTTCTCTTCTTTTTCTTCTATCTCTCATCCCTCCTTCCCTCCTCCCCAGTTTCCCTCACTTTCAGCGGTTGGCTTGTGGTTATGTGGGGATGGAATGTGATGGCTGGCGGTTGGTGGCGGTCCTGTAGGGGCTTTGGGGGAATCCATCTGTGACCGTGTGCTTGTGGTTTGGTCAGACGGTGCAGGCCGGCCCGCTGCGGTGGCGTTGCAGAGTGGCGCTCGAAAACAGGGGACAGGGTCATCGTATAAGACATCGAGCCAGATGCCGATTGCTACTGTGATCCTGTTGTAATTACATGTGCAGGAAGATTTTCCTAGAATTTTTGTGGTATTAAGATAGAAGGCTGGCCGAGTTTTAGGAAATTTCATAGGAAGCCACTTTAGACTGTTGCTGTATTGTTAACAACAACTGGATCACCAGTCAGGTTGGAAGTGGCGAGAAGATGATTTAGAATTTTTTGTTTAGAGTTGTCAGAAGCAAAAATATTATGAATAAGGCGTCGACTTCAGCTGACTTCTGTTGATGGGACACAGGAGTCCACCTTTTTTTTTAAATTAGATCGTAGTCTTTGCACCTGTCTCTAAAATAATAATGTGCAATTTCAAGTTCAAATAAATTGATAATATAAAATATATTACAATTAGAGTAAAAGTAAAACTTGAAGCAGACACTTTTCATGGATGCAATTCCGTGTCTATTGATTGAGTTTACCTAGTGGTCCCCTAGTGGTCATGTTTTTTATTAAATGAACTGTGAGGTCAGTGACCTCGCTTTGACAAAAGCTTTGACCTCATTCTCAGACAAATGTATTGGTCAATGGCCAATAGTATTGGCAGATGTATCAGCACCTGTCAATACGTTTAACAGTAACATTGCAGGTCGGACATAAAGAGAGACTCTGAACACAATCCCACATTCAAATGCAAGTGCACGCTGTTTGACTGAACACTGCATGAAGGCATGCACAATACACCTGCCCTCCCTCTCCCTATCTCACTCCTGCACACACACACACACACACACACACACACACACACACACACACACACACACACACACACAACCTGACTAAGATAAGTAGTACTTAAGGAATATATTTGTTGTGAATTAAATTGCGTATGCGAGTACTGTGAGGGATCAATAGCTCTATATGGAATGGCGGGAGATGTCAATGCCTTCGTGACAAGGACTGACTAATGAGCAAAGGGTCTAATGGCAAAGCGAGAGGGAGGCAGAGTGTGTTCCCCTCACTATCACCTATACCTTATTCCCCACCTCCTTCCATTCCTCCTTAAATCTGTCCTTTCCCCACTTAATCACTGCCTCCTGCTTTTTGTCAGTCTTCCATCGTTGCCTCACTCCCTTCCTCCTCTCTTGCCCTCCTTGTGCCTTCTTTATTCCCTTTCCTCCCCCTCTCTTCATACTGACATCACTCCCTCCCTGTGTGGTAATGTGTAATGTTCTAAAGTTGGCCCGGTCCATGGCGGACTGCTGCCGATATAGGCTGATTAGCTATAAATCTGGCTGCGGTGACCAGTTACCTCATGGGGGTCAGACAGGCTGAGAGACAGACATGAGATGAGGTTGAGTGAGCGAGCGAGTGTGTGTTTGTGTTAGCCTGTGTGTGGATACCGACATCCACACGCTGTCTGACTTACCAGGCCTTATTAATGCAGCGATGACTGATAACGCTCACTTTCAATCCATCTAGCTCCCAGTTTAAATATTAAGCCATAACCAAAAGCCAGGGCGGTGACCTGAGCTTTTCCAAGGATCAAGTCTGTTTGAATGGGAAACACTTGATGAAATGCTCAGTCTTTTTGACTAATCCCACAGGAATTTGTGTATTCGTGTGTATTTGTGTGTGTTTGTGTGTGTGTGTGTGTGTGTGTGTGTGTGTGTGTGTGTGTGTGTGTGTGGGTGTGTGTGTGGGTGTGTTCTCTCTTTGTCACTTTGCTCTCACTGAATCAGATCTGTCAACATCATTAACTCAAGCATATTGTTTTTTGAGTTCAAATCAAGGTAAATAGACAAATAAACACAAATCTGATGCAGAAGAAACTTGAATTGAATTATGTGATTTACACACTTTTAATTCTCACTTACTCTGAATGAAACCGTTGTATCTCGGGCTATGAATATGTGTATAGGTAGTTTACAAGAATATACAACCATAAGGACATTGTATATTGCAATATACTTTCCTGGACTGTGTCATGAAATGTTGGACTAGCTATAAATAAAGACACATCATGTTAAAATGATAATCACATGGTAAGATACCATTTATTCTCAAGGCTTCAAATAGTATCGGAATATGATGATTTTAACAAACATAGATATGCATCTCTCTTAAAACATTTAAAAGTAATTAATCAACAATTTCACAGTTTTTATAATAACGTTTTTAAGTAAAAAATACAAATGTTTTGCTGATCAGTGCTTCTCAATCTCAAATCTCTTAACTTAAAGTCATTGTGAATTTGACATCTTTTCTTTTGGTCACAAAATAAACTGTTTAAAAACATCATGTTGCTTGTTTTATGATATTTTATAGGTGAATCATATCAATCAATAAAAAAAAATATTGAATGGATGTATCAATAATTACATTCTCCGACCGATACTCACCTTTACAACAATGCTCAAATTAAAATATTAAGTGAGTGACACGTCTTTGGACCGTGGGAGGGAAGTGGAGCACCCAAAGGGAAACCCCTGTGAAAACGGGGAGCGCGTCCAACCTCCACACAGAAACGGCCAGGACTCAAATTATGGGCAATTGTGGATTGACCTATCTGGAAGTTTTCCTAAGTAGCTCTGCAAAATTCTCAGGAAGGGGCAGGTACGTGCAAAACATGCAGCATAGTTCAGCAACTTCTAGACGGCAGAGCTCATTATATTTGGCCCCTGGCTCTTCCATTTTCAAATCTTATAGATTTGTTTTGTGTTGACAGAAGGGAGGTGATGATCAGAAGTAGGAACAGACAGTTTGACCTTGGCACTCCGACTCTGGCTTTGCTCCGGTGAGCCCAGAGAATGGCCTGAAGCTGCTCCCACAAAGTGTTCTGTTCACCACATGTCAAAGACAGCCCAGGAATCTGCCTTAATCTGGATTTTAATCAGAACATAATGTATGTTACACCATTCCTCTGAATATGTTGCTAATATATTTGTGTGTACATGATTGTTTGCACATGGGGTTTCATGTGTGTGTCTTGCATTACTTACTGCAATAACACCAAAACATTCAGAGTGTTGATGCCACGTTGTTTTGCATGGGAGGTCTGATAACAACAGCGTCAGGTGGAAGGGAGACCGATCCCGGGCAATATATTTGTCCATCTTCTTATGGATTGACTTTTCCTGCTTTTGACACTTTAGAACCCGCTAAACACCGAGTTTTAAAAAGTGATGCGCAACAAGAAACATACACCTGGTGGGAAAAAGCAGCATGCACAGCACAACAAGTTGCAAAAAGCAAATCCTGTATGATTGTGGCCTGTAGTACTGACCAAAAGAATGTAATATTTCATTACATTTTAAAGCAAATGCAAGTGCAGTGCCAGACCCATGCAATATCATATCCTGTGTGTTAATGACGGCTTGAAACCTTGTGGTACAGTGACAATGTATGAAGAGCGCCTGTCTCGGAGAATGCAGTCTTGCATTGTGGGTTGGCAGCACGTCTGGACCGAAAGCATGCTGTTCCACTCAGCACAGACGAGCCCCTCTTCACCCAGTGTGTCTCCATGTCTGGTTCTTTTTCAAATTGCATTAATATTAACACATGATAATGAAGGTCCAGACAGAGAGGCCTTCTCTCTCTCTCTCTCTCTCTCTCTCTCTCTCTCTCTCTCTCTCACACACTCACTCTTTCCCTCTGTATGTCTCTCTCTTCCTGTGACAATCTAAACCAGATGCCACGGGTCACAGAGTTAAGGAAGAGTGTGATGGTGGTAGTGATGTGTGTGTGTGTGTGTGTGTGTGTGTGTGTGTGTGTGTGTGTGTGTGTGTGTGTGTGTGTGTGTGTGTGTGTGTGTGTCGGTGTGTGTCGGTGTGTGTCGGTGTGTGTGTGTCGGTGTGTGTCGGTGTGTCGGTGTGTCAATGTCCAGAAATGTGTGTCTGTGCATGCGTGATTTGGAGGGGATCAAAAGTCAGGACAGGAGGGGCAAGAAGGGGAGGGTAGGCGGGGTATGGTAGGGACGTGCCAAGCCAGGAGTCAATCGTTGGGGTTGGAGTAGGGGGGGCACGGGTCATTAATTTGCTGTCCTTTGTTTTGTCAGTTTGTTTTCATGAGGCCCTGGTCGAGCCGAAAGTAAAAGCAGTCAGCCTGAAAATTGTCTGCCTGCTCTGCAGCATGTTCTCCCCTCAGGGCTGACCAAGCCACCCCTGGGATGAGGGGGGGGGGGGCGCCGAGACAAGGAAGGAGGTGGAGAGGGGACATGCGGACGAGGGGCGCAGGGGTCGACCCCACTTCCTTCTCAGCCACTTCGGCCAAGATTGATCACAGATTACAGATAGCAATCCTGCCCACTCCACCGACTCCTCTGTCTCTCACCCTGTCGCTCGTGTTTCTGCTTCACTCTGCCTTCAGACAGGAGATCAGCCAGATAAGACCTCACCCCACCAATTAATACCAGGAAATGAGTGCAAGCCGTAAAGCACTAATCAATGCACACTCATGAACACACAAAGTTACTCGTTGGCTCGCTCAGCCAAGGAAACAGGGCTTCGTGTTGTCTTTGTCTTGCTCTCAATGTTTTAGGATGCAGTTTTTTCAACTACGGCTGCTGTGGAATTCAAGGGGGGTTTTGTGAGGCGATACTCAACGTTTATACTCTACTCTGTATTACTCTGTATCACAATGTTTAGACATTATAGTAAGAATTAACATTTAGTGCTGGAAAATTAGTTCAGTTGCGGACCTGTTATGTTAATATTGTTTGGCATCGATCACAATCACTCGCTCCAGTATGAAAACATGAGAACATCAGTAATGATTGTGCACATGTAGTATAATATTTTCATCTTAAACTCCCTTTGCCAAGAAGGTTAACACATTTTAATATAAATGCACACTATAATAGTTCTGCATGAATGAAAAGAAAGTAATATAAAATTGAAAGCAATTATTTCCATCTGCATTATTTTAAATATTTCTCTTCATATTTAAACACATCAGGCAAAAAGATCAGATTAGCAGCCTGGTATGTCTGCAAGCCGCAGTACCCATAAACCACATATTGCAGCATATAATGCGTCATAAAAAACACAATCACAGCATTTATGAGAACATATGTGAAAAGGAGGACTGCACACAGCAAGGTGTTGTAGTCTTGATGAAGACAGGTAAGAAAACTACGTTGTTTGGCAAATCCACAGCATTTGAGCAAGTTAATCTGTCTGTGTGTGTGTGTGTGTGTGTGTGTGTGTGTGTGTGTGTGTGTGTGTGTGTGTGTGTGTGTGTGTGTGTGTGTGTGTGTGTGTGTGTGTGTGTGTGTGACTGGCCCACTGCACGCTGAACCAATAAAACTGAAAATCTGTGGAGTAAAACACTTTACTTCTCTGGTTACACCCCCCACGGTTTTCTGCTGCATGCTAGAATTCCCACTTCTGCACCCTAGGGTCCACCTATATTTCCCATAATGCATTGCCTGGGGGCGTGGGGGCAAATGCCCCGACACTGTCAGAGTAAAACAAAAAGAGATAGAGAGAGAGGAGAAGATAAAAGAGGTCAAGAGTAAAAGTGGGCATCGGAGGCAAGACAGAAGCTGAGAGAATGAGAAGGAGACGATAGAGATTTAGAAGGTGTTGGCCCAGCTCGCGTTATGCCAAAGTGGGAGCGAAGGTCGCGGGGCGGGCACACCGAACTGGGCAGAAAGTGTGTGGGTGATGAAGAAGGAGGAAGGAGGGAGGAGGCGGGGCAGGTCCATTAAAGTTTGGGCAAATGTGACTCCCAGATGTCACCTTTCCAACCACCAAGCCAACACACACAGGCAATCCCATACAATCCCCAAACCCACAGTGGCCTCAGAGTGAGTCAGTGCTTAAAGAACTATGAAGTGTTGGTGTGTAAAAGAGCTATGTGTGCACATGCATGTAGTGTGTGTGTGTGTGTGTGTGTGTGTGTGTGTGTGTGTGTGTGTGTGTGTGTGTGTGTGTGTGTGTGTGTGTGTGTGGAGCGAGTGTGTGTTTGAAGCGCTCCGGGTTGTAGGCCTTGTTAAATGCAGCCTCATGGCTACAGAAGCTAAGTGTGTGTGTGTGTGTGTGTGTGTGTGTGTGTGTGTGTGTGTGTGTGTGTGTGTGTGTGTGTGTGTGTGTGTGTGTGTGTGTGTGTGTGTGTTCGCGCACTAAGGGGGGTTACCAGATTGTGGATGGAGGATATTAAGAGAAAGAGGGGAGGGTGCAGAGGGGCATATTTCACAGAGGCACCCCTGCTGAGTGCTGTGTACCCACATTGTTATGAGTGCACAGATCTTTAGGCCTGTAAAAATACCAGTGCTCCACTCAGCAGCAGCGTACAAAGGAGAGCCATCGCGCTTTGTTACTCTCTCGAAAAAAAAAACGCCAAGTGACATCAGCCTCCCTTCCTTCTCTCTGCCTCACTCTCTCTTCAGTTTCTCCTCCCCACACTTCTCCTTCCCTCTCTCCCTCTCACTTTCTGTCTCTTTTAAAGTGTGTGTAATGGTGTTGTAATTTCTCTGTCTGTCTGTGCTCTGGGAGGCCTAGTGCAGCCAGATGACTGCGAGCCGACTAAAGTTTCACAACATGTAATTAGGGCCTAAGTAGCAAGGTCAGTGCTGCCTGGCCCTGCGGCCGGCCCTCTCACCCCTCCTGCCCTGCCCTGCAGCAGCTATCTCTCCCTCTCAATCTTTCCTTTCCATTCACTTTTTAATTACATCTCTCTTTTTTTCTCTTTCCTTTCCCTCTTCTCCTCTCTCCATGCCCCTTTCTGTCGGATCTTTTTTTTTCTTCCCTTCTCTCCCTTCTTTCTCCCCTTTAAATGAGGCACCCCGCTCCAGCTGTTTCACATATCCACACCATCTCATTTAGATAAAGCCTGCCATCTTCCAAAAAAGAATGGAAATCATGTGACGGCCTCTTTATAGAAACTTTTAATTTAATTGTAGTTTCTTCTCTTATAAATGGTTAATTGAAATGCCGGAGGGTAGCCTGACTCGAAAGTCAATAAAAAGTCCTCAGAATAGAAGTTTATAGGGGTTGTCTATGTACGTAATTAAACCCTTCAGGCGCTTTAGAAAAAGAAAATCTGTAAAATAAATGGTTATGCAAGACCGGCCTGCTGAGAAAAAGGGATCTAGAGAGACGGAGGGAGACAGATAAAGAGAGAACAAGAGACAGAGGCTATTAGGACAGTGGAGCACACAAATCAGTGGCCCTACCGACACCTCAGGGATGCCTTCACGGTGGCTGACAAGAGCAATACTCCACAGCCCTCTGCCTCCCCGAAAAAACAACAAGGGAGGAAGGAGAAAGCACCCATTGACATTTCTGTAAGCGGGTAGAAAAGACAGCTTGAAGAGGGGGCTTCTTTCCTCAGAGGTTACTTTTGAATTACAGTGACAGTTGTTGGTTTTAGTTCGTCCGCGTTTTACGAAGATGGACTGTAATATATAAGAATAAACAGTAAGTG
This sequence comes from Myoxocephalus aenaeus, assembly GCA_038501785.1. Lineage (NCBI taxonomy): Eukaryota > Metazoa > Chordata > Actinopteri > Perciformes > Cottidae > Myoxocephalus > Myoxocephalus aenaeus. The sequence goes on along the minus strand of JBAMJR010000180.1, from coordinate 1,580,933 downwards.
CACTTCAGCTTGCTGTCTCATGCACTAACTTGTGCATGTTTCTATCTTCAAGGTTAATTGGCTGAAACAGTGTGCACCACATACTGTAGGCCGTGGGGTGCAGGCACTGGTTTAAGTTCACACACACACACAGTCTAGTTTTATGATTACAGCATACTTCAGGGAACCCGTTAAGACACAGCTGGGCTGTTAGGCCAACACAGGGAGGTCCTGACGGTCACAACTTTGTTTGCGTGTGCTCATAAGCCGATATTTCATTCCACATGGGCTTTATGACTTCTTTCTGTGTCTCTTTTAATGGCATGCATAGATCCACCACATGCATTCTATCCACGCACATCTGTTTGTTTTTTATGCTACTGCCAACCATGTGTACGTTTTAATGTGTGCGAGTACGCACATGTGTCGTTTTATTTTCTTCTTTTCTTGTATGTGCGTGGATGTATGGGAGGGGGTTGTGTTTGCATTGTCCTTGCACATCTGTCTGCCCGTTCTCCTCATACATCTGTTTCGTGCGTGTGTGAGTCTTTATGTGTCTGACTGTGTTGACCAAAGAGGTGGCCTGGCTCCTCCTGACTGATGATAAATGACAGCGCCAGGAGCAGATAACCCTACAGGAGTTTTCGCTCTGGAGAACAGCGGTGGAGAACATTCTGAAACTCCCCGCTGACCTGACACACACTGCAGCCTCTGTCCTGTTTGTTTTCTCTGCCTGCTCTCTCTCTCTCTCTCCCTCTCCTTCTCTCTTTCTAACATCACCGCAATTGCTCCCTCTCCCCCTCTCTCCTTCTCTCTCTCTCTCTCTCTCTCTGCTCTGGTCAGTGATAGAGGAAGGGCCCAGAGCGACCTGCTCACTGTGGGCAGCACACCGTTCTTGGCGCCAGCCAGTCGCAGGAGCCCCCGTCCCCCCTCACTAGAGATCTGGGAGGGGGCGCTTCTGCTGCTTCTCTTTCGCCAGTGTCTTGTACAGAGGGGAGAGGAAAAACCTGAAAATAGGGGTTGATCTGTTATCAGGTAGCTGTGGCGTGGGTCGTGCCAGAGCTCCTGTCGTCCGGCTGTACATTGGGGTCTTTGTTCAGAGATGTGTCATTAGGGTGTGTGTGTGTGTGTGTGTGTGTGTGTGTGTGTGTGTGCGTGTGCGTGTGCGTGTTCGTGTGCGTGTGTGTGGTTACAGTAAATGGGTGTTTTTGGATGGAAGATGTGGGTGGATGCATGCACAGTAGCTTGAAAGATCCCATGGCTTGTTAAATCAAATGCCTAAATACATCTATTGGGGAGTGAAGAGGAGTGTGGAGGGCTGCAGGCTGGGTTTTAAGGGGGGTGAGGAGGGTCTGGATGCTTAGGAGGAGGAGGAGGAAGAAGAAGAGGAGGAAGAGGAAAGGGGGTGGGCTGCTTTTACAGCCGGGCAGCAGCAGCAGGCTCTGTTTAATATGAAGTAAAGAACAGATCCAACTGCGTCATTAACTCTCAATTACAGCCATGAGGCTAGCAGGCCGGGCTGAGCTGGGCACTGTGTCATCTGTACGTGTGTGTGTGTGTGTGTGTGTGTGTGTGTGTGTGTGTGTGTGTGTGTGTGTGTGTGTGTGTGTGTGTGTGTGTGTGTGTGTGTGTGTGTGTGTGTAAGGACAGTTGGAAGCACACAAGTGCATTGTGATGGAGAACATACTGCCAGGCTTGGTGTTAAATCGTCGCTGAATACACACAGACGTAGCTAGCATATTAAATTCTGCTTTACAGTGTTTGTGTATAGTAAATATGGGCCATGTTTGTGTGGTTCAGTTCATCTAAAACATTTTTATGAACTATGATGCTTTAGCATTTATGGTTCTCTTGAATTTACTGCTGTGGTTGGTTTTATAAATTATCAAGCAGGGTAGGGCAGTTATTTATAAAGTATTTGTTTTACTTACGATACAATATGTCCAGAGGAACTGTAGTTCAGCTTATCATAATTATTTGGAAAATGTATTTTTTCGCCATCATTTTCTCCATTAAATACCGGTTGATTCAGAGTTACAATTGAGAGATTTAGCATTACAGTTCCGCTCTGTGATTGTCAGCCAGACTCCCTCCAGAAGACAGAAGTCATAGGAAGTGCTGAGTGTATGAGGAGACAATTGTAAAATCTATAAATCTGAGGCAGCCGGAATAAAGTGGAAATGGATTTCCCACACGCAATAAAGGCAAAAGCGAGAGTGGGAAACACAGCTGTAACCTGTTAGGATCATTTTGCTTAATTAAATGTTTCTATTAAAACAAAAAGCATATTATGTTTCCTCAGAGCGCTGTCATTTAAAAAGCTAAAGCAGAAACACTCACACTTAACTACCCATCTCTCTCTCCCTCTCTACCTCTCCTTGTCTCTCTCCCTCTCTTCCCCTCCCTTTCTCTCAGATGAGTTTAGTTATAAAACTAGCTGATCCAGATGAGGCCCATTGCCCACATAAAAAACTGAGATATGCTTGTGTGTTGGGTTTTACATAGAGACTTTTCCACTTTGCAATAAACTCAATGACAGCCACCAGTGAGAATTACTTTCTCATTTATTAAGAGTGCCTCAGTGGTTTTTGATTAAATATTTTAACTGTTTTTTGCTGTTTTTGAAAGCTGTTTGCTGACAGACAGGTTCACAGAAAAACAGACAGCCGGTCAGACAAGCAGATACATAAATAGACAGAATGACAGGAAAGACATTGACACGGTTTAACAAGATAAATACATGGAAGGACCAAAGTTGTTGGGGTTTGAAACCAGTTGCACGTCGAGGATATTTTGGGTTTATCTTTGCATGTACAGTAAACCATCGAATTCAGTCAAGGATAGATGTATACACTACAAAGTGGATTTCAAAAGTCCTTCCTGTGCTGTCTGGTCTCTGGGATGCCACAATGACAGTCTTGTGTTATTGGTTTTCTTTGAGGACATTCACATTCGGACTGGCTCCATGTCAGTGTTTTGGGTTACATGGAGTTCTTCTTGGCACCCAAAAGAGAGGTTGGACCTGACTCACATTATGCTCTCCTCTGTCGTGCCAGGAAGGGGTTACAACGCGGGCAGTTTTTGGCTTGGCAGAGCGCAGCTTGGCTTGGCACCGCTCGGATTGGCATTTCCATCAATACCGAATGTTAATGAATGGCAGCTACATGAGCGGTGCTCATCAGTGGCGGCAGTGATGACGATCTTTGAGCACATGCAAAAGTCCACAGGAAAAAAAAACTGCTCAGTTTGATACTGATTCCGAGATGAAGATGAAAGAGAGCATAAGATAATGTAACGCGCAAATACAAGTTTGATGAAAAAACCAGTTGTTTAAAGGCGCATCCCTCAAAACCCAGTGAACTCAAGTCCAGCAGCTGCCGTGAACCATTATGAGTTTGTGATAGCGGACGCTCTCTCGCCACAATGACCGAAGTATTCAGTGTCTCATGTTTTCTCACTCTCACACCGTCCTTCAGAGCTTCCCTCCATTGTAGCGCTCCCCTGTCCCATCCTCTCATCCTCCCACTGTGTTTGTGTGAAGAAGCTTGTTTCCCCGCTGGGCCAGGGTGCAGGGATGCCAGGCTGAAAGGCCCCAGGGGAGAACGCTTTTTGAACCCCTCTTGTCCTCCTGGTTTGATGCAGTGCATCTCTCTCTTGTTGGGTGTCTTTGTCCGGCACTCCAGGAGGTCCATTACTTCAGACCCTTCCAACGACAATCTTTGAGCCCCCCCACCCTCCTTAAAATCCCTTCATCCTCTGAATGCTGCTATCCTGTCCTCCTGGGTAGAGAAACAGGGGCACCGAGTGTCCCCAAGTGTCTTCTTTTTGTGATCAGAGACAACTGGCATGCCGTCTTATATTCAGCCATATCGGACATCAAGGGAGTATGGCGGTCTAGCAGTCCAAGTGGTCCAGGCACTGAATTAGAATAGTTGGAGTTTGTATCCTATTCAAAGAGATTGGGGTCACAGAAGAAGAAAGATAGTAAAGCCCTCTTAAGGTCTGTCTGTTTTGTTCTTAACAGGGAGCTAGTCATAACAGAATAAATGGATGTTAGATTCCTCCTTCTATGCTTTCAGTTTTCCTCTGACGGCTGTAACATGGACACAATGGACAGACAGAAAAAAATAAACAGACATGTCCTTCGCTTTGTAATTCGGCACATTTCTGAATGATGCAACAAAGGTGGATCCCACGTCTATTCTGAACAGGGCAGCTTCTCAAGAGCAGTTCGTAAGCCTGAGGCCGTGTGTGTATGTATGTGTGTGTGTGCGTGTGCGTGTGTGTGGTGGTTTCAGAGGGACCGCTTCGTCCTGAGAACCGGGGCAGCAGTAGAGTGGTGTTTCTGTGCAGGGCTTCTCCCTGGGTATTTACTGAGGGGATCTGACTGTTTGGATTGGTGATTTAGGATGTTCACTGGGTCAGAGGGCACAATTATACACAGAGGCCGGGGTCAGCTATGGATTGCCTTTCTGCCAGCTCTTCTCAGTTTACCCATGACGCCAGGCCCCCACCTCATCCTCTGGATCACCCCACCCACATCACAGGCACAGAGCACCATTGACCATCCTGATGATCAGATAATATCAACATTGTTCAACTTTTTAAGAAATATACTTGACTTTTGACTTTCATTTTTATATTCTATGTATTCTTTGTTACCTGATGAGCTTTGGTTGTTAAACTTCTAAAGACATTTTAACATTATCCGCAACAGCATGGCCGGTATAATGAAAGTGTGCAACTGGTCATATGGGTTCTCAAAATCACCCATCCCATTTCTATCAGCATCTGCACAGATGTTTTGTTCACTGGCAATATATAAACATAATGTTAGCAGAAATACTATGCTTTAAAGTGTGGATGTTCATCTCAGGAAGCAAATGATGGATTTATATTTTGAGATTATGCTAAAGGACAGCAATTCCTTCAGTAGGGCTGGGACGATACGCTAACCTCCGATTTGATACGTATTCTGATTTCTAAGTATTGCAATTCAATACTACTTTGTATAGCACATTTCAACAACAAAGCAATTCAAAGTGATTCACATAAAACCATTAAAAGCATCAAAACATAATGCAGAAGAAAACAAGATTTAAAAACATTTAAAAAAACACTCAAAAAGCAAAGAAATAGAATAAAGGTTGCAGTGCAGTTTAAGGAATAACATGCAGTAGTGAGATGCAGAAATTGATTAATATCCTTAAATATGGTTCAATCAAAGGCAACAGTAAACAGAACTCAATTTTGTCCCACTTCTATTGCTCAATATGAACAGAGGTTGAGAAAATATGACAAAATAAATTCAGTTTATGGAAGAGGAAGCAACGAAATTGTTGCTCTTTGTATTTTTTGGGGGAAGTTCAAAACACCTATCGGCTCTGCACTATGGATGACATTTCTTTCTGGGCAATCTCCCCTTATTTTTGTGCTTGATGATTTCAAATGATCACATGGATACACAGAGGTCTGTTGAATTTTTCTCTATTTCTCAAATTAATTTATTGTTTGCACCCAATGTAGGTTGTCACATTGTATCACGACAGCAAAGACCTGAAGAAAAACGTTACCACCCGCCTACCCTCTAAACTTAAGTCATGTTCCAGGGCTCTTTTTTCATGCCATTCCTCAGGAGTTGTGGGTCTTCCCCTGCGTGACCACTGACAGGCCTTTACGGTAAAGAGCTGGAGAAGCTGAAAGGACGTGTGTGTGCGAGAACACCCTGACTCCCCTGCTCTCCTCGTGTGAATACATTAATTCATTTACCACTTCGAGGTCGCCAAACCCAAATATTTGCCTCTGCACATATTTAATATTTATGATGACGAAAGCAAATATTGCCCGGTGGATTGAGTGACACGGAGAGGTCAAGCTCTGGGCTTGGCCGGAGGGGGCAAGAGGGAATGTTATTGGTGTGTGTGTGTGTGTGGGGGTGTGAATGTGTGTGTGTGCTCTCCTGAGAGAGCCAGTCCACATCTTAGGAGCGGTGCACACTGCTCGGTTTGCCCCCGAGGCACACATGCAAATATGACACAGTTCAGCAAACAATTCACAATTTGTGTATTATGGATTCATGAGCTTAAATCTCAACTTGTCCTCCTAGAAGGACAGCTGTGTTGATGAAAGGGTGTGAAAGTGTGCGCGTGGGAGGAGCATGTCGGCCTTATGTTTAAATGCCTGTACCGAGGTTTACATGTATTCACATTTACATCTGCGTGAGTATGGGTCGACATCTTTTCTTGCTTGATTGTACATGCACATGCTGTGCAACTGTATGTGTTCCAATGAGGTGATCCATTAGGGGGGACAGTTTTACGAGCTGGTCTCAGATCTGGATCAGCTTAGATGAGATCCTGTTTCCTTTGGACTGATCTCTCTCACCACTGATTCCGGCTCAAGAGCTGCATGACTAAATGGTGCATACCTAATCTCTTTTGAACTACAACCCAAAAGAAGCAGCCTTAAATTGTAATATCAAGTTTGCTGACAAGATCTACTTTCAGATTAAGTTGCATGTAGCTTTTGTAAATGTATATGCCTTCGCTTTAGAGAGAATCTGAGTTGAACAGGATGGCGAGAAATGAGGACTCTCAGGTGGCTCTCACACATTTGTCTATGTGCACCGGCTTTTCAAAATGAGCACACACACGTGCATTCATACGTGTTAAAGTATGTGATGGCTAATCAACATCGACACGCACCAAATTTGTTGACATCAGCATCCCACCCACCATTCAAGCAACCTCGCCATGACCTCAGAGACTGATGGTTTGAGGAAGCAAACTCAGGAGATCTCTTATACGCTCAGATCTACTGCTTCCCCTCCCTGCCCCTATCTCCCCACATGCCTGCCTTTTATCCTTTCTTTCATATGAGCTATCTTTATTTTTTACCCTTTTCCTCCTTTCACCCCTGATAAGTTATTGTGCAAGTTTGTGTGGAATGTACACAGGCCAAGGATCTCGATGAAGTGTCATTGTTCTGTTTGTTGAAAGGCACTCCGCTCTCTTTCTTCTCCTTGGGATATGAGCGAGGGAAGAAAAGGCCTTCATGGCAGAGTGATAGAGAGCCTTTCCGTGAAAGAGACACAAAAAGATGAGGAAAGAAAGGGAGAAAATCCTGAGACAATATTTAACAGCGATTCACCTACAGTTCACACCGCCAAACAGAGATATGGACTTAGTGACCTCGTCAAAAGGAAAGCAGGTATGCCAAGATATGTGTCTGTGCATGTGTGTGTGTGTGTGTGTGTGTGTGTGTGTGTGTGTGTGTGTGTGTGTGTGTGTGTGTGTGTGTGTGTGTGTGTGTGTGTGTGTGTGCGAGAAAGAGATAGAGAGCTCATGCATTTTTTATTTAGTCAGTTCGTGATAATTACAACACACTTACCTCACTTGTGTGCAATTTGAGTGCAGATGTAAAAAAAAAAAAAAAAAAAACACGGCGCACTTTATACACGCCAATGACAGCAAGTTATTCACAAGTAGGAAAGTTCATCCCAACCGACCAATTAGAGTCTTTCTGCAGTCACTGTGACAACCCAGGGGACCAATAGCGAAGAGTAATGGAGAAAGAGACGGCGAATGACAAAGTCCAGCTGGGACTCCATGGACTCATCATATTAAAGCCCTCTTCATGTTGTCAGAGATGGATGGATGGAGTGAATCCAAGAAGAAGGCAGGCAGAAAGTGAGGGAGGAGCATGACAGTGTTGGAGAAAAGAGTTTATTGATCCCAATATCCACTGTGAGCTGGGCTGCAAAACAATTAAAAACAACGGCTGTTTTTTTAATATATATAAGCTGACGAAATGACGGGAGATTAAATTAAAGTGGAAGTGACATATACAAGAACAATAAAATGACTCATGAAGTTGCTATGCTATTTTTTTTAAAGCCCATAATCGTGTTCATTGCTCATCTTCACCAGATTAAACTAAAAAGCTGTGATGTCATCAGCAAGAAATGTTGCTTTTGATGGAATTGATCAATTTACATGAATCAGAAAAAATTAAGAGCCCTATGATTGATCCCTGGGGAGTAAGATATGTTTCATGCAACCTTCAGTTTTCTCATACACAAATTATTTTTTAACTTTTACATTGCTTTGACACAGATGAATTCACAAAGAGCGAGTTTGTCCATTTAGAGTTTTATTGCAATGAATAAGGTTCCCATTTGCAAATGCCTGTTGGGAATTAATAGGAGTTTTGCTTCTGACATCATTGGCTGTGTATCAGAAGGGTTGGAGTCCACTGCTTGCCCGACTTCACTTCTGACAGATTTGACTGGGAAGCCGAAGGCCGCTTTCCAGGGCCGGCAGAAAGAGACACGCTCTTGGGGAGAGAGGCCAAATATACGACAGTAGGACATAATCATAAGGGGAATTAGGTGTTAACCTGCCAATACAGTAGCAATACCACAGACACCATAAAGAAAAGGTTTCTGTGATTAAATATCTTAATTAAAACTGCCCTCTTAGTATTTTTTATTGTTTAGGAATTCAACATCCTGGTTATAGCACCAGCCGGCCCATTCTGGTGGGAACAGAAGATGCTCGCTCTTTACTCCAAAGACATTTAGAGCGCGCCAAACCCCATGGTGCTTCACGGGATAAATGCTGGTGAAATGCATGTCTTTGGACGTGTCCAGTGGGCAATTGTAAAAAGACAAGTGGAGTTACTTTGTGTAAATTAGTAGAATAAAGTAATTGTTGTGATGGGGATGGGGGGTCAAGGCCATGTTCATGGTAGTGGTGTGAAAGCAAGAGCCTGTGTGAGAACGACCTCACTGGGGCAGCTGGCAGCACTCCCTCTCTTCTTTTGTCAGCTCCAACCATTTGATGCCATTGAAACAGAGCAAGGCAGAGAGATTGAGAGAGCAAAGGAGAGTTCTAGTGTGAAGGTGCAGAGCAGCATGATGCAATGTGAGATAGCAGCTGAGTGAGCGCTCTCTGTGCATAGTGTGTGTGTGCGTGCATGTGGTGAAATGACTACATTTCCTCTAACCGCACCAACCACTCTATTATAACTATTTCTCTCTCTCCAGTATTAGTTCTCACTCATCCCTTACCCTCCTCTTCCTCATCATCATCATCATCTGTCCATCCTTAAAGCCCATTCTTTAATTTGCCAGAAAGCGGAGGAGGAGGTGGTGAGGTGGTGTTGGTGGCGGCATTGGGCGGGGAACCGGGTGATGTTTTGAAGGCTTTGAGAGTTCCACACCTGTGGGTGTAAGGACAGTTTGTAACCTTATCTCCTATGCTTTGTGTGTCTCCCTTTTCTTTGGCGCTGGACGTGAACAAATTGAGCATTGTGTTTAGGCAGGGGCCAGGAGGATTTTCGAAGGAAGGAAGCCAGCAAGCCCAGGCTCTGCACAGCAGTAGCCTGAGACGAAAGAGATCAGGAGTGATTCCATGTGTAAGATTCCTTCCTTCTCACGGACAGTGCTAATGAAGTGTATGCACCCTTTGTTAGACAGGCTCCTCACGCAGAGCCAGACACTCCTACAGATACTCCAGAAATGACTGTATTCTCACTAACATCTTCACAAAAAAAATGTAGTGTCCGGAGGGTTACAACAAGCTGTTACTGCCCTGAATATAATGCAAGCAAGTTTCAGTTTATCTAAATGTGTGATTTAGGATGTATCGATCCATGCTAAAATAATCTTCTTTATAGCTGTTAAAAAAAAGAATTACCATGAGTGTAAAACAAACTATTACCCTCTCTGGTAATCTACTTTAAAATATCCCTTATAAACATTATTTTAGGGCTTGCTGATAGATATTGCACAAAGAGACAAAAAAAGAGACACAAGGAATGAAGCGCAGTCTGTGAATTATATTTGATCCTGTGACATGCTTGGAGTAACGCGTTTTTAAACCACAAACAACGACTTCACCTCCCTCAACTACACGTTTCCAAAGACAATTTCACATGTCTCTCTCAGTTTTCATCCAATTTCTGAATTCACATGATACATATGTCAGTATAATCTACTCTGCGTGAACATCAGAGGGGTATTCCTGCATACAGCTATCGGAGTGCGTATCCGCTGTCATGCTCTCTTGTCTCCGCTCTGTTGAATGCAGATGAGGGGGGAAATTAGCCAGTGTGGGAATATCAGAAGAGACAGATACCCGTGTCACCATGCATCCTAATAAAATAGGCTCCTGTTTCCAATTATAGCTGGCTGTAATGATAACGCGATGTGAGCAGCAAGACAATAGTACAACTGCATGTCTGCTGGGTCCCGGGCTTGTGCCTGAGTGAGGGGGAGAGAGGGGGGAGAGACTGGGAGGAGGCGATGAGTTGAAGGGTGAAAGAGGAGGCAGAATGAGAGGCAACCATGAACTGCAGGAGTTAAGCAGTAAACGATGACAGTGAACGGGAGGGACGGAACTTTTTGGGGTATTTTTAGGTCCATCTTTTTCAAGGATGTTGGACACTGTAGGGGCGCAAACCAAGATAAAATAAACACGCGGGTCCAAATGATATAGCTTAAAGTATTTATAATGTACTGTTACTATATCGTGCTAGACAGAACTTGGACAGATCGCGGCGATAAATTAAGCACTCCAGCTGCTGCTTTTTGTTTTCTTATTTCAAATGTACTCCTTTAACCTCTACTTCTATCATCACCGCTGCCAAAGTCTTCATCGTGGGGCTCCTTGGGACTGGAGAAGCTACAGAGAAGCTTCCAGCACCACAACTTGTGCTCCCTCGACCTATTTTACTCCAACTCCACACTCTATCTGTCTTGCTCACCCTAGTGTGACCCAAACATGCGGCCAGTGAATCCAATGTGTTTTCTATGGACATGCGAGGAAGGTATGGAGGCTCCAAACCAAACCTCGGCCATGCCAGGCCTATGAGGGAAGGAGGGGCCCCTTTTTGAGGAAGTCATCACAGAGTCCAAATAACAGGGCCGTCCCCGCCTGGGGCCCGCTGTCAGGCCGATGATCGATGGTCTGAGTCTCAGATGCCTGCCCCAACTGGCCAGTGGTGAACAAAGAGGGGCAAATATAGAGACAGAGAAGGGGTCATCCCTGCCATGGTGGGAATGATGGGACAGTCAGCCAGGGAGAAGGATGGAGGGAGGAAGAGAGCTGAGGACGGAGGGAGGTAGTGTAAACCCCAGTATGTTGATTGCTAGTCTCGTCTTTGATTCAAAAAACAGACATGTCGTGCTGTTTTATTTCGTTTGTAACGTGTCCAGAAATCGCCGGCATTGAGACAGCGCTACATTTTAGTGATTGCCGCTCCCGCAGCTGTGGCCACAGGAATGCAGCCAGCCTTCCTTGCCTCCTTCCTTTCCTCTCCGTCTCCCCGTCTATCTCTCATGCAAGCCTTCTCTCGTTTCCTCACCTCTGTGCCTACCCTTCGTTCTCTCGCTCTCTCTGCCCTGAGGCGATGACTCCAGCTCTTCTGGGAAATCTCTGATTAACACTGAGGCCTTTTTTACCAAGAAAGACGTCTCTTTTCCCTCCCTTTCTCCTTCCCTCCTCCTTTCAGCATTCAACACGCTCCTGAGGTTTAGCAAAGCATCAGTCAGACCTCTGGAGGGTGCTCTGCTTGGCTTAAGAAGTATGTATAAGACAGACCCTCTGTTGTACCCAAATGGGTGGTGATGATACACATGATCCACCTTCAGCAAGCCTCATGTAGGCCTCATGCATCCATCATGCGTCCGTCCCTGCAACACAGCTTTGAACCCAGTCTAGGAATAAAGATTCAAATGTACTACTTGTTTCAAAGGAAACAAGTAGTAATGAATATATTCTGACTGCAACACATCTTCAGTCGTGAACGGATTAAGTTGATGTGCCTTCTAGAGTACAATTTGGAGGAGTGAGCAAATCTAGGACGAGGGTTCCCTCCTGTGTTTCATGTCTTGAGGTCTCTTCCCTTTTTTGTGTTAAAATGTTGTTGTTTTTTAACACTTACCCTGTTCTTTCTCCCAAATGGAGCAAAGAAAGGGGGAATCATGTGCTGTAAAAAATGTTAAGTCCTTTGAGTAAAAGTTGACATTTTGGGCTATACAAATAATGTTGAATTGACTTGAACAGGGTAATTTGACAGCAGTTTTAATGTTGCTGGCGGTAAAGTTTTACCTGAGCTTTGTCAATGCCCTATTCTTTTATAAACAAACCTCAATGGCTAAGATCCTCCTTTAACACTACTCTATCTGTGAATGAGAGAGAGAAAAAAACAGCCCTGACTGTCGGCCAATCTATTGTGAGCAACTTAGCTGGAAGCAGAAAGCTTATCTTTCACAATAACCACTTTCCCCACAACTGCACCAAGCAAGGCTTACAAGAACCAAAGCCAACTGCAGATGTTTATAATGAGAAATGGACAGTGTTATTTGTCCATTCGACCAGCTCATAAATAGTTTTTCTAGCAGACAAATCATGAAGAACATCAATAAAATGTAGTTTTGGGAGAAAGTGGGGTGATGTTAGTTAGTGCGCCCGGGCCCTGGAGTGGAAAGCAAGCCATTGTGAGAGCAGAAGAGCTGTGCTGCCTTCAAGGCCTTTACACACAAGCACTTATTGTTGTCTCCCCTCTCCATATAAGTCAAACTAAGCTGACTGAATGTACTTGACCCTTCACCCACTCCCTCTTTTTGTCTCGCACTCCTCCACTCTTCCTCTTCTGCGCTTCTCTCCTCCTCTGCGTGTGGTCTCACTTTAACCACCTGTCTCCATTACTGTTGGGTTGTCCCATATCTAGACATCTAGATCTAATAATTGAACTCGGTTTCACGTACTTGAAACCAACTGAAGTGTGTTTACCCCCCACGACTCAGAATTCATTTTGCTATTATTTAGGCCTGTCTTCTTGAGACGCCTCGTCTGATCTTGAACACAACACCTGGTCTGGGCCTTGACTCTGCTTTACGGGCCCGGGCTGCTCATAGAGATGTGAGTAAGAGGTGTAGTAAACTAAATCAGACAGGGGTTGGTCTGGGAAACCAGCTGCCGGATAGAACAAATTACATATAGCTTCACACAGAAGAAAGGGTGTAAAACTTTGATGGGACTCTGAACTAGAGGGGGCATTTCAAAGAGGAAATGCTATGCTAAAGTGGGACTTCTGCTCATTAAATTAAATCAATTTAATGATTTCAAATCTATCCAACACAACTCTATTCTCCTCAGCTGAATTCAGCCAAACTAAAGCACAGTTCATATTTTTAATTGAATTCTGCCAGCAGGGATTACAAAAATACAACAGATGCAGCATGGTATAGAAAACCTACTCATGCAGTCAAGCATCACAAAATGGGATTTGATCAACCCAAAGAGGAAGTCAGCTAAAAAAAAACAAATCGCTCATCAGTGTAAAGTACATAATGATAAATCAATCAATCACTGGTTAATGTACTCGTCGGTTGAGACACTCTCAAGTGGCACCTCGAGGACTTCAGCTTTAATCGTCCTGTGGAGGGCTGACCAGGGCAGCCAGTAATGGCAGCTGCTTTCCTCACCATGTTCCTGACAAAGATTTCAATCAGCTGTGTGCCGCGTGTGCCAGTAACCATACAGACTGTTTTCACTGAGCTCCTCACTGTGTTCCTCACTGTGTTTTTCTCACTATTCGTACATACTGAGTGCTGCCAAGCGAGGCTGCAGTACAATAAATAATCAAATAAGACATAACTGTAAAAAAAAAAATCAGTTTTTATGTGATGATTCAAAGAAGTTTGATAGGTCCACTCAAGACACGTCATGGTGTCTATATGTGGAGTATGACTTTCATGGTTTAGTGTGTCTTCTTCCAGAGCTAATTAGCAGGCAGGAAATGAGTCAGGCCCCTGCTGCAGTGAGGATGACGTGGAGAGGAAATGACCATAGATGACCAACTGAAGAAGAGGGATGAGTGAACCTGGGAGTGTGTGCATGTGTACGTGTGTGTGTGATTGCTAACCATGTATGGCAAAATAGAAACTTTACTGTGGAGCCTGTTCCCCTCAGAAGTGCAATACAATTTCATATAACAGTGTTACGCTGAAGCGTGTCGTGAGTAAGTATGAACTAAAGTTTGCAGTAAGTCAGAGAAATGTGATGGCCACAAGAACCAACTGAGAAAAATGTGGTCTTTGGCTGTGGGGGATAATAGAGCATATGCCTGAATTTTGAGTACTGCGCCACTGGGACTGTACATTTTGAAGAAAAATAAGGAAAGGAAGTCATTTTGACTTTTAGAGCTGTCTTTTTAGCAGAATTCAACAGCCTGAATTATTGTTAAAATCAATGCTCCAGAGAACAATTATGAGCTGCACTGTACGCGCTACAAAGAGTTCTGTACTTAGTGACATGTTGTCCTGACATAACTCCCTTTCCTGTTTCTCAGCCATGTGTTGTTTACTGGGTTGAAGAACATATTTTCTAAAACTGTTCAGATAATATTAGATTTTCCTGTAAGAGCTTGAAATTCACCTCCACTTCAAGGTGAACAGCTGTTTTGACCCCATGGTTTTCTGTCTTCTCCCATGCCAACCGCTTACATTGTACTGCCAGCAGCAGCTATGCAGGTGGGCAGCATTAGGGCGCTGAAGGAGGAATGCTGATCAGATGAGATATAGTAGTAGGTCTGTGCATGCATCAGTGTGTGAGTATGTGTGTGTTTGTGCTATTCCTAATGTAAGGCAGTTCATTTGGTCTACTGCTTTAAAACAAAAGGGCTCTGGTCCAGTTTACTCCCATGGGGAGGCTACCTTAGAGAGAGAGAGAGAGAGAGAGAGAGAGAGAGAGAGAGAGAGAAACCACGCAGCTTGTTGGGCCCTCCAACGCTCACTCCTCCACACTACTTTATGGGAGGGTCAAGGTAGTTAACTAGTGGCAGGCGTTCAGATGGGTTCTGCTCCGACTTCAAACGGAGAACATTATGGCCGTGCGCGCTCACAGGATATTGCACTGTAAGGCCACTGAACACGGCTGGGTTAGAGAGAGGAGGCTTTGTATTGAGCCCATTAGAGCCCTAAACCAATACTAATGAAGCCGTTTCCTGTACAAACGGAGCGGCTCAGGGAAAACTGTCTCGAGCTTTTAATAAGGCCTTCTCCAATCCCAGTTAAGATGCTGGATCTTTTTTTTTATCCGGGTACTGAGTGGGTTAGTGCTGGTCCCAAGCAGAACCTCCGTTTTGAAAAGTTAATTACGCATGATTAATGGAGCGTTTTCCTTCCAATGATATCTGTGACAGCACAAAGCTGTCGTAAGGCTTGTCAGGCCCAATTCGAGCTGAATAAGTATTTATGTGATCGTATGTGATGGGCCTCCTCTCACCAGCACCAGCCCTCATCAATCAAGCCCTGCTGCTCGCAGTAGTGGGAAATTGGTCTATCAGTGCGGCTGCCTACCCCCCCGCCCCACTGCCACCGCCACCGCCGCCGCCTCCCTCCCTCCCCATTCAATCAGGCCCGAGGCTACAATGCTTCTTTAGCTCTTACTTCTGACCAACGCAGGGGTCACGGGGGGGAAAGTGGGAGCCGGAGCTGAGCCCATCCATTACAGCTCTTGTTTCTCTCGGTGGCAGCCGGACGACGGGATTCTATTAAGAGCTCCGTCTATTCAGCACTGAGATTACACCAGGGCCCTCTCGCTGAGCACACCTCAACACCAACCCCCGAGCCCTCACCAAAACCCTCTACCCACCCTGGGGGCCTTATAACCCCCACCACCACCACCGTCGCCGCCAGCCCACCGCAGCTTGGCCTCGATCCCCCCCCCCCCCCCCCCCCCCCCCACACACCCCTTTTCTTTTTTTTACACTTCCCACTAGTAGTGTTGTTGTTGTTTTTCGGCAGCCAGCATGACAATAATCACTGAGAGAGGGACAGAAAGAGAGAATGAAACAGAAAGACAGGAGGAGAAGCCTAGAGGAGAATGAGAGCAGACACTCTAACCTGTTTCTGGTTTCGATGTGGTCACACTCGCTGTATGCTGCTTGGACAGCATTTGGTCTAGAAGCACTGCCACACACACATACACAGTGCACAGGCTTGCAGGGAATGAACACACACACACACACACACACACACACACACACACACACACACACACACACACACACACACACACACAGAGACAGACACACACTCCAAATCCATAAGCATACTCTCCCTCTCAAACAGAAGACGTAGAGCTTCAGCACCTGGCTAAGAGACCGGGGTCATCTCCACCGCAGTATAAACACACTTAGATGGGTAACATCACAAACACAACTCTGCCGCAGTTACGCCGTAAACACCCGCCGACACCAGATCAAACCGCCACCCCGCCGAAGTTTAAGAAGCTCGTTTGTCTCCTGCCGGCCTGAAGAGACTCTTCATTTACTTAATATGTGTTAGCACTTGAGAGAGAAAGAGAGAGGGGAGTGCTGCTGGGGTCGCGCCCCCTGCTTGGATGGATGGGGGTCTTCCCGTCAAGGAGTAGGAGAGAGACAGCGCTCCTGTCAAACAAACAGAAATTTAATACGTCGCCTTCTATCAGGATGTCCACAGTGTGTACATACTCTCTTCGGCTTGATTATAAATAACCCCCTCTATCTTATAAACAAGTGGAGTGAAGGCATTCATCAGGGATAGAGAGGTAAGGGTGTGAAGAAGGTGGAATATTCTCTCCTCCAACGAGAGACTGCCGTCGTGTCTTCTGTGCGGAGGGGATGATGGAGGAGGGGAGGGGAGAGGAGGGGACCGGCACAAGATGGAGCAAAAAACAAAACAGAAGGTGGATGAGAGATTAGGGAAAAAATGGAGGAAGAAGGTAAATAGAAGGATCTTGTAAGGAAGCAGCAGCAGCAGGAGAGAAGAACAAAGGGGATTAATAAAGAAGAAATTAGAAAGAGGAGACCAAGGAGGGAAACAAAGTAGAGGAGAGGAAGAGAGGGCAGATGCTTGTCCTGGCCAGTGAGAGGGCACTCAGGGTGGGGCTGTGTGAGGTTTACTCTCCTAGGGCTCTGCTGCATGGTTTGGAGGAGGCAGCCAGCGTGCGGGTTAACAGGATTGGAATGCTTCTTCAGGGGCAGCGTAATCAGCACCAACTTCCTCCGATTCAGAAACCATAGGCCTCGCTCTCCGCCTCTTTTGTTTCAGCCGGGCTCCGCTGACAGGACGGAGGAAGCAGCCGTCTGACAGTCGGGGGACATGTTGAGTGTGTATAAACACTGTATCCATGGGGTGGGGGAGAAGGAGAAAGAAACTGAGCAACTTCAGCGCGACCAATGTGTCTGCGTGTCGATGTGCGCCCGTGCCATCTGCGGGCATAGATGCGCACGCCGGTTTGTGTGTGTCTTGGCGGCGTTGTGCACCCACATTGCTGGCCTCTCCCAGTGGAAAACACACCCGAGACGTGAGTGAGAGAGGATGTGTGAGGTAGACTCTGCACACTAGCTCCGTGCTCCGTCAGGCCAGTCATCTCCAGCTGCCCGCCTGGGACTTTTGTCTTTGTTAAATGTTGTGTGACAATGAGATTTTCCAAAGTGCCATCGAGATAAAGAAGTGGATTGAGGGAGAGGGGGGGACTTCGATAAGAGCCGAGATGGTCTGGTCATAGTCCAGCGGCCCTTCATCACCGCTGCAGCCCCAGATATATCTCCTCTCTGTCTCTGAAGCACTCACACTCACACACACACCTTCATCACTTTGTCTCTCTCTCTGAACCTCACAAACTCTTCACACACTTCGACAACTGCACCCAATCTCAACACACACACGCGCGCAAACACACCTCTCTTCCATCACCGCAGCTCTAGATCCTCCATCGATCCTCACAGCACCCCAGCAGACACCTGCAGGTGATTGATCCCCAAATCAGTCCTTCACAACCCCAGTGCCGTAAAAACCATAACAACCCATCATAAAAGCTGATTTATCTTCACCTAGCCCTGGGCCTCACAGTTAGAATATTAACCCAAAAGTGTATGACACCAGAATGATTGGTTTGGAATTGAATAAACCTTGGGAGTATTGACGCACATGTCTGATGGCTCATATCAAGTCTGACTACTGGAATGTGCCAAGTGAGATTGCTTTATCTCAGGATATACAGACATACACAGAGAACTTTTGTTGTGCTCGTATTTACACGCCTGTATGCACCAATAGTATCATTTATCGACTTTCCGCAGAATCGCATAGGGATGAAGTAAACTTGAAAATGATTATGTACATGTTCTTATTAAAAACAAAAAATAGCTATCAATGTTGGTTTTTCACACGAGGATGTTGGTCTCATGTTAATTGCTGTGAACATCAGTGTTATTATTTTACTTGAGATTGTATATACATTTGTCATATTATGATTCCGAATATTGTATCATTATTGGAAATATTCTTAAATGTTTACATTTTGTGACGTTGTACTCCATATCGACTAAAGCACAACAAGTGAATTGTTGGTTGAATTGCAGAGGTATCAATACATATTTTTAAGAGTTTGAAATACTACACAGCTCCTAGAGTAGTAAAAGCTATATTGTATGTAGTGTTGAAAAAAACCATATCATGCAATACAATATTGAATTCATCATAAAGTCACCATAGTAATATAGTCATATATATGTATATATACATATATATAGTTATTTTTTTGTTGTTTTGTTGTTGAGTGTGTGTCGCCTGTGTCCGTGTGTTACTCCATGTGTGTGTTCCCGTAGGAAATCGTGCCCAAGCCACATTTTAATGAGAGCGTTGGTCTAAATGCCAGAAGCATGGTGTATGGCAGCAGCATCAGCATGTTCCCTGTACTCAGCAGTGCAACGAGCTCCCGGGTTAAATATAATCCCAGCCTAACTCAGGGGCCTCTTTGATGCTACTGAAAGCCAGTGAAGCCTTTAATGGGAGCCACTCCGTGTCCCCGTGTTATGTGTGAGCCGCTCAGCTTTCCTTCATTTTAGGGTTGTTGCAACTGATTTGTTGTTTTCCGAGTTAATTCTGACTTTAATCATGCCCACATACACTGAGCTGACCTGTGTGTGTGTGTGTGTGTGTGTGTGTGTGTGTGTGTGTGTGTGTGTGTGTGTGTGTGTGTGTGTGTGTGTGTGGTGGGGGTTTCCATGCGTGTGCAGACAATCTGCTTGTGCTTTGCACTTACTCTAGTACATTTTCTCACTTTCTCACATTGCAGTTTTGACCACTTGTACATTTTGGATAAGAAATACCCTTTTTTCTCAGTTTTTCTCCTCGGTACAACAATATGAGCCTTTTTCTGTGCTAAGAACAGGAGGGAAACACTTGATGACAGTAAACACACAAAAGGGTCTGTGTATCTATTTTGGGGAAATTATATTTTTCACCAAATTCATTGCTCTGTCAAAGATCTACTGTTTTCTAGTTGTTTTGTTTAAGCTATAAGATTAATTGTAAAGATAACACTATTACTGAGAGTTATCTTTATTCATTTATTTACCTCCAATCAGCTTCTATACTGATATATATTCATCCTTTATTAATATGATACTAGATGCTCACTCTAAGATTCAGTTTTGTCCTGGTGTAGCTGCACATTAGTTAACTGTCATGGCAGCTTTTTCTCCTGTCACACTGAACAAGCGCTCCGTCTGTCTGCTATCCGCCAGCATTAAAATATTAGCCTTCCAATTGGACGCGGTATATGAAAAGCAGATTGTCGTCGTGTTGCAGCATGAGCCCTGACTTTAAACGTGAGAAGAGAGCTCAATAAATGTAATGAATGTGTGACACTTGAACATCTGAAGTGCCGTGTTCAGTTCCATACCGCTTTACCTCTTGTACATAAAAAGCCCTTTTAAAGATGATATCTATGAGCGTTTTAGAGCCGATTTGTTCACCCTGCGGCGACCGGCAACATGCTCTAATTACCTCCCCCCTTTCTCTGGCTGGGCTGGAGTGGGGTGGGGTGGGGTGGGCTGTTTAAGTTTCCAGTCTGTCCCGTGCGTGTAGGAGCAGTGTGCCCGCTGAATTTATGCCTAAAAAACGTGACCTTTGACTCTTGTGCAGCTTTATCGCACCCCGAAGCCCTCATACAGTGTGGCCCTGTATGAGGGTCTGCGGAGGAAGTGTCTGTGATTACCACTGCCTGTACTACTTTCTGTACATCACTTACAACCCCCACCCCTAACACACACACACACACACACACACACACACACACACACACACACACACACACACACACACACACACACACACTTCCTTAACCCCTCTTAAAGCCCCCCAACTTGCTGCAGCCACATTCCAGGTTGCTTAAAACCAATTATCTTTAAATTAACTTGTGAATGATGAATAATATCCATTCTCCAGTTTTACCCTCAGTGACGATCGTGAGCATGTCTTGTTGTGCCGTTCCTGCTGTCAGTATTGATTTTGGCACTAGAAACAATATGTCTCATTCACATTGAGGAACAATACATGTCTTATTTATTCTAATGAAATATACATGGAGGAGATATTAGTGCATATTGGCGCTGCTTCTGCAACACAGATTTCAGCCCACATGCTGTGCATGGTGAGGGGATTCCGTTGTTTTCATGTAACGTAAAGCATTTGAGGGTCTCTTTATTGGTCTGCAGCTCAAGTTAGCAAATGCATTTTAATAATGGAAAAACACAATATCTCTTTACAAGAAGCCTCTCTCACAGGTCCTTCTCTGAACTGCACGGTAAATAAGATGAGATCATTTATGTATCCTCATAAATGCTCTCAATCAAGCATCGGGCCCTGTGATGCCCTGCCTCCCTCCAATATCGACACTTGTATCTGAATCCCCCTACACATATAATAAAAGGAAAATAGTTATTGTAGGTTGTTAATGAATAAAAGCATCTGTTAATATAGATATTAATATGCCTGCCGTGCTCTGGCCGAGCTGTCACTGCACAGAGCTGTCAGAGCAGGAACAGACACAGTGCCATAACAAAATGACTGGGTGCTAATTCAGCAAACACGCCGGTCCTGTTCCTCACAGGCCACAGAATTTGTCAAGAAATCATCATCTCTCTCTCTCTCTCTCTCTCTCTCTCTCTCTCTCTCTCTCTCTCTCTCTCTCTCTCTCTCTCTGCCGGAATGCCTGGCTAACCCCCGGCAAATGAAAATAATCCAAAGTAATTAGAAGTGAGCTGGTCTGGTCCTGAGAGCCCCCGGGCGGCCGGGTAAACACGGCGGAGGGGCCGCTGGAGGGGCCGCTGACCTTGTCCACATAAAGCAGTGATTTATGAAGTGCAGGGCACAGCAGCAGGGCTTCTGTCTTCTCCCGCACAACCAAATTACTGAGGTGGAGATTAACACGCCGCTCACAACGGGCCCACTTCCAGACCCAAGGAACATTTTTGTTATTTACATTTTCCCTTTTAATTTCCTCTGCTCTGTTTCAATGGTAATTGGGCTTTAAGGACAGCGGGTCCATCCTTTTTTTTCTTTTCTTTTTTTATAATATCGGCGCGTCAGGCTGCGCAGTGCACGCATTGTGCGCTATAATCCACGCCGATGTGCGTGTCGATTGGAGAAAAAAGTTGTTGTGCAAACTGCACTAACCGTTCGTTTGAGCTTTAAATGAGTTCTTCCCACTTGATTGAATCGCCCCACATATAAGCAAAATAAAATGCGCAGGGGGGCCGTGTGCACAGAGAGCCGCGATGGAGGCTTAATGCAGCTTTTCGCCGGAGTCAATGGGAGGTCCTGCCGTGAATGGTAGAACTATTTCATGTGGACTTGGCTGCGATATTTTCTTTCTCTTCTCTCCTCGCCTCTCTTTCTTTCTTTCTTTCTTTCTTTTTTCTTTTCCGCTCTCCTGGAGGATGTGCTGGAATGCGCCACACAGGCCTTCCCAGTGTTTCCATGTGGCCCCTCGGCTGCAGCGGTGCGGGCTCTGCTGCTCGCTGGCTGGAGTCAGTTTGCAACCCACACGGGAATCCCCCCTCTTCTCCGGCCTGTCCCATCTGACTTCACATGGCTCGAGATGGAGCAGCAACATAATACAAATATATATATATGGCTGCAAAGTTACTTAAAGGATAACAGGCCATGTGTTAGCCCATGAAGCTCTGATCAAGTAAAATATGATGCTATTTGATCATTAAAAAATTGCCCACATTCATGTATGAATTGCTTTTTTGCGTGACCGAGCTCCTAAAACAAACAAGAAAGCCGCAAGCAAAATAAGCATGGGCCCATTAAAAGCAATTGAACCTCCTTTCAAGAATTTCACAGCACTTTAAAGCCTCAGCACTAAACATTACGCGGATGCTGTCCGCTTTAAGGGTCTCTTAAATAAGTATGAAATGCTGTGTGGCATGATACAGTCGGAACTAACATACCCTGAAGCCTGCATGTGTTTGGTTTGTAATTTGTTGATAAACAGCTTTTCCACGCCGCTATTTAGTAGCTATGTCAAAAACCATTATGACAAAGGCATGGCATAATAATTCAGATAAAACAGATCTGTTTCATCTCGGCATATCAGAGCAGTGCTTATGGCGGATTGGTGAAATAAATATAAATTAGAGCTATACGCCTTGCAAATCATTCTGGTGGTTTATTAACAAACGAACAAGCGTTTTAAATTCACCCCCATCGGTCTTTTTCCACATATTCAAGAGCTTTATAGACGCTCGTTCAGGTGATTATATATTCAGGCCCATATGCAGCAGAATCTTTCATGTCCCATTTTAGCAATTTGACGCCTTAATGTAGATGTTTTGTGCCGCAATTCATACGGACGCGAGAGAAATGACCCCCATCTTATTATAAGTCAGAGAGCTGAGTGATGGAGCAGACTGTTACAAACTGAGATAGAAGCTGCGGTGCGTTCAAAGTGGAGTGAAATTCACTGCTCAGAAATAAAGGCCAACACGTGATCCACAAAGGAAAGTTGGACTTGCGTTTTTTTAAAGTCAATTTACACACCCCAAAAATATTAGACCCCTAAAACTTCCAAAACGGCTTATCTAGACTATTGCAGGAGATAACGATGCCTGACAAGGGTCATAATTAAACAATTATATTTTTCACTTTTTCTCTGATTTAGATTATTCTCCTGAATATTCGATGATGGAAACATTCCGGATTAAATTAAGAAAAATTCGCGACACAACAATAAATGCAAAGCCATAATTATGTTCAACTATCATATTGTCATCTGAAAACTATTCATTCAGAAATGTTTAAAAAAAAAAGAAGTTGAGTTCAGTTGAGCACGCCCTCTCCTGTCGGGGTGAAGAAGTACAGCAGCTCCTCTCGTTGCCAGGCTCTCGGGGTCCTTACCCCCAATTTAGCCCCGGTGATACCACAAAACCTCCTTTTTTTTCAGACATTTCCTCCTTTTCAGAGCAGAGCTCAGACCCCTCTCTCTCCATCCGGATCCTCCATCAGACCCGGAGAGGCCGTGAAGCAATCACTTTCCCAGATTACTTGTATTTAATACACAATGCATCATAAAACAAATCCCTCATCCTGACAGGAAGAAAATAGAACAGCTCATTCGACTTGAGCTTTCCCAATTTATGGCTAAATTAAAAAGGGTTCCAACAATGGACAAGTCGAGGAGAGGCAGGAAATCAATGACCGGGCGGACCGGGGTCCCTCCTCGGTTCTCAAGGAGCGCGAGACGATGGGAATCGGTGGCAGGGTCCTGCCTTATTTACACATGATTTTTCCTGTCCTTCCTGCACATTTGCGCCGCAATTTCGTAAAACAATAGGCATTATCTGAGGATGGAAGGTCAATGTCACAGTGCGAGGCGTTATCCATCATCATCTGCTCTCGTCAGCCAGAGCCCTGTCCTCTCCGGCTTTATGAGCTGCCTAATAAACTCCTCTCACCGACCGAGGACGCTTCTTTAGTATATGTCCGTTTATATATCGGTTTCAGCTTCACACTTTCACATTTAGATCCAACGCCAAATAATCTAAACGAATGCAACGTGGTCTCTGCTTTTGAGCCTATATGCTGCAAAGCAGGTGCACAGAGGGCAGTCAATACTCATTTAAATATGTATTTTAATTTACAAGATTGATTCAAAACACTGTAAAACTGAGCTCGTGCTCAGTCTAATCTTATTATATTTAATATGTTCTTCTTTTGATAATTGGTGGTCATTTTAAAACAGCATTCATACACTTTGCGTATTGTGTGTGTAAGTGGGGGATAGTTTATGAGGACAACTCGCAAGTATACAGCCACCTAACAAGCAGCGGTTTGTGTGTGTGTTCAAGTCAGAGAAAAGCAGGTGATTAGGTCAGTGTTTCCCAAATTGAGGCACAGGGACTTGTAATGGTCCATGTGGAGTTTCCTGGAGGTCCCCAAGAGGAACACTTAAGTCTAACTGTTACATTACTCCGTAAAGCGAGCACAATTAGAGAATGAGGCGACTGCTTTTTATTACAGTTCTCACTTTTCTTGTTCTCGTTGCTATAACATAACTGTGAATCAAACCTAAGTCATAACCTGAAGGTAAAACAAACAAAAAAAATGCCATAAAATGGTCCATGAACTGGCGCGGCGTGTTGTGAGAAAGAAGAAGAAAGAAGAAGAAGAAAAAAAAAAGTTTGGGAACACGTGGATACTAATACGCGCTTTGAAGCTCGCGTTGGTTCATTAAAGTGCGCTGCCTGTGTGTGTAGTTCATCCATTCAGAAGCCCCATCCCGACCTCTCCCTGACCCCGCGCACCCTCCTCAACCCCGGGCCCCTGTCACTCCACAATGTGCTGCGGGAGACGAGTCGCTTCCGGCCGGGGACCGAGAGGCGAGAGGAGCGTCCCCGCTTATGTGTCGCCTCTCTCCGGGGGCTGCAGGGGATGGACGCGCCGGGTCCTTCTTCATGAGAAAAAAACATCACACAAAACTGTCCGCGACGCGCGAAAGTATGGGCGAACCAACCCCCACCCACACAAACACATGAATATATCTGCTATCATATAGACGAAACATCCCGGCTGAGGAAGAGGGGGGGGTGCGGTGGGGGGGGAGGAAGAGAAAAATGAAAAGTTGAATGGCTACTCGTGGACACCTGGGTGCGTCAGGACAGGAGGGGTGACAAGTGAGGAGCGGACGAGCCGAGCGAAGCGCACACAGCGAAGAGTCGGGAGCAAGTTGTGTGTCTGTGTAGGACAGAGAGAGGAGAGCGGTCGAGTCCCGCGGTGTCCGCGAGACAACATAGAGAGAGCGAGAGAGCGAGAGGATTTACTTTGACCGACCGCGCTGTCTGAGGGACACGCGCACCGGCTAGGAGGCGACTCGTCCCGCGGCTTCGAGACCCGAAGAGACACCGCTACCGAAAACCAGCACACTGGTGTGTGTGTGTTTTTTTTTTTTTTTTTAAACAATGCCAGAAAGCTGGACAACGCGCCGCAGCTAAGACAATTTGTAGCCTTCATGTTTATTTGACAGTCGAGTTTTCTTTCTTTTTCTGTGTGTCCGGTTGTTTTTTAAAACCGGAGTTTTCATCACTTTTGCTCCGTTAGCAGCGCAGCTATTCTCCCAAGTGGTTTTAAGTGTCGCACGCGACTTTTCAACGGTAAGAGGAAACATACTTTATGGAAACTATTGCTTTTATGAAATGATTTGCATAGAGAGCAAACCATTAAAAAAAATGTGTATTGTTCATTTCGTCGTAAACTTAATTTGACGGTGAAATGATGTACTGGAGAGTGTTTTTGCATGATGAATGGGGAGATCCAGGGTGAGTCCAGACAAAGGGCTTTATGCAAACTAAATATTTATTCAGTGGCCGGTTATACAAAGACAGATTTGTGACCCTGCTGGAGATTCCTCTTTGCATCACAACAATCGGCGACTTCCTCGTAATTTCTATCACTCGCGACTTCCTGCAGTTTATCTATTTCCCTGTAAAGTGTACAGCTGCTGTGTAATATATATATATATATATATATATATATATATATATATATATATATATATATATATATATATATATATATATATATATATATATATAGATATATATATTAACACCTTAATACGACGTTATACTGTTGACAATTCGTTGAGATAAATTCATTATAAATGTGTATTTAACGATAGAAGTGCAGTGGCGTTCTGATTTGCATAAAATTACAGCTCATTCTATTTATTGTTGTTTTGGTCTTTAGATGCTTGAAGAGTTTTGCGTGGGAGAGTAAGGCAATTGTTTTATTCGTTTATTATTTTTATTTGTATTAGTGCTATTACAATTATTATTATATAGTAAAGGCCTAATTAATATAATTTTAAATTCATATTTATAAAAAACTGTTAAAAACAGTATAGTTTGCTATTTAATTCGATTAAACCACATTTTCTGAAACGAATTCAAACGTAAACTGAAGTAAATTAAAATCCCAAATAATTTACCAGCATATTTATAAATTAATATAAAACAGACTGATCAATCAGAATTGTTGCATCACACATTTTCTATTCTTGTTTTATTTGTTCTAATCTTATTAATTACTTGATTTATGTATTTTTTTTGGGCTTTACAGTCTTGTATTGGTACTGATTTATTGTTGCTGAAAACAATATTTTTTATAATTGACATGTTTCATTGCTGCAATTGGAATGACATCATTCCTTGAAAACTTCCCCAAGGCTAAACAAAAAAGAAATATCCCATATATATAATAGAATCTAATTTTTATTTTTTAAACTTGTTTTTGTATTTTTTGGTAATGATAAAACGTTTTTTTCCCTCATCAATTACAGTTGAAATGATGATTATAAAAAAAATGCAGACAAGCCTTTTTATATTCCAAAAGAATGTTTAGATAATTAAAATAGACTTTCCTTGTACTGTACTCACATTGTGTGTGTGTGTGTGTGTGTGTGTGTGTGTGTGTGTGTGTGTGTGTGTGTGTGTGTGTGTGTGTGTGTGTGTGTGTGTGTGTTGCACCACAGACCAGCTCCTTAAACTTAGTCTTATTTCTCTGTGGGAGGTATGTGGTTAGTCAGTGTTTGGACACAGTAACCTGACTGATCCTGATCAAAGTCTGATCTCTCTCCCTCTCTCTCTCTCTCTCTCTCTCTCTCTCTCTCTCTCTCTCTCTCTCTCTCTCTCTCTCTCTCTCTCTCTGCAGATCTTGGACGGGTCAGGCCATGTAAAATTCTGCGTGGATGCCAGCAAGCCAGATATCGGGAGCTGGCTGAAGCACATCCAGTTTGCCCCTGCGGCCAGGCAGCATAACCTGACAGCGTGCCAGATAGGTGATCAGGTACGTGGACACACTCGCAGCCTGCTTGGCTGAACGACCTCAACAAAATACAAGATGAAAAGAGAGAGAGAGAGAGAGAGAGAGAGACAGAGAGAGAGAGAGAGAGAGAGAGAGAGAGAGAGAAAAAACATGTCTTGATTTCAAACTCCCACATGGTGATGTGCCTGAATCTTGCTGTCTGGCTGGATGAATCAAGTGCAACTGAAAGTCATTCAGATCTTTAAAACTGCTTTAAAAAAAAACAAAAAAAACAGCTCTGATGCCAGAGGGCTTTCCTTTATTTTCCGATGGTTTGCCTGTCTGCGTGCTGTTGTGTTAAAAGGTATTATTGTGATCCAAGTCAGATAGTCCCAGGAGCGGCTGGCCCACCCTGCCTTCAGTTCTAACTCACACACACACACACACACACACACACACACACACACACACACACACACACACACACACACACACACACACACACACACACACACACACACACAGCTCTCCCCCACGCTGAACCGCAGAGACTCTTCGCTATCTGTGTGTGTTTTCGTGTTTTTTTAATTGTGCTCTGGCTTCTGCCGTGCGAGGACCACAGGGCAGGATCAGAGGCTGCCCGCCGAGATGATAGTTCCGCACACTTCCCGGTCACGCTTGCGATATAAACTCTTAGACATGCCAGGAATGTCACAGTCCTTTTGCTGCTCACCTGGCTGCACGGGGAGGTGCGTGCTGTACACATGGGGGCCTGTTCACCTCGGTAATCCCAAATCCTCTTCCACTCAGAAACCTGCAGGAAGACAAGAGGCTAAACTTGATTTGACATGTGTATGGAGCATACCATAGCTTGACCCAAATACAAAAACACAATCTGGCATGCACACTTGTCATCGCTTCTCACTGGTGGTCCACCTAGATTACTTGTTGAGTGTCGCTTGTTGAATTTTCAGTCCAAAGTACATGACAGTAACACATTTATGACCCTGAAATCATTTGGAAATCTTTAAAGAGAAAGACTCCGGCTCTTCCTCCACATGTCATCCTCACCCTTCCCGCGCAGTAAAGGATGAAGAGCTTGAGAGAGCGTACAGTCCGTGCTCTTTTCATGAACAGTATGGGAAATGGGGAAAGAAGAGGAAGAAGAGGAGCTTTCCAGAAATACTTACCCACTCTCTTTTGGAAGAGACAGACAGACACACAGGCAGAGAGGGCTTTTCTATGCCACGCTCTCCGCGAGGTGTGACTCGCTGTCAACACTGTGGTTCTGCTCGGGTGGCTGTGTAAGGCTCCGACAGGTCACGGACATGGCTATGATGAGGTGATTGTTAAGTATTACACACTGTCACAACACCGCACAATGTGCCGTCTTTAAGCCTTCCGGCCCGACATTGGTGTTTTTTGAAAACACTGTAGCGCCTCACAATGCCTGTCTGTATGTTTTAAAATGAATAGACTGGTGGTCTTGTAAAGGGGCTGTCAGTTTTTGATAGCGTGTGTGTGTGTGTGTCTGTGTGTGTGTGTGTTCTTACGAGGGCTTTTATGTGCATTGACTTGTTGTGAGTGTGTGAAGTGTTTCTTTGTGTCTCTGGAGTGTGTGCACACACCTGCAACTGCCTGTGTTTCTACATGTATGCATGTGTGAACCTCAATGTGTGTGTGTGTGTGTGTGTGTGTGTGTGTGTGTGTGTGTGTGTGTGTGTGTGTGTGTGTGTGTGTGTGTGCTTGTGGTTCAGATGACTCCCCGTGCTCCTCATTCCGAGCTGGAAATGTTAACACCCAGTACCTGATTCCAACAGGTTTTTACTGCCACAGAGAAGTGCTGAGTCTGAAACCACATGCTGCACACAACGCGTACCATCACCAGATTTTCACAGACCGAGCTTCCCATGGGCTTACACGTCTTCCCTCAGAACCATATTTAGCCAACTCTTCTCACCGTCAGCAGAAAGGACTTGTTGCATGAATTATTTTAAGACAGTGTCACACTCCAGGTGTGCTGGTCGTCATTTGGTCCTTTTTCTTTTCAAGCACCAATTCAGCCCTGCCAGCGTGAGAGTAAAACTGGCCTCCGTCCTCTTATTGCTGACCCAGTTCTGTTCATCATAAAAGTTTATGAGCAATCTCAGGAGGGTGAGGGAGTGAGAGAGGAATGAATGAGTGAGTAGAGAGAGAGAGAGAGAGTGAGGGAAAGGCCGGTCTTACTGGAGGAACAGTTCAGAATCCCTCTTCTCCTTTCCCTGTTGCTTTCTCTCTCGTAATTCATTTTTAACCAGTCAGCTACTCTAACGGCATAAAAGATCTACGTTGTGAAAGCATCTGCAGAGAACTTCAACAGATTTTTTAATATTACCAAAATGAAAGTCAGAACTTTTTTGTGTGTAATATTAGCATATAGAATCAATTTTCAACAACTGAAACTGATATACAGTCTTGCAATCTTCTCAATGTCCATCATTTCTCACATATCTGACGTTGATTCTCTCATTCCAAAGGGGAAATAAAAATGAAGAATTTAGAATTATTTAAAGAGTGATTTGCTTCACTGTCGATGTCCAGCTGTTTGAATTTAATGGGACTTAAGTTACAGACTCCATTTCTCTCATATTAGAATTAGCTGCACATTCAGTATTTTCACTATATTATAACAAGGACAGCCTTTATTTTTATGACCTTTGTGTTTTATTGCTTTACATATTTGACACTGCAGAGTGGAAAGCGAGAGGAAGGAGATGGCAGGTGTCACAGTTTGTGAGTCACACTGAAATCTGTAATTAATTCAGCGTGCGGAGGTTTGAATTGAGTCCCCTAAGGAGAAGAACTTATACAATTATGTAAAAGTATTCAGAGAAAAAAATGAATGTCAAAGAATCGTGGCTAAGCTAATTTGTAATCATTAAGTCTTTTAACTTTGGCCTGCGACCTGCTGTTTGTGTCCAACTCTAGCCTTTGACCGTCGCTGCCACAAGCTCCCCTGATATCCTCATTTGTTTGCTAATTCACTGAGCTCAACAACGCAGCCTGAGCACTACTTGCATAGATCCCTCCACGATCGGCATGTTTTGTCGTTAAGATAATTAGGGCAATTAGGGCTGAAAATCCCTCCACCGCGCTCCTCACACCACGGATTCAATTGAAAGGAAAATGGATTAAAAGTGTAATTAACATCATCCAACGAGGCCCTGAAGAGCCTTTCATAAGACAGTGCAGAGGGATATGAGCGTTAATCTCATTCGCTCTATTGATTCTCACTCAGTATTGAGTGGGATGAAGTGGCTGAGGGGCATATTAGCAAAACACTGACAGTCATTCACTGTGTTAATACACTGGCGGGGAAATCATGAAGGGATTGTAACTCACTGAGATAACAGCTCGGGGCGTATTCAGTTATGAAAAAGACTTGATTGTACGAAAAGATTTCAAGATTGCACACGTACAAACTTGGAACCACCTTGTAAATCCAACACAGACCATTTCAACAAGATGCAACTGTACTTATTGAGGTCTAAACCGCCAAAAAAAAGTCATTTTCAAGATGCAGAGTTTCCATCTGACACTCGTGCCATGTCGTTCACGAGATACCAGAACGTTTCTGCTTCTTCACGAGGCCCCCTTCACCACAGCTGACTCGATCTAACATGAATATAGTCCATGTTGACTCCCTTGCATGTTCATCCAATTTGCTGCAACCAGCTGCACATCGTGTGCTCATACTCTTTATTTCTATCTCAGTCACGGGATGGTTTTGTTTCGAACGCCAAGTGATGGCGACTGCCAAACGTGCTGTACATCTTGCATGACCCTGGAAGCCGCAGGAAGGTTGCATCTCGTGTGGACATGCATTGTTGTTGCTGTGCCACTGCTGGGCAAGCATATAGGTAACCACTGTGGTGGGTATTCTTCCAAAATGTGATGCTACTTTGTGATTTATTTTTGACTGGAAATGAATCGGAAGTTTTGTTTCAGTGCTGTTGTTGTTTAGCCTTTTTCCATAGCTTTTAGATCTTAATGTCGCTTGAGATTGAACGTTTTTTTTTTTGCACTAAGAGCGGCAGCACCCAGACTGAGGGTTCATTGTGGCAGGACAGCAGCGTCAGTGAATGACATACCTGTCGAATGAGCTCTGTGTGAGCGAGGAGTCGGCCGGCGGGGTGTGACCGGGGAAAATGTGACCGTGTTTACTCTGCTAATGACTAATGGTGTCAAGGTAGCGAAGTAGTCCGATTATAGCCTTTGATCCCCTTGTGGTTGTAACCTTTGACAGAGGGAGTGAGAGAAAGAGAGAAAGATAAGTAGCGTGAGTGGGTAAATGCACAAACGTAAGGAGAAATGATACACAGATATAGATAGATGGAAAATAATTGATGAGCATGTGCAATAACATTCAGTCAGTGAGGACATTAGTGTCCGTGACTACCGCTGCAGTCTGCACAGGGCTGAAGAAAGGCATTGCATTGACGGGAACTTACAGATTCATGTTTATTTCCAAAAGAGAAATGTTTTGAATTTATTTCTTAAATAGTTTCTTCTGTAATGTTTTTCCCTCCAGTACGAGTAAGACATGGCCTTGATGATGAGGCTGCTTGCTTTCTCAGTGTGAACTCAGACACCCTGGCTATCTTATCTACAGAATAACCTGTTATTTTAAGCCACTGTTAAGCTGCTGGCAGTCACTGTGTGTGTGTGTGTGTGTGTGTGTGTGTGTGTGTGTGTGTGTGTGTGTGTCCATGACCTGCTAAGAAATCAAACGCTGCCTCGTCTGTTCCTCAGTGAGTTGCTGCCTGTTTTTGTTTTTTTGTTTGTGCGAGTTTTTTCACTGTTTATCTGCGGCGGCCCTGGGGGAAGGGGTGGAGCTGTCGGGGGAATTCCCCTCATATTCGTAAGCGCCCCCCTGTGCCTGCTCATGTGTGCACTTACGCTATCCCAAAACACATCATCATGTGCAGCGAGCCCAGAGAAATAGAGCAAGAAAAATGTTCATTGATCCCTAAAAGAGGGAGGTCAGAGGCCAGGCTGCAAAGTGAACGTTTGCTCCTTCACCTGGGTCTTCTTTCTTCCTCACTGTGTGTCTCTTAGTTGTCTCCTCTTATTTGTAAAACATGCTGAAATTATAGACTACTAGTTCTACTTTACCATGACCTTTACTCTTGATTTTATGGACAAAGTGGCTTTGACAATGTCCATTAATTTTTATGTTCCGAGGCCTCGGTCCGCGCCCTGGTAGCTTTCCAAAGCCTCCCTCCTCGTTCTCGGTATCAGTCTCTCAGAGCGGAATCCCTGCAGACTCGCATGTCTGTTTGAACTGTTGCTTTATTGTTTCTAAATCACAATATTTTTGTGGCCTTACAAAGGTGACGGGCACAGGAAGGAGTGTGTCTGTTTGCGTATGCGTGCATGTATGAAGTTCCATCCATGTTCAAGGATGGGTGTGTTTATGGTGTAGACAGAGGTTAGAGGAGGGTATGTCAGGGATTAAAGCTTCTGTCCGGAACCCTCACAGTTCAGTTCCCTTTATTCTTTCTTAGAAACAATGGGATTGCAGCACCAGACATAAAAAATGCAATGCTCTCCACAGAGCGGTTAAATTGATTCAATAGAAAATATTTGAAAATTAAATGCTGCAAAAATGAAAAGAAGAGTATTTTTTTGCATTGCATTTGGTGGTTTATATGTAATGTGTCTCTCCTGGTCTGGATAAGTGTAATGACTCTGGCTAAGGCCTGTAATGGGAGTCAGACGTGTAGTGCCTACCACCCTCCCACTAACTTTCTTGGCTGCGTAGATTCTTTTTAATGCCTGAATTTTAATCGTACTTTCATGCAACCACAAAGCTACATTGGTTACTGTGCACCAATCACTCCTCAGTTATTGACATTCAAGACCTCTGCCTTGGTCAGACGCTGCTTTTTTACTCACTCGAGCTCCCCTAGTGACTCTCAGTCGAGGAACTTCCTGTGCTTCAGTGAGTCACAGTGGAGCCAGTAAAAATATGGAATGGATGTCATATTTTGTATTATATCATGTTCCAGAAGTTAGAACAATGACACAAACAATTATAGCACAGTCGACAGAATACATCCTGATCTTTATTGTGACCAAGATATGTATCGTAACGCTCTGCGGAGCCAGTGTGGCTTTAGTCTCCTGGTAGTGCTCGCCAGGAATTCTGTTCATAAGCGATGTACCTGTGACCCGCGCCTTCCCAGAAGCTCCCCCTCCCCGCTACATTTCTAATAAATCCCCCCATCATCATTGTCACGTCGACACAGCAGAGGAAGGTAATATGTTAAACCTCCAAAGCGTGCCAAAAATAACGCCATGTTGGATTGTTTCAAAGAGAAAGGCTATTGTGTGTCCCTGGGAAGCGCCATAGTCCCAGGGTCTCTCCGCTGATTCTTTAAAAGGACTGACCCTCTCCGAATACACAGTTTCACAATCAATCAGTTTGCATTGTAGCCTAATGAAATCTGCCCCTTGAGTATTTATATAGAACTGCTTACGTTTTTTTTAAATAAGTGTATTTCGGTGCTCCTTAAATGAGCGCCTACAAGTGGTGTTAGTTCTTAATTTATCTCACTGTTTGGAAGCTCCATCCATCACTGAAACACTCAATTAGCAGATTGCATTTTTTTAACAACTAATGTGGTTTCACAGATTATCACTATACGTAAAGTTGCTCTCCACACATGTATTTGTTTCTTGCTTACTACAAGCATTTCTTTACAATCCTGTTTTTGTGTGAGTGTATACTGTATATGCTATATATGGTTTGTGCCTCCTTTTTACAATACTTTAATTACAAGCTAATGAGAGTGTGTATTTCCGTGTGTGTGTGTGTGTGTGTGTGTGTGTGTGTGTGTGTGTGTGTGTGATACATATATGATAAGCATTGTGTAGCAGATTTGCCGATGTGTGTGTGTGTGTGTGTGTGCAGATTTATATAGTACCAAGTGCAACTCCAAGTGACCTCTGCTGCTCTAAAATGTGTTTGTACTGTTTATTTTTCCTTTGTAATTGTAAACTTTCATATAAAAGCACCATTTTAATCATAATCCCTTTGTGTGTGTGTGTGTGTTGCAGATCTTCTACAAAGTCACCAGTGAGATTTTCCCCGGTGAGGAGCTGCTACTTTTGATGAAGGCTGAAGAGTATCCATGTGAGATCATGGCTCCTGATATTCATGGTCAGCACCGCACAAACACACATTTCTGTCCATTGCTAAGACTTGACCAACACATACACCTCACTTAAATGCAGAATAGGCTAATGTTCCTTTATCTCTCCCGCCGTGCAGAGGAGAGGCAGTACCACTGTGAGGACTGTGACGAGCAGTTTGAGTCCCGTAACCAGCTGCTGGACCACCAGAAGCAGCCGTGTGGGATGCCCCCCTCCTCCTTCCTTAACCCAGGTGTGTATCTTTTATTTTTAAATAGGTGGGCTATTTTCATACCATTGTAAACATTGGATACTAAGGAGTGACAAGACGGATGTATAGCTTAACTGGGAGAATATGACACTAATGATGTAAGGGCTCTGTTTCCCACCCGAGACACTGAAAGGACACAACAATGACACAGGAAAGACGAGTCTACAAACTGGCATGAATTATGCTTTATTTAGAACGTTGTCAGCTGAGACCACTGAGCCAAAATTACAACAGTTAATGCACTGAAGAATATATCCATCCTACATTACTTGTCCAAGACTTTGGACTTCAAACTGGATGTTATAATGTAGAAACAAGACTGGACCACAGACTAATTGACCAGGGCCTGCGGCAATAAAATCATGATATTTTCCCCATATGATATATGTAATGTAATCGCTGGCTCTTAAGTACCGCAAACATACCCCAAGACTGCACATAGTTAACATTTTACAATTTGTAGGGAAACTCAAAACCATGATATTTATTTTTCTTTGGTTAAACTTAAATGGTATTCTTGCCTTTTTTGATCTTGTCCGATAGAAGGGGACAGTGACCTGCAGGCCCAGGAACCTCAAGATTTGCGACCCCTCCTCATGTCCCATGGTCTACAGGAGTGTAAGGAGTGTGACCAGGTCTTCCCCGATGTCCAGAGGTAAGTCTGAAGCACTCAAACACACAATCTATTTCGGGAGATTTATGTATGATTGTCATCTCCATCGATACACGTGTGGACCTGGAGCGGCCAGACAGCTATATGATAAAAAACAAATGTCTAAATCCTCATTGTGCTTGCTGCAGTCTGGAGGCCCACACTCTGTCCCACTCGGAGGAGAGGGAATATAAGTGTGACCAGTGTCCCAAGGCCTTCAACTGGAAATCCAACCTTATCCGACATCAGATGTCGCATGACAGTGGCAAGCACTATGAATGTGAAAACTGCTCAAAGGTAGAGTGATGACTTTTGGAGGGGATATCGAATTACATTCTTTTTTTCACGGGAGATTTTGAATCCCTCTCCTGTTTGCAGAAGCAGGTAGTAACTCCCCCGTGTCTATGTGCGGTTCCTTTCCCCAGCAGGTGTTCACAGACCCCAGTAACCTACAGAGGCACATCCGCTCGCAGCACGTCGGGGCGCGGGCCCACGCCTGTGCCGACTGCGGCAAGACGTTCGCAACGTCTTCGGGCCTCAAGCAGCATAAGCACATCCACAGCAGTGTCAAGCCCTTCATGTGTAAGTCACTAAGACCCTACCTATGTAAGTCTCCTCAGTACGTTATAATATTAATTATAATAATCATAATAATGATAACAATATGCCTGTGACTTGCCTCTCATAGAAAAAATGGGATGTA
Organism: Myoxocephalus aenaeus; assembly: GCA_038501785.1. Taxonomy (NCBI): domain Eukaryota; kingdom Metazoa; phylum Chordata; class Actinopteri; order Perciformes; family Cottidae; genus Myoxocephalus; species Myoxocephalus aenaeus. Next base: position 1,545,004 of record JBAMJR010000180.1, on the reverse strand, counting down.
ATTGCAAAAATGCTTGTTTGTCCTTCCTCAGCTTCTTCTCAAGATTTGCTCATGTTCTACGGGAATTCCACTTGGGATTATATAGTAGCTGTGTTTAGAGTGGCAGTGCCATTTATTTTAAGACAAGAGTCATTTGTATCTGCATCAGCACTCTCGCACAGTGCTGACATGGTGATAATAGCCTTTAAACTAGCATGTCATTTGACTCAGCCCCTCTTGGTCTAACCTTGTTGCGGCCTCTCACAGTGACCCAGCCTCACCTGATGTTGACACTAGAGCTAACGTTGCTTTCGCTCTCACACACACACACATACACACACACACACACACACACACACACACACACACACACACACACACACACACACACACACACACACACACACCCTTTTTGTCCCCACTCCTCAGTAAACGCTAACTCCTGCAAGACCAAAACACATTTTGACCTTTCACATTTTCGCCACCTCACTATACGCAGATCTGATCCCCTTCCCCTAAAGCATTATGACCTCCACCCTTTGCCCCGTCTCTCTCTTTCCCTGACCCTTCACAAATCAACCCTCGTTCTCCTCCTCAAACAAACACACATTAACACACTCACACATATGTATATAGGCCAGAGTCACTGCATCTCCACTGCAGACCTCTGACTCCCCTCTCTTCTCCTCTCTCCCTCCGCCACATGCACCATTCCTCACAAATAGCAACCACATGTAAAGCCCTCTTCCCTGTGCTCCGTCTGAATAGGAGTCCATTTGCTGTAATCAGCAGAAAATATGCAGGTTTAAAAACAACTAATGGCTGTGTAAAAAAAAAAAGCAGCCTCAAACATGACGTCTGCCCGGTAGAGACCACGAGTGCATCCAAAGTGTTTGTTTGTGCGCGTTCTCTTGGAGGGCATGTACGTGTTTGGGACAGTGCTGTACTGTATCCTCGTTCTGTTTGTATGTCGGCGCACGCGATGCGTCAAGGATGTCTGTGTGTGTGTCTCAGAGCTTCTGTATGCGAGTGAAGCAGGGTTATTCCTTACGACACTCCGCTAACCACCGCTCTCCTCTCAGGAATGTGTTTATAATATTTTGTTTCAGTTTATTAAGAGCTGATGAATACGCTTGTGTAGAGAATCTGTTCTCACACACAGTGTGTCACGCGTGTGTGTTGTTAGTTTGTAAATGTCACAACTACTATGATTTATGGTGGAGGGCTTTTAGTGTAGCTTTCTCAGGTCATGTACTTATTTGCTATTAGACTTTTTAAAATAATTTATGTCAATGCTTCAATCTTTTATTTAACTGAAAATGTATTGCTCAGGTTTTAAGTAGACATGCTCACTACAAACTTCTACCGCCTAAGATCAAACAGATGAATTGTAATCAGTTGAAAAGCATTCAGATAGTTTCCAAATTTCTTCATCTGTGTTGCAAGACAGTGTCCAGAGAGGAAACAACTTGTGCAATGTCTAAGGAGTCATGCACTCTTCATTTTGTTTCCCCCAGATGTTTTCAAAACTACCTTTCTACCCTGATTGTATCCACCAAAGCCTAGCCACAAATATACTTCATTTAAATGTAGTTTCCTAGGTCTATTCATTAAAATATACTTTTTTTTATAACATTGCATAAACTCTTGGCTCGAGCATTCCCATTTGGCGTTCCTCTGGGGTGTTTATTTAAATCTGTTTCCACAATACTTTTTCCTGCTCTTCCTCTCCATCTCCTTAAAATGCCTCTTGTGCACCTTGTGGCTGGAGGGCATCCAAAGTACAGCGAACCACTTCCTTATCCCTGTTTTAAAGATCTCATAACAATGTGAGCAAAATCAATCATCCTGAGCTGCCTCTTTCTGATATTGTCGGATGATCAAAGTTTGTATCCAAACGTCAGCTGTAGTGTAGCAAAATATCCTGAGGTGCGGGCCAACAAAGAGGAACATCTTCCTCCTCTCATAAACTGCATTCTTGACTTTTATTAGAATAGCGAGAGAAAAGAGCATGGGAAAACAATAAGGCTACCATCCCCTTTGTGAATTCAAAAAAATCATCCATCGGTAATAGATAATGTTGACAGACTAATAATGGCAATAGATAATGTCAGACAGTGAGGTTTTTTCTCAGGGCCGGGTGTTGCCACTGTATGTCACCCAGGGTCAGACAGAACGACAGACAGGCATGCAGGGGTTGACTGTGGGAAGGTCACTTAGCGCAGGACGACAGGGACCAAGGCACAAGGTGAGGGGGCTGAGGGGGTGACAGAGAGGCCCGGAGGGGGATATGGGAAGAGGGGCAGTAGAGGACGTGAGACCTGTCCCTGGGAACAGGACTGCAGGATAGGATTCATTCAACTCTGCTTCCTTCACAAACTTAAAATAGAGCCATTGTACTGCATGCGGCTGAGAATGTGTACGTGTGTGTGTGTATCTGTATGTCTGTGTTATGTGAATTTTCTGTGAATGTGCCTGCATGTCGCTGTGTGTGTGTGTGTGTGTGTGTGTGTGTGTGTGTGTGTGTGTGTGTGTGTGTGTGTGTGTGTGTGTGTGTGTGTCTCTCTGTGTGAATATTTACGGACTCCCTGGGAGCGTCCCTGAGAAGACAATGGGGCTGGAGATGCCTGGGAATTTGGTTTGATGTGCAGGTGATGAGTGGCAGCAACTGACTCACACCGTCAACCAAACATATTCCCCGACAATGCCAGGATCTGGACACACCTCTCCTCCTTATTTTGCTGGAAACTGTTGTTAGAGTCTTAATGGGAGTATGAGCAAATCCCTCATACTGTATTTCCTCTGCCTCAGCCAGCCTGAATCTTGTTAAATAGAGATGTCATATCATGATATGTTATTTTATGTGTGTGTGCGGTGGGGTACTGATGCGTTCTTTATCTGTCTCTGTGTCCCTGCAGGCGAGGTGTGCCACAAGTCCTACACCCAATTCTCTAACCTGTGCCGCCATAAACGCATGCATGCCGACTGCCGCACACAGATCAAGTGCAAGGATTGTGGGCAGATGTTCAGCACCACATCCTCCCTCAACAAGCACCGGCGCTTCTGTGAAGGGAAAAATCATTTCACAGCAGGGGGATTGTTTGCCCAGGGTATGCCTCTCCCTGGCGGCCCTGGATTGGACAAATCAGCTCTGGCGATGGGCCACAGCGTTTCTGGGTTGGCTGATTACTTTGGGGCCAGTCGCCACCACGGTGGGCTTACCTTCCCTGCTGCTCCAGCATTTCCCTTCAGCTTCCCTGGCCTCTTCCCCTCTGGACTCTACCACCGGCCCCCACTCATTCCTGCCACCTCTCCTGTCAGACAACCAGTCCATGCATCTCTCGCTGGGCCCGGTGCTGACCTGAGTAAGAGCCCACTGCTGCCGCCAAGCCCCGGGCTTCAGGAGTCCAGAGAGCTCCTCAAGGCTCTGCGTAAAGATAGTGGTGCACCTGGCCACCAGATGCCAGGTTCAGAGCTCCACATCCAGAGCTCCTCGTCCTCCACAAAGCAGCGGAACAAGCAGAGTGACCAGTCCGAGAGCAGCGACCTGGACGATGTGAGCACGCCCAGCGGAAGTGATCTGGAGAGCACATCGGGCTCAGAGTTGGAGAGTGATATGGACAGTGAGCGGGAAAGGGGGGCTGCTCGAGAAAATGGCAAAGGTCCCAAGAGGAAGGCCAGTGAAGGAGCCCCCCAAAGCCCTAGCCTGACAGACAGCAGTGCTGCTAAAGACTTTCCAGGCCCATCCCTCATCCCATCCTCGCTGGACGAGCACACAGCCGTAACAGGGGCTGTCAATGACTCTATTAAGGCCATTGCCTCCATTGCTGAGAAGTACTTTGGCTCCACAGGGCTGGCTGGCCTGCAGGACAAGAAGGTTGGGTCTCTGCCCTACCCCTCCATGTTCCCACTGCCTTTCTTCCCAGCGTTCTCTCCTCCAGTTTACCCTTTTCCAGACAGAGACCTCCGACATCCAGGCCTGAAGGCCGAGCCACAGTCTCCAGCAGATGATCGCAAAAAGGCCCAGGGCAAATCTTCATCCGGATCACCATTTGACCTCACAACTAAGCGGAAGATGGAGAAGTCTGCCACATTTGCCCCCTCCAAACCAGGCACCTCCCACGCCATTGGTCAGGATCAGCCGCTAGACCTGAGCCTGGGGGGCCGGGGTCGTGGAGGCAATGCAAGAGAGGAGGAGACCAAGAACAACCTGAGCTATGAGGAGGAGAAAGCAGTGGTGGAGATCCCAAAAGCTGACACGTCTTTACAGCATGCCAGGCCCACCCCTTTCTTCATGGACCCCATCTACAGGTATTGTTATTCCCAGTAGCGTACTTCACCAGAATTAAAGTCACTAGCCTACTTGTACTGCTGTTACACGTTGTATTATGCAAGCATTTTTGTAGACTGCCAAAACTGTTTTGGTGTCATTTACTGTCGTCTGATTGCTAATTGTAATTGTTTAATACTGAATACAAGTGTCCCAATATGTTCTGCTGTACCTGCGTTAAGAGAAATCTACTATTAGCAGGGTTGAGAAGAGAAGAATGAGCGATCCGTTTGAGAATCTGAAAGACAAGTACATGCGGCCAGCTCCCGGCTTCCTCTTCCATCCACAGGTAAGTTCTGACTGTAGCATCAGAGGGAACTGGGGCAACTGTGGGAAACTGAGAAGGAATAACATGGCACACACCTTGTCTAGACTAAATCACACATTCTCTCCAGTCCAACGATACACTTTTTTTTAAAATCTATACATTTTTATTTACACTGTTACTCTGTTTATTTTATTTCCGAGTTGATCTCAGATGCCTTGATTGACTCTGGATTGATTAAATAGACAACAACAGTCCAAATGTGTCTGTGTAGCTCTTGGTCAGTTTGAATTTAAGATAGTTGTGATGTCATGCAACCATGATAACATCACTGTTCCAAGTTCAATGTTAGGCTCCCATATCTCCAGATGTGACAGCAGCATGGCGTTAAAACAGTTAAGATATTGTTATGACTCTTTCTATAAGGAACTTTAAGTCAGAATGATTGTCCCAAGCTGACCACAGGGGATTAATAAGGCTCCAGCCTTATCCAGAGTACTGCTTGTTAAGCCCGTTGTTGGCTATCTGAAACAGATGTGGCAGAGAGAAAGGGCACACTCTGACACGTCTTCCCATAACATGTCTTTGACTACAATATAAAAAATGATATGCTCTTTAAGCAATGATTTCTGCCCCTGGGTTTTCTGTGCCAGTAATTCCAATACGAGACTCCAAATGTGTGTGCATGCGGGTGTATATGTCCGTGTGTCTATGACATGTTGCATTGACGTTCATTTGTTCAATCTGCCCCCGCGGGTGAGAACGGTCCGTCGGAAAGTGAAAACACCACTTTCTCAGGCATAGGATTTTTTTTTCTTCTCTTTTCTGGCTGTTTCAGGTCTGGTTTTTACAGGCTGTTTCATTTGCCTGATTTATGTCCCCTGTCCAGAGTGCTACATGGGCCCAGCCTGCAGCAGCCACATGGCTGTCCCACACGCCTTAATGAGGTGTCCTATCAGTAGAAACACTAACAGAGTGCTTAGGCCATCTTTATGACTTTATGATGTCTGGACACACAAATCATTCCCAGAAACACTAGACCGGGTAGGGCTAACCCAGACCAGGCAAGGGGCCCTTCTGTATACTTTTGAGGGGGTTTGTTTTCAGTCACCTGACTCACTCTTTAGCTACATATAAAAATAAGGTTGCAAAGCTGAGGGGACTGGAACTTTTTTTTTCAACTTTTAGTGATTCAGCTTTTTATTTCCTGGCAGGACATTTTACTGCGAAGCAATACTGGCTTAGATTACATACTGGCAGTATATTTGAGGCCTGCTATAATGAGCTTATTGAACACCAGGAAGTGTTGGGAACTATTAGAAACCTCCTATAATTCCAGCGCCATAACTCTGCAGATAGGCAACTCGTTGCTCATTCAAAGTTAATCACATCGGGACCCATCAATCCCTCTGTACCCATATGTGTCCAATCTAAAGCTGTTGATTCATGCGCCACTTCCTGGTTCTGACTGCTTTCTCTTCTCCTTCTGTTCCGCCCCTCAGTTTCGTTTGCCAGATCAGAGAACTTGGGTAAGTTCCTCTTTAACCTACAGTACTGCCATGTGTCTGTACTTCTACCAAACAGACCCCATCCTCTAATAATGCATGGGCTGCATAACAGTTTACAACTGACATCACCCAGCATTTGCATGGCTTTATTAGCCCATCACATCACGCACTGACTCGGATTCTGGTCATACAGCTACTTTATTGTATGAAGAAATGTCATCTGAATGTTAGGAATGGTCAACATATAATATTATTTTGTATTAATTTGCCTTGAGTATTTGAGTCTTGCTGTTTGATTTGTTGTCGACATATTTACGTGAAAGGGTTTAAGTGGGAATTTCCAGCCGAGCTACACTCAGTCCATCCACCAGCTCTGAATATACAGAAATGTTTGCTTATTTGGAATGGCTTTGCAAATGGGCATTGGGGGATGAGTGAGATGGAGGGATGGTGTTGAGGAGGGGCTGCTTTACATCAGCATGAGGGTAACAGTCTCTTTGGGACACTGGCTGGGAGGACTGGGGGGTTAGTTTCTCCCTCCAAACATCTGGTTCCCGATAAAGATCAACAATTGAGAATGCATCTCACTAATTAAGGCCCTCACAGCATCACTGACATCTGAAGATAGCCAATCAACTGCTGGTCCCACAGCGACGCTACAGCAACAAGCAAGTTCACAGACACACACACACACACACACACACACACACTACCCAGGGGGGACAGACAAGGGGGTTTTGGGAGGTGTGTGTGTGCGCGGGGGTCTCTTATAGAAAGAAGTAGGGGGGTTATAAAACCTTTGAAATTTTGCTTTAGAGCTAAATGTGGTGCCGTTTATCCTCTTGTACTTTAAGTCGAACATTTGTACACACAGCATTGTCAAACAGTGGCCTAATGAACCGGGCTCACCATCCATAAAAATGTCTCAATGGCCGAATGTTTTTCTAAGCGTAATCTGTGGCAGACTGATGGTTACTAGTTTCAATCATTAATCCATTTAATCCATTGGATTGGACGCGTGAATCATTTACTGTTGGACTGCGAACAATTTGACTGGTTTAGAGAAGTGTTAAAAAACCTTAAACATAAAAGATAAAAATACACGGGCCATGCAACAATGATTTCACCTGGAAAATATGAACCCGAAATAAATTCATCATTCATTTGATATCATGTAGAAAGCTCAATTGTTCATCACTTAAATTATGCCAGATTTTTTTTCTTCACAAAAACAAAGGCACATTCCAATGACAATTGTATTCTGTTACGTACATCAAGTCAAACACTAGTATGTATTTTATAACGAGGACTATGCCTTTCATTTAGAGGAGAGACAAAGGAGCAAAGGAGTGAGATTAAACTCTTAATAGAGTGCAGTAGCATGAGAGCGTGGAGTTGTGATCAGACTTTCCCAGCAGATGGAGCTGGGGTGGAGTATTTTCAGGTCTAAAAAGTGTCTTATCGGACATGCTCAATACTGCTGACAGCTTTAGGGGCCTTAATGTTCCCTGGAGTTATGGGTTCTCGTTGAGCAAGGCAGACAAACTGAGTGTTCACTCCAGCGCCTGAAAAGAGCCCGATGAAATACATGGTGCACATTCAAAAGAAATATGAAAGCGTTTCACCTCCCTCTTCACCACCCGTTGCCTATCTTTCAATCCATCGCTCTCCTTCTTCCTCTTTCTCTCTCTCTCTCTCTCTCTCTCTCTCTCTCTCTCTCTCTCTCTCTCGCTCTCTCTCTGTTCTCTCCCTTGCCTTTGATTCATGGCATGCAGCATTGGCATATTCATAATCAAACGGACCTGACACTCCACATCCTCCCTCTGTGGGAACGTCGACGGCTGCGGCAGGAACTTTACACTCGGCCGTCACTCCTAATCAGCCGCTCCCAACAGCAGGCTCCACCATCATCCATCAGTCCTTCTCTCTCCGGGCTCTGTTCGCTCTTGCTTTCTTTCTTTCTTTCTTTCTTTCTTTCCTCCTCTCCTCTTCCTTCCCACTCTTCTCCTCTATCACCGAGTCCTTCATCGTGCTTCTTCTCCGATTCTCTTCCTCTGTTTCTCTCCCCTCGGCCTGCTCCATCTTGGCGTGAAGCCTGAGAGTGACAGCGGGTGAAAGCAGGAGATGAAATGTCAGAGTCGGAGCAGGGCTCTGGTGGAGGACCCGAATCACCATTGATTTGTTGCCTTATTGAAATAAGAATAAGAAACAGGCTGAGAATTCAATACACGCAAAATAATGCAAATTTGTGTGGCCCCTGTAAAAAATGGGGAAAAAACCCCTCCTGTGTGAGAGATGGGCTGACAGGCCCTGCGGCCTATTGGGACCCCCACCCCTCCCTCTCCTCCTCCCTCTGGTCCTCCCTTCACTCCCCCTCCAGCCCCCGCTCCTCCCCCATCCCGCCCCTCTCAGCACAGCGATATCATTATTACCCGTGTCTGGCCCTTGATCAGTAATGTCAACATCTTTCATATTGACGAATGTGCTGTCTGCCCGCATTGTGCACAGAATAGTTTACAGCCCAGCAGTGGACATGAATCACTCCTCTGCCACACACAAACACACACACACACACACAGACATGTATCTGACAACACACATGCACACTAAGCACGTACAATCGCGCTCACATACAATGCACATGACATTCTACACACTCTCACAAATACAAATGCATTATAAATACATTCTTCTCTCTCACCCATACATATATTTTCTATTTCACAGACATAGATGGCTATTAATCAACTGCGGCCACCGTGCAGGACATAGTGTCTTGTTCATAAACACACACACACACACACACACACACACACACACACACACACACACACACACACACACACACACACACACACACACACACACACAGACCAACTGATAAGTGCACATATCTCCTTGGAGAGTACCTGATGAAAGTAAATGTTCAGCTTCATTAGTAGATTGGCTGCAGTCCTTAATCCTGTTTGTGTGTGTGTGTGTGTGTGTGTGTGTGTGTGTGTGTGTGTGTTTGTGTGTGTGTGTGTGTGTGAGTGTGTGTGTGTGTGTGTGTGTGTGTGTGTGTGTGTGTGTGTGTGTGTGTGTGTGTGTGTTCATATATGTACTGTGCATACATGTGTATTTTTAAGGGAACAAGAGCTGGCTGAATTTAACATTCAAAGTGTGACGCCTGCTCGCCACTGAGCATGCTGTTTTTTGTTTAACTACGAAGTTATGAATCAGTATCAAATGTTCTTGTCATGTCCACAAACCAGGGATTTGACCTTGCAATTCATGAATCATTAATAAACGGCATAATACGAATTTGCCCAATACCTGTTTCACTTCATTTCACCTGATGCAATGCCTGTAAACAAGGCTCGTCAACCAAACAAGATATGATCAAATTAGTTGAGAAAATATGAATGATATATTCAGTAAGACACATTTAACTGTAGACAAGAAGTGTGTTTTTGTCTACAGCAAATGTAGAAATGTGTGGTTGCTGTAATCTTTCAGTGTTTTGGACATGTGTACAGCATGTCCTCTGAATTATTCATTGCTTTTGGCTTTTTCCATTTTACTAAGATTTTTTTTTTTTGTGACATGATCATGACAAGTGATGCAGCTTTCAAAACTTAAAAAAGTCACACATCAGTTTCTTGCTTTGCATGTTGGACTTGCAATGCTAAATGAACACAAAGTGTGTTTTTAAGCACAACAATAACCCCTCGTTCTGCTTCTTCTTCTGTGTCCTCAGATGTCGGCCATCGAGAACATGGCAGAGAAGCTGGAGACGTTCGGCTCCTTGAAGCCAGAGTCTGGTGACCTGCTGCGCTCCGTCCCCTCCATGTTTGACTTTCGAGCCCCACCCTCTGCCCTGCCAGAGACGCTGCTGCGCAAGGGCAAGGAACGCTACACATGCAGGTAACTGCGCTAACTGGCGTCGCAGGACATTGTATGGTGGTCATAAATTAACAATCGTCTTTGGAAAGTAGTTTTATTTTTGGCATTTTAGTGTCTTTTTTTTTATGATGATTAAGTGATTTTTAATATTAGAATAATACATGTGTTTAGATTACTGAAGTAATGTAATAAAAACTTCCTTAAAAATATGTGTCTTACTCATTTATAGATATTGTGGGAAAATATTCCCGCGCTCTGCCAACCTGACCCGCCACCTCAGGACCCATACAGGAGAGCAACCATATAAGTAAGACTATTTCTACGAACACATGTACTGTCTCTTGGAGCTGTCTTTTGTCTGTATGTATTGTTGAAGAGGTGTGTGGCTGTTTAGTTTTGGTTTGAAGGATAAAAAAACAAAAAAAACATGTCAGCTGAATATCATCCTCCTCTCATGCATTCTACCAACAACAATCCATCCATCCTCCTCACTTCCAAGAATACACCCCTTAAAACATACTGAATAACTGGGCTGCGTTTCTATCCTCACAAATATGAGCGAGAGCAGCAAACATGCTTTCACACGGCGTATTCTCAAGCTGACAGAGAGATGCAGCTCATTTGTAAACCCTGCATGGATGTTTTCCCAGGCAATTCTCGTCCACAGTTAGAACAGAGATTATGTGTGTTTTCTTATGCCGTAAAAGCCTGGAATGATTACCCTGCTGCTAAATAATTTGCCCGATGAAAAATGGTGTCCGTCGCCAGGGTGACAGGAAGAGAAGAAGAGGAGGGGGGGGGGGGGGGTTAAGCTTGGCTGGTAAAAGAGCAGAGCTGAGAGGAAGCGAGGAAGTTTGGTGAAAAATTGGGGTGATGAGGAGCATGGGCAGATGTCCAGGCCCGGCAGCTGTGGTGATTTCTCTTGTGCGTATGAAACTCGAACTGAACTGCAAGTCCGATGGCTACTTGCCGCACAAAGTGAGGCTTTCTCGCCAACTACAAGATTAAGTTTGTTCCTTTTTTTTTTCTTGAATCATAGTCTAGTTGGCGTATAAGACCCAATAAAATGGTCACAACAACCTCCCTGCCTTCCGTCCTTTTCCAGGTGCTGCTGAGGTAGAAGTAACAATGCAGCAGCAGTACACATGTAAAAATGAATCTTGCACATTTACTACATTTGGATAATGACTAAGCGCTGGCTTGCACTGCTCTGCTTTGTAGTTACTAAGGTAGTGGAATGTTGGCCCAAAGCTTGGAGGAGGCCTGCTGACCACAGGGGAGAGAGAAAGACAGACGCAGGCCTCGACTGCCCGAGTCTGATAGCCTGCACTCAACACGCTGGCATGCCATTAAAGATCACCGCTGTTTATTGTAATTTTTTGTGGAGATAACCGGGGGGTTCCTGAGGGACAGCCAATCGAGCGAGCTAATTCCACCAGAAGAAAAGATGTAATCTTCTCGTATAATTTTGCATGAAGAAACTTGGCAAGAGGCTCTAATTTTGCAGGGCTTTAACCAAAATCTGTTGCGTGCTTATTTTGTGAGGGAAGAATGCAATTTTATTGCACTGGCTGGAGATAAGAGGCATTGCTGTTTCACCTTAAACAAGCTCCTCCATCATGACTTGGACTGTGAGACTGCTGGGACTGTATGCATGTGTGTATGTGTGTCCCACATTATGTATCCTATTATGTTTCCCACAGAAAAAGGTCCGGTTCCTGTTTCATTATGCAGCACAGGTCTGACTAGCAGCTTGTGTATTATTTTATTTCTTTGTCATTTCATAATTGTTTTATTAATTGAAAGACCTCCTCTTTTCCCGCAGGTGTAAATACTGCGACCGCTCCTTCAGCATCTCCTCCAACCTGCAACGTCACATTCGCAACATCCACAACAAGGAAAAGCCCTTCAAGTGCCACTTGTGTGATCGTTGCTTCGGGCAGCAGACCAACCTGGACCGCCACCTCAAGAAGCACGAGAATGGCAACCTGTCAGGTGAGAAGTCTTCAACATGCATTTCTGGTTTTGGAGAGATGAGTTTTCACAGCTGATTCAAGCCATGTATTTCCTCTTTCCATATTTCATTAGAGAAAATTAGAGTTGCTTTGTTGATTTGTGACATAGCATCGTATTGCATTATAAATCATTCTGCAACATATTTTAAACTATTTTATCAGCTGAAATTTGATCAATATTTCATCCTCTGCAACACCACAAATCCTTTTTGAATGAGCTGCTTTCATTAGCAGCACAGCTTATGGGTTCAATAGGTTGCATCACTCTGACTCTGAATCAGCAGAACAAACAGTGACACCTTGCCAGCAGCTGAGCGCAACAGTCTTCAGATTTTTCCACTTAATCGGATATGATTACTCTATTAAATGTGAAATCACTTATCTGCCAAGCGTTCCTTTTTGCAGCATCAAACAATGTATCCCACAACATACAGAAAATAGACACTTTGGCAGGTCCATCTTTAAAAGTGCATTTAATGTGTCCAAGCGTTGCCAAAACTCATGTAATTTAATTTAAGATATTAGTCAAGAACTAAATGTTTCCAGAAATACAAAAGATGTTACAGAGAATTCCATGGAAATGTATGGAAATGATGCACAGTCAAATTTTTACCTATGATGTAATGCGTCCACGATTACATTGCGAGGTAAAAATTGGATTTGAACATTTCACTCACTGTAATTTAATTGAAGCGTTGGAACCAGCAGATACAGAATATATCACACTGCCATTGAGTGACATGTTTGAACGCTAGGGGAAACAAAAGTTATAAACAACATTTTACCACAACCAATATTTAGAATGTGTTCTTTTCAATATTGACTCTTGAAAAATCAAAACCTTTGAGGACAGAACTGGAATTTGTTTGTTTTCTTTCTGCAGGCACAGCAATGTCGTCCCCACGGTCTGAGCTGGACAGTGGCAGTGCCATATTGGATGACAAAGAAGACTCTTACTTCAATGAAATAAGAAATTTCATCAGCAACACGGGCCAGAACCAGGCATCACCGGACCCCTCAGAGGAAGGGTAAGCACAGCTGTATTAGCTATATTATGATGACCTGCTTTTTTTTCTTAATAAGGTCTACAACTACAGTGCTAAACAACTTGTTTATAGACAAATATCATCCAGGCTTCTCACCCGCCACATCTCAGCAGCAGGGACAAACAAGTCCTCCTGAAAAAGGCCCAGACTCTCAATACTGCATGTTGAACTCTTGAATTAATTGTGACCACATTAAGACTATAAAACTTAAAAGGACTCTCCAGGCTTGTATAAGTATGAGTAACGAGCTATTTGCTATCAGCCCATTTTAGATTTGAATTTTCATACCACCCAGCTATCTCTCATTAATCATGACGTCATGCTTCGAGGTCTGGAGTAAGGAGCAATCATCTGTGAGGACATTTAAGATAATGGCAGGTTTTGGGAACATGCAGGATCTCCTTGTATCCGTTGCCTTTCGGCCACACGTAACGAACAGATATCTGTGCATATTTACGCATTATGCAAATCAATTCTTGGAGCTGTGATCAGGTCGGATAGCAGCGGAGAGGTCTGCTCAGGTCTCTGAGTTTGTTTTCACGTGCCTCGCGTTGGTGTGATCGCAGGGCAGATTGTGAGTCTGGATAGAGATCTCGCAGACTGCTGTAGGATCGCGAAGAAGGCCTGTGAGAGCAGGACCGGGGCGGCAGAGCGTCAGAGGGAAGGGGAGAGAAGCAGGAGGGGGAGAGCCGCAGTTAGCCCACAACATCTGGAACCAACATGTCTGCCTACAGGAAGAGGGTAGAGGGGGTGGGGTCAAAGGGTCGGCCCGTGTTTCCTTTCAAAGTGCTGTGCTCCTGACTACTTCTGATAGATACTTTATCCCCAGCAAATTACCACGTTTGAAAGCGTAATTAGCGAATCTGTTTTCTTAATCACAGAGCTCGAGCTCTCTCTTTTGGAGCCGGTCTCTCCTCTCAGCCCTGCGAGCCCGGCACGGCACGAACACCACCTTGTCGGCCTCAAACTGTCTATCCCGGCGGGAGATCTGTCGAAAAGCACAATATTATTAGCTGCTGATGAAAGAGGAAAGAGGATGTAGATACTGTACTCGCTGAAATGTAATCTGCAATAATATCCTCTCTCCCCTTCCCGAAAGTCGCTGCATGCTCAAAGGCATCCCTTTACAAATCCAGTGCAGGGATCCTGTTTATAAGCAGCGTATAATTATGCGGAGATGTGCTTGATGGGTTTTGTTTACTATCTATCTACTTCACGGCGTCCAGTTCTCGGTTTGTCTCTGAATCCTTTGTGCGAGAAATGGCATTTTTGGGAGCTGACGAAAGACGTCCCAAAGTGTAATTAGTGAATGGGTCTAAATGTGGTTCCAGATGATTTACCAAATGGTGGTTTCCTGTGGCGCTGAGACGGAGGGACAGATTAAGACTCAGGCAGTTTGGATAGCTCTCCCTCTCTCCCTCCACGGGGATAGAGGAATGGGCCGGTAGGCAACCCTCCCATAACTCTCCCACCAAATGGGGCTGTCAGCTAAATATTTTGCCTATTAGATGAATACGAGATAGTAGAGAAAATAAACAAGGAGAGAGGCAAAGCACTCCAGTTAAGTGCTGCAACGATCAACCCAGTGCTGCTGTGCCCATGGGGCTCCAGAGCCTCGATGACAAACGGGATCCCGGCTCTCTCGGTCCCAGCTGCCTTGTTCCGGCCTTAGACCCAACGCTCTCTGTTCTTTGTCCCATACGCTCCATTGTTTTTGTATTTATAATGAAAGGACTCTCACAAGAATGTGTACAAAACTAAAAAGCCAGACTAAAGCCAGCACCCAGTAACTGTATTTAACATAGAGCTCAGTGTTGTATTCCCTATGTATATAAGTACCAGAGGATATCTCAATTTCAAATTTTAAATTTCTTAAACATAAAATTAGTCTATTTATGAAATTAAGGAAAATGTCTGTCATTAATTTTCCTTCGACTGTACTTCTCTATCAAGCTGGATTTATCTAATCAATGTTCCTGGTCTGCAGGTTAAATTGCGGTTCATTTGAAGAAGAGAAGCCGCTGATAGCCAGCCATGGGTCACGTGACCTGGAAGACGAGGAAGCAGAGGACATTGGTGCTGACGAAGAAGAGGGGGAAGAGCCGAGCAACACTCCTGGGAAACAGGAAGACGAGGTGCTTCCTAGTAGCCTCGGTGATGACATCGTAAAAGACGAAATGGACTTCAGTGGACCCGACGACTTAAACCTCAACTGCAAAACCTCTCCTCGGAGGTAAATTCGAAACAACTAAAACAAAATTGTACATTGTATAAATCATGATGAGTTGCTTGACTAGAAGGTTTCTGCTTGACCTTTAGGTATAAGGAGGAGCCGAGTGGCTACTCAGCCTTGGATCATATTCGTCACTTTTCGGACATGGGCAAGCTGGAGGAGAGCGAGCTGAGTGAAGGAGATGAGGACGACGGATCGTTTGGCTCCCCGTCTCTGACTGATGCAGTCAAACAGCCACTCTTTAGGAAATCTAAGTCTCAGGTAAAAGAAATATTGGTTCAGCGTTAATGTTTTTTTTCTTCACTTTGGCAAATGGGACAGAAATCTGATTGCCCACAGTAAATGTGTACTTACCCCAATAAAAATAGTTGTATTTATTAGTGCAAATAAAGTAAAGACCAAAGTTAATTGTCTTTGAAAAGTCAGTTGCTACATTAACTTGCCAGATGTGGCATTTTACTGTACCTGGTCAATCAGGAAAGAGTTGAGCCTTGAAATTTCATATGCATGCATGTTTATCTACACCGTTACATTTAAGCATAGTAGCTAAACATAACTTGTCTTCCTCTCCCTCAGGCGTACGCCATGATGCTGTCTCTGGCTGAAAAGGACTCTCTCCACCCAGCCTCCCACACCCCGGCCACCATGTGGCACAGTCTGGCACGGGCTGCTGCTGAATCCAGTGCCATCCAGTCCCTCAGCCACGTATGATGACACCCCTTTGCGCTTTCCTTTCACCTTTCAACCCCCCAAACCTGACCTATGGCACTGGGAGCCCATTGCAGGGGCTATGTGCGGTGGCCCCTGATCGTCCACAGAGTGACTGCTGAGCAGAACCACGGCCCATCTGACTGCTGAGCCTTACACACAAAGCAGGGTCACTGTCCATGCAGAACCCAGAAAAGCCCCCCAAAAACTCCCAACAGATACAGAGCAAAATGTCCCTCTGAGACCTTAAAATGTAGTTGTCCCATTTACACCAACCAGGATGATAGCAAGGATGATGACTGTGGTGAAAATAATAATAAGTAATAATAGCTGTATTTATTCTGCTGAATTTCTATGTTTTGCACAGCAAAGGCAGCTGGTGGACATGGAAGATAGATGTGCTGATATCATTGCTAAACTGCATTTATTCCCCAGCACATAGAAGACAAGCTGAGAGGATGAGTTTGGTTGTGTCTCTAAGACAGCCACGTTCAGCCTAGTATGTTTCATTGTGTGTAAAGCCCTGGCATTGACGGATGTATCTTTAAAATATATTACAAGAATTCCCTTTAACCCCCTCAGAGATCCACAGGTGTTTCTCATAAATACATGTACTTGATGATAAAAAATGAAGGGTGGGGTTAGCAACCTCAGTTCCAATGAAAACTGCTCCATGTCAGACAGTGCTAACAGCGCTTTAATATCACTGAAGTCATTGAAGAACAAATTTAAAAAAAGTAATTAAACTGAAATCAGGCCAGTTTCCCATCTGCGTTTTCATAGCTGCGTGTGTCTGCACAATCATAGCACTGTACACAAGTGTCTACCAACTGTTCTCCACTGCACTCCATCCTGCCCGCCTGCGCTATCTGTGAAAGGATATAAATAGATTGTCTTTTTAGTGGAAGAGAAGAAAACACTTTTTTTTTTTTTACTGAAATAAGTAGCCAGTGCTGAAGTTAATTGTTGTTCTGTAAAGGGCATATGTCTTTTTCCAAACCCTTGAATCCATTCTAGTCAGCCAACAATACCACTAAATAGCCTGAATGCTAGTCGTTAGCTACTCCATGCTCGTGTGTCTTTCATTTTTAGACAATCATGATTTTTTTTTTTTTTTTTTTTTTTTTGTGATGTTGTTGTTATTTGCTGTTGTATGTTGAGAATTGTATTTATTTCTTGGCAAACTGTAGTTTGTTTACTGAATAGCACTGCTCTTAGCCCAGGTGAAGGGGAGATTCCTCACCGGGCCTATCCCAGAGTTCAATGGGGTTTGTAGATTACATTTGAGTGCCGGATAGTATTAAACATACAATTCACTCCTTATTCTTCTAATGGAACCGGTCGATGAGTAGATATTACTTAGTTTTTTTTTTTTTCTATGACAATTTAATGATTCAATTGTAAAAAATGAAAAACATTATAAAGAATGAATAATAAAAAAAGCCAGGTATAATTTCTCCATAAACGCATGATTGGTCTGGTAAGATCTGTATCTGACATTTTCTACGGTTGTCTGCAAGCTTGTGTGACGTTCGGTTCATGTTAATCCCTTGTGCCAAATTTATGATAAATAACAGATTACTTTCATTTATTCTCCCGTTTTGAGGGACCAGATTTTTTGGGTTTGTTTATGTCGTTGTTTTGTTTATAATCGATTTTAAAAAGTAATCAGCAAGTTGAGGTACTTTGTTTTAATGCTTTCTACAATGTAACTGTTATGCATTTCAATTCAATACTGTGGGAGGAACAACTAAGAAATAAAGGACTACAATGTGGATTGACTTGTCTTCCATTCTCTCTTTATTTCTACTTCCACATTTTATTCACCCATTGTCTCCCATCACACCGCCCCCACGTACAGTCCGTCTGGCTGCCCATCAAATGGCCCAAACGGATATTTATACCAAGACATGAGTCAGAAAACCACCTGGCGCTTTCTTCTGGCGCTCCCATGGCCTCCAAGAGTGAGGCAGAGCCTGAACTCTGGTCCTCTTTTTTTTTTCACCAGGCTTTGGCTCGCCTAGAGCGAGGGCAGGAGAGAAAAGGCTGGAGAGGGCTTGAATGTGGTAGTGGGAGCGGAGGCAGGAATGTGTCTTCTTTATTTGTGTCCGTTTGTGGGGCATGATGGATGAGTTGGGTAGATGTGATGACCTGGCTCATCGCTCAAACGCTCAATAAGAGTCCCATCCTGCAGCAGGCCTCCTCATCCGGCACCCCCCTCTGTCACTGCTGCCAGCCGACGTGGGCGGACATTGTGGCTGGGAGGGTTGGAGGTTCAGCGGCTCCATTGTCCGGAGAGTAGCTCGGGTGGGGGGTTGGAGAATTGGGCATGACAGTGAAGATGGCTGGCGCTGACACTACACATTTACAGTGCTCTTGGCACCCTAATGGATGGGGTGTTTTCTTAGGGCCTGTCGTCAGCCCTCAGGGCTCCATGGGGCGTCCAGCTTTGATGAGGTCACAGGGGGTCACGCGGTGTTGATGAGGTCAGCACGGGTCGTCCAGCTTTGATGAGGTCAGCTGCAGTGGTGGTAGCGATGGCGCAGGCCAGAGCTGTAATGAAGTGGCAGTGATAATTGTTTAGAGCATGAGTTTTGCCACCTGTACTATTGTGCACTCATTTATAGGATTATGGGAAGTTGTCAGCAGTCATGCAAAAGCATCAGAGATTTGCGTCTGCTAATCCAGGACCGACTGTCAGTCATTAAACCTGCAGTTACTGATACTGACGGAAACAAGCTGTGAACTCAGCACTGACTTATCATCACCTTTGAAGTTGATGTGGTGAACTTGTTATTTACACCTCCAGCAGATAAGGAAGAACATAGTATTCATCCGGAGTCCTGTTTCTACCTTTTAGTCACTTTAGCTTTGTGTGCGTTCGTGCTTCCTCATATTGATGCCATGAATGTGAATGAGAAGCCGGATTTTACATGAAAAAAAAGGAAGTGACTTTTACTGTAAACTGTTTAGACAATCTTTGTTCCATTTTAAACAAGTGGAACAACTTCAAAGATGATAAGTCTTCTCGCCTTTGTCTTTCCCTCAACAACTCATCATCCTGCAGGTGCAATAAAACCATCTAGCAGCAACAAGCTTTTAAGAAACAGGAAATATACCATGACTACATCTGGGAACTAACTTGGGCCGCAACATTTTGCCACACCCCTCAGTGGCCACGCCCCCACTGCATTTCAAATTGCCCATGTAACTACATCACCTACATAAAGAACTTCCCCTGGACACAAGTCCAAAGGCACTGGCTCTTGAAAGAACACCAAAATATTATGAATAGACAACTGTGTGTGTGTGTGTGTGTGTGTGTGTGTGTGTGTGTGTGTGTGTGTGTGTGTGTGTGTGTGTGTGTGTGTGTGTGTGTGTGTGTGCGTGTGTGTGTGTGTGTGTGTGCGTGCGTGTATAATGTCATTGTGTGTGGGTAGTGGAGTGGTGCGAGTAGGGCACCCGGGTGAGTTTTGCAGCGTAACATGTAGCTGTTGTGCGTGTGCTAGTTTGATCAGTGTTGATTAGCACATGCCAATGTCACCCATGTATCCTCTCACACTTAATCAACACGTTGGGACGAGTTATTGCCGTCATTAACCCACACCTTCTCATAAAGGGCTCAGTGTGTATTGAAGTGTGGCTGGCATGGACCTGGACGTGTGTGTGCGTGGGTGTCTAAGTGTGTGTTTAAAGAGCTAAGGAAGTCAGACAGAAGAGTCGGCATCAGTCAATGCAATCTGTTTTAGTTAAATGTGAAGCGTGTGCGTGTGTGTGTGTGTCAAAGGGGCTGGATCCCCAAGCTGCTGTGTCCCTACAGTGTGTGTGTGTGTGTGTGTGTGTGTGTGTGTGTGTGTGTGTGTGTGTGTGTGTGTGTGTGTGTGTGTGTGTGTGTGTGTGTGTGGACGGGTGGGCACACTGTGGGCAACACTTTGTGAGGCTTGGAGCCACTCAGCTAATAGGGCAGCTGGCACAGCCTCAGAATCCATCAGGCCTCATTACTGCTCCTGTTCAGCATCCATCCTCTTTTTCTTTCCTCCCCTCCTTCTCTCTCTCCACACCCAAACCCTCCCGTCCTCTCCTCTGCCACCCGTCCACGCAGCCAACCCTGTGTGGCATGTAACTGCCCCCTCGCTGGAACATACATCACACCCCCAGAGTGCGAGGCCATCACAGCTGGCAGCTCTCACACTGATTGACTTGGCACCCGTGCTGACTCAGACGCCAGGGGAAACATTTTTTTCCGGAGAGGGAGGCATGGATGGGTGTGTGGGAGTGTAGCCTTCAAGACGGGACGGTATATGGAGTGGTGCTTGCTAACAGTTGGCACAAGTGGGAAGTGTGTTTGGGTGGGGAGACTCCACAAATCATCACATCAAGTTTTTGTTGTGTTTACAATAATGGTAGCACCTCCTGTGCCTGTGTCCTCCTGTGTGTGTGTGTGTGTGTGTGTGTGTGTGTGTGTGTGTGTGGCAGATGATTGCAGGCCAGTTAGACGTTCTCCTTTTCTTCTTCTTCTTCTTCTTCTTCTTCTTCTTCTTCTTCTTCTTCTTCTTCTTCTTCTTCTTCTTCTTCTTCTTCTTCTTCCCAACTTAACTTCTTGTTTTTTCCTCACCTTTGAGCCCTCTCCTTCTTGGAAAGCAGCAGAGCTTAAGGTTGTGGTTTCATTACGCCGTTTGTTTTTCTCCCTGGAGGCTACGGGTCATTAGTGTTATTGATGGACACTCAGCAAAGTCCCAGCCCAGGACAGAGCAGAGCAGAGCAGTCGTACACATGGTTTTAATATGACGAGTCTAATCAGGACAAGAACCACTTGGAGCCTGTAGATTAGTGAGTAGCTCGGCTGCCTTTGTGAGGGAGTGGGCAGAGCAGATTAAAATGTTGGTTCTGCTGAAACAATTTAAACATAAAATGTATGCTGGGACCCCCTCTGACTCTGACTGTTACATCCCGAGGAGATTACAGATGTTTACATATCTGCACAACTCTGTTCTTTAAATATACAGCTGACACTCAATAACAGACTGATTTTAACGAACTCTTGATATGTTTGTTTAACTTATTGTCAATTTTCATATTTGTATTTTTTTAAATATGTCTTATATTATGTATGTAGAATACGCTGGGTTTATTGTTATGTACCAAATACAAATCCTTGTCCAGGTATGTGCACACATACTTGGCAATGAACCGACTCGGATTTGGATTCAGCTTCAGCCGATCTGAATTTATGAACTTTATTATGTTCATTATATTGTGAGCCATTTATTTATATGCACTTAGTTGAATCAGAAGTACATTCAGTGGCTCCATGCTTTTTTTCTATAGTGAGCGCCATCCAGTGGCAAATATAGTAATGTACACCAACATCAACTTTAACATTTCACCTGCTTAATAAACAACAAATCAATACATGCATGTATATGTATATACATGCATGTATTATTTTGTGTATTGATACATGTATGTATAGTTTCTAGTTAGATCAGGCCATGTGATAATTTCTGCTGCAGTACACTCATATGCTGATGAGTCTCAATCAAAGTTTCTTGTTTTCACCACACAGATTCAGTGTGGGAGAGTTCCTTGATACGTATCTTCAAGAAGCCTTGACATTTAACATTTATTTTTCCAGGCAACAACCTACCAAATGGTGCAGGACGTGCAGAAATTATTTCCCTTCTCATTCTTTTATCTGAGCCGACAGCTTTGTCAGCTGGAGTTCAAAACACTGTAGCCTTCTGGGAGATCTGGTTCAACGCAGAGGGGCAGAAATGATCTCTGGGACTTGAAGCTATGGCAGTTAAGTGATAGAATCTCTTGCGCAAAGAGTGGCTTATGCTTAATTACGGCGAAAAAGTACCCATGATGCGATCTTACCTTTTACGGGCTATTTCATCTGCAGTTTCCTGCGCCCTTCTCTCTCGCTCCTGATGAGCCAGCATGCATACAACAGTAGGCCTTTTTTTTCCACCCGGAAAAAAAGTATTTTCGCACAAAGAGCATCATTGTTCATGTGCTATAAAACAAAAGTGGCTGTTGAAGTGCTGAGATCATTTTAAGTAAAACTAAATTATGTCTGAATCAGCTCCTTTGCCTGTGAGCATCTTAAATCCCCCCAAAAAGAAAAACCCTGCTACACACGCTATCTTTGTAGGTTACATCTTACGCTGTTCATTTGTGACACAGTTTTGCAGCATCAGGTCTGAAGGGCAGTGGAAGAAGTAAAAAAGTGCTTTTGTGTCATTTACATTTATATATATATATATATATATATATATATATATATATATATATATATATATTTTGCAGATGAAGGCCAGAGGGGGCCCCTCCCACTGGGCCCCAGGGCCTGCGCCTGGTAGGCCCGTTGAGTAATCCATCCATGATCACAAGTACGGAACATAAGTCAAATCTTTAAAGTCGCGTGAAAAAGTCCTGATAAACTGTGTGAGAATGGAACAGAAGAAAGGAGATAAATCAGCAGCTGCAGGAGAGAAGAAGCTGCAAGTGTGTCTGCGGCCACAGGAGGGCGGAGCTCCGGAGAGGATACGCACACGCCGGAAATGATCTGTTATGAACGTTTGCGTTCACTTTGAGCCAAGCACGAACAAATGAAGGACCACGTGTGGCGTGTGGTTATAAGTAGCAGTATTGTGCATCCCTATCGCTTAAAATTAAATGTTGAATCTATCTTAATTAAATAATTGAGTGGATTGGGTTTGTAATCCGATATGACGGAACGAGCAGATCTAGTTGGAGATGGAGCAGATTGTGCAGGGCTCCGTGGTGCCGTTCAGACAGGTGAGTACAACAACACACTGAATGAGAAGTATGACGTTCATTGTTTGTGAGATGGTCTGAGTGGTGTCACTTCTTCTGGGTAACTCCTGTGAGGCGACACTGAGGAATAACAAATCATTATTACTGATAATCAGTTGTATGCACAGGCTGTATAGTGTCCACCTGTTGGTTTGGACAGAAGGGGTCTTGTTGCTGTCCACCTCTCTGTCTATGAGTTGACATCTAATGCAATCTGTTTTGGGGCCTAAAGTAATATAAAGTAAGGAATGTATATTTAAAGTAACAGTCCTTTTACTTGAGTACAATAGGCTAGTACGGCTAGTACGGCTGATCCAGCGGTGCGGTGGCCACCCAGGGCTTTGTAGATGGATGGCCTCTTCGGGGCTGTTTGACTGGAAACAGGTGTGTGTCATCTGAAGATGAAGGCCTGGCCGATAAACATTATTGGAGAACATCTGCTGCTTGTCACAACACGGGGCGAGCTGCAGCGGCCCCCCCATCCATCAGCCACACCGGAGAGTAGGTGCGGAGGGGAGGGGGGGAGGCTGCCATCCTCTGCTAGCCGGGGCCCGTTCACCCATCACTCACCCCGGGACGCTGGATACGGGGCGCGGGGTTGGTCCAGGCACCTGCCTGCTTCTGCCAGCCCACAGCCGCCTTTGGCCGACGGAGGAGAATATGCTCCAGCGCACTTGAAAAATGCCTCGGGGAGAGCAGGCGCTCTCTGACACTGACACCCCCCCCCCCCCACACACACACACACACACACACCTTACACCACCAGTGCAACCTGGTCAGGTGCCTCTCACACCTCCCCCCCAGCTAGTTTTGGACTACTGTCAGGAAGGCAGGCTTGGCCTTAATGCTTGACCCTTCGCTGGCTGATGAGAGATGCCTGGTAGTAGCCTCGCACATAACCGCACATGACATATCCACACACACGGGATCCCATAGGTCTCTGCTGTGACAGCTGGACCCCCGCCCCCCCCCTTTCTCTACCTCCACACCTTACTGCACCCTCCTACACCACTCAGGGGTCACAGAAATCAATACCATGCAACGCTGCATTCAAAGCGCAAGATTACAAAACAGACGCTTAAAAGCAGGTGTCCACAGATGTTTTTGTCGTTATTTATTTGGTTCATGGCTCCTTTTCTCTTTGTTTTGGTCTAAACACAACCCACGGAGAGTAAAAAGACCGTTGAAAAGATGACTGTAGAGAGTGTATCAATTCTACACAACAAAATGTATCAATGTAGCACCACTGACATGGATATGCCAGGAAATGAGCACAGTAGGTTATGACTGGCACTGACCTGAGATATAAAACAAATACAGTTTTTGCAAAAAAAAGAAACACCTTCATTTAAATCAAATACACATGTATGGTAGCAGTAGTGATACGAGACTAATATTGTTGTAAAAAAGTTCTAATGTTGTGCGGCAATAACATTTTTTTACAGGTACTGCAGAAAAAAGTATTAACATCAATTGGATCATTTTCTATAAGACGCCCACAACTCTGTATCAGCTGCTGCTGAGACAGATCTGAAACAAATGCAATGCATGCACGGTTTGTGCCTGCAGTATTTTGTGACCAGCACACCGCTCTGCAACAAGAAAAGCTCATGATCAATGCCCATCAATGTAGCGGGGTCATAATACATTTTTCCATTTGTCTAGGGCCAATAAAATAAGTTAATGTGAGACTATAGTCTATCAAATGTAGAGTAATCCGTAAACCAACAAATCAATGATCTGAGTTATTTTCTAACGGGAAAACACAAAAAATACAAGACAAATGTGTGAAAGGAAAAGACAAAATGTTTTTGCATGAAATTATAAGTGCTGGAATAAACGCAGACATGAGACATATGAAGGTAATACCATTCCCTCTGTATTATGGAAGTGATGCTTCGCATTCAGTTTTGTTGTTATTTAGTTATGCGCACCATTAAGTTTCTCCAGTGACAAGAGAGTATCAGATTCAGTCACATCTTGTCCAAATGCCCTTAAGAGAGAAACTTAAGCGGCTCATTAGATGTAAAACCGGAACGCAAACTGACCGGTTTCCATCAGCCATAGTCACAAATGCAATGCAGGTATTTGTGTGTATTGTTAAGAAGTATGTGTAACCCTGGACTTCTTGGACAGTCTGGGGTGTGTTAGGAGTTTCTGGTCCTTTTTGAGGGCCCCTCACATGCCAGGTCCACTGGGTGATGATTACCTCGAGCTCCACAACATCAGGGATGGAGCGCCAGTTTCTGACAGCTGAGTACCAGTTTCACAAAAACATAATATTACTAGCATCACCTTCACCAAGATGATCTGAGTAATGCTTCACAGAGCCAAGTCCCGTGTTCAAACGTCCAGTCAGGACTCTGCACCTCTGCTTGGGTTATGTGGTTTTGCTGCCTGCTCTTCTCTTTCTTTGGAACACAGAAAAGTTCAATGGTGCCGGTGTTTGGTGTAGCAGTGCTGAAAAGGGAGACGAAAAAAAGACATCAGCACTATTTGAAAATCAAAAGCAAATGTTCTGGGGTTTTGGAGGAGAAGTAACTGGTACGTAGTCTCCCGTGTGCTCGGCTTTGAGGAGGTAAAACGAAGACAGCCTCGAGCCCGGCTCCATGCTGGGTGCAGATTAAAATAACTGTCATGAGACAGGAGCAGCTATTGAGGGAGACAGGGTGACACACAGAGTGATGGGTCTCAGCCTCTCGCACTTCATGACACAGTATTTCACTAAAGCTGGTTCAGCTTTACAGCCTGTGACCTTGTGTGTGTGTGTGTGTGTGTGTGTGTGTGTGTCCATTCTGCTTTAGCTTGACAACCCAAGTTGCGTGTGTAGCATTGAAAGCTTTTAACAATTTGTATTTAACCTTTATTTCTCAAGCATAATCCATTGAAATTTTAAATCTATTGCACGAGGGTTCCTGATCATGATGGCGGCGTACTTTAAAACTTAAAAACAAATCAACAAATTGCATCGTTCAAATAATGTTCGTTCCACGTCGGGTCAAGTACGTTCAGTGCTCAGATGATCGCAGAATGAACTGATTTGAATAGGTTTCTTAGGTTTAGTTCAGGTTTACCTTCGCTACAGGTGGGGCCCAGCCAGGTGGGCGGGCATAGGCATCTCCCAGTCAGCCCATCACAGCGGGCCCTGTGGGAGCACTGGCACGGCCGGAAGCAGTCGGGGCCAAACCGGTCTCCACCGCAGTCTGAGTGGTCGGGGTAGAGAGGTTTAAAAAAAAAAAGGAGAGAGTGTACATGACACACTAGGGATGTACGTTTTCAGAATTTTTGTCCATTCAATTTGAAGATTCATTTTTCGTGTATGTTCCTCATGCTAATAAAAGCGTGTTTCCCTCGAGGCGACCTCTACCTTTTTCACATCTCTGTCCGGTCCTTCCTGGAGGGCAGAGGCACCGGCCGGTCGATGGGTCACATGGGGAATCGCCAGCACAGTCACAGGACCGTGCACAGCTCAGTCCAAACCTGCCAGACTCACACCCTGAAGGAAAGAAAAGGATGGTTGTAGTTCAGAGCACTTTCATTGTCTTCATTAATACAAAATATAAATTAGAAGGCAACTCGCATTCTGTTGATCTTCTTTCACATGATCACAAAAATTAACTAACTGAACAATGTCCCATATAATTCACTTCAGACCATGCTGAGCAGCATGTTCTCACTTTTCCATCCTTGTTGGCATTTAAATGTTAAAATATAACACCACAGGCATGGAACCTGTTGTCAGTTGGTCTGAGGACCGATAACCTTTGGGGGGCGAGGGGCTATATGTCTGTGGTTCTGTTGTAGCCAGCGTATATCCAGGGCAAGACTTCCTTACCATGCACTGCTGATTGTTGACCCATCTGCAATCCCATCGAGATTCAAGACCGTAGCTGGAGTTGAGAGACGACGTGTGCGACCGAATTTCATCACCAGTATGCCGTTTAAAAGCTAATTCTGATGCCAAAATCATTTCCCCTTTCCTAAAGGATATTAAGGCGCATGTGCACAATCGCCAAATTAAAGCACAACAAGTAGTAGTGTGTAGTTGAGAAAGCCAATCCCCTCGCATGCACAAGTGCATGTAGTGCACACAGACCAGAGCCAGGCTGGTCTCTGGAGCCCGCGGCTGCAGCTGCTCTGCAGCGCTCAGGCGTACTGGATCTCCTGCTGGGACTGAAGTGGCCATTTAGGCGCTCACACTGCGGCTGAGAGCCCCGCGAGCAGGCAGGAGGGCACGAGGATGTAACAGGAATGCATTAAGCAGTCTGGAAACACCTGTCTCCCATCAAATAACCAGGCTGCTTGCCTGCCCACCTACTAGCCCGTCTGTCTGTCTGCCTGCCAGAACACACTGACACCACTCTTTTTTTCTCTCTTTTTTTTCTTCCGGGAAATCTCTCATTCATGTATGCTTCTATCTGCCCGTGTCTTATTGCAGCTGGGCATCCAGGTGGCTGTTTATTAATGTGCATAGACATGTGGGAATGTGTGCTTCTCTGCTCAAAACCATACAAAAGATGTATGTTTTCTTTAAAGGGGACTTTGTTTAATCCAATTAGAATCTGTCTGTGAGCCCGTTGAACATGTTTAAATGTAGTTTTATGGATTTTAGTAGATAGTCGTGTATATACTCACGTCTTTGGCATTGTGGGCCGTAGTAACCTGGTGTGCACACACATTGGCCCGTCACATGGTCACATGCGTGCCCCACTTTACAGTCACACATGTGAGCGCAGTTCACTCCAAAGAACCCAGGTGGGCATTCTGAGAGAGACACAAGACAGGGAGTTCAGGTCGAGGCTACTTGTTTCAGCGTACGGTTAATAATGGCCACGTAATCACGTTGTATCGAGGTGCATTAAGGAACAGACACACATTTCACAAGGGAAACTTCTGGGAACCTTATTAACAATTTGTTTGATATTACATGTGAATGTTTGCGTACTGTGTTGGCAGGAGTGGCCGTAGAATCCCGTGGTACAGCTGCAGCTGCCAGTAAAACGGTCACAGGTCCCGTTGTGGAGGCACGGACACTCTTGTGCACAATCAAGGCCATATTTTCCCTGTGAACAGGCTGCGCGCGGACACACACACACACACACACACACACACACACACACACACACACTAAGTTATACATCTTCATTTTCAGGAGAACTCTGTGTGTTTCTTATCAATTTTGATGTTCAGACTATTTTCTGTCGTGTCCATGAAGCTGCCTGTGAAGTTGTACCAGTGTCACAGCGGGGTCCGGTCCAGCCCAGTCCACACTTGCAAGACCCGTCGCCGGGGTCACACAGACCCACGTTCTGACAGCTGCATGTGTTTCTGCACTGCGTGCCATAGCGCCCCCTAGGACACGCTAGAGAAACATTCAGAGAACATCGGGACAAGACATCAGACCGACAGGCCCTTCTGTTCTACTCGGCAATCAGTAACACACACAGATAACACACGTCTCTTTCACACACACACACACACACACACACACACACACACACACACACACACACACACACACACACACACACACACACACACACACACACACACACACACACATATATATATACAAGATTGCACTGACCACATGCATGTTTATTTAAGCAACAGTTCATTAAAGAGATGGGAAAGTAGTCTAATTTGGCACTGATATAAAAGAATAATCATGTTTCTCTGGGTAATTTAGATTGGGAAAACAATAAGCAAGTGCTCTTTGATTTTCCTGTTTATTTATTTGCTTCCTTGCCAAATCCAGCGACACGGAACACGGAGAACGAGCTACTTATAGGTTTCTGTAAACATTCAACAAGAGGAACTTAAGAGGTGGTGTGTCCAATGCGGGGGACTAAAGGAGAGGACGTTTAGCGAAGGCAGTAATGGAAATCCCCGCTTGCAATCCATCTGGATTGCTGATAAAAGGAGCGATTAAGAAAGCTAAAGTCTCCCTCTCTTACCCGGTAAACAGCCCTGTGATCATCAGAGGCCTCACACGGAGGAAATGGAGAATTTGTTACTTAAATATACAGTGAGAAATGGAGAAAAATGTCCCATCGTTTTTAGTGGCTTCTCACTTTCCAGTTAGGCCTCCTATTTCTGAAGGACTCATCAGGACCAGTGGCTCCCACTGATGCATGTCAGCCACAGTGGTGACTCTTTGTGTACTCAAGAGAAGGATAAAAGATTTTTGTTTAAGCTAGAAACAGACCATGTTTGATATCTGTGATATATTTTCACTTAAAGATGAACAATGAATTGCCACTTCTAATTCAGTAGATAGTGATTTCTTCTTTCAACCCCACTGGCTTTACAATTAATAGTATTTTTGTTTCACTTGAATCATTTGCTAATACTCGCAATAACTAAGTATCTTCTGCTGCACATCTTAGCTACTGCCATTAACTACTGACAATCTATATTTCATAACAGAGTAGATGCAATTCCCTGTTTTCTGGAGCATGGTGGTTAAATCTGACTATGCTTGTGTGAGAAAATGATGTATCCATTTTTTATTTCATCCAGAGAAAGTGGTCGGCCCCAAGATGTATGTTAAAAAAAAGATAGAAACTGATTTAACGACTAATTTAGAGCCATCTTTAATATGAATCCATTGTTTATTTAAACTCAAATCTCGTAATGTGGAGAGGACTGTCGTCAAAGTGCCCCTATGCAAAGATACAGAACAGAAGATATAGAGCCGCCAATGCACTCGTGTATTTGTGTATATTGTGTGTGTGCTATGTATCTGCCTTGGTGCAAGGTAGTAGTGGAAATACATTGCTTATATATATATATATATATATAAGTTGGACTAAAATAAACAACAAGGACTGGTGTGTCATAGCTAAAAGCATAAACAAGCATTGCATCTGTTTAGTGTTACCTTGTTGGCAGGACTGTCCCATCCTACCAGGGGCACAGATACACTTCCCGTTTGCTGAGTGGCACTGCCCTCCTTCCCCACAGGAGCACAGCTTAGCACAGTCCTTCCCATAGTGCCCACTCGGACAGCCTGCATGAATAAACATGTCTTCATTCACACAGAAGATGTGGAGATAAATATCTTCTTTTCAAGAGCCAGAATTCTCTGATTCAACGAGGAATGCCTAAAACAGCAACTCCCAATAAAACAGCAACTCCCAATAATGATAATAAAGGACTTTCTGGAGGACAGGCAGGTGCAAGGTTTCTTGACTCACTTGAGCTGCAGTCGGCTCCAATAAAGCCGGGAGGACAGTAACAGATTCCAGTCCTGAAGTCACAGCGACCACCATTGATGCAGCTGCACCTGGACTTGCAGTTTGGCCCAAAGGTCCCCGCTCGACATCCTGGAGATAAACCACAGTCATGAGGGGGACAGAGAGGGTATTTTACTTGCAGGATACAACAGACAAGTAACAAGGAAATTATTTGTGAAAAATATTAACATTTTAGTCAATCATAAAAAGTGTCTTTGACTTCCATGGAAGTCTATAAATTAGGCCAAATGTATGCACAGCTACCACATGTATCCCATCCAGCTCCCGGTTCTACTGCAGGTTTGTGAAGGCATGCCTCGTATTAGTCCACATATTGCACTTACGTAGCTCACAGCGCGCCCCGGAGGAACCAGGTAGGCAGCTACATTTCCCCGTCACAGGATGGCACTGCTCCTGATCTCCTGAACATTGGCACGGCTTGCCGCAGTTTTGCCCGAACATGCCGGCAGGACAAACTGAGATGAAGCATCCAGAAATATAGTCACATATACACAACAGTGGGGACTGTTAGTTCAAATTTAGGAAGAAGTGGGCGTATGATATGCAGGGGAAATGTCCTTAAAACCTAGATGCATAGGTCATTTGATCATACCATGTTCAATAAGACCTGTATTGGCTTTTGTTAAACATATACAGTGCAAGTTCTCAAATTCAGGTGTATATACCAAGTTAGGGGCCTAAACACTTCATCATTCAAATCAATCAAATTCAATCAAATTTATTAATTTGCAAACACCTCCTGTTTTTCACTGCCAGTATAGGGCATTGAGTATACACCGCGTTCCACATTATTAGGCAAATTGTATTTAAGGGTCATAAACATTCATTTTTTGGTTTTTCAATGAAACTCATGGATGGTATTGTGTCTCAGGGCTATTTGGATGATTGAAATCAATCCCAGACGCGTGTGATAATTAGTTTGCCAGGTGAGCCCAATCAAAGGAAAACTACTTAAGAAGGATGTTCCACATTATTAAGCAAGCTACATGGTTCAGGCAAAATGCGGAAGAAAAAGGATCTCTCTGCTGCTGAAAAGCGGCAAATAGTGCAATACCTTGGTCAAGGTATCACAACATTGGATATTTCCAAAAGAATTGTGCGTGATCATCGGACGGTGAAGAAATTTGTCACCGATTCACAGCACAAGCGGGTTCGTTCAGACAAAGGCAAAATAAGGAAGATTTCTGCCAAACAAATGCGTAGGGTTAAGAGAGCAGCCACTAAAATGCCATTGAATAGCAGCAAACAGGTGTTTGAAGCCGCTGGTGCCTCTGGAGTCTCGCGAACTTCAAGATGTAGGATGCTCAAGAGGTTTGCAAGTGTCCTTAAACCTGTTATTCGGCCACCCCTAAACCAAGCTCACAAGCAAAAAAGGTTGCAGTGGGCTCAGGACTACATGAAGACTAACTTTCAAACTGTTTTGTTTACGGATGAGTGCCGTGCAACCCTTGATGGTCCTGATGGATGGAGTAGTGGATGGTTGATGAATGGCCACCATGTCCCAACAAGGCTGAGACGTCAACAAGGAGGTGGCGGAGTCATGTTTTGGGCCGGAATCATGGGGAGAGAGCTGGTAGGCCCCTTCAGGGTCCCTGACGGTGTGAAAATGACCTCGGCAAAGTATGTAGAGTTTCTGACTGACCACTTTCTTCTGTGGTACAAAAAGAAGAACCGTGCCTTCCGTAGCAAAATCATATTCATGCATGACAATGCACCATGTCATGCTGCAAAGAATACCTCTGGGGCATTGGCTGCTATGGGCATAAAAGGAGAGAAACTCATGGTGTGGCCCCCATCTTCCCCTGACCTTAACCCTATTGAGAACCTTTGGAGCATCATCAAGCAAAAGATCTATGTGGGTGGAAGGCAGTTCACATCCAAGCAGGTGCTCTGGGAGGCTATTATGGCATCCTGCAAAGACATCAAAGAACTCACAAGTTCAATAGATGCAAGAATTGTGAAGTTGATATCAAAGAAGGGGTCCTATGTTAACATGTAACTTGACCTGTTAAGATGTTTTTGATTCAAACTTTTCTTGATTTCAGTAAATATGACCTCCTAATGCTGCAAATTCAACAAATGACAATTTTTTGTTCTTTACAACCTATAAAATATCTTGAAACTCTGAAATTCTGCATAATAATTTGGAACATTGCATTTTGAGTTTTTTATTTTTGAAAAAAATACTGTTATCATTAGGAGGTTTGTTCAATAGAACAGTTGATGACTTGAAAATGATACTGACTGACTGTGCATTACTATTTAGGAAAATCTGAGCAAAGTGTACCGGTAATTTGCATAATAATGTGGAACGCGGTGTGGATAGAAGGCTGCAACATAACATTTAATTCCACATCTAGATTATTAGTTTGTAATGTGTTTTTTTTTTCTGTTTTTTTTAATCAACAAATTATTTCACTTTCAGATATGACTCTCTTTATACTATGTGAGCTAAACTACTTAGTTTTTCTAACAGCTCCACAGCTACAGTAAAGCGTGCGAGAAGTAAACTGTCAGTGAAGTGTAAATGGTGTGCAAGTGAACATTTTCTAGGGCAAAAAACACAAAGTTACAGAAGTTTGTGGGAACAAAGACAAGTGGCATTTCGCTCTCCTTCCTCGGATGACTGTGTGAACATACTGGAGCGTTCAGGATCGTCTGGTAACAAAACCAAAACTCCCAACTACTCTCTCTGCTGTCCGAACCCCCGATGGACGCAGAGCGACATTCTTTCACACAGCCTCTCTGCATACATCCATATATATATACTCATCACAATAATGAATGGAGTCCACAGACAATCCGTCATAGCCAACAAGATGAATCTGTGAACCGAACATGTTTACGGGTGAGACCGCAGCACTCGGCTACTCAGTCAGGCAGCAGCAGGCAGCGTGGGGGACAGATAAGCAAGGACTCCAGACTAAAGAGGCAATTACGGCGCTGTCATTATGCATGTCTGCCTTCCAAAGGCCCTTATCCGCCGCCGAGGAGACAAAAACAATGCCTTCTGTTTTACTTGGCAACTGGTGTGTAACATTTATCAGATGTCTGGGGAGCGCGTGAGGAGAGGAAAGGAGCTGAGGTGGTGGGGGGGGAGGTCGAGTGGTGAAGCTGCTCGTATACAGTCTTTAAGGGTATGGTCTACATAATGAAACATTAGCATAAAGTCCTGTGACAGTGAGGGTTTAGTGCCGCTGTAGAGTGTATTTCCTGGAATAGAATAAACTGTAATCTTTCCCAGGAGGACCAGGAGAGAGAGAGAGAGAGAGAGAAAAAAAAGAGAGAGACATTTTAATCAGTATTAACGGAATGATTCTTGGTGATCACTTTACTCCCATGGTGCCTTTCCTTCCTGATGGGAGTGGTGTGTTTCAGGAGGACAGTGTTCTATCAACAAAGCCCATATGTCAGCCATGGTTTTAAATGCGTGACAGTGATATTAGCCATGTGCCAAGGCTCTCTCAATCACC
Organism: Myoxocephalus aenaeus; assembly: GCA_038501785.1. NCBI lineage: Eukaryota > Metazoa > Chordata > Actinopteri > Perciformes > Cottidae > Myoxocephalus > Myoxocephalus aenaeus. The sequence goes on along the minus strand of JBAMJR010000180.1, from coordinate 1,511,481 downwards.
AGTTGTGACTTTGTGTTCCAATTGAGTTTGCCTTTTTTACAACTGAGCAAATCAAAATGCAACAAATGAATACTCGTGCAGTGAAGACTTATTGTGTCAATGTATCTTTTCTTGTCATTCTTACTTTCCTCGCAGCCGGGCCCCGTGAGTCCGGCCGGGCACCCACATCTCCCCGTCTCATGGTGACAGGACACCCCAGCTGGGCACTGACACCGCTGGGCACAGGAAGCACCGTAGGACCCCGGGAGGCAGGCTGTGTGTCGAACATACACACACACACACGCGCGCAGATACACGCGTCAGTCGGTTTTCCCTCACGTTTCTCCTCAATTGCCACTTTCATTCCGTTGCAATTTCCGTGGCCCTACACACACACTCACGTCGGTCACACCTGGCTCCCCTCCAGCCGGGCTCGCACTCGCAGCGGCCCGTCACGTGGTGGCAACTTGAACTGTGGACACAGTCGCACCGCTGCTCACAGACCTCTCCGAAGAATCCCTTAGAACAGGCTGCAGAAAATAAAAAGGCACAAATGTACGCATTCAGCACACATTAAACTCTGAGGACAACACTTTATGAAATACAGATTATTTTGCATATTTGCCTGAGGTTAATTGCACCGAGTGTTTTGAGCCAGCAAGTCTTACGATACCAGAAGTAAGTCAACTTTCACTTTTAGTGATATTAGTAAATACAGCACAGAGGGAAACTGCTGGATGCCAGGTTGACTATATATTTCTACATCTCAATGGAGCAGGTACAAAACAGATTACAGATAAAACTCAGTGTACTATACCAATAAATACCAATAAAAAATAAGGTAAATAAGAACTAATATGCTGCAATGTGAAGTCACCTGACTGACAGAGCTCTGCTACCCAACCTGGCAAACACACACATCGTCCCGTCACTCTGTCACATCTCCCTCCATTCGAACAGCTGCAGGCTCCAGTGCAGTTCTCTCCATAACGTCCTTCCTCACACTCTAGGAGAGAGGTAAAGGAAACCTCAGATGGATGTGGCATTCAAGATTTGATTTTATGTTTTTATTCCAGAAATACAGAAGGATTGTAATAGTTTCAAGAGTCATGGGCTCCCCTTAGCTTCCTCACGATGTAACACATGGTACTGTAGGACTCACCTAACTCACAGGCGGCTCCAGTCCAGCCGGGCGGGCAGGAGCAACGGCCAGCCGCGCCATCACAAGAGCCTCCATTTCGACACAGACATTGACCAGAGCAGTGTTCCCCATATTGTCCTGCGGGACAGGCTGAACTCACACACAAAACACAGGACAGTATAGTGAGTTGATGACATGAATGGGTTTTAAGAAACTGTAAGAACTGTAGCAAAATGTTCTTTAAGGCCTACTTTTTTGAGTATTTTATTCAAAATCTGTCATTTATTGCACTACACTTCATCCATTACAGAGTATAAACAAAAGTCACGTGAGAAAGTCCTGCAGGTGTGTCTGCGTTTGTGTGTGCAGCCTCTAATTTGCTCTGATATGTGTGTTAGTGGCTGCAGCCGCTGTGGAGTTTATATTGTTTACATGCCCACGTTGTCTGCTTTGGTGATGTTTTTAATCTACTGTTTATTCCTAAAAGTTTTCGGCGCCGTGGTGTCCATAGCTCGTTTTATTTATTGTTGATCATTATTGTTCAATTGGCTGAGTTTTGCCTCTTTTCTGGTTAAGTCTTGTCAGGCTGCACTGAGGGAAGGCAGTTGCATATTTCTGTTCTTGATAATCACTCGCATGCACAGACTGCAGAGCGTCTGTGTGTTGGTTTGGACAGAAGGGGTCTTTTTGCCGATGCTGGTACACTTGTGTATGAGTTACCATTTAATGCAATCTATTTTGTAACAAATTTAAAGGATAGTGACAGTTATTTTACTTGAGTAGTCTAGTACTCTTTCTACCACTCTTTCACGAGACAGCTGAAAGTCACAGCTCACACACTGTCCAATACACATTGACGCTACAAGTAAACCTGTATCTGCAATTACCTTTCATACCTTTACACCTGAGGTGTGCATTTTATGTGCATATGTTTATACCCATGCAAACCGGCAGGCTATTTCTACTGATTTCAGACTTCTGAAATGATCACTTGAATATAGCAAACGATAGCGGTGCGATTACACATGGTGGCTCTTTGACTACAAAAAGTCTGCAAAATGTGTTTCTTTTTTTATGTATTTTTCTAACATTTTACGGGAGTGATGGTTATCCATTGATTCATAAAAATGTACCAATAAATCAGACTCTTTAACACTTGCCCAAGTTGTGTAACACCACGTTTTTGTCGAGCAAATTTGAGGAGTCTTATTAATCAATAGATCGCATGAAAATGAATGAAAACCTCAATAAAATACATCCAACTTTCCAAAACACACGGCATGGTTTGTAAAAATGGATAGTTTGTGATGTAAAGTAGAGGTAATCTGTATTACATAAGTTAAAACATGCAAACCCACCGGTATAGCCCTTTTAAGAAAACAGCAGCCAAACCTTTGACAGGGTTTGTCCTGCTGAGTGATTAGCTACTCACGCAGTTGGCAGCTGACTCCAGTCCACCCGGCTGCACAGCTGCATCGCCCGGTGACGTGGTCACACCTGGCTCCGTTCTGACACTCACAGTTCTGACTGCACTGCTCCCCAAAATTACCGTCTGGGCATTCTAGCCACACAAACCACACATACACGATGACAAAATAGAAACGGAGGACAATCAGAATTGACTTTAAAAAAATGCAACTGCAGCTAAATTTGAGAGCTTCAGGACATTTTGAGGCATTTTCATCACACGTACTGTAAACGCCTCTTTCAAGCTGAAAGTCCGAGATGACATTTGAAGTCTTAAGAAATAGGAAAATGCACTAATGACAGAGATGCGTCATTAAGTCTTGCGAGCGGCTTTCTGCCGACTCCGGCTGTAGTAGTCAGGACCACAAAATGGCTGTGGCGAAAGGAAAGTCTTGAATAAGACTGCAGAATGACAGACTAAGAACTTTAGTGGGCATTTCATTGGATTCATTAAAACAACGGCATGAACCTTCAGCATGAGAACACTGATTGGTTCGCTACTAAAGAGTCTTCTCCCTTTCCTAATGTTGATTGCTATAAACACGTGGGTGCATTTATCCAGAATAGACCTCAATTCAACCATGTGTGCCAGAAGGCACTCTTGTGCCTCTCTTCTCCACCCTTACCCATCCCTAAAAAAAGTCATTGGCAATGTCTCATTATAGAGATAATTGTTCACAAGCACATCATAGTTGTGTTTAAGGAGAGGATGTCGTGATGGGCTGCAGTGAGGGCCTCCCTCACACCCCGTTTTAATGATGTGGCTTCCATTACCCAGAATGCAGTGTGGTCCTGCCCAGCCGGCGGTGCATAGGCAGGCTCCTGTGATGTGGTGGCAGCGGGCACCGTTCCTGCACTCGCACATCTGGCCACAGTCAAGACCGTAAAAGCCGTCCGGGCACACTGTGGGCCAAGATAAAACATCCGACTGGTTAGAACTGGCAGCTTCACAGAAGAGGACAGGAAAAGGTCTGGATACCAACTTTTTTTTTTAAAGTTTGTTTCTTTTCCTTTCTCATCTCTCACTCTCTCCTCCTACTTTCCCTCTCTGTCTTACCACCTACTGGAAATGCCAATATCAAATGGCAGTACCACGCTGCGGCTGTTCATTTGCAGAGCGTCTGCGTTCGTTAAGTGAGCTCATGTCCCACATGTGTGGTGGATCTGGGCCACATCAAAGTCGACGGTGGCTCGGAGGCCGTTCTGCAGAGGGGGCACAGAGAGCTGGTAATTAGAGCACCTGCTGAGTCAACAGGCTTCACCAAAACACAGCAAAACAAAAGCCAGGTTACTCTGCACCCCCGAGCACACATACCTACAGTATCGCTGCTGATGCAAGGAGATGCCAGTGTAAGAGTCTGTTTCTCATTCTCAAGGAGAGCCAGAGAGGTTGTTTAAGTGTGTGTAGAGTCAATTGACACTCAGTAAGTTTAGTAAACACAGTGCCTCCCATCTACAAGAACCTAGCCAGAGGGATGAATGAGCCTTTCCACTACTGAGCCCTAAATATTGTCTGGAAGCATGACTTCACCAGAGCAGGAAAGAATGACCGTGTTTATTCACAGCCTATTTTTGATCGCTCAATTTGTCACTGCAGAGATCACATCCCATCTCAAGAATAATAGTTGTATTTCGCGATAAATTGTAAGATCTTCCATTCCGGTTTGTATTTACAGGAGCGCGGCTCTTTGCGCTGACAAAGTTTGAGTGATCGACAGCGGTTGCAGACATTTCTCTCTTCTCTTTTCTATTGCAGTAATATCTGGGAAAATCTGGTAAGGGTTTGGGTAGAGTCGGGCCCAATTATTGCAGCAGCCAGCAGGTTTTTTTTTTTTTACATTTCAAGTATGCGCTGCCTCTTCTATCTAAGGAAAGCAGTGGACCATGTTACCAAAGGAAGCCACAAATTGGGAGTCCAACAGAACTGTGTAGCTTGGTGGTTTCATGTATTTTAAATGCCACAGTACTGAGGGTGTTTCCCTCCAGTTTATGCATCATACCCTCCTTTCTCCTGCTCCAGTGGATGATGCTGTCCACTCCTCCTTTTTTTTTCGCCCTGAAGGCCTCAAATTGTGAAAAGCATCCTTCCCGCTCAGCAGTTTCTGGCAGGGCCATCGCTGTGTTCCCACGCTGACAGCGTGACGTCTTTGCCTGCCTCTGTAGTGGTTAGGCTGCGATGTTATTAAAGCCAGCCCACTGAGGATGCTGTCATTTTAACCCAGCTGTACATTAGGTCTGTGGTGGTACTGGAGCAAAATCATGTGTTGTCTTCTGTTTATTATTGGGATAGCAATCATTCTCTCCTTTAGGAAAATGTTTCAGGAATGTTTCTGTGAAACATAATTTATTTACAGATGACACGGGCACTCAACGCATCCATGATGATAAGAAATCAACTTAAAACATCTCAGATGAGTGATGCACCCCTTTAATAATATATTTATTCCAGGCCGAGTAATCACCTCAACATGTGAAACACTTTTCAAATGCAGCAGACAAAGTTTACTGCAGCACACAAACTCGACAGTAAATCTTCAGGGGATGTACCGCCGCCTCTGAATGGCAAAGTTTATTATTTGTTTATGCCAGCAGGGGGCGACTGGTTTCCATATTAAACACGGAGAAGCAATCTGTCATCTGATATTAGGACAATGTCTGCAAGTGTTTGTAAGTAAAGACTCTTCCCTCTGAGTCTTTGTTTATGAGAAGGCACAGAGGATTCGGCCCAACACCACACACACACACACACACACACACACACACACACACACACACACACACACACACACACACACACACACACACACACACACACACTGTGCCATCGCTGAAAGACTCCATCTCCAGACTAAATGAGCTCTTTAAGACAGGCGGATTATTTCCAGATCCCTGGTTGTGTAAGAGCCACTGCTGTCAGCCCATAAAGCAGGTCCAGGGACCACACAGCCTGGGGAGAGCAGACCACAGAAATAGAGCGGATAGAGAGAACATAGAATTGAACTTCCTGGTGCCATTCAGGGTCTATAACACTGAAAGAGATCAACACAAACGGCAACACAACAACCCTGTTCCTTCGACAATAACGCGGATGTTCGAGTTCTTTTTACTGCGACCAAATGAACTATTTTGATGCAAACATCAAAGCGGCAGACCAGAAAACGGAACACGATTCATGTTAATTAAAGAGGTGGTCTGGTCTGCAGGACCCATGTCAGCACAATAGCTTGTTTCCTCCTCCGACAGAACTGAAATGTTTAGCATCAACCACAAGAATGCTCGGTGAAAGTATGCATTTTGCCATAGCAACGAGGTCGCACTTCAAACCGTTGTGCGGACGAATAATCCGCCACCTAGAATCAAACGTTAAAAAGAGAAAGTCCTCCCTTTTCCATTTTAATTCTGTGAAACAGATGAACTAAGAGAGATCTGGTCCTTCTCACAGCACAGGCCTCTTCCTGACTTCTCCTGAAGGAAGAGGCCCAGCAGAAGACTGAGAAACTGGACACCTCTGTTTGAGGAGAAAAGGCCTTCAGAAAACCCATTCAGGTCAGACCGATAGCCCTATTTCCACATGCGATGTCCAATCAGAGTGACGTCTACGTCTGAGGCCACATTAGACTGTTATGGCTAGGCATGTGGAGCTCGGTTCTAGTGTGACACGGCCGTGATTTACGATGCCCCGTGTACGACTGAGGTGGTATGAATTTCTGGGCCTGGTAGTACACTTACACTAAATCTTATACTTTGTAATAACATGAGGCCACTTCAAGTCAAAAGACTGTAATCATGAACAAATCTATTACGCCGTAAAGACTCTTTGACCGTTGTAGTTTGGTAAAAATATGACGAGAATACTATTAGTTGCATGAAAGTTGTCCTGTGGCAGGATGCTTAAAAAGACTGCAGCCTGTGAAATACAGTCCATCTCCTCCAAAATGAAAAATAATAACTTCGGGATTCTGTATTTAAAATGGTTTTGCTCATGACATGACATTGGACAATCTGATAATTCATTAAATCTGTCTGACGATTACCTTAAACTGTGAATCAGAAGATTGTCCTGCAGCGCCCTCTAGTGTATTAAGACTAGTAATCTCACATGTAATAGAGAAGAGTGTCCTAAATCTTGTGAAAAAATAGCAACACTATATTTTCCAATGGTGTTATACTTGTGGAAGGGAAACAAAAACACACATTTTAGTGAAAGGTGCAAAGGGCTTTCAAAACATACTTTATATTTGTGCTGTTAAATATTGATTAAAGGTCAAAATGTCTCCAAACATATAGAAACGTTTCGTATAGGGAATCGTATAGTCACTCATCAGAAACAAAAGCAATCTTACTTTTTTCGCAGTAAGTGCCAGCATGTCCAGGCGAGCACGTGCAGGCGCCGCTCACGTGGTCGCAGACGGCTCCGTTCTGACACCGGCACTGCCGGACACACCGCTGCCCATAACTGCCATTCACACACACTAAACGTGAACGTATGAGAGAGGCAGAAGAGAGATTTAGCAAAACAATATTGTAAATCTTAAGCATTTAACCAAATGTAGGCTGCTTGAAAAGAATCTGTCTCACAGGAAATACTATCTTGTGTAACGTCACGTTGTACTACATATAGCATCCAGAACTATAGAAGCTTGACATGAGCTACTAAAAGCATATGTATAGTATATTCCTGGGAAATGTACAGACATCACTGAAATAAAAACACGTTATGAAATAAAATATCTAGAAAATGACTTTCAGGATTGTAAATGAGCTCTAAAGATTGTTATAAGTGATGATCACACCGTGGTGGCAGCGTGTACTGAAATCTATCTTCTTAAAATAAATGAACTTACTCTTTTCACAGTGGTCTCCAGTGAAGCCGGCCTCACACGCACACTGCCCGGTGACCGGGTCACAGTCCAGAGAGATGTCTTTGCACTGGCATTGACTGAGACACTCCTTGCCCCAGTAACCAGACTCGCATGCTATGAAGTTAAGCAAATGGTGCAGTCAGACATATGTTAAATGTTGCATGTTGCGTCCTGATTTTTTCATGAGGGTAATTGCAGTTCTTACATGTTGCACAGTCATGGCCTCTTTTGCCAGGAGAGCAGATGCAGCGTCCAGTCTGTGGGTCACAAGCAGCATCGGGGAGGCAAGAACAGCGCCTGAAGCAGCCTGGTCCGTGGAAACCTGAGGGACACTCTGTACACAACACCACAGTTATAGGATAAGGCTTCAGTTATCCACTCTTTATGGCTGATACGTGGTTAGTAGGAACTGAAAACACATATTATTTATACATGAATATAAAATAAATCAGTCAATTGCAGTTTAATTACTTATTCGATCATTGCTCAATTTGTTTTTCTTTAAGACATACAGATTTATGGTCAAAATAGTACGACTAAAAATATTTCTTGATATAGTTTCTTGATTAGAATAAAACCTCACCATTTTGGCAGAGGTTCCCCGTGAAGCCTGGTTTGCAGTCACACACGCCAGTCTGCTTGTTGCAGGAGCCTCTGTTCTCACATGTAGGGCATGGCGACTGGCACTTCAACCCCCAGAATCCATCATGGCAGTCTGGGGAGCGCCGAGAATCTTTCAGATTAAGTGAGTAGTAAGCCACTTATGTTAGTTATTTCTCTGTAAAGTGCTAAAGCCACTTATGCTTGGATGTTTTGGGGGATGAAATGTATTAAATGTCACGTAAGCTACACAACAAAGGAACTGGTTTGGTTTAAAGAGGCAACAAACAAACACAATGGCCTAGCGGTAATTCTGAGGTCAGTGAGTGCAAACGCTGCAACATTATTAGGTTAAAATGTCCTAAAACTAATACAGAAATTCAATGGAACATAAAACAACAACAACAACAACATACAAATAAAATGTACCTTGGTGACAGGAGTGTCCCGTCTTCCCAGCAGGACAGATGCACTGTCCGGTCACAGGATCACAAGGAGCTCCTCCACAGTCGCAGGACAGACGACAGCTCTCGCCGTAGCTCTGTGATTGGCAGGCTGGCAACAGATTAAAAAATAAAAAAACGGCAGCAACAGTTGCACTCAAAATGAAACAAAAACGGGATTGTGTAACGTTGCAAAAAGAGAACTGCAGAAATACTAAATCATTTTCTGTTTGTTTATTCAGCCTCTGCCAATAGCCTCTGCAGTAGTAACTGAAGTAAATTACCCCTGTCATGACCTGGCCTGCAAGTTAAGATAAATACAATCCAGAAGATGTGGATTCCTTTTTTTTATTTGGCTTCGACAAACCCAGCAAGCCGAGGCCTGGACTGTGCATTAGCGCTGACATACTGTAAAACCGCTTTGTGTTAGTCCACTCCACGGAGACACAAAGTCATGTTTTTACCAGCGGCTCCTGAACAATATACAGTTTCACGTTAGATCACAACACAGAGCGTTGAGCTCTCCATCAAGCAGCAGAGTAAGCAGCCTGATGACGCTCTGCTGTGGAGACACACTCATATTTATGTTCGTGCAGTTTGTAATAACAAGAACACCTGCACTGACCAGGTGAATTAAAAAAGAAAGTGTAATTTATTTAACCCACTAAATCCACTCAATCCATCAAAGGCAGCAAAGAATGAATAGAAAGATCGTGACAAAGGTTGAAAACATTCCCGAAACCCATAACTCCAAAATAATTTTGTGGTGACATCAGAAAGGGCACGTTATTTACACATGAAGTATGCAAACGATAACCTTACACGTAGAAACGTGTCGGTGTACAAGCCCACGCACTTCACATACAGTATCCACACATATGCGTAAAGTGAGACAATGATCCTTTACTATCAGGGTTATGGCCACATGAGAGCGCTGGGGAGTCATAATTTAACAGTAATGTATTTAAAAAAAACAACATTTTATTCTGAATAAAATTCTACTTACATTCCCTTCCCTTAACTCATTCATAGTTAGACACACAGTGCCCTTTAAATTGCATTAAAGCAGCTCTTTGTCTCACCCAGCTGACATTTATCTCCATGCAGGCCCGCAGGACATCGCTGACTGCATTCTCTGGTCCCGGGGTCACATGACCCTCCACCTGGACAGTCACATGGCTGCTCACAGCCTGCACCAAAGAAGCCGAGCTCACACTCTGCAAACACACACAGACAAAGTGGGAAGATTAGTGGACAATCTCAACGCACACTTCCAAACATTCAGAGACAGGTTATTAGGATTTTAAGCAGCGATTGACTTGATTCTGTGATCACCGTCTCTCAGAGCAATCACAGCAACTTAAACTGCGTTTCCATTGTTGACCATGAAGTCAAAATGCCATTGCAAGGGCGCCGCATGGCTCCAAGTGTATTTCCCCCCATCTGAAGTTCCATTACTGCGCCAGGAAATACACCCAATGATGTTTAAAGCTGGGAAATGGTCAACAGGGCAATAGGTCCAAGTGCAAGTGAGGCAGTTGACCTGAGAACCGTGTGGATGATATGCAACTAAACACAAATCACAACCATTTATTTCTTACAATCTGAAGCCGCGTGCTGAGGTGGCAGTTAAATAAATGAGTTGGGTGTTTTTGAGAAGCGCTTTTACCTTCCTCACACCGTGGGCCGTGGTATGCAGCCTTACAGAAACAGCTCCCTGTTTCGGGGTCACAGCCAGTGGAATGTTCTTGAACACAGTCGCATTCCTTGGAACAGCCTCCGCCGTGCGTCCACCTGGGACACGCTGAGGGGCGGACGAGATCAGTTTGAAAACGGACAAAAAGCATAAGTTAGATTGACCATATTCTCATGTTTGTATGATCAGTGGTGGGATGTAACTACGTACATTACTCAGGTATACAGTACTTGAGTAAATGTAAGTACATATTACAGGCCAATATTGTTCTTTTACTCTGTAGTAACTAGTAAGACTATTGTGCAGTGAAAAACATGTATGTCCAAATTTGGTGATTTTGAATTGTAAAATAATTCTGACAAACTGGAAGATTAAGTGTTCCATTATAGGTTTCTCCTACTTTTTAAGCTAAATAAGATATTTAAAACCTTGGAGTAGCTGGAAAATGTGTCGTCACAAAGTGAAAACAGGGCTGTTTCCCTTTATTGTGCATGGTTCTCACAGGACAGCGACACTAAATTAAACTACCCAACAGTAAAGTAATTCAAATTAGCACAACCATACAGCAGAGAAACACATTTCACACATTTATGCATCAGTAATATTAATCCATCACATAGCAAAACGCTAACGGTGACCGTGTCATTGCACAATAAGTACTTCTACTTTGAATTACTTACTTTTACTTAAATAAGGTTTTGAAAGCAGGACTTGTAACAGTATTTCTACACTGTGGTGTTGCTACTTTTAACGGCACAAAGAGTAGGATCTGTTACAATGTGTATAAACACCATTCAAAGTTGGCCCCTCCTCCCCAGAACACGCCCCCTGACCAAAGTTTGGGGTTACGATGCTCCCTAGCTGGTGAAAGACAGCCCCAGATTCACTCCTATTTTAGAATGAGCTTTGACTGATTGTCTCGCTTAGTTTTGCGTTATCTTTCTGTGTTGGGTCCTCTTTTTTCCTCGCCTCCACTTGGATCCGCGCTTGCGTTCTGGTCGCTACGCTTTTATAGAGGTCGACGCCTAGAAACGTCCTGAAAAAAGCCAAATAAGACAAAACAAGCAGAGGGCCGGGTCTCTGCAGATGCAGACACTTTTAGTGGGTCATGATAAATGATTGAGAGGGATTATGATTGTTTATTTTTGAGTCTATACATTGTTTTTTAGGCTTTGTTTTAGTCTGCCTTTTAAGTAGGATTTGAATACTTTTTCCTCCACTGTTTATGTTTTACAATACACATTTTTGTTAAACAAAGAAAATAAATTATCATAGGAACTTTTGTTTGTTGAAGCGAAGGTGGTGAAAGTTAATTAAGAAAAGAATGTTGAAAAAAAACCTCTCTAAGCCAAAACTAACACACCCAACCACTATGTTATCACAACAACCTACTTCTGCAAGTTTAAGCCCTGTGACCGCTGCCTTCTGTTTCACTATATTCATAGAACTTCATTAAAAATGATGATGCATCATTCATCGTTACTGCTGTAATAATTACAAATCCAATTTGAGACCAGGCTGACTATTTGGGCAAGCAATTTCCTCCAAAATCTGTTGTGTTTTTTTTAACTTTCTCACATAGAAGCATTACAAATATATTTAAAGGGTTATGCAAGACTTAAGCACTGCCACATCATCACTGTGTTTAGAACAATATGCATGCATTTTGCCAAGATTCTCCCTACTCTGCAACAACTCCACTCCACCCTGTCCCTCTCGACATTGGCTTTATGTTAGGTGCAGCTGCAGGCTCTGGTTACACCCTCTCCACCCTCTAGATGTCCCGCTGCAGGATGGAGCAGACAGCTGTGAGAATCTGATAATATTCTTTTGAGCACATTCTTCCATCATTCGGTTTGGTCTTAGAAGAGTGAGCAGCCTTCACACTGAGAACATTAAGAGCAAAGATTCATCGCCATGTCCTTCCGGAGGCTTAGGAGCAACCCTAAAACACTGGGCGATGTGAATTTAGTGACAAAGGAGCTGAAGAATCTTTATTGTAAGAGGCTGCTGCCGATAGAGAAATACTATTCTTTCCATCACTTTCACTCTCCGAGCTATGAGGACGCAGAGTTTGACAACAAACCGATGGTCTTGGTGATGGGTCAGTACTCGACGGGAAAGACGACTTTTGTGAGGTAAGAATCAGAACATCCACGCTTTTGAAAACTGCAGATTTGTGCATGTATTCTGCTGAATGTATTTAACTGACGTGCTGAGGGTAATAACATTGTTAATGGTGGTTTGGACTGCAGGTATCTCATAGAACAAGATTTTCTTGGGAGCAGAGTTGGGCCAGAGCCAACCACGGACTGCTTCACCGCCCTCATGCATGGAGAGGTGGAGGGAGTCATCCCTGGCAATGCCCTCACAGTGGACCCGAAAATGCCCTTTCGCCACCTCGACCCTTTTGGAAATGCTTTTCTGAACAGGTGATGCTGTAGGAATCAACAGACTGAAAGAGAGAGGGGGAGGGGAAGATATTCCTCTTTTGTTTTCCTTTACTTGGACATAGTTGAAAAGTTTTGCCAATGTTCTGCCTTCAATTAGCATAGAAGTACGGACCCAAATATTACAGTTTGAAACTGCTTTATCCTGTGAAATAATAAAAAGATTGTTTTGAAAGCTTTATGTTGAGGCATTTTTCTTCTTTGCAGGTTTCAGTGCGTTCAGATGCCAAATCAAGTCCTCGAGAGCATCAGCCTTATCGACACACCAGGCATCTTAACCGCTGCCAAAAGAAAACTGAGTCGAGGTGAGACACAATACTTTTCTAACTTCCTTTCAATAGGATTAATGGGTCTTCTTCTACTTCCACATATTCAGTTTTAGGAAGTTGGAAAGCATTGTTGCTGTCAGGAGGATTGACGTTCCTGGTAAGAGGAGAGTCATCGCAGAGGCAATAAAATTATAATATTTCAGGACTTGAAGCCAGAAGCACAGATGAAAGTAATATGACTGAGTTGGGAGGAGACGAGCAGCAAGTAACTGAGCAGTCTTCCATTTGTTTTAGGAATGCATCAATCTGTGGGTGTAGCTGACACTGGGATATGTATGCTCCTCTAGGTGACGAGGCAGTGATTACATACGGTCTTAATAAAAAAAACTGTGTTTTCGTTCCTCATCCCCCAGGCTACGACTTCCCAGCAGTGCTGCGCTGGTTCGCAGAGCGTGTGGATCGAATCATCCTGCTGTTCGATGCACATAGACTGGAGTTCTCCGATGAGCTCACCCGGACCTTTGGGGCCCTGTGTGGCTATGAGGACAAGCTGCGCGTGGTTCTCAACAAAGCTGACCGGGTGGACTCGCAGCAGCTCATGAGAGTGTACGGCTCCCTCATGTGGTCGCTGGGGAAAGTGTTTCGAACCCCCGAGGTCTTACGGGTTTACATCGGATCTTTTTGGTCAGAGCCCAGGCAGATGTGTGACCACTACCAGCTGTTAGAGCTTGAGGAGGAGGATCTGTTGGCCGACATAAGGAACCTGCCGCGCAATGCTGCAGTACGCAAGCTGAATGACTTGGTAAAGAGGGCCCGCTTAGTAAGGGTAAGATATCTCTTATGTTCAATTCAACCCCATTCTTTGCATAAATATTTACAGATGCAGTTATGATGATTTCTTTTTTTTTTTATCTCCTCTCCTAGGCACATGCTCATATTATCAGCTATCTAAAACAGGAGATGCCAACAATTTTTTGCAAAGAAAACAAGAAGCACAATCTGATTTACCAACTTCCGGTGATTTTCACCAAGATCCAACAACGGCATCGAGTCCCAGCCGGCGACTTCCCCGACTGCACCAAGATGCAGGTGGGTAATTACTTTTTAATTGCTGTCTGAATACCATATTATCAGAACATTCTGTGAGCTTAACATGTGATTGAATACCTTTTCAGGAGAAACTTTTGGGTCAAGATTTCTCAAAGTTCAAGACACTGAAGCCAAGTATGATGGCTTCATTGGATAAACTCCTGACCAGTGATATAGCAAACCTGGTGCCTTTACTTCAACAACAAGAACTGAGGAAGAAATCCCTCCCTGGTGTGTTGGACGGGGAATTTTTGGGAACATTCAGGCCTGAGCATTACAAGAGACATCCTTTCAAGGAAGTCAAAAGAGACGAGGAGAGCAGTGAGACAGATTTTGACGAGTGGGCGGTGGAGAAGTACAAGCCAAAGTACGACGAGATCTTCTTCAACCTCAGTCCAAACGGGGGCAAACTGAGCGGCAGCAAAGTCAAAGAGTGGATGATGACCAGCCTTCTGCCCAACTCCGTGCTTGCTCACATCTGGAGGCTGTCTGACGTCGATGGGGATGGCATGCTGGACAATGAGGAGTTCGCTTTGGCGGTCCACCTTATTGAGGGAAAACTAGAGGGCCACTTTCTCCCCCGAGAGCTGCCGTCTCACCTGGTGCCGCCGTCTAAACGGCTCAGTTCAGCCAGCGACGAAGCGTAAAACATGACGCTGACAGGAGGCGAATGCTCTGTGTACAGTAATTGTACAATTTGTATATATTTTCCTAAATGTAGCTTAATCTGGTAGTAGATAGTAAAGAAAAATAACCACATGTACTGTTAATGAACCTGAGAACGTGTTATCTATTTGTATTGATGTCACCGAAACCTAAAGATCCCCATTGATGGTTTTAAAATGTACATTTCACTTCTACATTGTCAAATATCCACCTATGATAGATATATAAATGATAGAAAATTGAAATACAGCAGCAATGATCATCAATTAGGTGTAATACACATAAGAGTTGCTCAAATATCCCGTAATCCTAATGTTTTTTTTTTTTTTAATCAATGGTATTAAACTTGTAAAGATGACTTGCCAGTATTATTTAATTGTTTGGGATCGCATCATCATAATCACCATCACCATTATGCAGTGCATTATGACCACGGTCAGGTTGGTACTCACGCAGGTGGCAGAAGCGTCCATAGAGTCCCGGAGAGCAGAGGCAGCCTCCATACAGACGATGGCAATGTCCGTTGTTTGGGCAGTTGCACTTTTTTCTGCAGTCCTTCCCAAAAGAACCCTTTGGACAACCTGTAAACAGGAATAATGTCACTTTAGGATAAGATGCACACTATGATAAGCTCCACTGTGAGAAGAGCAAGGTTTCAACAAGATAAGAGTTAGAGTGTCAAGATCTGGTTTGCTGGATTCATTATCTGTCAGACTTTTCACATATTTGTGCTTGTAAAATACTCTGCTTTGATTCTTTCAGAAAATATTCAAATGACATTTTTTTTGCGGATACAATCGCTTCCAATCGACTTCTCATAACTAACAGACGCACAGCCTATGACATTGTATGGCAATAGTGTTTCTTATGAAGGAGCAAAAGGAATTTAAAGAAATGTCTGGGACCACAAACATAGAGCCTGGTTGTTGTATTGACACGTGTGTGTGTGTGTGTGTGTGTGTGTGTGTGTGTGTGTGTGTGTGTGTGTGTGTGTGTGTGTGTGTGTGTGTGTGTGTGTGTGTGTGTGTACAAACCATCCTCGCAGAGCAGGCCCTGTACCCCGGGGGGGCAGAAACACTTCCCGGTCAAAGGGTCACACGAGCCTCCATTCTGACAACGGCACAGGCTGTTACAGGCCTGCCCAAAGGTACCCTGTGGACAAGCTGGAGCAGGAGAGGGGAAAGAGCATTGACACATTGACAGTGTAACTTAATGAATTAAACTGCGGGGACTTCCTTTGTCACAGAAACACAGACTTATAAATGAGAGAAGAGAAAGTACAGCAGCCAAAGAGAGGGTTATTGTTAACAACACTTCCACCGTCCATCCTGTCTTTCCTCATGGTGTGTGCCCTTCTGACACTCTTAATCCCTCTGGCCTGGTTGGCAATTACAACATGAACCAGCCGGCTGTTTTAAGATGTGCTAAAGTGTTACAATCCATCAAGTGAAAGTCTGCTTAAATTCCATGTCACACTTTCTTCACAGCAGTTTTACGTTAAAAATATGTTCTGGAGGTAACGGCATTACAGATACTGAATATACAGTTAATATATAACTGTGAGGAGCAGGAAGAGAGAATAAGATCAAACACTTTTTTTTAAAGATGGTGCTCTCACCCTTGCACCAGATGTGTACATCTGGAGATGCAACCAAAGTAAATGAACAGGGCAGTGGGCGGGGCTATGGGGCATTGATTCGGCTTTATAATAATGGGAAACTTCTGGGGTGTTGGGGCATGTTGAGGCAACATGAAAAAACACAAAGAGCTATTTAAATAGCACAGAAAGCTTATATTTCACCACCAAATATATTAAAGGTTGACGAGTTGCCTTCGATATGACTGTGGGCCATTTGCTTTCCTGTTTGGCCTGAATGAAGTTTCTTTATCAGGGTTTAGATAGCCATTTCATGTTGCTAACAGAATAGTAACATTTTAAACATTGATAGTATTAGCGACATGTAAAGACGCCTACACTGATTATAAAACCGTAATTTATTTTTTCTTTTGAGAAAAGTGTTCTTTTCATCGTCATTATTTTACACAGTATTGCTGCAGTAGATTTACATAGCATTGTGCACACTTAAAACAAAAACATTTTGCAGAACATTTTATAGCCGTAGTACAGCCTAGTTCTTTCAGAGGTTTTGGACTTCAAAGGAAAATGACAACCTTTGATATTATATATATATATATATATATATATATATATATATATATATATATATATTTATGATGTATTAGTTCTATCCATTCACTCTGCCTTTTCCTTGTGACAGCCTTTTGCTTGCTGCCTGACGTATTTGCACAAGTCTCTTATGATTGATAGTTCACTCTTCAAATGTGATGTCAGCCATTTATGCAACATTTACATCTAAAATATGGAAGTGATTAGCGCCATTTATCCCACACAGTCTCCAACATCTGCCACCCGAATTGTTTTTGCAAGGGCGCAACATAGAGCGTTACAATATTTTAACAACAGAATTCTCGCCATAGTTGAAACAAGTACAATTCCATTGGACTTGACATAATCTTCTCCATGTCCTCCTCTGAAATGTGAAAATGTCCTTACTTTTCACACTTATTTTACAGTGTTTTCTTTCAGATTTGGACTGGAAAATGGCATTATACTTTCTGGAAATAATCATGTAAAATGTTGTGGGTATGGATAAAGACAAGATCATTGTTATGAGTCCTGCCTCTACTGTTTCTCAAGCTACATATAGGTTATGGTTGCAATAGTGTCGAACTTGAAGGCATCTGTCTGCTCAGTGTCGATAAGATGAGATTGTGCAGAAAATCAGGAACCGGGTCAGGAACTTTCAAAATCCTCCGTACATAGTCGTTGTCCAGGTTTACTTGCTTCCCTTGTAAAAGGAAACACCTTATTTTGCTCTTCCAGATGGAGTATTTGTTTCCTTTGTTTTGCCAGGATGGATCTCGGCTGCGCATCTGCCAGTTGTTGGGGTACGCGTGTTCCAATTTGAAGAGTTGTTTTGTCATGTACTATATCAAGAAGGAGATCTTGGTTGGCGACTCTTTTTCTGCTCCCACAGGAACACATACAGTGTATTCTAATGTTCTCCCGTGTGGAGCGGCTCTCCTTTTAATTTATTTTTGACATCTGTTTTGACACGCTTCAGCTTTTTAGGATATCTTCTGTTATCAACTTTCATTATGCACTCTTTAGCCTCATCCAGTCTGGTATGTGTTTTCACAATTTCTCCCTTAATGTCTTCAAGCTTCTGTTTATTATCCAGGTGAAAAACAAACAAAGAATTAGCTTTTTGCAATGCATCAGCATTACTTTGTCTGCATGTACGCTAACGTTGGTGAGTGGCTTCGGAGTTGCTCAGATTCCTCATGTATTTCTGGTTACTGCGGGGTTTTTCTTGCTTTTTTAGCATGTTATATTCATCGTTATTCCCTTTCAGTTCAAGTTTAGTCTGATGTAAAAATTGCACTTTCACTCATTGGGAACGACTGGGAGAGCTTTCAGCAAGCTGCCATCTTGGCGGTGTTCCACCCAGAAGTCGAAAACCATAATTTCCTATTGTTGACATGTTAACTGTGGTCCATCACATAGAGAGTAATGAAGATGAAGATCGACTCAAAGATATATACTATACCATACTATGTACAATACCATGATGATACTGCATTTTGTACAATCAGCACATGAACTTTGAGAGAAAAATAATGAATTACACGTCTTTCTTGCAGCTGTAAATTAAAAAAAAATAAGATTGAATACAAACCTATCATGTAGGTTAAGACAAAGTAAGAATATTTTGCCTCTCTAAAGCCAAATTTGTTTGATCAATACACCTTTTCCTGCTGAAAATGCTACCAATGTCCAAATCATCACCTCCGGGTTGTGCATCTAAATACTGCCACCTCAGTAGCCTGTTTCTAAAAGTGACAGATTACTTCTCACGGACTCACGTCCCACATGGCTTTCCTCTTATGATTACCGGCCCGACTCGGGTTCAGACCAAAGACAGCCATTAATCATAGAGCTGGATGGGAACAATGGAACCTTGCTTTCTAGCCCAGTAGTGGACATCCTTGGCCTCAGGCTGTGCTCTTGCTGTGGGCCCTGGCCTCGCTCCAGTAGCAGACAGATTAATTCCCCTGGTGCTCTTGTGTTCTGGAGCCTATAAACAACCCAGCCTCCCACACAGAGGAGCCGACAGGTTTTGATACATGGCCCTGGATCAATGCACACAGGGAGCTATCTCATCTCTCTCTAAAACTAGACCACATCACTATGGGCAGTTCAGATAGACCTGTGGGGGAAATGAGGGTGTGTGTGTGTGTGTGTGTGTGTGTGTGTGCACTGTACTGTACTGTTGACATCATTCACTTGTCATGTATATGATCTGTCATAAATTATTAATTTTATTCTCCCGTCCATGCACATGTCTGAGCCAAGAAAGTTTTTTTTATGTTCTTCAAAATTAAACATTCAGTTCACAGAGTTTGAAATCTTTGGGAAATAAGCCTATTCACATTCTCGCTCCTGTGAAGACGGAAGTATATTTAAAAAATGTTTTTATTCAATTCTTACTTTCATGTGGTTATACACTGAAGAAAACATGCTTTTTAATATTGTAGTCAATAGATCAGCCACATAGTACACACTGTACCTTTAAGTGTATAGTTACTTTCAGAAGAAACACTATATTCAAGCTTTTTGAGCAGAGTGGTGAAGGCGAGGTTGTGTAAAGTTTACCAAAAATATGTATCACACAATACACAGAAGTAACGTAAATGTCCAATTAACTTACTCTGGTTACAGATGATCCCAGTCCATCCAGCTGAACATTCACATCCATCTCTAACTTCACGACACTTTCCGTTCACACAGTCTTCACAGCTCACGCTGCAGTCATCCCCAAACGAGCCATCGAGACACACTGAAAAAGAAACTGAAAATAAGTTTTTTTTTTTTTTTTTAAACTTGCCGGTCTGAAGATTTAATAAAACAATAAAATG
Source organism: Myoxocephalus aenaeus (assembly GCA_038501785.1). Classification (NCBI taxonomy): domain Eukaryota; kingdom Metazoa; phylum Chordata; class Actinopteri; order Perciformes; family Cottidae; genus Myoxocephalus; species Myoxocephalus aenaeus. The sequence continues at coordinate 1,491,818 of JBAMJR010000180.1, read as the reverse complement.
ATGTGAATTGTCACCAGGGATTCATCTGAGTGTCATCACTCACGCTCTTTACTGTACCTATGCTGCTGTCCAGTCTGAGCTCCCCCCGGCGCTCCCTCTGGATCTCATATTCTTGTTCACTGTCACCACCATCGCTACCACCATCATCATCATCACCGTCGTAACGGGAGCGCAAGGCTGCTGTGTACTGCAGGAGTTGAGGAGTCTCGCGGAACAGCAGGTCTGGTAATCTGTGGACCTCCAGCTGCTCGTCCTCGTCTCCCTCCTCATCACCTTCTTCTTCCAGTTCTCTGCCGTACAGAGCTAAAAACACAAAGAACAAAGTTAGACACACAATTTTAGATGCCCTTTGGGATTTTACTTGTCCATAAATAACTATCCAAGAATCACTACAATGCTGATGTCACTCACAAATGCAGGAGTGCTGGTCCTGATCCAAGCGGAAGCCCCGTTCACAGAAACACTCATATGTTCCCAGGGTGTTGACGCAGTTGTGTTCACAGTCTGAGGTCTCTGCTCGGCACTCATCAATGTCTGACACAAACAACACACAAACAACACACAGCGAAAAGAATGAAAGGCTCATAATAATAGCAAAACTCAAGTGAAGCCATTGTCATTGGATGGAGGTTTTCAACACAACAGGTTTTTATTGGTGGTGTATACATTCGATGGCAGACTGGTATTGCAGATCAACTTCAGATGGTCCTTGTAATTTGTATTCAGTCAGATAAATACACTTCACTTCAGCATACTCATTTGATTTAATTGATTTCACCCATCTGGCAGTTCTACTAGTTTGTGTAACGTTTGCTCTTTTGTGAGCAAAAACCTTTGGTTTTCTGCTACGAAATGGCCTTGAAAAGTCAAAGTCAAAGTCAAAAGTCAAAGTCAGTTTTATTTGTCACTTCTTCTATTTGTGCAAACATACAGAAGATCTGAAATTGTGTTTCTCTTCTGTCTGACATAAAAGTGGATAGTGCAAAAACAGTTAAAAATAGAACAACATATAAACAACATATATACAACATAAATAAACAACATAAATGAACAACATAAATAGCAAACTATATAAGTGTGCGTTATAGCAGCGGTCAGACGCAGCAGAGGACATGAGTCTAGATGTGGGAGTGGTGAGGCAGAGAGTTCAGCTTCCTGACAGCCTGGTGAATGAAGCTGTTTGACAGTCTGGTGGTGCGAGCCCGGAGGCTCCGGTATCTCCTCCCAGAGGGCAGGAGGCTGAGGGGACCGTGTGAGGGGTGGCAGGGGTCCTGCAGGGAGGGGAGGGGGGGGGAGTGAGGCACCAATGATTCGTCCAGCTGCATTCACTATGCGCTGCAGGGCTTTTCTGCTGTAGTCTGTGCAGCTTCCGCCCCACACAGTGATGCAGTTGGTCAGGATGCTCTCAATGGTGCCACGGTAAAAGGTGCACATGATGGGTGGGGGGCTTCCTGCTTTCCTCAGTTTTCAGAAAGGCTTCATTTCTAAGCAATCTGTTAGTAAGTGAGAATGTGTGTCCTGCACAATTGTGCCACAACACAAAGAGCACTAAAAAAGGCTCACGCTAACAGTCTAGCACTCTTACCGTCGCAGCCGCAGCCGTCTGGATTCAGTCTGTGGCCAGCTCGGCAGCTGCACTCATAGCCGCCGGGGTAGTTTCTACAGAAGTGCCGGCAGCAGGACTCCCCACTGACACACTCATCGCTATCTGAGGAAGGCACGCAGTGGCATAGAGTTGGTTTCCACAGACGGACAGAAAGACACCAGCAGAGAGTCACAAAGTGCATGAAAATATAAAAGAAGGAGGAGTTCTTACCTACACAGGTCTTCCTGTCCCGGTCAAGCTGGTACCCATGGTTGCAGGAGCACAGCGGGCCGTTGGTGGTGTGCTCGCAGTGATGAGAGCAACCTCCATTGTTCTTCTCACAGCTGTTGACGATCTCCATCTCAATGCCTGGAGGAGAGACAGTACCAAAACCATAATTAAAGTGCAGAGTTGAAACATAAGGACATCATTATGAGGACTATTGTTTTTGTGTGTTCAAACTGCAGGAGAGGGCGGGGGGAAAGATTCTTCAGCACAGATATGGTTTAAATTACAAAGGAATTATTTATGCTTTTTTAAGTGCACTTGTCTCTTACTGCCATTAATTTAAAATGTGAGGTGTATTATTATAATTGCCATCCCAAAATATTCTAAAACTCATGCTTACACGTAATGTGCTTATTTCTGTCCCAAAAAAATGCTGCAGTGTGCAACATTTGCTGTACAAATAAATAGAAATTGCAACTGGTCAGCAATGACCTGACATAATTGGCGGGGTGATTTTTCATTGTAATGGTTATTACCAGCTGTGACGCTAGTATTGCTTTCACCTTGTGAGTCTGCGTGTGAGTCATTATCGCAAAATGTGATCCTGGAGACACCTACTGTATCAGGAACTGTGATCGTATATCAAGATTGTCTCTAGTTTATATATTTTTTGTTTATATCATGTTGCGTCCACACCATTGAATACATGTATTCCAGTGTACTTCCTTTCTTATTTACAAGATGACTAAGTCTTGGGATCAAGTCCTTTGAGGTATTTTCTCGTTTGCACAAGGCCATGTGTTCAACAGTAAAGCTGTAATATGTGGAAGACTAATTTCAATTCCTATGACCTTTACTTACGGTAGCACTGTTTTCCGTCAGCACCAAGTTCAAAGCCCAGAAGACACACACAGCGGAAGGAGCCCATCATGTTGACACAGCGATGGGAACACTTGGCATGAGCTGAACTGCACTCATCAATGTCTGTAGGAGAACAAAAATAACATGTGCATAAAAAAGGCATGAAGGAGAAGTATATATCAAAGTTGCACAACACACAAATCTATTTCTAGGTCATATTGCAACAATATGCCAGAGCATTTCAGAGGTGATGTATGTCTTTCTTGTCCTCTTTAACGAGGGTGTAGTAACTTAACCCTGTTGGCTAGCATAAGGCTACAAAACAATGTCCCCGTGAAAAAATCGTCAAAACAATGTAGTGAATATTTCCTGCAGCAGGAAGGCTCTATCAGATCTCAGATTTCTCTGGCTTCTCTTTCCCCTCATAGGTGGAGCAGGATAGATGTTAGCAAGAAAAGTTTCCAACATCAGCCTCTCAAGTCAATATGGGTCTGTTGTACTGCATATTTGCTTTCAAACGGAGGTTTAGTGTGGCTGTAACTTATGGAAAACTCATAAACGTGATTCTGTTAAACTGTAACGTATTCCAGGGAAAGGTATTTTTGTGTGTGAGAGTGTGATTCCTCACCTTCGCAGTTCTTGCCGTCTTCAGTCAGAGTAAAACCAGGTCGGCAGCTGCAGTGAACCCGGCCTTCCTCAGAAAGACACAGCTGGGAGCAGCCTCCATTCCTGTCCTTGCAGGGGTCCCTTACTGACACACACAAATATACACAAAAATGAAGGCGAGTCAGCCCAGCAGGTGATTCTCTGACCTTGCATGAGCACAGATATCTCAACTATGCACAGCTTCTTATTCAGAAACATTACAAAAGTGAGTCTGGTTATGACATCTGAAAGATCCCTAAAACTAAGAGAAACATTTTAGAATCCACGATGAGGAATCTTAATTCCTGATCTTCTGTTTCCAAAACTGCTTCTCAAATTCCTTTTTGTCTCTACATCTTCCTATCCTGCACACTAACTGTAGCAACATAAATCGTATTTGTGCTGTCATTTGATACAATTTCCAACATCAGAAGCATCTAACACATTTCAGAATGATAACCTACTCTAGTGAACTCCAGTTTGCCCAGCGATTTCTGATAAATGCTCACATTATGGGAACATCTGTTGGCAAAAAGACTTACATTCACAGTGTCTCCCATCTCTCTTCAGCTGATAGTTCTTTCGGCAGTCACATTTGTAGTGATTGTTCCCCACGTCCACACACTTGTGCTCACATCCGCCATTCAATACGGAACAAGAGTTCACCGCTTGGACGATAGACAGAAACAAGAACACAGATGGTAAATGAGCATAAACACACATTGCTCTGGTGCCCAATTACAGAATTAATTTATGAAACTCTGGCCAGTTATAGGATATTTCACACAGTACGACAGGTACAATCGCATTTGTTGGCACTCTAAAATGGCTTCAACACCTCAAACTCTGCAGCCGTTAAATTATGGAAATCTCTTGAGAAAAGGCTGGAAACTGGGAAATGATATTCAAGCGGTTCCCCTGGTCACTCTAATTATCTTTCCATCCCATTACTCCTGTGATTTAATGATGTGCCAAATATGAATATTAGCCGCGTGCCTTCTGGGTGCTTTAAACACAGACATGATGACACAGACGGGCTGTAAAACAGAGAGAACGGCTGGCTTTTAACATGATGATTTAAACAGATACAATTAGCTATCCCACTGCCTCAATCCCTACCCTTTACCACGAAGCTGCAGACAAAAAATAGGAAGGAAAAATAATACCACAAGAAACAGAGGAGTTCTGAATTTCAGTAAGTTGCAAAAAACAAACGTGCTACCTAACGGTTTTATGGTGCTAAAATGGGGGGAAAGTACTTTACTGCCTATATTTCTAATATTAATCATGGAAGCCAAGCACTTCTAAAGTTTTGCTGCAATAATTCAAAGACTGCGATGGGGAGACCTATCCAGCTGTTCTCACACACTGGCTGACACTGTCAGAGTTGTGGTTCTAAAACATTAATAGTATGTAGTCTTTGTATAACATAGTGTCAAGATTTTCATCTAACTTTTGACAAGAAAGCGAATTAGCGTATATCTCAAAATATTCCTCTACGTAGCAACTAACATCAGAAGCCTACTTTTTCTCACTCCATTGTATCTGTTATTACTCTACGCCACTGAGGAAATGTTGCAAACATGCAGAAATCCAGCTATATTAATGAGGGGAAAATGCAGTGTGTGTGAATGTTGACCACAAGAGCAATAAATACTTCTGTTTGGTACTCACCAATGCAGGTCCGACCATCAGTGTGCATGCGGAAGCCTTCGCTGCACTCGCAGTGATAAGAGCCCGGTGTGTCGACACACGTTTGCTGGCATCCTCCATTGAGCTCCTCGCACTCATTTACATCTGAACACACACACATATACACATACTCATAACCATGCACAGAGGAATGCTCATTCAGAAAACTAGGCATTCATATTATGAAATATTGCCATAAACTACGAGACTGCACAATGACAAGAACCACTAAGCCCATAAATAACTTCTCTGCTTGGTTGAACAATGACTGTGATTGAGAGCTTCAGTCAAGTGTAGGAAAATACCGCGGAAATGAATGGAAACAAGGCATTTATTGTGTAATTTATAGTCTCATATCCAACTTTGAGGTAGTATAATTAAACATTCTATCTGCAGTGAGCCAAATAGTGGAATGTGAAAAACACATTTCGAGTGTTACAAATATAAAGAGTTATAATTGTCAATTTGACCTCAAATCTCAAATTGAATCTCTTTTATATGTTGCCGACATCTGGTATTATGTGTACAGTTCAGCTGTCAAGTTTAAAACCTATACTATCACCACTTCCCCTTTTAATAGTGAGGGAAAATACAGAAACCTGACTACGAAAAGTTCAGTGTGCCTTACCACACTGACCTTGTGTCCTGACTCCTCGAGGAAAAAATGCACATGTATAATGTCTTTGGGTTGAATGATGAATTGGCGTATCACGCTGTTCATGCAGTAGCATGCGTGCAATCAATTTCCTGCACAGGAGAGACTTGCATATGGCTGAACGTGTGTCAAACTGAAGCTCATGTTCCACAGAGACAGAAGCAAGCTGAGAAGACAACATACCTGAACACTGTACTGACGGACAATCAGACTTTAATACACATCTGGACAACACATCACACATCATCCCTAACCTTCTCCCAGTTGTCCTCTCTGACTTTGCCTTATTTTGGTTCACACTGATCACAGAGGAGACGTGTGCAAGGAAGGGAAAATCAATTGCAATTTCCCTTTTTTTATGTGTTAAACACTAAGCATGTGCGAAAGTTATTTGAGCATGCATCACTCCTCAGAGGTTAAAGGACTTACTAAGTAGTGCAGATATTAGAAATATGTTTGAAATGCTAGTCTTTCACTCTGACAGGGCCGTGGGAACAGCCGTTTCCAGAATGATCTTGACTATTTTAATTAGCTAGTTTCAAATAATGGGAGCTACAGGGGAGTAGGGGGTGTCAAAGTGGAGGCCTTTCACCAGTAAAAAAAAAGAAGTGTATTCTGCATATAGATAATTTTGATAGGGTTTAAGGAATTTATATCCGTTTTCCCAATCTGTTTAGACATCTGCGCTAAATTAATAATCACCACGCAACCGGCAATCACGTGAATCACGTGTTCATGAACTGTCCTGTCATTGTACTTCAAACACGTTGGCAGCTATTGTAGAGGATGCCTTACATACGAAACAATAGACGCTGGGGGTGTTTTGTAAAGGTTAATATACTTATTGGTCTCCTCATGTGAGAGGATTTCAATGGCAGACACACAATGGCTGCTTTTCAGTGGTGGGTGAGGCGTTGTGTGGGGCAGCAGCGGCAGGAGTTGTGGTGTCGAAGGTCGAGGGGCACGAGGTCTGAATGATATGCCGTGACACCGTCTGGCTCTTAGCCGAGCTGCTGAGTTAGCATCCACAACTAGACAATAAAACAGACTAAACATTTGGGGGCGCTGCTTTTGTGGCAGAAAAAAGTGAACAGGTGGTCTTTAGAACGAACGCCGCAGGAGCTGAATTTACCAAAAACAAAAGAAGATCAGAGGCACTCTGATGTGAGAGCCCAAATGTGTGTGTCATAGGGTTTAATGTCTGTGTTTGCTTTAGCAATTCATATGACCAACATGATCAAATTATACATTTGATCACATTTTTATTTTAATTAAGGTGAAAAAACAACAGTGCAGGGAGGCAACGCAGTGGAATCTAAATGTCAAAGGAAGAGATCTTACACATCTCTCAGTTTTCAGAATGGTTAACGAACATTGAAAGTACCAAGATAAAAAAAAGAACTTCAAATATTTATTTTTCTTCAGCACTTCAAATCCAAACTCGCTGTCTTTCCCCATAAAGACGACCACACATACAATTCACTCAAAAGCCTGTAAAAGAAGAACTTCACAGCTGCTGAAGCTGCTTCTGTTTGTCTGCTCCACTGGTTAGGTCTCAGATTTTAAACTATTACTAAGTGGCAATATCCTGTCTTAAGGGTAAAAGGTCAGGGGCACTTGTTCACACCTGTAGCTCAAAAGAACAAATGGGCATCAGTGCCCAACACTAACTCAGCATATTTCTGTCAGATGATACGGCTGTCTGAGAATAGTAGCTGATTAGAAAGGGGTGCTGCCTGTGTGGTTGGATCAGCCCTCTATCCTGCAGTCTAGCCGGTTAAGTAGGTCTTAAATTGGCCAATTTAGGCAAGAGATTTTAAATTTAATGACCTGACCTTTCTGCAGCATCATAAGGACCATTCAATCCATTCGAAGGGATGACTTTGATGGATTATCCAAGCACATGTCCACTTTACACCAACACACCAGTGTTATTATTCTTGTAGCATGTGTGGCGGAAAAATCTATCAAACTATTTTTTCATTCAATTTCCCAAACCTGGAATATAATATTTTTGAATAATCAAAAAAGGAAGGAAAAAAGTTGTAACCAGATGTCCATCTTACCTTGACATGTCTTGCTGTCTGGCCCCAGTCGACTGCCTTCAGGACACTTGCAGTAGTAGCTGCCGATGGTGTTGCAGCAGTACCCCTCACAGCCGCCTTCCTCCACTTCACATTCGTTAACATCTGAAAGAAAAGGATTAAAAGGCCAGATTTACTAACATAATGTGCAGTGCTTTCAGCTAACTTTTCTCACTCTTTGAGGAGTCCCTTCATGTGGAGTTCTTTCCCTTTTCAGCAGAAAGAAAATCAACAACACTTTTACAACGTTCACTTTTACTCATCCCTTTGTAGAGCATGACTTATCTACTCAATCTCTGTGACAGATATTCTTTGGTGTCAGGGAGCTCCCAGAAGTAAAATAAACTGAACTGTTAGCGAGTCTGTTACCAATCTATAAGAATCAATGAGCTCCTGGAGGCTAATAGTAGAAACAGCAGAAGCTATAGCTTGAATCTTCCCACATGTTGCAGTTCAACAATTTAATTCACAAGACGGCGGTTGAGAATTTTCTCCCGTCCCCAGAATCTTCTACCTTTTCACTTCATTGCATCGACTATTTTGCTCTAAAAACAGTTTTCATGGACTTCCTGTGCGTCCCATGTTCTTACTTGTGGTCTCTGAGGGTGAAATGGTTTCCAGGTTTGTTCCTCGTTGTACTCCTGCAAAGCCCCTCAGGCTCCCTGTTCTTGTGCTGTGTAATGATGCCTATCAGCTATGCATCACTGCCAAAAAGTGTCTTCAAACACATTAGACCTTGTTATACTTGTAAAAGTGTGAGTATGATCCATCTGTGACATGAGACATCCATATGGCCACCAGTATCACTTTCATATTAGACTGATCGCTGGTTTAAAATCGACAACAGGAAAGATTTGTTGTTGCTTTCTGCAAAATAATTGTGTTAGAAAAGTAATTAGATTTTTCTGAGTAAATATTTGCAGCAGTCATATCCAAGTAAAGAAAGAAAAACATTCATGCTAATTGTGGAGCTCAACATATTATACTAATTAATTAATTATGGTTTCACAGATGACTCAGTGTTGTATGTTTGTTTGAGAAGAAGGAATTGCACAATAATGAATGCATGACTTGGTAACCTCCTGTCCATGAGGAAGACTAAGCAGAGAGTTATTAAGCTGCGTCCCCCATCTGTTAAAAGACTTAATGGGGCCCCTTAGCTGTGTGTTGAGCAATAGTTTGTTTGTCTTTGAATAACAGGATATTTCAGAAGCACAACTTGGAGAGATAATTTAAAAAGAAGAGGACAGGAGACGGCGGGAGGTATAGCAGCATGCTTCACAGGAACACAATGTCTGCCGGCTTGCCTGTGTAGATGAAGAGCACATGAGAAATCCTGCAGATGGTTACTGAAATTCACCCAGAGTTGCCTCTGGCTTTTCTTTAATAAACAGGGAAGTGTGTCTGATTATAGCCAAGCTTGTAATTTAGGTTTTTAATATTTGTTTAGGATTTGTGGGGACAATAGAAGCAGTATAATGTCCCATTCCCTCAATCCCCTGATGTTAAGGCATTTATGCAAAGGTTAATCAAAAACACATGCCATTAAATGGACTACTAATGCGCAAAAGCCGACATAGACACGCTCCAAAGCCCTCTGGTAAAAAACAATGTCTGTTTTAGGTTTTAACATAAACGACTAGACTCAGAGGAGCACAGCCTGTATTCTCCTGTTGGTCCATTCAGGGAATTGTCGGTTGTTCCTTCACTGTATTGACATGAAGACACCGGTGGAGCGTGGATAACTTGGCCAATATTATAAACAGACATGGGTATATGATAAACAGAGCCTATTGCTAAGACATTATGTCCCTGTCTCCATATGTGTGCACATGAATAAACATGCACAAAAAATAGATTAGCATAAAATGGCAAAATTGTCTCCAGCTGAATATGTGACATGCATTATCGATTCTCTATTCAGACCGTTTTAATTTAATATGTCTTCCCAGTGGAGAGGAAGATGAGTAGGTGTAACAAACCATAAAGGAAGAACAGCAGCTGAGGCAAAAAAGCTCACAGAACAAATGTTTCTCTTCTTCCGTAGTTATAAAAGGGTAATAATAGTTTGTTTCTACAATTCTTATGTAAAAAGAAACAAGCAAAGCCTGCAGCAGGTGAAGCATCAGCAACGTTGGCAAGAAGAAAAAAAAGCAAAGTACCACATTAACACTGCAATATAAATAGATTCATTTTGTTGTGGAAGTGTTGGTGTTGGTAATGTGGCCCTTAAGAGCAATATGTAGAATTCTGCAGGACCTCAGAAACTAAGGATGGGTCGCCATGTTTATTTGTCAGGCCACACCCACGCTTAGTTTCTAAGGGCAGACAGTGTTATCAGGGTCACCTGGAGGGGCAGACTTTTTATTTCAGGAATTTCTACTGACGATGATGTATTGGGCAGATTATCACCGATGTAAGCCTAGCTGTCTAATCTTTGTAATTGTCTACCTTCGTTGTTATATTGTTAGAATGATATGCATGCATTTTTTTAATGAATAATAAAATGCCAGGGCGATACTGCTCACTGCAGTAGTTTACATTGCCTTGCCTTTGTAAGCCTTTACTTACATCGCGTTCAGCACATTCTCCTTCACTATGGGGGAGTAACCATACGTCTAAACCTGGAAAATGCGCACACACACACACACACACACATATTTGGACACAGAGAAACAACCCGGCTCTGCAGTTTTCATTAACTCATATGGAAGTGTCATGGCCCCGTAACCTCGGGGCTCTGCCCCCGGACACATCCCCACTTTGATCCAGCAGCTCCTTGCAGCCCTAATGAGCCTCCTCTATCAGCTCAGGGTCATTTGCTATCATCATCAAGATGTCGAGCAGAGAGAGAAACCGAATTTGAACAAACATTAATTCAAGCCCTGTCGCGGCATTGAAGGCAGTTCTGGGTAAGGCAACAAGTCACATGTTGCTTAAATAATGTCAAGTTGGCGATGCCTATCATGTGGTGACCAAACCGCTCTGCCAGAACTCCTCATCATTCCTAAATACAATCCTTGTTTTCACTGTGGCCTCAAAGAAAACTTTTAACACAAATGGAACTTCAAATACAAACAGCAATCCACACAGTTTCATGATCCAGGTGTCCGAATGTAGTGCTACTTTTGACTTTGTGGCTTGGCCTTTTCCAAGAGTAACACTTTGTGTCTCTGGCCAAACCTGACGATAATCAAATGAACATAATTCAGAAGTAAAAGTGCTTTAACATGAGGAGAATAGCTGACTTGGTAGTTGGGATGAGTCTTGGACCAAACCTTCAATAAAAGATTTAACTATAGAAAGTATCATCATTTGAGAGTGATTGAGCTAGAATGAAATATAAGTGTATATATACTTAACATATGTCAGCTGTGCAAGCAGCCAAAAGAATACGCAAGTGGTTTGTTCAACATGGGAGGTGACTAATAGAGCTTTTTAGGAGACATTTTAATAAAAAAAAGTATATTTCCTTGGCAAAAAGAGTCCTACCCTGCAATTTGGATTTAGTTTTTTCTAAATGACAAAGACGGTGGCAAAGGATCAACCCAAATATAAACTGCAAAACAAAAACTCTGTGTTAAACCTTCATCTCATGCATACATCACCTCTCACCAGTCTGTTTAGGCCAGCAGAGAAGGCTTAGCAGGCCCTGACGGCCCGCCACTGCCTCTCACTGTGAACCATGGACTTGAGTGTTTTATATCTCTATTAACCCAATATATCTCAACACACACGTACATGTCTCTCAGAACCCAAAGACAACCCGACAAACTGACACCCACACAAAGTTGAGGGGCTGTATTCATGGAAGCCATCCTATTTGACTTTAAATCTGAACAGTCTTACTCTTCCCCCATGAGTGCATTAGGATAACCATTTCTGCCTTGGATCAGCTGTTGCACATTGGGATGTATTACACAGGCCGCCCACCCACATGCACATAAGCATGCATGCAATTATTTCTATGTCTCCAAAACCCTGCACAATGTCACTAGGGGACACCTTATAGACTCCAAGATGAAATGCATTTATCAAAGATGCTTTAATTGGTCAGATTGTTTTGGCTAAACATCCCTTCCATGATTCTCTTTCTGTCGGACATACAACGAACAACTGATCCTGATGTCATGAAAACCCGAAAGAAAGAAAAACTTGTTTTTGCAGAGAAGCAACACATCATTTCTTTGACAAATGTTATAAAGCAATGTGACCCTCACTCTTGGTCCAAGTCTCCTGATACTTAAACACCTGCTGCCGTTTCCTCGATATTCACCAGTCCCGACTCTTGTGTGGCCTCTGAGCCTCGTACCGACAAATCTGAATGATCAATCTTTGTCTCACTCATGGACTGACAGGATAGATGACACATAACACTTACCTCAGCACAGAGTTATTCTTCTATACATTTTGGAAACACATCTGTATACCTTTCCCTTTTTAAATCAGTTTTCCTCTGACACACACTTTATTTGTGCCTTCCTATGAAAATAATGTCTTACATTCAACTTTGAAATACTATCTTATCTTTCTAATTCATAGTTGAGAAACAAATGGAAAGTGTTGGTCTCCTGATAGTGGTGGAATGGTGGTGATAATGGTTTCCCATCGAGTTTCAGAGAGAACAGACATCTGCTTGAATGTTCTTGTGTTCTCTGCAGACAAATATCGGCCACCGGGTCCCGGTTCCTGCTTATCTCATTAGGTGTTATTGTCATTACTTGTCCTCTACAGTACAGTACCTCCCCTGTCTTTCTCCAAGGACCAAAGCTCTTCCTGCCGCGTGAAAAAAATATTGGAATTACTTTGACATCATATTTATCAACAAACCTTCAACCATGTGTCCATTCCCTCCCTGATGTTAAAAACATTAGGCAAAGAAAGTCCAGATCAATAACTGAATTAGCAGGCCTCAGCTGCGTGGAATGTCTCTCAACGCTGTTCAATGAATGTGGAGGGCTTGGATCTCAGACCTCAGTGGTCGGAAGTCAAACTCAAATCTGAAGTGATTTAGCGTTTCTTCCTCACTAGATGGAAATTGGAAGTCTCTGGCAGGAATGATTTGTATTTCCTAATTTTTTTTAAGTGTCTATTCCCACATTTCTATTGTAACAAAATGGTCACAGAAAAGGAATGCACCTTACCTAACAAGTTGTCTATGTCTAAGAAGAAAGTCTGCAATGCTCATTTCTGAAAACCTAAGCCTCAACCAATTGATTTTGCAAGCTTTTTTATTCAACTGAAAATTGAATGACTTTAGTAAAAGTAGATAAGATATTTGATATTTGATATTGCACCATCCACTCTTGAAATAAACCAAAGGGGTATACATAATAATGTATCAGGAAACATTCTCTGGCTACATTTTTGCAGCAGAGCCAGCTAATAAGAAATCAGTGTGGTTTGGCCATGAGCTGTAATATTTTAGCAGAGATGTCCCACCTGATGATTTGATAGGCTCACTCCCATCTCTCACAATCAGTTCTTTTTTTGGCTAGTGATGCATTCATTATTCTAATCTGCAAGATGAAAATGCAGGGCAACATAACTGATTATGTATTATTCATTGGCTCTGTACAACTAGAACTAGAACTATTATAATTACATTGCTGCAGGTGCATTGGTGTGATGTGTGCATTTACTGTTTTTTGTTTTGTTTGTCTTTTCAATTGTCTTGGGGAGCACTAAGTGGCACAATTAATTATTTAATCAACCAGTGCTCTCTGTTTAGCGTACCTCTCATGTAACTGTAATACGAATGCGGGTCATTTAGGGATGGTACTGTTGGTTTGTGCACCACTTTTCAGATTCCAGATTGAAATTTCTCCACAACAACTGGATGGTTTAGCATGAAAGCACAAACATGCATGTTACTCAGAGGATGTATCCTATCGACTTCGGTAATCCCGTCTTTTCCGCCAGTGCCACCAGCACATTAACATTTTTAGCTTTTAGTTAAATATTTCAACAACTATCACTTCAACAACATTCATCACTTTGGTGCCCCTCTGACTTTACATCTAGTGCCACCATGAGGTTGACATTAGAATTTTAGTTATTTGGGTTTATGACTAAATACCTGCAAAACTAATTATAGTTATTTAGTTATGAGTTACATTTACTACGTTACATGTACTAAAATAACTTTGAGTTACATTTCACTCGTCAGAGTAGTGTTAGTGCAGCATACTTTTTACTTGACTTGATTTTTAGAGAAAAAGCATTAGTTTCACTTAATGACATTTAGATTTACTTTTACTTATACAATGTTGTCTGCATTCATGATCCGTTAAGATGCAGGTGGTCAGCTGGTCCCAGGTCAGCTGGCGCTCAGTTATGATACCACAGCGACACCTCCACATATGTATTGTTTCTTGTTTTTTGGCAGGATGCACAGTTACCTTCAACAATGTATACATCTATAAACTCAGATTTATCCAAATAACACCAAATAAAAACAATTATTATCTTGAGACAGTAGGTGGCTACTGTGACAGAAAATGTGTTGCACTCTGGTTACTTGAAACACTATTTTAGCAGAAGAAAGAAAGGTCCATCAAGGGCTGTGAAAAAAACATTAAATCCTGTGAACTAGACCAAAGGTCAAAGGTCGTTCATAGACAGCTGAGGCGCTTTAAGGAACCTGTCACAGAGAGGAAAGTGAGCTTCAACAATCAGCCCAGTAGTAAATAAGGACAAGACAAAGGTGGGATGGTGTTCAAGATGTTGCTTTGAATGAAATGGACAGCTAGCTTGAGAAAAGGATACAATCAATCAAGGCCTTCAACACTGAGGAAGAATACCAGCTGTCATTGGGTAGAATAATAGACTGAAGAAACATAGAGCCTGTGTTTGAGTCACATTTTGATCAAGATGGGAAAAAGCTTTTTGAAAACTGCATGAATTTCTCACTCTCTTCTCACAGCAGTATCTATGTCTATTGTGTACATTCTGAACCACGTGGACGCATGCTTGTTGCACCTCGCCCCAGCAGCTCATAAGCTTTCCATGTGTCCCTTCAACACAGAATGCATAATATAATGGGGATTTTCAGAATCAGATGGGACAGTCTGAGTGGTCCACAGTTTTTGTACATATTTCTTATCTTCTTCATACAACCTTAATAAGATCACATTTGTTTCCTAAACAAATGAGTTGAATGATGACAGCTGGGTGCTGTTGTGTTTTTGTAAGCAGACACTTAGCCCATGAACTGAAGTACAGGCATCACTTGAATTGAAAACTTAATTACAGATGGCGATTTTCAATCATTCGTCCTACACAAAATTGCAGTAATCACCACACTATGGTATATTCTTTATTATGGAGAATTTGTATTAATACAAACTTCATTAACTGATAAATAAAGGTGAACAGCATGACTTCCATAGACACGAGAGGTTTGAACACTGGTATTTGAATCAGTCTACTCTGTTATTAATCACACAGTCTTAAGAACTCCTTTAGTCTACATGAGAGTTGATCCGACTAGATTTAGTAATGATCAAATTTGTTCTGAAACAACACGGACACCTGCCCTCAAAGTCTAACTGTTTACCCTTTCTCTCCATGAAATCATCTGTTAACTTCTACATCTGGAAAAGCCATCCTGTTTGGTTCACCGGGAGATAGGATAGAAAATGTGTTCCACAGAAAGGACAAAATGTGGCTGAAGATGTAAATGCCTTATGTTCCGCAGGTAATGGGACTACTTGGCATTTCACAGCAACCAATTTAGGCTGATTTTTATTCATGAGTTTAGAAAGATTGTTCTGTAGAAAAGGATTATAATCTTGGACGAGACTTAATCCATGTCTGTAGAGCTAACCATGAAACAGCATTTAAATCAATTCTGAGAAACATCCTCTGAGTCTAACACATGCACTCAGTTACATAGCTTCAATGCTATTTGCCAGTTTCATAAATGTGACCATTAACCAGTTCCCCTGATGCATACTGAACGTGCCTGCTGAAGCAATAATTCACCCCAAAATGAAAATGAGTAGCTCAGCTCTACAAAACAACAAAGTGGAAACACAGTATCTTCCAAAAAGAGCAAAGACAATAAAGCTACTCCAAAAAGCTCATATTGAAAAATAATTTTATGCACTCCCCTTTTCTGTCGCCAACCAGCTGCAATATGGGTCTATGGTTGAAATTCTAATCAAGTTTAGATTTCTTTAGCTATATCTTGCTCAACTGTCATTGTCAGTGCCTTTTAGTGAGGAAGATTGATGCCTACTATTGACCTCCCTTGTTTCCTCATGCACACACTACATGGTATATCCAAGTTCAAGTATGATCCTTTAATCTGAGCTTCCTCCACTGCTGCTGTAGGAATCTCACAGTGAGCTTTGAGAGCACATGGTCAATCACACAGACCATTAGCTCTAACCCGCTCTGCATTAGCCTGGTAAACAATGGTGCCTTGATGCATTTGGAGAGATGAGGGTGTGTTTGTTTAGCGTGTGAGAACTTCCCTGACATATGGCAGCCATTAGGGCTTTAATGAGCTTCTTCCTCTGATAGATATTCTAAGCATGTAGCACTTGCATTGCCCAGTCTTTCAGGCATGCTACGTCCAAGCCCGTGTCTCTGCAGATGATTCCTACGTCTACACAGCTAATGGCAGACTTGAGGAAGGAAATCAGGAAGGAGAGGTACACAGGGCTTAAAAGAAAGTAGCAAATGACAGACCTATATATTTTTTAGGAGGAGTCACACACAATGCTACTGTTCAACTGCTTTGTTAGCCACTGAATTATGATACATCCTCTCCTTGTGTATACTGGACATCCTCAACCTGTCTGTGCGGTGGATTCACTGGTGATCACAAAACTTTTGTGTTCAGCTATTCTGTTAATACAAAAAAAATGAATGATAATACTGAAAGTGGAGCAGCTGTGGCCGACAAGTGGATACAATTGAGATTTTTTTTAACTCTTGGATGGAACAATAAACCACCTGGCCTTTTACATCTTTCCAGCAAAAAGGTTTGTTCTGAAAAATCTGTCTACCTTCCAGCATAGTAAATGATCCTCAAAACAAGTCTTAGTGGCTTTAAAATACTCTTTTTATTTGTCCATTTTCTAACTAACAGTTAGATGTGTCTCCATTACTGTTAGGTTTGATATATTCATATTGATATATTCAAGTCAATATATATATTGACTTGAGTAATAACTTCACAATGTATTTGCTGATGTGCAGTTTAGGGTGTCCAAAGAAAATGTCTAAGGTAAAAAGAGCTGATTATTCTATGATTAAGTTCATATTACACCAGTCCAGCCCACTTTAAAGGAATCTGTTCATCTCTGAAGGCTTACAGTGTTAATACAGTTGTCAGTGAACCTTTTCAGTAACCTCTAATAAAGAGAACGGGATAGCTGCTCGCCAAAGCAAAGACCGACCTGTCAGAGGTAAGCATGAGGTCTGTGCTGCAGCTCTTTATGCAAATAAAGATCATCATGACATGCACACATCAAGAGCTTCAGTGCCACAGCAGCTATAGCGACTACATTTTGGTTAAAGAAATCTTTGAAAAGAGACCAAAACTAATAATAAGGCCTGCCATCAATCATTACAGTCATATGGTTCCCATCATATTTTAATTCAAAACACAATCTGCTCCACACTTTTGGCACAATTCGTTCCCTTTAATCTGTTAACTGCCTTTAGATTAGTGTCCAGGATTAAACAGTGGTAAAACCAAGAGAATTTAGTACATAAATGTTGTTGGAAACAAGATTATATCCTCACCGCATTTGCTGACAATGCCTGGAACTATAACAGTCCCAAAAATGAGGAAAATAGATGTTTAATTGTCTCATCTACTGAGGAGTCAGAACAAAATGTTAATAATAGACCTGGACCTCTGCAGTGGAACTAACTGAATGGAAAGACTGGAAGAGGGGTTAAATTCTCTGCATGGTATGTTCGTTAACTTAAGGTGGAAGGATCATTCCAGACCTGTAAAAGACATCATTGTTCCCTGAAGTTGTGAGAACAACCAAAGGAGTTACAGAGACATCATCTTTCACATCCTATTTTTCATACCTTAATGTGGTTTAACAATTTGCACCAAATGGATCTCTACTAGATGTATTCATTTTGTGTGCTTGCCTTTTTTTTTTTTTGACTGTATCTTTGAATTTAATTACTTCCAGAAAGAAAGACAAATGAAAGAATATATGGTTTCTTTCCATTCTGAATTCTTTCACAGGCTCTAAGGTTCAGTGCAGGAGTAGCCATTCTAGTAAAATTAATACAGGGCAGATTTCTCCTCTGTCCAATAGAGTCACATGCAGGGATGTAAGATATTACTGCAGACATGTGAAGGCAGTGGAATAGAAGGGATCAAACACTGGCTTAGAATTCATAAAGGAGGACATTACTAGATGGTTTTTTCCAGAGTTCTTCCAAGATGTAAATATGTTTGAGCCATATTCAAAAGCAGTTCAAAAGCACATATTTATTTTAGAGAATATAAAAAAAATTAAGAAAGAAAACCCAAATTCGGTTACTTTTAAACTGGACATAAAAGCGTATTGAGCACGAGGGAGATGTTATAGCGTAACGGAGCTGTTTGCAATGTTTCGAGTGTGTTATTCTTCACAGGAACACAACATAACATAAGGGAACATTAGCAAGAATGCCTTAAGGATTTGTGAGTCAGCATCTTTTTCCCTGTGTGTTTTAATCACCTCCTTCTCCCCACTTCTACCCGCTAACAAGTCTGTACAAGGAGCCACTCACGCGCCATGTGGCCAGCCCTGAGTCCTTACCACATCGCACTTTACTATAAACTGTGATATGGTCACAGATGGCTGCTGTTGCATTGAAAGCATTATATGTTTAGTTAATGCAAGCAACTTTTGAGAAGGACATACTGTACGTTCAATATTGTATCCAATAGAAGCAAACACATATTGTCATTTCTACCCAAAGATTCCAGACCTGCCCCTCTGCAAATGCTATAGGAGCTACCAATGAATGCTACTCTCTGCAACTCTATCTCATTGGCACACAAATAAGCACAACTTGATACCCACATACACAGGCATATGTTCAGAGGTTTACATATATGGCCTTACACAAAGACAGGTGTGTTTAATCTAATTGGGAAGGAAAACAAGCGTACATGGGAGACAGCCCAAGGTCCTGGGGATCAAACGCTGGAGTTTACATGAAGAAAGACGATTCCCATGTGAGGAAATGTGATTTATATTTCAACTGCAACAACTGTAAAGCTTTCTGCAGAGTTCCCCGGAGTGAACACTTGGTAATAACACTGTCCGCAGCATTTTTATTGGTCAAGATCATTTCTTAAACACTACATTTAGTTTTAACGTTGGATGTGTGAGTGTGTGTGTGAGAATTTTTTGAAAGAGAAGGGTTCAAATCTTGTTCCACATATTTCCCCAAAGTCAAAATAGTGTTTGAATAGTTACTTCTAGCATCTGATACTTATACTTTCGCCCCGTTCTTAGCCGTCTCATTACATAGCCAAAACCTCCAGTACAACAAGATCCAGTCTTCGGAAATGTCCATTATCATTGTACTATAAAGTACTCTGAAAACAGCCAGGCTTTTTTAGTGAGGACCAGATGGTTTCTGTCCTCACACTGTTCTGTGCCTGCGCTCTCTTAATTTCATGCAGACCTGTGCATACATTTAACCAAAGCAAAGCCTAATCCAAGTCCTAATAGAGTGAGACATACTGGCTGGCATTCACAAGTAGGAGTAAATGCAACTCTTACAGAGCCAGCTCCAGTGTCTCAGCACATGCTTGGGCTGTGTCCAGGCTGTTTATTACCTCGGAGTGTCAACACCATGGCCTTGGTGTCAGCGGCTGACATACATTTCCATAGTGGGTGCCTTCTGTCTCATATCAGAGATTGGAAGCAGGTGGACGTTCGGCCCCCACAACACAAAATGTGGTGGTGGAGCCCACCACCACATTTTGGCAGCGATACCAAAGAGAGCAACGTTCTAGAAACCAATCGACGATGAGTGCTGAAAAGAAGGGAGGTGGAGCGGAGCAAAGATTCTCCCTTGAAATATTACCAGAGCCAGACTTTTTCTTTAACACATCTCTGTGTGTACACTCTCCTTCTACTGATGTCTAGCTGGAGTGAGGGCGAGGCTGATATTCAGAATCTCCAGCAACCCCTCTTCTCCTTCTTCCTTGTGATTTATCTCGTATCCAAAGTCCCATAAGTGTTGATAGTGATGGTGAGTGATCATCTGCCACACAGTGATCCCAAAAGATATTATGTTCTCATTAACAAACGCATTTCATGTCCTTAATTGCATTTCTGGCCAAGCCTCATGTCACACCCGCCTCAGAGAGAAACACGTACCTTGAACTGGTAGTAAGTGAGTTGTGGGCCACTTGGGGGCATCGGGAAAAAAGCTGTGAGTGAAACATTGATATATTATCACTTTTTAAGTTGATATGACAAACTCTCTGCTAACAGTTGTCCCATTTATACTTCCAGCTGTTACGGATTGTATTCATTTGGAGTCATGTTTCTGTCCAATATTCACTTTTTTAGCTT
Source organism: Myoxocephalus aenaeus (assembly GCA_038501785.1). Lineage (NCBI taxonomy): Eukaryota > Metazoa > Chordata > Actinopteri > Perciformes > Cottidae > Myoxocephalus > Myoxocephalus aenaeus. The sequence goes on along the minus strand of JBAMJR010000180.1, from coordinate 1,471,508 downwards.
TAGCTGCTCCACTATGTTCACCTGCTATTAGCTAACCCTGTTTTGCCCCATATAGGGCTTTTTACTCTACAGCAGGTTTTAGAGCTCTTTCTCTGCCTGCTGGGAATAGAAACCAGTTTGATGGGAGCTTTGGGAATGGAAGAAAACCATGCGCTAAAAGACGTGACGAGGAACTGCAGAGTCCACTTCTCTGCGGAATCTTCCCTATAAGCAGCATCCTTCACGTTCAAGTAGTCATTGGGAGATGGACCAACACCCAGAAAATCAACCAGGCAAGGCAGACAACAGACAGAGAGACGGACAGAGATGCGTGTGCACGCTCAGCAGAATACGCATGCAGAAGGAAAGGATAAGCAAATGCAGAGAACACCATAATAAATCTGATGAAGCCTTGAGAATCATCTTCATGACCAAACATCAAGTCCAGTTTGCTTCAAGATAAATACACAGAGGCCAACATTCCTGCCGCTGTACTGTATCTGCCTCTTCTCCGTCATGCATGAATCATACAGAGGACAGTAATAAGTCTGTCACTGAGGAATGTTAAAGCTCACAACGCAAATCTAATAACGAAAAGGATTCCCCGGTGAAACCCTGGTGGCTAAGTGTGCACAGGTTCCCTGTTTGAGCTAGAGTTGCAGTCTCTCTTGATAATTTTGTTATGCTGGAATGTATTTGGCTTCATCCACAGTACTCACAGCCAATCCTGCTGGTCATTGTGTCCATCAAGGAGTAAATCAAGGTTTTTGGAAATGGCCCTTTGCTCGATTTACTGCAAGTGATGAGAAAAAGGATGTCTTTCAACCAAAATGTTTTACTTTCTGTATCATGTTGGAAACTCGCATTATCCCAAGTAATAGATCTTAACCTATAGTAAAGAAATATGTTCAATAATAGACCACAGATTTGTCTGAATTATTACTGGTTTTGATATTGCTGATCTAACCAGGTTTATTTTGAATTCAAGTGAGAAAAGGCACATTCTTCGGCTTTCTAGTGAGTTTTAGTTGTAAACATTTCTCTCACAGCCATCTTCACTCATGTGAAAATGTAACCCACCTATAAGTGCATTATGTCATACGTTTATTAGTCATAGTTCATACTGTTTATTGTGTTTTTTATTAAGAACCAGGTATTCAGTCTCCATATGAATTAAAATAATTTACCACCTAATTAATGAGCTGCTATATGTGCCTGTATTCTTCTTATCTCTTTAGATAATGCCCATGGCTTATAATCGCTCAACGTGTGCATTAACAGAAAGCCCCAGATAAAACTGGTTTTCACATCTATGCTCTCACCATTTAATGGATGAGTTTTCCAAATGTCATGAAAGTTCTGTATTCCTGTAATTGTTTCAGCAGTTAAGGAACAAACCTCAACTGTTTACAGCATTATTACTTGTCTCTACACAACATTGTAACCAGAAGATAAAGTCTGACATGATATTGAGGTAGTATGCCACTTTAGTTCAAGCATAAAGTATATGTTGAGATGGACCTTAGAAGATTTTCATTCAAGCATTCTGAAAATATGTTTTATATATATGTTGTAGGATGAGAGAGAGAAATATAGCAAAAATACCTTAACACTTAGACTCAAACCCTAAGCTTGCAACTCAGGATTATTAGAGCATGTCTCTGCACCAAGCACAGGTTCAGTGAAGGAACCAAGCTGAACAGACGAGCTTGGCTGACTCGTTCCTTGTATAACGACTCTGGCAGAGTGAGGATAAATCTGTCTCCAGAGATGTGATAAGGAAAAACGTTTTACAAAAAGAGAAGAGCGATATGACTTCGAAGCACGGGATGTGCAGGAAAGGAAAAGAACCTAGAGGAATTCTGACTAGATCAAATATCGCAATCTGTTCCCTATTTGCCACTCCGATGTGTGAAAACCAAAGAGTCCATGTCAAAACAAACGCACTGGAGAGCTGTCCCTTACAAACAACGACACGTCCCTGTGAAAGAGGAAGAACTGCTTAACACCCCTTGTTTCTTCTGGGAAAGAGAAGGAATCAAACAGGCCAGCCTCTCCAGAGCGTGTGTGTTTGTAAGCATGTGGGGGGTTGGAACTAAATATCCTCTGGTCACCATTCTGTCTCAGCGGGACTCTTCCAAAGCATTAACAAAACATCCTCCTGTTTGCGTGTTGACGTAGACCGCAGGGGTTTGGACAGGGGAAAGAACAGATGAGAAAAATGCTTTTTGTAGAAACCTGGAAGTGTTAACCATTTAATGATGGCAGACACAAGGTTCCCTATTTGAGGGTCAAGACTCTTCAGTAGGTAAAATGATCCTCATTGATGTCCTAAAATTCTTCAACACGGAAATGTCCTGTAATTTTTTTTCTCTCTTTTTTTTATCCTCTGAGCAGTTGCCAGTCAACTAATGGAGACTCCAGGAATTACTGCTCCCAAGCAAGAAACAGTCTGGCACACAGCTCCTCGTAAAACAGAAAATTGTCATTGAGCTGCACAGTGTTAATTAGGGAGCTTTAGAGGTGCTGGTGGGTTTTGCTACTGTTCGAAAGAGCCAGGCAAGCTGTTTCCTCCTGTTTCCTGTCTGTATGCTAAGATAAGCTAACCAGCTGCTGGCTTTGGCCTCATGTTTAAAGTACAGATATGAGAGTGGTATCAGTCTTCTCATCTAACTCTACACCTGCATGCCAATAAGCGTATTTCCCCGTTCTCAAAATATTCACTTTAATTTGCTTGTAATGACAATACAACTAATTTGAGTAATCCAATGCATTAAAGAAACGTCGGGTAACTATTCCTAAATTTAAATATTGCCATCATGTGTTCGAGGCTTTTACATCTTTTAAACCCGAACTGCATATACTGTCATTAACATACCTTTTTTTTATAGAGTGGAGGCTCAGCTGGGTTAGCCACAGCACTCCAGGCTCTAGCCTTCAAAAGAAGCCCTTCCTCCCAGAGAGCGCGTCTTCTACCTTTAACTACCCGGAGACCCCACAGAGCAGCCTCGTCCAATCACAGCTACACTACGGGCTCATTTTGCTTGTTCAAAGTGAAAGCATAAGGTCTGAACTGAGCCTATTAAAGCTTCAACAACATGTTGTCCTATGAGGATGTAAGTCAGTTCATTCCCTCACAGCGCTGCACTCAGCTTGTTACGTACTACATATGTGCGGCTGCAATGCGGAGTATGGAGGTTTATGAACATGACCAACTTTTTTAATCAGGTGGGAATGAACTCACCATATTGGCACCGCGTCCCTTTGAAGCCCAGTGGACATTGACATATCCGGTCTTCGGTCTTTGCACATTGGCCTCCATTGAAACAGGTATTGACACCACAAACCCCTGCGGATACCACATATCATACCACATTTACCAATGTATCCATGTCAGGATGATGGAGATCTCTGGTCAGCTATGTTCCAGCTCAGATTGATACATATCAAATTGATAAACACAGAACTACTTCATAGCAATATCAAAACTAGCCCTATGTGATACATGCAGCATGTGTATATAATGATATTACTCACTATGCAGACAGCCCATCTCTTCACCCTCCTGAGTCCAGCCAGGGCAGCACTTATAAACTGTGTGTAAGTCTGCGCTGTACACCTGCCGGTACACTGTGTAGTACGTTGTCCTGAAGAGAAATTAGGTTATAGTAACAGGATTTTCTGGATGTTACAATATATGTTTATATTAACTATTTATGAACTAATGTGTACTGTATGTGTAAAACACTCCATCAAGACGAGTGAGATGTCTTCATGGAGTAGCAAAGATCACTAACAAAGTGTTTGTGCGTTTGAAAAAGTATGTTTGCTCTCACCTTCTCTCATAGCCTATGCACCACCTGTTGCTGGTGCAGCCCTGCTTCCACACCTTCATCATGCGGGTAAAAGCCTGGACACAAGGCTGACGGGCCCCCAGCATGGACATCTCCTGGTCGGCACAAACATTTGGCCTGTGCATGGAAAAACACAACAAAAAACAAGAAAGCATTATGACAAACTGGCTCAAGGAATGTGACTAAGTCCAAGCAAGGGATTTACTTAAAACAAAGATAATGTATTAAACTAAGAAGCCAACAACTAAAAAAATAAATAAATTGAATGGGTAGAGCAGCAATGTTGGCAATGGAAACAGAGCATGTGCTGTGGAGGTAAAGGTGCTAGGCTAGGGCAACAGATCACCCTCAGCTGACCAACCTCCCATGTCAGACAATTGACTGCTGAGGTTGACCAAAACAGCTTCCATGGGAGGGGCTTCACAGAATTGTGAAAATATATGTAACACTTTTGAGTGTAATGCAAACGAGAAAGAGGTGGACATGTGCAATTACATTTGTGTTAGACTTATAATTGAAGAAAGAAAAAAACTTGATACCCTGTTGTATCTTTCAAGAGCAGCATGTGAGTAAAGGCTACTTTATGTTCCATTGTTTTGTGTATATATTTTGAGGTGGGTACAAGGTGACTGAGTTTAGAGGTGGGCTGTACAGCTTCCAATGTTGTGTGGTGTGAGCCTGCTGCAGAGCTAATGTACATGTGCCAACAAACATGAACCCCCACATGTTCTACACATGTTCAGTTGCATGGACTTCAGCTCATCACAGACACATTGTTTGTCAAACAATTATACAACTTCCTGTTTGGTGCAAAGTGCTTGATTATTAAGGTCTAGAAAAAAAGAGCAGTCCACAGGACCCTAACAGCACCCCATAAACAACCAATTAACTTCCACAGGAAATCCATTTTTTTCCTCCAGAATTGTTTGCATGTTCATGTGCCTGGATGTATGAAGCCTACTGATGTCTACAAGTTCAACAGCACAGAGGATTGTACAGCACTCTGCCATAAGCCGACTGCGTTGTCAGTGCAGGTATCCTAAACTATCCAGAGATGTCCTCCTCCACAAACCATCTGGCTTCAATACACAGCAGACTGAGGTTAATTAGAGGAAGTCTTCAGTTTCTTATGTAAAGAAAACGATTATTTCAATCATGTCTAGGACAATCTATTTAAATGTGGAAACCTCATGTAGAGCACTATACAAAGAAAAATCACAACCCATTGGAAGTTATTTTTGCAGAAACACGTTACAACAGACACATATCCATCATAGGGGACCTGAAAGAGCGACGCCTAGTGGGCATTGAGGAGAGCAAAAGTAACAGAATGATTTACGAAACTTGGACAATGTCTTTGTAAAAAAAACAAAAATGAAAAAAGGGAAAAAGTAGGCTAAGACGCGGTGCTACCGTCTTATATTAAAGCACGTGTGGGTACAACTCTCACTCACCTGACCATTCACAAAAAGTTAAGTGCAAATCAAATTAAAAACCGAAAATTATCTAAATCAAAAAGCGTCACTTACATGCCAAGTTGCAGCTCCAAAGATGATGCGATGTGCATAGTGCTGAATAATAGCACACACAAAATATCTGGGAACATCGTTTCAGCCAGTTACAGACACGGAGAGAAGTACTCAATCTGCGCAGCCTCTGTGTCCATCAAATGAAGAGCATCTGACGTTTATGGAAGTCCGCCTTAAGACATGACTCCAAGTTTATGTTTGGTTTCTTTGATATTTCCCGAGATCCAGACGTGGTTTACCGTTCCCTGGTGAAGCAGTGGGACGACTTGTCTCATGTCAATCTCAGCCTTTGAATGGCTCCGAGTAAACGCACCCACCCACAGTCACTGAGGGGCCACCTCCAAAAAACAGAAAACCGGCGACTTTGACCTGTGCATCCACTGTTACCACATCCAGACATTGTGTTTATAGTATTCCTAGAATAAATACATGATGTGAAAGTTACATCCAAAGAAATTCTGTCCAGAAGTTATCCAAATATGTCGTATTTAGAAAGTATGTGTATGGCGAGTGAAATAAGCAGTGTGAAAAAACTGTCTCAAGACATTTTGAGATTTACTTAAAAACAAATATAATTTAAAAGGTTATCACAACCAACACATTGAGTGGGTAGGATGATGGAAGCACAGCATGGATGTATATGTGCTGTGGAGGTACAAGTGCAAAAGATGATGACGACCCTCCCATGTCAGACAATTGACTGCTAAGGTTGGCGTGGCAAATGTAAAGAATATAAAAAGCAATTAAATAAACACGAGAATAACCTCAATACAAAAAAATAGGCATGTTGAAAAATATAAATATAATACATTTACAGAGAACTGTTGAGAATTTCACATTGTTGAGATAAAATTGAAACAATAATTAAACTTGGACCAGAAAACGAATTGGTGTCGCGACGTCACTTTCGGCTGATATCCGTACTTCCTCTTCAGTGGACAGGCAGCGGAAGAAGAGAGGAGGGGCCTCTCTCTTATCAACACTGGAGATGCAATGACAGCTACAATGTGTAATATTTGCACTTAACTCTACTAATTTGACTACATTTAGACGTCTTTTTTTTTCCTATAAGATTTACAAATAACGTTACACTCTTCTTTGGAAAGGTTAGCTATCTGTAGCAACTAACAAGACGGTAAGAAACCAAAACGACCCCGCTAGCTTGAAATGTGTTGTCTGACGTTAGCTTTCGAACCAAAACTAACGTTATCCTCAGAATTGTGTGAACGTTACTTCGATCTCCCAGCAGTTACTTAAATATTAGAGCTAGGCATTAGCAGTTTACTACATACTGTGAATATTGGTTAATGTTTTAAAGAGGTTGCCTAATCAAATGACTAGCTTCACTCGTATTAGACAATAATATACGCCATTGTTTATATTCGCATTATGTTAGCATTCATGTTAAAGACACTATATAACGTTATCCCTAAATGGGTGCAGCAGCTGTAGAAGCTATTAATTGAATGTAGCCAAGACTGCTGCCGAATTGGTACATATAGCCTATCGTTGTGTTCGGAAGTCAGCAAGTTATCATATGATGGTGTCACGAGAAATTGTCCACCTCCTACTCTGGCCTACAGCTCTTCAGCTGCACCAATATTTTCTGAAGAGATTACTTAAGATATTTTTGTCTTGTGGTCTCTGTGTAGTAACTGTCATTTACGCGGATGTGCCAGCAGGTGGGTTGCTATGACAAGTTAAACTGAAACAATAATAACACATGGATCTCTCATGTTAGCATGTTCTCTACCCTTTGTGACCTTTTTTTTGTGGCAAACAATTAGCTCTGTGTGGCTGAACAAATCCTTTTCCTCACAGCAAAATGAACGGGGCAGCGTTCCCTTCCCCCATGGCAGAGATGGCGGAGATGAACCGTATCCAGTATGAGCTGGACTACACCGAAGGGATCAGCCAGAGGATGCGCATCCCTGAGATGCTCAAAGTGGCTTCTCACGGCCGCGATGACCCTAATCTTGGATCTCAGGAGGTCCCCCACAGTGTCATAATGCAAGTCCCAGAGAGAATTGTGATTTCAGGTCAGTATGTTGTTAAGCATTTTGTCAATGTAGGGCTGTGTTTTCTGTGCTTTTTGAAGTATGTTTTATTACTTTTAAACTCTGTACGTCATTGGTGCTTGTCAGCTGACTGTAATATAACTATTATGTGGCTTTGTTGTGACTGTCGATGGATACTAGCTGTCCTCCTATCAGTGGCTCAGGACTTTGTCATGTGAATTATTTAAGACTGAAAATGAAACTAAAAGTCTTTAGGCACAACACTTGTGAAGATATATTTCATTGTTCAACCTAAGCATTAAAATCTCAGTAGATTGTTTCAATCATGTAAAATATAAAATGCATCAATTTCTAATTCACACCTTTCTTTGTCAGGAGACAGTAATGACCCCCAGTTCCCCAGACCCAGGGACCTGGACCTAATCCAGTCAACACCACTAGAAAATCTATCTCTGAAGACTCCACCCAGAGTCCTCACCCTCAGTGATCGGCCCCTGGACTTCCTGGAAGAGGAGCAACAGGCGGCTCCAGACAGTGAGGAGGTGGTAAGCAATGAGGCATTAATTAGTCTTTTACAAGGACAATGCATAAAATCAACTCATTGACTTAAATAGTTTCCTTACACTAAACCAGTGATTGTCAACCACTGTGCCGCGGCACACCAGTGTGCCGTGAGAGATCGTCAGGTGTGCCGTCGGAAAATGTCCAATTTCACTTAATTGGTCAAAAAAAATATTATTTAGTTGCCGCAAATGATTTTCCATTGTTGAGCGTCTGAGCTGCAATATAGTGGCTGGCAGAGTAATATAGAACAGGTCCTTGTTCTGCTATTAAACAAACTAAACGGCCGTATGTTATTGATCTTATCTACACAGCATGTCATTTCTGGGTCGCGTCTATACAACTCTGCTCTGCTCTGTGTCGCGCACGCGGAGTTCCGCCTGATGCGCTGCACTCAGGTGAGACACAGCGGAGAGAGAGAGAGAGAGCGGCGAAAAATATGTCGCGTGCTTTTCACAATGGGATTTGCTGCTGAAGCTATCAGTATTTTAAGCTATGAGCTCTCACTGTTAAAGCCTGACAGTTCATGTGTTTGCAGGTCAAGACAAACAGCCTGGAGCTCATCAATGACGTTTCTGACTCTTCCAAAAGCCTGAAAAACACACTGCAGTGACAAAGCCTGCACACTTTGTCGTCGTCATTAAAATAAATGAACACCATGTTTCCTTTAAGTCAGTATTTATCAAACTGGGGCGGTATTTATTACAGGTGGGGCGCAAGAGGAAATACTGGTTTTAAATGTTCACCGTCCGCCGTTAACAGGTTACGCTTGCGCATGCGCCGATTCTTGGCATTTCGCCAAAAGCCGATCTTTATGAGATCTCTGTGAGGTCTTTCTGCTGTTGTGTCTCTATCATGGAGCATGAACTGAGAGCCGTATCAAATCTACAACCCCGTTTTAAAAAGATGTGTAGAGGAAAGCAGCTCACTGCAGCCACTAATACTGATACAACCTGATGCTCACACATCTGCACTCATTCCATTTTGTTTTGCAATAGCTTATTGTTTTCCACAATAAGCTATTTAGTAGTAACTAAATATTAGTTCTTTTTTGCATAACTTTATTTTCATTTTTCTAACAAAGTGATAACACTTTTTTTTTTGTCTGATGGAGCAATCTGGTTTATTTGAAACACTGAATACTCTTCCATGCCAGTAGGTAGTGCAATAATGATCTACCATATATGCTGTGTTATGCTACAATGTGACATTTTGTAACTTTTTAGGTTGTTGGTGTGCCGCAGGATTTTTTTATTGTAGAAAATGTGCCGCGGCTCAAAAAAGGTTGAAAAACACTGCACTAAACCATAACCTAAATAATATTTTTTGTAGCTGCGGATCCAAACTCGAGTACGGCGGGAACGTTCAGCCAGTGAGAATGCAGCTGCCCGTCAGAACACACAGCTGATGCGCAACGATTCTGCGTGAGTATTGGTCTGGATATGCCATCATTAGCTTGGTACCAGCTCCATCTTACCTTCTACAAGCATGGACTTGCATCTTTCTTTTGGTTCTATGTTTTCTGTGTCCCTTTGTCTTTGTGTTACGTAGCTGGTTGTCTGTAGTCACTGCCGTTGTAAGTCGTTTTGTTCCGAGAACTTTGTAGCCTTCCGTGTCAATACTGAACGCAGCTGTTTTTGTCACTGAAACTAATCCAGTAACACCATGATTTTAAACATTAAAGTACTAATACGTTTTGATTTGATCATTTCCCAAAAATTTGATGACTGGTAGAAAATATTAGTATTTAGTGCATAAACTATGTGCCCTGCGATAGTCTGGGGACCTGTCCAGGGTGTACCCTGCCTTTGCCCAATGTCAACTGGGATCGGCTCCGGCCCCCTTTTGCGATCCTGAATAGCGGTTACGGATAATGGATGGATGAAGTGTATAAACCTACTTGAAGATCACACTTGCTTTTCAACAACACTTGTGGAAACAGAAAAGACAACACAATAAAATAGTGATTCAGGCTCTACATTTTACTGTCTGTACTGTAGCTTTATTGTTTAGGTTACAACAAAATTAAGGGTATTGAGATTTGCGCATATTACAATTTTTCAGATTATGCGGCAAAAAAAGAAAACCATGTCCCGATCATCAAATGCATGTGACGTCCTGGTACTACTTTCGTTCACATCTCTGTTTTTTGTTGGGTGTGTTATATGTTAGTGAAGCACTGTGTCTCACTGTGTGAGTGGTTGGCAGGTTAAATGCAATTATTGCAACATCACTTTTACTTATTTTCACTCGGTTGCAATTTTTTACAAAGTCAGTAAAGTTGAGGACAGTTTCTTTTCCTTATTTCTCTCCCTCTCCCTCTCCTTCCTCCTTCCTTTCCTCTGTTGTCTTGTTCTTCCCTTGGCCACTGAATTGGCTGCTCTTAATGGTGGATATTGAGCAGTGCGACCCCGTCCCCCCCGGCCACTGTCCACCCTTGCCCCACTCTCACCGTGACCGAAGAAGAACACAGCCTGTACAGCGCTAGCAGTGTTATATCTTTCCTCCAGTCCACTACACGTCGGGCCTACCAGCAGGTCTTGGAGGTCATGGACGAGAACCCTCGCAGGTGACCTCTCAACCATCCGGTCATTTTTGCCTGACTAAAAACGTGGCTTACTAGATATTGATCAGAGAGGGAAAGAGAGTGCTGCAGGAATGAGTCCACAAACCCGGAAATGAGTTGGTGTTTTTGCCCTCCTGGTTTCCTCAACTTGAAGTTAATGGTTTTGTTTTTTATGGAGTTTTGGTTAGACTCCTGTGGTTTAACACGAGTGAGAGATTTTAATGTTTTGTTCTGCTCCATAAAATATGTCAGTCAATACCCCTCTTGTAAATTGTACACGTCTTCACGGTATACACTAGTCCGCCTTTAGTTTGGTGGTGGTGATGTGAAGTCATGCAGCTTGTTTATTTTTTCTTCTGGCAATTGCATTTATGCTTCAAAACTCTTGAAAGTGGTTTTAATTTGTAAAGATTATCTTGCAGAACAAAACGTGTCAGTATCATAAACATTTGTTTCCCATTTTGTCAAGGGAACTAGTTAGTGCAAAGCTAACTTCCGGGTTGACCTACAAACATGCATCATCCCTGCAGCACTCAATACTGACTGCTTCAGTTGTTTTGACTTCCTCAGCGTCTCTTTAAAACTACTTTGATTTCTCCTGTTAACACGGGAAGGGGTGGTGTTTCTTAAATGTTGTTTTGGTCCTTAGTTAGGTTCGAAGGTCAGAAGTGTTTTTTTTGGTAGATTCAAGCATTACATGGCTATTTCTAACTGCCTATTTGTAACATTCAGTAACAATATTAATACAGCATGTATTAATAAAAATGTAAAGAGTTTGTAACTAAATTGAACGTACCTTCAGGTGGAAGTAGTGGTGGGAGTTGAACCACTTGTTGAACTTGTATTCGGGCTTGTCAACCATTTTCAATTTGGATTTGATTTTTAGAAGAAAGTTAATGATCTCCTAAACAAACCTCAAAGCATATGAATCCATTGTAAAGGTTTTATATAAGAACAAGAAGAACCTCAAAATACTCATACATATTCCATCTTGCACCTTTTTCAAGGTTTTGCAACAGTTTGAACTTTTTTGGCAACAGTTTGCCCTTCTTTGGGAAGGAATGAGGTAAACGCAGAGAGAAGTGCCTTCAGATGTTACTACCTGTGTGCATTCATACAGTCTGCCCATTTCAGAAGTTTAATATACAAAACGTTCCTTCACATTCTTAGCCTCGTCGTCTTGTCGGGGAAACCTTTCTGAAAACAAAAACATTCGAAATATTGTGATCTGTTTTTTTAAGGATAAGGAAACGCCTCAATGAAAGTATCAAATATGACTTTAGAAGGATTAGCCTGTTGGTTTCTAGGACAACTCAAAAAAAGTGTAGTTTTGCGAAGGACATGGAAGGTGTGTGCATGCATGCCATCAGTTTATGTTGCTCTATTTCTCTTATTTTCCCTTCTCCCAACCCTGTCTTTCCCAACCTCTATAGCAAACCATCCCTGCGAGGGGGGTCGGCCTCGAGCTCCAACCCCCTGCATGACTCCAGGTAACTTCACCTGGCACTTAACCTTCATTCTGATCCTTTGTCCTTTTCCTCATCCTTTCCTACCTTTTCATTCTCATTTCCGGGTCAAGAAACAAGATTAAGCAATAATTGGTAGAGAAATCGTTTCAAATTAGGTTGCTATTGCTAACTTTGCGATATATCTAAAATGACGTAGATAATACACTCTCTTGTTGTAGAATTAATTCTCAGACTAACTGTTTTCCTTTCCAGGCTTGCACTATCAACGTATGAAGGCACACTGGACACCGGGTCTGATGACATGACTGTAGTTGATGCAACAACGCTTCGACGTCAGGTGAGTTCTAAACAAAGACACTATCTTGATTTTGTTGCAGAGAGCTAATTGTGGAATCTCTGTCACTGAGAGAACTTTTCTTATATTTTTTTTGGTATTTATTATCTATCTGCAGCTCATCAAGTTGAACCGTAGGCTGCAACATTTGGAAGAGGAAAACAAAGAGCGAGCAAAGCGAGAGATGATCCTGTACTCGGTCACCGTAGCCTTCTGGCTCGTCAACACCTGGGTGTGGTTGCGACGTTAAAGCCCGCCCTGTATTTCTGCCATCACCGTGACAGAAGAACGTACTATCCCTTATTCTGTGTCAAATGTTAGCCAACCGCTGCACTCAGTCCCTGTGTGAGAAAGACCTTGTAACATGTGTACAAGGCCGGTTGAACACGGGGCTTATATTTTGATTTGGTTTATTTAATACATGTACAGTTTTATTTTTTTACTCTTGTTTCATCCTGTCTCACGTTTGTCATTTTTTTGTCTTTATTACAAATCTTCTTGCGCGACGCTAAGCATGACCTATTGTAAATATTTGTCTGTGTCACTCAGAGTTTTGGATAGAAGTCATCCAGACATAGAGTAAAGCATAGTTTATCAAAATCGAAAAAATAGAGTTGCAGCGTGGAGATGTAACATGTTGGATATTTATTGGGGAAAGAGTATTATGTAACTTGAACTGGCAAATGTAATACAATTTACTAAAACCATACATAAAACGTGTTGTCCTGGATTTAAATTTTTTTTTTATGTATGAGGTGAAACAATTTAGCTGTTACCTGAAGTATGACCATGATCATTTTCACAGGTTATATATTTTAAATCATCACTTATGCTGAACACTGATGTTTACTTTTTCATAAACTAATACTGTAGGTTTGTCTTTTGGATGCACTGTATAGCATGTGTGCAATTGATTAAATAAATCATTCAGATAGTCATTAACATCTGTTATCTTTATATGGTATAAAGATGGTATTGCTACAAAATGAAAATAGTAAAGAAAACAACGGATCATTCCAAATTTATTCAGTTTTCACACAGTGTTAGAATTAATAACCATGAAAACAAAATGTCTTAGAAATTCTTTAACAGAAACGTGCTAGACAATGAATGACCTTTCACTAAACAATAACTGCTAAATATTCATTTTTTTTAATTATTACTGTGCCCTGATTGGGCTTTTGATGGTCTCACACAGACGGTTTATTGCCTGCCAGCATTTGGACATATTTCATTTGAAGACGTGTCCTGTGAGACTATACTTCGGCACTTCAGTTGGTAAAAAATGCTCTAAACCTTGAAAGCATCATTCAAGCTCCTCAATCAGGCAGCGGGGTGGAGAAGGCGGGTGGTTTGGTTTGAGCTTTCCCACTGGTTCAAAAACACGTGGCTCAAGGGGATCCGCATCTTCTGGATACACCAATGATGAAGAATTACTACAGACCCCATTTGATTTGTTGCAGCCGCTCATCAAAAACAATGAATTCATATCTGAACCAACGGTTGGGTTGCCCTCACTCTGCATCCCTATTTCATTATCCTCGTCACTGCCTCCTGATATGACCTCTATTGTAGGTTTGTGAACTTGCTGAGAAGAGAACACTGAGTGGAAGTCGTCTGTGTCCACGTCCTCCAGATCAGGCAGGTCATCAATACGCAGGGAGCGATGCAGTGGAAGGTGAATGGTTTCCAGCTGGTCTGCATCCTCCAGCTCTGTAACCAGTGGTCCGGGACCATGCGCTGGTACGACCTCGTCCCCTCCAGGAGGACCTGCCCCGAGCAGAGGAGGCTGTTTCTTTTCAAAGGGCTTGCTCATGTTTGCCTGCTCTCTCTCCGCTTCCTTTCTGATTAGCTGGATTCCTCGTGACGGGTTTTGTTGTTGTTTGTCATCGTCTGCTTTTTCCATCTGTCGCATCTTTCCCGCAATACTTTCTTGTTCTTCTGCCGAGTGCTCTGGATTCACAACCTCTTTCTCTTCTGTCACGTGCTGCTTTACCTGTGACTTCTCCTGGTCATCTTTCTCAAACTGATCCCTCTGGAAACCATGACCTGGCTCCTCTGCTTCTATATTTTCACAGTTTGGCTGATCGTCATTGGGCCCCTGTGTTGAGTGGCTGTGCAAGAACTCTTCATGGGCATGCAGGCAGTCCTTCACAAAGGCTTGGATCATCTCTCCTTTTGGTGAAGTCAGAAACTGGTTGTCATTTTCCTCACACGGAGTCCCTGTAGTGGTGGAAGCCTCAGTCGCCCCTGAAATAAAACAGATTATAGGATACTGTTTAAAAAAAGAAAATACAATCACATTGTCGTAAAAGTTCAAAACTGTTCACCTGTCTTCTGTAGCTCTCGGAGGAGTTGTCTCTCCTGGGCTGTCTTCCGAATCTTCGCGATGGCATCCAAGCTGTCCTGAATTTTCCTCCTCTCTCGAGTCTCCCATTGCTCCCTCTCCCTCTGCTCCCCTGCCAGCCCTCCCACTGCCCACGCTTCTGCACATGCCCTGTCTTTGGGGAACACAGGGCGATCGTCCAGGAAGGTGAGCTGCTTGAGACGCACAATCATGGTCTTCCTGTAGTTTGGGATTTTGTTCACCACCTTGTTTCCCATTAAATTAAGCACGCGCAGTTCTGGCATGGCTTCAAGTACCAGGAGGATCTCAGGGTCATTTAACAGATTGTGAGTCATGTCCAGCACGCTGATTGCCAGACACTGACTCAGATGCTCTACATCTCCCACAGTCTCCAGCTTGTTATGGGATATCTGCAGAGTGCTCAGGTCAGGGAGGCAGGAGATGTTCTCAATGATGTGTATGTAGTTGTTGGAGACATTCAGGGTGGAGAGCTTTTTCAGAGGTTCAAGGTTCTCCAGCTTGTAAATGAGGTTCTGCTGAAGGAACAAGCAGCGCAGATCAGTCTGGGCATCCAGATTTTCAATGCGTTGAAGGCCATTGCTTTCCAGCCAGAGACACTTCAGCCCTGTGTACTCCTCTAGGTTCTCAATGGCGGATAACCCTTTGAAATGCAGGTACAGTGTGTCATTCAGGCAAGGTGTTGCGTAAAGGTTTGTCTGCTTACAGTGGTTTTTCAGGAACGTCTTGGTCATCCGTGGCCCTGACTCTTTTTCTTTTCTCTCTTGAAGTAGACTCTGCAGTTTTTTGTTCTTATTTTCTTGAGCTCCATCCTTCATCACGGCCTCCACTTTTTCTTTGATAGAGGAAGTAATTTCGGCATCTCCACTTTCCTTTTGAGTCTCTGTCACCCCATTATCTTCCATCTTCTCCCCGACTTCAGGAATGGACGTCGTAAAATAGACAGGCAGGAGAAATATAAATAAGATATACGTATTCTCTAACTATGTTTTCTCGCAATTTGTAAGCTGTGTAGTCCCGTAAAGTTCACTCAGAGGTCCACTCTGCTAGCTAACGTTGGTAAACGTTTGTTTGTTTCCATAGCAACGCTTCTTGGACCGTTACATAGGAACTGTCCGGTCGACCGGATATTGATTGATGTTCCGTGTCGGACAGTTTAAGCCGTTGCACTCCGCTGTCAGTAGTCGACATGGCGTCCGGATATATACTAAATCGTGGTGTGCTAACATTAGGAATTCATTGTCAGCGGGTTTGCAGAAACGTGTCATTGTCACAGGTCCGAGAGAAAAAGCGATGGATGAAAGCATACACATACCTCATGGCGAAGAAGTTAAAGCTCGAAGGACCTCCGCCACCGAAGCCACGGTGAGGCTAATCGCTAACGTTGCTAACACAAGAGCGGAATAGAGAGCATCCCAAGGCCATTAATGTCATGGTTCTATTGGTCAGCGTGTGTATTCATTTTTAGTTAAGTGAGTAGGGTGGATTTTTAAGATAGCAGGGTCTAATACACATAGACAGCCTTGTTTAGCTGTGCGCGTGTAGTTAGTATTTCCACAGTTTTTAAAGTGAATCCAGTGGCGAAGCTGTCAATCATGGTTCCTTTGCACAGGTGTAGGGCAATCCTGACAACAAGTTGAAGCCATAACCCTCAAAGACACTTTTCTCCGAATAGTGCGAAACATATTAATGCTAAGTAAAACGGTCTGTCCGCTCTAATACACACATGGGGATTATTTGGATAACCCCAACAGCACACGCCAGAAGTGAGAACCATTATTTTGCACGGTTGTAAGACACCATTTTGGGAATCGTTTTGTAGAGTAAATCAGGACTCTGAGTAAAATGTGGTGTTTGACTTTCTTTCAGGTCTCAACAGCCTCACTGGGATTACCATGCTGAGGTTCAGGCGTTCAGCAGCCGCCTCCACGAGAGCTTCTCCCTGGAGTTGCTGAAAACCGCCTTCATCAATCCCTGTTACCTGCAGGCGGAGCAAAAGAGGAGACAGGGGTTAGGCGTGGACTCTGAGACCACCGCTCTTGTTCTGAAAGATAATATTCAGCTGAGTAAAAAGGGAGCGAGTTTCACCAAAAGCTTCCTGACCGACTGGTGCAGGGCCAGCTTCCCGATCCTGCCGAGGGAGGGTGTGGAGAGTATCGTGAGGCACCTCACAAGTTCAGCCGTTGTGACCAATGTAGCAAGAAATCTTGGCATTGAAGACCTAACCATGAGTGCGGACTGTCCTGTTCCTGATGATGTGCTTCATTCAACATTCTTGGCTGTAATTGGAACTCTACGGGAGAGCAGGGGAGCAGAGAGAACTGGATTGTTCCTCAGGGTAAGCGACTTTCTGCAGAGTATAATGGCTACTCAATATTTTGTGACTGATATTTCCACCTTCACACTCTTGACTTGGCTCTGTTGTTTGTACAGCAGGATCATACATGATTTGTATAGCAGGATCATAGGTATTTATTACATTTTGTTTCCCCCCCCCTCCCAAAAAAAAAGGATTTCCTGGGTACTCAGCTGATTGGGAAGGACCTGTTTGATTTGTGGACACTTGTCAACCCCATGGGACTATTGGTGGAGGAGCTTACTAAGAGGAACCTTCCACTGCCAGAGCCTCGCCTCATCAGGTCTGCTGGAGCCAGTACCGTCCTGCCACTATACTTTGTTGGCTTGTACAGGTATGTAGAGCTGGCTTAAGTTACTTTACAAGTTACCCTCTTTTTTTTAAAGTTTGAGTGATATGCATTTAATTCATATAGACTTGATGGTTAAGTGTTTTGTGTATAATATGAATAGTATACTTATTTTTTTATATTTGTTTGCGTTTGTTAAATCAGCGACAAGAAGCTTCTGGCTCAGGGTCCAGGGGAGACACTTGCAGCAGCCGAGGAAGAGGCAGCTCGTGTGGCCCTCCGGATACTCTACGGCTACACCCAGAACCACAGACCCCTTGACTTCTCTCCACTACAGCAGCATCTGCAGCCATTAATTCAATCAATCAGCAGCAATTAATGAAGTATCAACCCTTTATACAGCAGCAGAAGATCTTTTCAGGGGTCGGGGGCAGTTGGACAGGAAAGCAGCATGAATCTACTGGAGAGATCATTTGAGATGAAGCATATCTCGTTTGTGGATTACAGATTTGCTCCGGATTGTAGGGAGAAAGTTAACATAAATAAGGTCACCATCTACCTTATTAGATATTAGTCTAAGTGTGGACTTATCATGATTGTTTCTTTTGGGTATATCAAAATCACTTCCCCCAGACAAAGGAGAGCAAAATAAAATGTATTTTCCACATTGGCTGTGACTGATGTAAGATCCAGGTTTTAACTGTGTCAGATGGGAATCTAAGTGTTTTTGTTCTATTAATGTGATAACCTTTAAGAGTAAAGACCACTGGTCCCATAGCCCACCAATTACCCTGATATCTGGTTGTATAAATGGCATTTGGTTAACTTGGTCTGTTATATGTTGTTCATCTGTAATAAAAAAAGTAATATTATGTGTACACCATAACTTTGTTTATGCACATTTTTGGGATCATGAGTATTTTCTTCCATGTTATTGTGTTTTATGAGAGGTGAATATTTGTGGACGTAAACTTGATATTTCTTTCTCTGACATTACTTTAGTTTCATCTTTAATGTAATCTTTAGGTTCTTGCCTAAGGATTTGAATTTCCATTCATTTTTAAATAAGTTATCTTTTAAAATGTTTAATAGCATGTGTCTTTTACACATCTACATGGAACTCTATTAAGAGTGACAAAGTGTTGTCCCTGCTAATGGTACATTTTATCTGTCAAGGACTAACCTGACCAGCCCTCATACTTTTAGGCAAAACGGACATGTTGTACTGTCAGGATGTTCTTCATTAACAAGTCTACTGTTTGTTACATCCTAAACGGAAGCATTAGAAAGAAACACACAATTCCATATCTCTTATTGGACACACATAGTATTGCAGTGACTATGCTAAACCGCATGGTGGCGATGATGAGTTAAAGAAAGACTAGTAGCGGTCTGTGCACTGTCATGCGTACAACTCACAACCCAAGCGATCTCATTCAAGAGACAAGATAGTTCATGTCCCTTTCTAACCTTCGTATTTCCTCGTTTTAGCCACCTCGTGCGCTCCTAATTTTGATCTGATCTATGATCTGATAACCATAAGTAATGTAATGTACAGCAACTACCAATCACGGGAATATATATGAAATGTAATCGATGCCGGTCAAAAATGGGTAATGCGCAGTACACACATGCATAAGAGCAACATTGCTGTAGACTACTAAGTAGTAATTACGGTTCATAAGATAAAAGTGGCTCAATAAACCATACTCTTAAAAAAAAAAAAAATGTTTAAAACAATCTTGAGACAAAACTGATACAAGACGCCCCTGAACCAAAAAGAAGCGGTTGCATGAATAACGGGATTTACGCGAAGGCGGAAGTCAACAGCAAAAACCATCTTGTTCCGTTAGTATTATCGATCCAACGCCTCAAACTCTTGTTCGAGGAGACGCCCCCCTCCCCTTCCCCCCTAACAACAGAGCCACCTACCCATTCCCTCTCTGTCTTACGCACGCGCCGGCGACCGTTAAAAAAAGCACAGCTAAAAAAACTCCAACGGACCGTCCAGCCTACCCTGTTTTTTATTATTAATCCCGCTGTGTATAACCTTTATCATGGCGGCGAGTGCGAAACGAAAACAAGAGGAGAAACACCTAAAGATGCTGAGAGAAATGACGAGTTTGCCTCCCAACAGAAAGTGCTTCGACTGCGACCAGCGCGGCCCAACCTATGCCAATATGACTTTGGGCTCCTTCGTGTGCACCTCCTGCTCTGGCATCCTGTGAGTATTATGTTGCCGAGTGACCTTAGCTCAGACATGGCTAACACGATGTAACGTCTTTTTTTTTAACGCCACGTTTGGCAACCGAAGCCCGTTAGCCTAGTCGCGCTAGCTAACGTCAGATAGGTACCGGGGACCGTCCCCACCGGGAGTTTAGCTGTTCTGACATCGCCTCGCTCTGCTGAGTTGGGCGGGGTACGTTGCATCGAGGTGACGGTGTTCAGCCCAGCGAGCTGACATTGCAACTACGAATAGAAGCGAGCTAACGTTAGCTAGCTCCTGATGTTAGCCAAATAACTTATCTGACACTTAGACAAGCTAGGTCAGATAAGCCAGTAGCCAGCTGCTACTATCTGTACCCGTTGCTGGCAACGTGTCGGTCGACCACCACCTTTTTTTTTTTTTTAACTGAGCTATTAATTAAAGCTAATGTGGTTTATCTCCAACATACGAATACGAGATGAATAACGTTAACGTTTCATATTTAAATTGCCTGCTGGTCCACTTCTTATTTTGTATTCACGATTTTTTTTAAATTATATTTTTATTATTATGTAACTTTTTGTTATTATACTCCTCAGACCCATTCCGAGAATGATCTGTTGGATTTCAGTGTTTTCGTTGCTAAATGTTAATTGGTGGTAGACACCTGGTCGTGGGAAAGCCACATTATTTTGAGGTAATACAATACCGGTATTCATTCAGTTGTATTTGGTGAGATTTAGAAGTATTACACTACTGTCACTACTGACAAATAACAGCGATACATTCACTCGTTTTACAACCGGCTGACCCCAAAACCTTCTGTGCGAACACACACATGTCAGTAGTATGCTTCCTACAACCACTTGGAAAAACCCAACCTTAGCATTGATGGTTTCAGTGGAGCTGGATGTTTTGACTTGTTTGAATAGCGTTTGCTTGACTTACAGCTTTGCTAAGCAGTTGTGTAACCAAGCATCTGTAGCTTGGGATTTGGGATTAGTGGAGCATTCCGTTACTTCTTCCAAAGATAGCCCACTTCAATAAAGCTGTCTAAAGTTGCGTATTAAATAGTTTTTTTGTTGTGAGTGTGTGATGCTGCCACATTTGGAAAGAAATCTATAATGTGGTGTAATGTAGTATTGACAATTGATTGCATGGTTCTCTAAAGGTGTTCGATCCTTTGCAGAATACAAAACATAGAATACACCATGAGGAATATTTTCCTTATAGTATCTATATTACATGACATTGTGTTAATATGGATACAATCACTCTCCTGTGGTGACTTTAGACGAGTGTAGGCGTGTGTGTGTGTGTGTGTGTGTATGTATATATGTGTATATATATATATATATATATATATATATATATATATATATATATATATATATATATGTGTGTGTGTGTGTGTGTGTGTGTGTGTGTGTGTGTGTGTGTGTGTGTGTGTGTGTGTGTGTGTGTGTGTGTGTGAAATATTTTGAGGGAATTATGATTTGAAGATTGCTGTTTTGTTTCTGCATCAACGCTCATTTCAATGCGATTGACAAACTACTCCAACTGGCAACCTTCCACCCACAAGGTTCTCCAACCTTTTAAGATACATTACCCATAATACACTAGTGCAGGGGTCTCAAACTCAATTTACCTGGGGGCCACTGGAGCTAGGGTCTGGGTGAGGCTGGGCCGCATCAGGTTTTCAACAAAAAAAACGCATTTATTAAAAACAGAAAAAAAAAGAAAAAAAAAAACTGTCTTCAATGCTTTTGCTTCTGCTATACCCTACACTTTTTCAGTGCTTTGGTTCCGGTTTTCCACAAGAAAAGCTCTGATAAAACATTCCACTGTTCTCAAATATCTTAATTTTTAATTTTCTACACAAAATAAGATGAAAAAATAAATAAACAAATAAAGAATAAAGAAAATAAATCAATCAATCAGTAATAAATAAATAAAATAATAATAAAACAGCAAATAAGAAAAACTTAAGAAACCACATATAGTTGGTGGGTAGAGAAATTATTTTTTTTCAGATTCAAATTAACAGTATTAACAGTTATTTAACCTTTAACATGAACATTAATGAAACTTTCAACATGAACTGTTCTGAACATGGCTTCTCTTGCCTACTTTTGGCTAGAGGTCTGGCAGCGCTTCCTCTTGCATAGCCGAGCCACATTTGGCTTGAGGGAGGAAGCAATTGAGACCCTCAGTAGACTTTGAAGATGCTCATCAGTAAGTCTGGTCCTGTACTTGGACTTATTGAAGTTCAAGGTGGAGAAGAGCTTTTCACACAAGTACGTGCTCCCAAAAAGGCACATGGTCCGCTTGAACATTCTGGAAAGCTCAGGGAAGCTGGGAGTCAATTCTCTCAAAAATTGCCCAAGCTTGTCTGCTCTTCCACTCACCTCCCTGAACTTGGCTTTGAGTTCAGAGTTGCACTGCAGGTCAATGAGCTCCATTTGAAGCACAGGAGGGGCATCTTGCACATCAAAGGAGAAGGGGTCCGCAAAAATTTGAAATGTGGCTCTGTGCGTCTTGAAGTCTGCAAATCTGTGGTCAAATTCCTCCTGTAGCTTCAAAATGGCATCAGCATACTTCTCACCACTGAATGGTGTGCCTGCATCCACAAGTGCCTTGCATGCTGGGAAATGGCAAAGGTTTGTCTGAGATAGCTGAACTTTCCATAGCATAAGTTTTGTGGAGAATGCTCTCACATTGTCATAGGCAGCACTGACAAGTTGCCCCTGGCCTTGTAACCTCTTGTTCAGTACATTAAGCTCATGCGTGACATCAACAAGAAAAGCTAAGTCCATGAGCCATATAGGATCACTTAACACAGGAACAGCCACCCCATTCTTCTCCATGAAGACTTTCACTTCTGCTCTCAACTCAAAAAATCTCTTCAACATGTTTCCCCTGCTGAGCCAACGTACCTCGGTGAAGTAAAGCACGTCCCCATATTCTGACTCCATTTCTTCTAAAAAAGCACGGAACCTTCTGTGTTTTAAGCCCCTGGATCTGATGTGGTTGATGCATTGCACAACAACAGACATCACGTTGTCAAATTTCAGGCATTTGCTGCAAAGGGCCTGCTGATGGATAATGCAGTGCAGAGCTATGGCTTCCTCCACACCCTCCTCTTCCAGTTTTTTTTGAACAAGTGCCACCAGTCCATTTTTCCTCCCTGTCATTGATGGCGCTCCATCAGTTGTTATCCCAACAAATCTCTTCCATGAAAAACCGGCATTCTCAATGGCATCACACAGCTGGTGAAATATCTCCTGAGCGGTGGTCTGGCCATGCATTGGCATTACTGTGAGCAACTCCTCTGTCACTTCAAAATTGTCATCAACACCACGGACATATATTGCGAGCTGGGCAGTGTCAGTGATGTCTGTGGTCTCATCAAGAGCGACTGAGTATACACTGAAACATTTTGCTTTCTCACACAGTTGATCATAAATGTCACTTGACATGTCACAAATGCGCTCTGCCACGGTGTTGGCAGAAAGGCTGATGTTGCTGAACTGACCTTTCTTTTCTGGACAGACAATACTTGCAGCCTGTAACAGGCACTTTTTGACAAATTCACCTTCTGTAAATGGCTTTCCTGCTTTAGCAATCATCTCACTAACCACATAGCTAGCTTCGACTGCTGCGTTATTCTCTTTGGTTACTTTCTTAAAAAAATCTTGTTGCTTCAGTAGACATGTTTTAAGATTGGCAACTCGGTTGGCTCTCTCATCTCCCTGGTATTTTGCATAGTCCTCAGCATGTCTAGTTGTGTAATGACGTTTCAAATTGTATTCCTTATGCACCGCAACTTTCTCTGTGCAAATAAGACACGTCGGAGTGCCCCTGTGCTCCACAAAGAAATACTGAATTTCCCACTTTTCCTGAAATTGTCTGTGCTCATCACCAACCTTTCTCTTCACTGCAGGCTTTGAGAAAGACATGTTTGGGGCTGTGTAATATATAATTCCACTAGGTATCGCTGTTGTGTTGAAGTTTAAGTTTTAGTGTTTAGCTGACGTACAAAGAACGTAATTTCCGCTGGTACCAGATTGGCTCAGGGTCCTGCGCCTGCATATGACGTCGAGCACGGCACAGTTAGTGATTGGTTGAACGTCAGAAACCATGGAAACACAAAGTGTTTGTGGTGGCCGTTTAATATTTATATTATAAGTTCTCCCTATAAACGTGCATTTTTTTCACACTGACAGGCTCAGATAGTTACAATAAGTGTCCGACAACATACTAGAAAGGAGAAATGAACGTATGTCTACCTTTAGCTTGAGATCGCTGTTTGTTGCGAGAGCCAATCAGTGTGGAGAGTCTCATAACGTTACTGCACACAGGTCCTGTGCGGTGTCCTGCAGGCTGCTGTGCCCGCTGCAGTTTATGGAAGACAGAGTTTACCGACAACCGTTTAACGACCAGGAGAGTTTATGTTTCGCAGCCGGCTCTGGAGGGAGAGAGCCGGTGAATCCCCTGTGAACTTCCCCTGACCGGGGGAATGGGACTGGACCGGAGTTCGCTGGCGGTTTACCTGACCGGGAGTTTCGGAGGGAGAGAACCGGGGGAAAACCGACGAGATTACATACAAAGTCAATGCAGACCGGAGGTTGTTTATTTTTTTCGCGGGACTGGACCGGAGGACTGAACCACTGCTAGCTGGCAGGCAGCCGGCTCAGAGCAGCAGCACTGAAGGAGAGAACTGGGGGAAAAACCCACAGTTTACCGGCGGCCGTTTACTGACCATGGGAGTATTTTTGAGTATTTTGCGATTATTTTTGTCGCTTTTGCTGTGAACACCCCTTTAGTCCACACAGCAGCAGAACAACAACAAACAGCGATCTCAAGCTAAAGGTAGACATACGTTCATTTCTCCTTTCTAGTATGTTGTCGGACACTTATTGTAACTATCTGAGCCTGTCAGTGTGAAAAAAATGCACGTTTATAGGGAGAACTAGGGAGAATGTGACGCCTCCAGAGGGTATCATGTACCCAGAAATGACAGCGGAGCTTCGGACTTTCAGAGCAGTACAGCGCAGTGATGGTGGTGATCTCAGTCATGGATGATGAGAGAAAAAGCAAAACAGGCGGGCTCGCTCGCGTATGGGCGGGACAAAATCGTGTCAATTGTGTCCGGTGTGCACACAGCTTTAAGCTGTCATTTCTGGGTACATGATACCATACAGCATCCATGTCAAACTCGCGCGGGCCGCACTAACATTAAACTTTCATATCAAGGCGGGGGCCTCAAACTAGCGTCCGGCGGGCCGCATTTGGCCCGCGGGCCGCGAGTTTGAGACCCCTGCACTAGTGCATACAGCTCAGGACAGGGTTGTCTCTGCATATTAATGGTGGATAATAATTTGTAAAGGTCCACATGGAACACAAATGTTGGTTAGAATTAATTATGTGCAGGAATTCATTCATTCATTGATTTCAACTTCATTGCTCAACTCCTGCGTGCTTACACCAAATAAGTATCAGTGTTTCCCCTAGGTTTACAGCTTCAGGGGGGCGGGGTGTCGGCCGGGGGGGGGGGGGGGGGGGGGTGTCGACGACGACGACGTTGCGACGTTGGGAGCGTTTAAAAAACGCAGATATATCTGTTTTCTTTCCACGCGACATTATTGGACGCTCTCTGCCGGCTGATGGAAGTGTGCTCTCTGCCCACCTGTGCGCGCGCACGAGTCTGTGGGCATCGGGGCGGATCTCCGCGGTGCGCGTTACCGAGAGCAAAGTAGAGTTGTAAACGCGACCATGACAGAAATAGACAGAAATACGATCAATAAAATAAGAACATTGAGTTTGTTTAATAAAAGAACAAGGTGTAGACCTGTTTATAGGAAAGGGAACCTTAAATCACGTCTGTGATCTGGCGCGACGGAGAAAATTACAGGGGGGCGGAGGGTTTTTTCAGGGGGGCGCCCCGCCCCCCTATTCTAACGGTAGGGGAAACCCTGAGTATGTTTGTAAATACTCCAGTGCTGTTAAACTGTTGTCTTAATCTGATCACTCTGTTTTTTTGCGCATGCATGTAAACATAGACCGTGTGTACTGTAAAGCTGGAAACATGTATTCATTTTGCTCTCATTACACTATTGTTCTTAATAAAATGAAGAAATACTCTGTAGTTTTCATTTGTTGAATATTTAATTCACCTAACAGTTATAAAACATAGGCTTTTTTTTTGGTTATCTGGACTACCAGATATATGTGATTTATATCATTATCGAGATATGAAATGACCTATATCGGGAAAAAACTTTGACCGTACCGCCCAACCCTACATCAAGTGCTAAAAACTATACATTCCAGTTTTCCATTGGTACGCCAGTCTAACAAGAAGGATTTTTGATACCTGTTGCTTATTTTTTTTAAACTAAGATCTAGTTCACAAACGTAGCATCATAGGTATGGTTTTGTCTCAGTCGATAAGTATGTTCCTCTCTTTGTCATCCAGTCCCATCTTTGCTAACAAATAGTTTACCTTGGTTTGTAAACATATGAATTATGTTTGCTTATCATAGCCTTTGGTTGTGAAAACATTTGAGAAGAGCAAAATGGCAGTGGGGCTATAGTTGGCAAATCAATAAGCTGTTCGTCTGTCCATCCTGTTATGCTTATTCACACAGTCAGCTCCTTGCACTGGTGCTTCTTAATGCTTTATGGAAATCATCCTGCCATTCATTATTTGTGAATAATGGTTATTCTAATCATTTTTCAGGGCAAAGGGAACGTATTTGTTGCTCAGTAATTCCCCACTGATGACCTTGTAGTTTTATTAGTCGACCGGGGAAGATGACTTCATCGACACACTGCTATGCTTTGTCCCACATACACTGCACAGCCCTTGTGTGGCTTGGTTTGTGACCTTAAGCTGTACAAACTGTTTTATCTGCCTTCACTGAATGTGAAGGTTATTTACTGTAGCACTGAAAAGAATGCGAATCATTTTGTGTTTGCTGATAGGCATAGTTTGCCCTCCATTTCACTTCACTGGTGTGTCTGCAGGGACTCCACTGTGAATTTCCCATCTGCTCACCCGATGGTTTTAGTCTGTAATGTGAGTTAATTGCGTTTTTAAATAGCTTGAGATTACAATTCCTCTTCTTTCTCTTTTCTGCTGTCTTTTTCACTAACATTTTAATAAAGACAAAACAATGTGTGGAATTTTAGTGGCGGAAATATTTTCAGCAGAAGAGTCTGGGTTTGAAAGGATTGCTGTCTGTCTGACGCATGCAGGAAGCTTGGTATGACTGTAGGCTCAGGAAGTGGTATGGCCCCACCTTGCTGCTACATCAGCAGCATGTCTTGTTCTGTGTGCCACAGGAAGTGACAGAGGTCACTGTCTGCCTTTCTCTTTCTTTTAATTCTAGAGAGGCAAAGACTTTAGCATTGTGAGAGAGCACCGAAGTATCATTCTCCGTCTTGATGTATCGTTTTGGTTAGTCTTGACTGAATTACGTTGCTGATACAAACAGTCTTTTAAGTACATTTCACTGGGAGAGACTTTGATGAGGCAACCATATAAATTATTTTGAGGAATGAATTCAAGGAAGTTATTGTTTCTCTTTTCTCCTTTCATTTGAAGGGTGGGCAGTGATATAATTAAAATGTGTATTGGTGATAACAGGGGCATGTCTAACTACCTCATAACTTCCCAAACCCCCCATAGTTGTGGTTGTTTAATGGGTTGAGTTGGAATCTACTATGTAAACACATTCCTTATGAAGGTGGAGACCTTCCCTGGAGGAACAACACTCACAATGTCTCTTTCTGGAGAATTGCCCTTGGCAGGAAGTAACCCCACTTGGCCTATGTACTCCTCCTGAGTAAGCAGGGCTCCAACACTGACATGACAGAGGTGGGAGGTGTCACTGGCACAAAATGTGCTGAATAATATTCATCAATGGCAAGTTAACAGATATGACTTTAACTCTCTAAAACTGTTTGGATTTCCCGTTCCCCTGACATTTGATTTCATAAAAGATTGCAGGGTCTGAAGCACTGTTGGGTGACAAATTGATAATGGTTTATTTTGGCAGATGCTGATTTGATAGTGAGCCACGAAAATTGAGAATTTGTATTTTCTTTGACAAAATGCAACAAAACGTAGCGACTTGGTTCCAGATCGTAAGCACACATCCAAGAGGAAACTACGGAAATGGCCAACTATGATGTGGCGTTTACAAACCTCAACTGACAAACCATCACATTCTGCGTTTAATTGCCGAAGGTGTAAAAGACTTTATGGACTTAAAGCTGCAAAGTGAAGGATGATGCATAGCCTCTTCTCTCTTTTGTGACTTGACATTGCCAGTTTCTCTCACCCTGGAGCCAGTATGCAAATGAGCTGAAATGAGTTTTCCCTGCTGAGCTGCTCTCATGTAAAGTAGCGACTAGGTCATAATTATTTTATTCTGCAATATGTGATACTGTTCTCTGATGCACTATGTTACCAATAGACATTATCTGGGAATTGATGAACTTGGCAACCAGGGATGATCAGTGGTTTATTTTGTACATGTTACAGACATTGTTGATGTGTAACTGTATCGTGATGAAAGAAGCAATTTTATAAATTCTTTATTTTACCTAATTATTATCAGTTCTGTCATTTTATTCTCCCTACAAATATATTCCTACTGTCACTAAACATTGTCACAATGCTATGGCTACCAAGTCCAGCAGAAATGCTGTGGGGCAATAACATTGCGTTGGAGTCGGTACCAGACTAGAATGAAAAACACATGAATCACTTTACAGTTATATTGTATACTACAGTTGTAATAAGACCCTGATAATAAGACTGTCCACTTTTTGCAACACATGCTTGTATGTGGATACTATGTACTTTTCAAAGTTGAAGTAGACTTTAAATGGAATACGGGTGGCCAAAATTCTGTATTTAACTAATTTTGAAATGTATTGTCACAGTATGATTTAAAATATAGTAAATGAACTAAAACCAAATGGCATGAGAAATCCTTTGGACTACTGGGTGGGTAGAGATGCTGTCATCATATTTATACCTTCAGGGCTATGGAGCTTTCTCCCTGTATCTGACCTAGTTTCATCATCAGACTATGATCTACCTACCTCATGGTGCATACAAACACATTTAAGCTCAAATACACAGAGACTCCCTTAGACTCTGTTTTTACAGATACATTTGTTTTGTTATTTCTTCATCCTTTTGATACATTTGCTTCTTACTATGCATTCAATTAATGGTGAGAACCCTCATTGATGTCTTGTTTCTGTTTTTCCTGACCAACGCCCTCAAAACCAATTGTTCAGTTTAGAGTGAAAAGTTGCAACTAACAATTTCTATTTTTGGCAAGTCATTTTAAGAATGAAGTCATTCATTATCATTTGTCTGTTGATTGGTTTGGCAAATTAGCAGTTTTTTTCATTTTCATGGTAGATCCTGTTATGTTGAAATATAGCAGTTGCATAAAGCTGTTATCTGTAGGCTATTGGCATTATATTGGCTTAGCTGTCTTTTCTGAAAGTGTGACCCGTATGAAATAACAGTTGATAAAGTCTTACCCCTAGAAATACCCCTAGTAGTTCCCATGGTTCTCCTCCATGCTAAGGTAGAAACTAATGGACCGCTTTCTAATAGAAGCACATTGGCTCTTGTCATTGTTTACACCTGTTTTCTGTCTTGTAGTTTTGAATGGTAGTTGACGCAGCTATTGTTTGTTACACTTTGCGGAACAGTCATCTGATTGGTGGATCGGTAAAGAATGGGTGGAGATGAGAACGTGTTCTGTAACGGGGTAACAGTGAATAATTTAGCAGTCGTGTCTAGTATTTCACTGCCTTTATGATCTCACTCCTTTATATGTAACATTGTGTTTGTAATTGTGACTCTGTGGATCTTGTTTCCTACAGCAGTGGTTCTCACAATAGGTACCCTGGGCTGCTTTGAGGACGGGCCAAGGGTGCCACAAGATATTGCTGTATTAAAAAAAACAAAAACAAAAAAAACATCAAGATTTCACCACATATAAAAAAAAAAAAACAGAAGGGATATTTCTATTAAAAGGAACATTCTCAACCGGGATCGGATCGTGTTATTACAATGTGGGTGGTATATGACCAGTGCTACCCGCTCATCTGTTGACGAAAAGCCACCAGATGACCCTAAATGATGAGTAATGAGATTGACACTCAATACTCATCATTATCACTCACTATCGAGGCTGTCGTAATCTTAGTCTTAAAACATTCTTAAAACCCCGATGACTGCGCATCGATGTCGACTTAAAATGACTGTAGACTTCAACAGTCGATTCAGTTTGATATGTTGTTCTCGAGCGATTGGTTAAGAAAAATCAAATCCCCCTCCCTCACAGAAATGGGTTTGAGTGGAGGTAATGTCAGACTGAAGATGGAAACGGAGTAGAACGTGTTGACAATTTTGTCTGATATCAGGAAAGTCTTTTCCTCGTCCTAAAGAATACGGTGCTCAGCAATTACACTCTGGTCGCAGTTAAAATAATCTCCTTGCATATTAAATGATAATTGCCACCTTCACAGACAAAGCAGGTGGTGACCTTGAAGCCAGCACTACATTAGTTTTCCCTTACTGCTGGGTAGAAGGGAAAAAAATACTCAGGCAAGCAGACCTGGAGCTTAATTATTAAAGCCTAAAGATGGTTTATTTCCACTATTACAGTTAGCAGGCTTATTTTAATTTAGGCTGTTGTGGCATGAGCTGTGACCTCAAGAAAAGGAGCAAGGCTTGTGGGCTAATGGGTGTTACTCCATAATGGAAGCTTCTATATTAGGGGACATCACTCGCTCTTTTACTGTACTGACAACCGCAGTTCAGTCAGTGGCAGTTAGGAGAGAGTTTCACCCACTTCCTTCGTTCTGTTTTACGCCCTTTTCTGTCAGTATTTTTCGTTGTCATTTCTCTCAGTAATGCTGTCGTCCGTGTCCCAGTTAGACACACCAGCCAGTTAGCTTGCTGCTAATTAGATGGCACCCTCCTGAGCGGTGGGATCTGGATCTCCTGATGAGGTCGTCATGCATGTGCAGTGTCTTGAAATTAATCTCACCCGTTTCCATTTATTCACCAACAGACGAGGACTGAATCCACCCCACAGAGTCAAATCCATCTCCATGACAACCTTCACGCAACAGGAAATAGAGTTCCTACAGAAACATGGCAATGAGGTAAGCATGCCTGTAGCCATTTTTGGTGAATGGAGTATGACATGGAGCAATGACACATGGGAAGCTCAGCCTATTAAAAGCTGTTGCAAAGTAGCAGGGCAGGCAGACATGCAGGAGACTCGAGGTTGGAGCTGATGCACACATCCTTCAAGGCTGCTATATAAATACTACTGCCCTCAAGTTGTTTTTTTGTATTTCCACAGAGAGCACCTGACACATAACTTTATATTTTCAGCATTTGCAGTTTCAAAAGTATATTGATTATAAAGAAAAGGTGAGCTTGTATGTGCTGTGAGTTTGTGCACGTGCTCCAAACCCAGTTTAAGAAATAACTGCAGCAGAGGTTTACAACATAAGAGCCACACGGCCTCTTGCAGCACTATTGCTTCATCTACAATGCAGCACCCTATACTGAGTGCACACACGCATGGAGCCTATAAATCTCTCTTTACAGGATTAGGCAAATACTTTAGGAATGCTATCCCAAACCCAAGGCCAGAAAAGGGTAAGACTTGGACTGATTTGACTATTTTCAACTTTTCTTTCCAGACATTGGGCCAACTCATGTTTGCCTCTAATTCAAACAGGTTGAAGACGTTCGTCTGTGCAGTGCACATACATGGACAGTTGTCTGCAATAGACCTGGTCTAATTTGCACATGATTACATTTTTTATCAGTAAATGTTCTTTTGAGCTTAACCTGCTGCACTTAGCTGTAAGGTGATTTAACTATAACACTTTGTCTCCCCATGGCTTTCATTTGCTACTATTTCACTTCAGCCTAACCATTTTTAATGGCTAAATAAAAAAAGTTTACAATCTTGCACTTATTTGTAGCTGTGTGTGTGCTACAGACATGTTCTACCAAAAATCACTCGTTCTGTTACTCTGTGTGTTCCAGGTGTGTAAACGGCTCTGGCTCGGCCTTTATGATGACAGAACCACCTCAATACCAGACTTCAGAGAACCGCAGAAGGTCAAGGAGTTCCTTCAAGAGAAATATGAAAAGAAGAGATGGTAAGTCAGTTTTGCAAGCTGGCAGTGCAAGATATGAACAATCCTCTGCCTATGTGCTCTGTGCAGACATTTAGCTTTTCTTTGTGTTTTTCTTCTCTCTGGCTTGTAAAAGTAACACAGGCAGCTCATCGCAGTTAGCCTCAGGCAAGCCACCAGATACCCTTCTTTAAATGCACACAATGTAGGTCATTACAGCTGCTTCATGTGCAATTTCTAGTTGTTCCATGAAGTTGTATGTTTCATTTTGTTCAAATATGTATGAGGTTTAGCGTAGTTGTTACTTGTGCGTTGTGACCGAGTGAAATGACTGAGGAGAGCAATTATTTCAAACAGATAAACTAATAGCTCAGACATAGCTCAGGTACCTGTCATATTGATACTTGCAAGTTAGGGTTTGCTCATGAAAAGTAAATGTTTATTTAGTGAGACTATTGGTTTATGCAGTTAGACTGAGATGCATTATACACGCAGATGGAGTTGTTTTTCTGAGTATGCAATTACTCAGTCGACTATTAGATTATTACAACTATTAGTTTCGGTAGTAGTTCTTCTGTCATCAGTGACTCTTTGAAGTCTGACCAAAGTGAGCTGTGCTTGTCTCAACATGCCTACATTTGCTGCAGACATACATTTTCATTCACATAGGCAACGCGTTACAGGAGAATGGTCTTTCTGCTCTCTGTGAAAAGCATTGCACCCAAATAAACATTTTATGTTATCACATTTGGATTGGCAAAATTCTTGTGTTGCCAAAACGCTGTGATACCATTATTTTGATAATGTCAGATTATTTTAACTATAATTATATATGTCAATTAGCCAGTAGCATGTAGTGTAATGTAATGTGAACTGTTTCCTAGGTACGTACCTCCTGAGCAGGCCAAAGTAGTTTCAACCGTCCATGCTTCCATCTCTGGCTCGTCAAACAGCAGCACCAGCAGCACCCCGGAGGTCAGACCACTGAAATCCCTGCTGGGGGAGTCGGCCCCCTCCCTACACCTCAACAAGAACACCCCACCTAATCAGGTGAGATTTATATAATGCATATACATGTACACTTGATGAATTAATTGGCTCACCCACTCAGCTTTTTTTATCAATGACCAAGTATAGGGGATAGATTTCATGCTTTTCTTTATGAATGAAGACACATTGCAGACATAGACTGACAAATACGCCGCTGCCTGTCAAATGGTATATGTCTGTCTTCCATAGTCTTCATGTTGTTTAAAGATTCATACACATGCATAGTGACCAGCACATAACTGCAGTTTTTATTTCTTTCTCAAATCCATCTCTTGTCTCCACCAGTCTCCAGTGGTGAGCCGTGGACAAACCCAACAGCAGCAGTTCCATGACAAACGGTTCGACCTCCTCAGTGACTTGGGTGGAGACATCTTTGCTGCCCCGTCCAACATGAATGCAGGCGCCAGCTCCAGTTTTGCTAACTTTGCACATTTCAACAGCCACACAAGTAAGGAATTTACTGATTGATTGAATAACGCAAAAGCAGTAACGGATACAGGATGGGATTGAGAACAGTGTGACAGAACTAGACATCAGATCACTATCTGATGTCTAGTTTTCTCACACTGTTCTCAATCCCATGCTAATGATTGATGCTGCATTCTAATAATCACCTCCTTGTAAAACTGAGGCAGATGTTTGAGATCATTCAGAATATGTTAAATGTCAGCAGCCATATAAAATGTAATAATTAGCATATTAATTTGTAATTGTATAGCACCATATCATACAAAGCAGTTCAGAGGATTCTTAATTGTATTCTTAATGTATGTTTTTGTCCTGGTTATAAATTGTGCAACTGAGTTGTGGACACTTTGGGAATATATAGATTAATTTATATAAATAGTATTGGAGGTGCACCCCATGGTTACTGATGACTGTAACATGGTTATTATCAGTGGTTGCTTCCCATGCAGGATAATGTCCTCTCATTTCCCCCTCAAAGAACCAACACAACCTCTACATTTCACCTCTACTACTGGGTCAATACAATCTAAATGTACAGTCATAAATTATTAGAAAAGTAAAGCCAACTACTATAAGGGCAGAAATATGCAAAATGCAACAAAACTCTGAGAACTAGTCAAATAACACAGCTCTCTTATAATCTTCACACGTGGCGTCGGCCTTTATTGTGTTTGCTGTGCCACTAAGATGCTGTATGGTCTGTGTACGTGTTTATAGTTAGTTTTTTGGATTAAATCCAAAGTGACAGAAACAAGAAACCGATTCGTACTTTGCATGGAGAGCCCGTCCACAGCTCCAGGAGATGGACCTTCCGCTAGCGGCAGAAGCATCTAGAATTCAGCCAGCGCAAGCCTGCCATGGGAGTTTGTTATAGCGTGGTATTACACGACAGGACGAGCCAAATTTGTTCATCTTCACATTCGTTTAATAATGTTAGTTCATTTTTTTTAATGTGTTTTAACTTGTGTTTTCAAACTAAAGTTATGGATATATCTCCCACCTATCTGCACCCTTTTAAAGAAGTTACTAAAGTGGCATCCACACATCTCCACATATCAAGCACAGACGTACATCTGAAATTAATGATGTGTGTGTGTGTGTGCTCAACGGGCAACCCACAGTATGTAATGCATGGGGTCGGCAACCCTTCTGTTGCAGCTCCCTGAGGCTTTGACAATTTATTTATTTAATTAAATTTTTTTGCACAGTGGACAATCTTTCAAATGGAACAGCTTATCTTGGAGTTTGAGGTGATACTGAGTCACTGAAAATAAATTTCAATTATTTTATTTTTTTTAACTAAATGTGTATCATCACTGTCGAGTGCCTTTCCCTGCCGGTGGCTAATCATGATTTGCAGAGTCCCGGCCTCGGTAAACTGTCAATGGATAAAGAAAAAAAGAAAAGTCACGGAGAAAAATCCTGCTAGTTTTGTGGCAGCTCATGAGATAGTGAGGCGCCCGTTAGTAAAAACGTATCCGTCCTCGGGAGCGTTTCCAAACTACTCCGTTTTTGGTGCTCTAAAACTCTGGCGTAGTGAGGACGCTCAGTGTAAACGTAGCAAAATGCGTTTTTAAAATGGAAACGTAGTCGTCGACATGCAAACTGTGTGGAGGACAGATATCAAACCTGCTACCTTGTGGTTACAGGTTGACCACTCTACCCCATGAGCCACAGATATGGGGAGGCCTCAAGGACTGCATAGTTGTGTGTTTAATTGACCTCAATGTAGGCCGACACATGACAATATATTTTGTTCTCTCTTCATAAGAGTTGGATATTATCATAACAGGTAAAATAGCAATACAATGTCAAGAATTGCATTTATTATTGTTCTATAATTCCATAAATAAAACAAACTATAGTTTTTGTATATATAATATGAGCTGTGACATTAAATAGCTTTTGTGGCTCCAGACAAATTTTATTTGGTGGAAAATAGGGCAAAATGGCTCTTTGGATAGGAAAGGTTGCCGACCCCTGATCTAATGGTAAAGGGTCAACAACAGACTATCTTGCTGGCGTTTTAATCCGCTTTTCATTTTATTGTCATGTGACACCACTCTCATATTTAGCACTTAATCCATTGTTTGTTGTGTTGTAGTCTGTCCTCCATGCCTTTTTTGTCATATGTATTAATCCATTCTATTATCTTATCCATTGTTTTTCCTCTCATTGTTTTTTTTGTTCACCTGTCTGTCCTCATCCTGACACCACTCCAGCAGCACAGAATGCCAACGCAAATGCAGACTTTGCTAAGTTTGATGCATTTGGGAGCACCTCTGGGTCGACGGGTGGTTTCCCCTCCGCACCCCAAGCCCCATTCCACCCCTCAAATACAGGTAGAGCAAATTCTCTTCACTGGACAAATAACACGCATCCAAATCACGCTCAAATTATGGCAAGGGAGGTGAGAGCAACGGTCCTGTAATTTATTGATACAATGTTTATATCCTTTTTGTAACATGAGTAGCGAACTGTTTGTCAAAACTTATTTTACTTTATTTACAGAATATGATTTTACAGGGCAAACTTTTCCAGAATATTTAAATGTTCAGATGAAGGCTGTGGTACGTGTAAATAATACATTTCATAGTTTTAAGCCAAAACCATTCACGTTTTCTCGAGGGAGGACCTCCAAACCAAAATCTCCTAATACCTTTCATTAATTTAAGAAATTCAGGATATATCTCTTTATCCTGCTTCAATATATGTTAGAGCATCCTGACTGGGACACTGCTTCTAAAACTTGAATTAACAGAACACATGCCTCAGCTCTGCATGCATACCTGTCTGTCTGCCTGTCTGTCTATTGTTGATTTCAGCTGTAGGCTTCCTATAAAATATTATGGAATATACCATTGGCTACAAACTACACAGTGAAGCCCTTGAATTTATAACGCTAAGGGTAAATACACAAACACACAACCATAACCAGATTATGTTTCAGTTTAAATATTATTTAAGTATTATAGGCCTGCTCTAGAAGATGCACAAGTATAATAATAGAACAATACGATCACAACTGATTTATGACTGACACAGTACAACACACAAAGTATTAAATGGGAGTAAGTAGAAAGAGATTGCTGATACTGGCCAATACACACGGCAAAATATGAATAAGGGATGTACTGGCACTTATTTTGCCCACGTCATGCACTGGATATAGGCAAACACAAATGACCTATTTACATGTAGCAGTTTGTCAGTCATGTTTTCTGTCAAGTTTCCTATTTGTTGCCATTTGTATTGAACTGTTTGAAAAAATATGCTCGACTTCCCAAACTTTTCCATATGCGCGATGTCCATTCACTTAGTGTCCAATTTGGATGGTCCCCGTACTTTTCAAGTAGACCAAATTTAAGTTTTATGACCAAGAATAGAAGCAAAAGTTGTATTTATAAATTCCTTCAAGGCAAATAAAAACAATACATTTTTCTGTCTTCCAAAACAGAAATTGTCCTTGGCTGCAGTTGAACACATGACCTTATGTTAGCATGGTATGCGCCATAGGCCAGAATTAAAAAGAGGTAATTTTAGACACATTAGAAACATTTACTCTTAAGTGCCACATGTAGCATATCTCTATTTTTTTAACCTATTTTGAAAGCTAATATTTTAATTGATAACTGGTAGGTTACCAATTGTGTGAAAAATCAGAGGCAAACTCTGTAGTGAACACGTACTACACTTTAAGATTCAGTGTTAAGTAATTAGATGAATCCTGTGTGTGTGTGTGTGTGTGTGTATATATATATATATATATATATATATATATATATATATATATATATATATATATATATCCCTCTAGAATATGCTAATTCTTTTCTTTTTATGAAATAAAAACACTTACGGTATTAGGCAGAGGATTATAGTGATATATGATGTGCAAAACACCAACACATATTACTGCTAGTACTGTATCCACAATGTGTCCTTATGGGAATATTATAGGATTTAAACATTCATATATGCTGCAGTGGATTTTGCAGTGTAATTTAGTTGAATCTATGCTTGGCTCCTAAGGCTGGCAAATATATTATACCACATACTGGCATCCCGTTGTCCTTCTCTTACTTGTGTTTGTCATTCTGGTCTATATTTTCCCTCTAAACCCTTCATGCAGTAATACCTCACATTTCAAGTAAAACCTATATTTGCTCAGCAGTAACTGGCTGACACACACCTCTCCCTAGTCTCAGGAACATGTTATGTACTATAGTGCCCTCTGCTGGTATACAGTGATAACTACCTTCATGTGAAGCTGGACAGTGATC
The DNA here is from genome assembly GCA_038501785.1 of Myoxocephalus aenaeus. NCBI lineage: Eukaryota > Metazoa > Chordata > Actinopteri > Perciformes > Cottidae > Myoxocephalus > Myoxocephalus aenaeus. The sequence goes on along the minus strand of JBAMJR010000180.1, from coordinate 1,433,980 downwards.
TTTTTAGTATGCCTATTGCTTGATGGATAGAGCTTCCATCACTCTAGTGGCTTTGTAAGATAATCTCTTTCTCACAGACACTGAATCACTCTGCTTTCCTAAGATTTCCATTCTGTTTCATGTGTTTTTTTTTCACCCTTTGCTTTATAGCAGCAGTTGATTTGCTTTGACTTCACGCTTTGACATTTTTATTTCTGGTTTAGTTGACACCGTTTCTTTTGTTTCTCCGCCCTGTCTTACATTGCTCATTGCCCCATTCCTCCCTCCCTCTTTTATTTTTTATTTTTTGGGGCTGCCAGCATTCACTGTGCTTTCATCCAGCCGCAGTATGGGTGAGTTTGCCACTGGTCTGCCTCTCCAGGTTGCTCACAGTAAGTCGCTCTGGGCTTGCCCGCTTAACAGCTTTCACCCTTTCCATCATCTAATATAGTCACTCTGTTCCTTCTCTCTCTGGCTGTAATTTCTGTCTCACTGTTGCTCTTTTTGTGCTTGTAACTCTGAATCATGGTTGATGACCTCACTGGTTGAGAACAGGGATAATAGGCTTTGATTGTTGCTGTCATTATTGTGAACCACTCTGGAGTTTAGACCAAATTGAAGCACATGACAAAGTGACGATGCAAAATGAAAAAGGAAAAGAAAGTGACCATAAGAGATCAGGCATGATACAAAAACAGGATATAATCAGTTACTGTACTGTTTCTAACATATCCTTTCCATTTAGCAATAATTAGGAAACAATAATAATGTGCCCTTGATGACTTTAATGATGAGTAACTTAATACATTTTCAGTAATCCAGTATGCTATGTAAGAAATAATAAAATAAGAAACATGATACTCAATGATTCCTTGATGAGGAGAGTTACTTCAGAAAAGGGATTTGGGTTTACTTTCAGGATGTCATTAGCAGCATGTTTAAGTGTTAGACTAATTAACCTAATTATCATCTTAGACCACTGTACGGAGAAGGTTTGTATCTACTAATGGCAAACGCTTCTTTATTGTTTAAGAGGTAGGATGCCCCAATATTTACTTGTTGAATCCCTTAGTACTTTTGGGCATTTTTATTTTTAAAGTGTTTACATTAGTAGCAGATATACAAACCTTCTCTCAACATAGGTTTGTCAGATGCATGGAAGGTTGTACCTGTCCCTAAAGGTAGTTAAACAAACAATATTCCGTAGAATGCAATTAAACCACTGGTTGAGAAATGCCTGAATTGGCATTGTTGTCAAACATAAACATATAGTGTGAATCAAATGACAGGTATTTAGAGTGAAATTCTAAGCCATTCTTGAATAGGCTTGTGTTTTTTGTTTTGTCTTTGCTCTTTAAAAAGTAATGACTAACGTGTAATTGTTGTTTTCCTAGTAACAATCTTAGATCTGGTTGAAAGTAATGGCCTTCTCAGTACCGAGCCCAGTAAGGCCTACAGGGTGGATAAAAAATCATTATCGTTGACCTTAAGTTGTTTTCCATGTCACTGTTAACACTTTTTTTAATTTGTATTATCTATAACTCCCTTTGTTCACAGTCTGGTGCTGAACTTGGATGTCAGAGGCACTCAAGAAAGAGGCTGCTCATCTTGAGCCTAAAAACAAAACAAAAAGCTCCTTAGGTTCATAGACTAATGAAGAACCAGCATAGAGCAATGTTGCAGGGGACATGTTTTTAGAAGTGTTGCCATCCATCCTATAGATGATGAAGTAACCCACCCCCAGTCTGACTGCACCCCAACTTAACTCTCCATGCTGATCCTGTCTTCCTCTCCACCCTGTTAATGCGCTGACTCAAAACCAGCAACTGGACCCCCTTTGATTTTGAATCTCTCTCTTTCATGCAGGTAGCGCCTCAGGGGGACTAGCAAATGCCAATTTTGCTAATTTTGACAGCTTCCCCAAATCGTGTAGTGCTGACTTTGGATCCTTCAGTTCCTCCTCCCAGAGTAACTCCACAGGAGCTGGCAGAGATGCTGTACAGAGTACTAGCCTCGCTGCCGATAGATACGCAGCCCTGGCTGACCTGGATAACGGGTTTAGCTCTGCCATAACAGAGCAAGGTAAACTTCTCCTGCCTAGCCTGTTTCATAGATCTTAATTGTCGGGCTAGAGTTTAACCAAAAAAAACAAGTTGCCACAACTAACAACATGAAATCAGGCGCATAGCTTTAAGTCCCTATGAGTCTTCTTCCCAGTGCCGAGAGAGACATAGTCTCTCTCAAAACAGGGCTGGTTGATTTTCTAGCAATCACTTAATTTTTGGCTTAGCCGAGGCTTGGATTTATTTCTTTGATGGCCTTACCTTTTTTTTTTTTCCAAAATCAGCCTGCTGGCCTCAGTGTGGCTCAACCATCCTGTGTAAAGTCAACAGTCCCCTACAAATGATGAAAATACCTTCTTGCTGTGAAGAATACTAATTGTATTGGTTTCATTTCACTTGGTCAGAATTTTGGCACTCAAGCGTCTGTGAATCATACTGGTTTTAGTTTATTTTGTTCATATTACAAACTGTATTTATGTGCTAACAATGATGTATTCCCCATTGTTTTTAATAGGTTGAATATGGCAGATATCTCCGTCCCTTTTGTTTGTGTCTTTATTTGAAGTTTCCTCCTAGATTTGGTTTAGTTGAGGTGGATTGAACTCGACTCTGCTGTCATGTGCTTTTATTCCAGGAGGTGGTGTTCCTGTTGGGGTGAGCTCAGCCGCAGCAGCAGCAGGTGTAGCTGGTTTGCCTCAGAAACAGTCAGGAGTGCAAGCAAGGGGAGACCGCTATGCTGCTCTCGCTGAGCTTGATACTGTGTTTGGCCCATCAGTCCCTGCTACCAGTGTTTACAACACCACCAGCACCTCACAAGGGTGAGACACGACATCACACACACCAGGGTACCCGCGAGGTCTTAAAAACTTGAAAAAGTCTTAAATTTAGTATTCATAATTTAAGGCCTTAAAAAGGTATTACATTTTGTCAACAGGTCTTAAATTTCTAAAATGTTAGAGTACATTTTAATGAACTGAATGCACACAGGGTCAAATTAAATTACATTCAAAATAGACTAACTAAACACGAAGACCACCGTCTGTTGTACTACAACCGCACACAGGTGCACCCACAGACATATCCAGACACACACACACACACACACACACACACACACACACACACACACACACACACACACACACACACACACACACACACACACACACAGAGAGCAGTAAGCCCCCTGCTATAGTGGGGACCAAACACCTAAATCTACCAAATACTGTTTTAATGTAATAATGTATGTTGATGCATCCAATTCAAGACAACATTTAGTTGTCAAAATACATTAGAATTAATGATCAACTATCTGGCAACTTCACAAAAAATCTTCTATCCAGAGCAACTTCACCTACAAACATACAGTGACCACACTCTCATCACGTAGGCTTGTTTTTGGTCTTCTGTCTTTGCTGGCTTCCATGATGAGCTTATGTGTTGGCTTTGTGTCACTGCAGGGGCATGTTTGGCCCAGAGGCTGGGATGTCAACAGCACACGCACAGCAGGCCCTGCCTGGCATGGCTCAAGGTTTTGGTGGTGAGTGAACCTACAGGTTTTTCTCTTCTTTTTCTGATGGTTTGTGCAAATTGTTCTCCCAAATTTGAAATCATAATGATTTATAAAGTCAGAGGTCATGTTTAAAACAAGGGGCAATATCAGGGTCAGGTACAGTGTACTACAGGAAATATAGTACTGCCATGATCAGTTTTGTTGAAGGACACTAACAACAGGGGATAATTTGTGTGGCAGCGGCATAAACATGTTGAAATGAGGCATCCTCCATGGATCAATGCTTTTTGTTTTTAACATGTTTAGGTTGTGCACTTTATTGTTCTGTTTCACACTTGTTTGGTGACCTGGTACCTCTCTCCAACAGCTCAGTCAACTAATCCGTTTGTAGCTGCGCCAGCAACCGCTCCCACCAACCCCTTCCAGAGCAACGGCAGAGCAGCTAATATGGCGGCAGCGGCTGCGGCTGCAGCAGGTATGTTTGTGTGCGTCTGGGAGGTGTACTACAGTCAGGTCCATAAATATTTGGACATTGACACATTATTTTGGCTCTGTACACCACAACAATGGAGTTGAAATGAAAAAATAAGCAAGATGTGCTTTAAGTACAGAATTTCAGCTTTAATTTGAGTGTATTTACATCCAAATCAGGTGAACGGTGTAGGAACTACAACAAATTCAAATGTGGCCAAAGGGACCAAAAGTAATTGGACAATTGGCTGTTCCAAGGTCAGGTGTGTGTGTGTAATTCCCTCGTTATTTCATTTACAAGGAGTAGATAAAAGGTCTAGAGTTCATTTCAGGTGTGGTATTTGTGTTTGGAATCTGTTGCGGTCAACTCTCAATATGAAGTCCAAAGAGCTGTCACTATCAGTGAAGCAAGCCATCATTAGGATGAAAAATCAAAACAAAACCATCAGAGAGATAGCAAACACATTAGGTGTGGCCAAATCAACTGTTTGGTACATTCTTAAGAAGAAAGAACGCACTGGTGAGCTCAGCAACACCAAAAGACCCGGAAGACCACGGAAGACAACTGTGGTGGATGACAGAAGAATCATTTCCCTGGTGAAGAAAAAACCCTTCACAACAGTTGGCCAGATCAAGAACACTCTCCAGGAGGTAGGTGTATCTGTGTCATAGTCGACGATCAAGAGAAGACTTCACCAGAGTAAATACAGAGGGTTCACCACAAGATGTAAACCATTGGTGAGCCTCAAAAACAGGAAGACCAGATTAGAGTTTGCCAAAACACATATAAAAGAGCCTGTACAGTTCTGGAAGAACATCCTATGGACAGATGAAACAAAGATAAACTTGTACAAGAATGATGGGAAGAGAAGAGTATGGAGAAGGAAAGGAACTGCTCATGATCCAAAGCATACCACCTCATCAGTGAAGCATGGTGGAGATAGTGTTATGGCGTGGGCATGTATGGCTGCCAATGGAACTGGTTCCCTTGTATTTATTGATGATGTGACTGCTGACAAAAGCAGCAGGATGAATTCTGAAGTGTTTCGGGCAATATTATCTGCTCATATTCAGCCAAATGCTTCAGAACTCATTGGACGGCGCTTCACAGTGCAGATGGACAATGACCTGAAGCATACTGCGAAAGCAACCAGGGAGTTTAAGGCAAAGAAGTGGAATGTTCTGCAATGGCCAAGTCAATCACCTGACCTGAATCCAATTGAGCATGCATTTCACTTGCTGAAGGGAAAATGCCCAAAGAACCAGCAGGAACTGAAGACGGTTGCAGTAGAGGCCTGGCAGAGCATCACCAGGGACGAAACCCAGCGTCTGGTGATGTCTATGGAATCCAGACTTCAGGCTGTCATTGACTGCAAAGGATTTTCAACAAAGTATTAAAAGTGACAATTAGATTTATGATTATATTAATTTGTCCAATTACTTTTGGTCCCTTTAAAAACGGGGTGGCCACTTATACATTTGTTGTAGTTCCTACACCGTTCACCTGATTTGGATGTAAATACCCTCAAATTAAAGCTGAAAGTCTGCACTTAAAGCACATCTTGATTTTTTTCATTTCAACTCCATTGTTGTGGTGTACAGAGCCAAAATAATGAAAAATGTGTCAATGTCCAAATATTTATGGACCTGACTGTATATGTGCTGCACGTACACAATCAATGTATTCCATTAGTGCAATAGTACAGAATTCAATGGAACAAATACAGGTGTATTATTTGTTAGATTTCCTTGCACACCCAAAGTGGCAACCTTTGCCTCTGCTGCTTCATCAATGTGAAGCAAGGTGCAGAAATTGAGATTAAGTTGTCTGTCTGATTGCTCTTGCCATGCTTGACAGGCGTGATGAGGGTTCTTCATGGTCAGGGTTAGCCTCCCACCTTTGGTAGGTCCCCTTATGCTCTCCTGTCCCTGCTCTTAAGCTGCCTTCTTGTTTCCTTTTACAAATCTATCAGGAAAATGTTGTTGAGGTAAAAATGATCGCAACATAAAAAAAAAAGGGTATAAAGAAATACAGTAATCAGGGGAGAATATATTTAGCCTGAGTGTAAAATGCTGCTCCTTTTTTTTTTTTTTAAACAAATCATGGATCGACAGCAGGCCTAACCCTGTTATTTTGTTGTATGCCTGTAGATGTCTTGTACAGACTTGTTTAACCTGTTCCTGTCCTGCTGTGTTGCAGCTTCATTTGGCACAGGCTCCATGAGTATGCCAGCTGGATTTGGGAATGGTCCAGCCTTCAACCTCCCCACCAGCTTTAGTGGAACCTTCCAGCAACCCTTTCCTGGCCAGGCTCCCTTTCCTCAGCCTCCTGTGTATCCCCAGCAACCCAACGGTGTGTGTCTGTGTGTAGATCATGTAGATGCAGACATATCTGCTTCAATAATGCTAACATTCAAGCTTGCATGTGCATCTGAGTGCACTTGCATCCCTTAAAAAAGTCAGTTTGAAATCATGCTATTCTATTCAATTGGTCCTCTTCTAAATGACAATGTACATGTCTTTCAGGTGGAGGATTTCCAGCCTTTGGTCAGGCCAAGCCTGTTGTGACTCCTTTCGGGCAGGCCATGGCTGGACCTATGGTCTCTAGCAACCCTTTCCTGGTTAGTAAGAGGGCTTTCTTTTTTATAAAGAAATTAGTTTTATACAGAAGAATGAAGGGACCTCGGTCCTATGAGCCAAGACTATTGTTGAAAGAGAATAAGTAGTTACCTTATTCCTCATTTTTAGTTCTGCTGAATAGATTATTGATAACATGATTACAATAAATAGCAGCTTTATTTTGACCCTACTCTCAATGCTAAGTAGTAATAAGTACGATTGTGTTTGTGTATCTCCTTTTCCTTCTAGGGTGCTGGTCCATCTGCACAATATCCAGCCGGAGGCTCTTCAACGAATCCCTTCTTATAGCGATCCATCCAATCAGCTCCACTACAGGGTCAACAACTGGCGCGCTTGCACTTATTGCACTGTTTTGTTTCACAAGTAGCTTTAAACACAATGTTTGTAAGGATTTGTATTTTGTATCGCAGTTTGTCACAAATGGAACAATATGACAGACAGTCATGCTGACGCTATCATTTGCTACAAATCAAACTGATGGTATGTGCAGGGGGAGAGGTTGATCCCCTCTTCTCTATTTAACCTGTGAACTGGCCTGGCCTCTACTGAACCACAATGTATAATCAAACTGGCTGAAAACTAAGTTATTGCATACAGTATATCCCATTCATTATGCTGCAACTCTGTACATATTCATTTTCTTTTTGGAAATTAGCGCTTATTGCATATCAGTATTTGTATCTTACACATAAGATTTGTTAAGACAGAACTGTTGCTTGGATAAGTTAATTGGTACTGCCACTTACTGTATTTGTGAAGAACCAAACTGTTTATTTGTGCAGGTTACTTTTAGGTTAACTGTTCTCACTGAAGAGAAGAAGAAAAAAAAGAAGCCTATTCTGTTGGCAAGAGAGGAAGAGAGTGACTGCTACATCCGGGATGGGCCGGGAACTCCTTTCTCTGCCCATCCCGCGTCCTGCTGACAGAAGCCCAGGTCAAAAAGCTTCTGAACTACAGTCAGTCCTTAAGTGAGTAAAAGGAATGGCTAATGAGATGAAAACCACTTACATTGGGTATTAGAGAATTTTAAGTTAATGTGTAAATATATACAGTATATAAATATATATTAAAATGAATTTTAAGTAAGAAAAAAATGACCAAACCATTCATTTATATCGATGTATGGAAAATCTTGTATATTTGTTTTGTATATATTAAAAAAAAAAAGATTTATATTCATGGTGTTACAGTCAGTAATTTGAATCTGTTGTGCTTTTAAATCGGCATGTGGCCACTTGGACACAGTGGGGATCAAAAGCACACGTGATTATTTCAGCTGGTAGTAAAATTCCTTGTAATTAGAATCTGTGTTCATCAGAGTCTGGAGGTTCTTTTTTGTCTGGAGTGGTGGACTTGTGGGATTTGTTGCTTCTCTGCAGTCTCCAAAGGGTAAACATTCCTCGAAGTGAATAAACGACAGCAATGAGTGAGAAGTAGCTGGCGTTTATGGTGAACTGTAAAAACAAAAAAATAGCAGTTCTGCGACATTTACAGAAGCCCCAAATGGCATTTTCTGATCGGACTACTCACCTGAGCAATGATGTCGAGGCCCAGTCCTCCACTATCGACAACAATAGAAGTGATGATCGTCTGCAGAGCCAAGGCTCCAAAGTTGTTGACGCCGAAGACCAAAGCATATCTTTCCATTGACAGGTCAGCTGCAATCTGGTACCTAACAATAAGTATTGTTATTTAAATGCACTTTTCCCAGCTCTGCCTTCAATAAAATGAGTCAGGATTATGGTAAAGCAACCCTTTTCATACTATAACACTCTTACATGGCTATTGTTATCAACATCATGTGCAGGCACTTGAAAATGACATAACCAGTGTAGCAGACCCAGATGTTGCCAGTGAAGGTCATGAGGAAGAGTGCTGCTGCCTCGAGTCCAGAGAAACCACCCAGGGCCAGCTCTCCCCACTGTTCCCATCTCACCTCAGTGAAGCCGATACCGTAAGCTGTTGCTGCCCCTGCCAACACATTGATTTAGGATTATTGTAGTAGAGATGACAATTGAATGAGCACTGAGATTATGGGTTCGATAGTCATCACCAAAAGCTGTCGAGTCATTTCCCTTTCGTAACAAAATCTGTAATTTGAACAGTGGTGGGCCGTCGGGGCCTGCTAAGCCTTCACTGCTGGCCTAAACAGAATCACAAAGTTATAGCTATTTTATAATTGAATTGTTTTTCACAAATACACTACATGTATTATAATAATTTTTCCCTATCAGCTTATTTTCTCATTGCACAGCTCCTGTCTTCCTCTGTTGCTCTGCCTGCAGTCTTCAGCCTGCAGCATTGCAGCTGGTTTGAAGGAGAAGCTTTCCTCCAATCGGATGTTTTCTCTCCTGTGTCTCTGTCAGCAAAGCAGTTTAAGCAGGCCTTTCCAGATTAAAGTACACCAGGAGTGGATGTTGTGGTTGATTGTCATGGACTTCAACAAATCAGATCTTTAGTTTGAAAAGCTGGGTGTATTCTTTGACGTTGTTAAGGTTAAAATAGCTCCGCAGGTCGGTCCACACACCTCGTGTGACCTCCCTCCATGCCCATAATAATGCAAAAAAAAACGTCCATATAGCAGAGTGAGTGTCTGCTGTCCACACATGACAGTCTGTATGAACGTGCTGTGTAGTGGGCAGCGGGTCGGTCTGACACTAACTCCCGGGACACTTTTTCTTTTTTCAGTCCGCACCTGATGTGGACACACGGCACTGAAGGCCAAGGTCGAAAACGCACGGCCCGCCACTGAATTTCAACATGGTTTCTGCACTGGAAACCTTAAATGAACTGGAAACCTTAAATGTTTAGCTTACCCAACAGGTTGGACACGGCCTCCACGCCTCCATTGTAGACGCTGAAGTTCTGAGAAGGCTGCACATGCTCCCACAGCACCTGCAGGGTACATTGCAGAGATCCTTTAGGCGATTGGAAGGTAGTTATCGCACACGTTAAAGTAATCACTTGATGAATATGTACAAACAGAGCAGGTGTGGAGCGTTTTCATTTCAACCTTTTTTTGTCTTCACAACTGACCTGAATGTAGTTGACAGTCTGGTTATAGCCGCAGGTGGCCATTGCCCACCACACTGACCAGTAGAGCATCTGTCTGGAGGAATAGCACTGGCGGAAGTCCCTCCACAGCTGGAAGAGGACTTTGCTGCATCTCTCTGCACCAACAGACTCCTCGGGGTCCTCAGCCGGGGGCCCTTTCTCATCCAGTCCTGGTCTTGCTTCATCCTCGGTTTCCCCTTCCTCCACCTTCTCGTCTCTTATTTTTTCCAGTGATACCTTTGCGCTGCCTGTGTGTTCTGTTGTCCCATCCGTGTGCCTCGTTGTTCCCTCTGTTGCTATTTTCTGTCTTGTACGTCTGCGGTGAAAGAACATACTCTGCTGTGGCATCGGCAGGAGGCAGGATACGAGAAGAGCGACGGCAGTGAGAACTAGAGTCAGCACCATGATGTTGTTGTATGACAGGAGGTCGAAGCTGACGAGCAGCTGGCCCAGCACAGAGCCCACCGTGTACCCCAGGAGCTGGACACTGCGGACGTAAGAGGTGGCCTTCCGATAATGCTTCAGATCCACAACACTGTGAAAAAAAAATAAAAAATCTGAATGTCATGTGTGTCCTAACAATGCCACATTCAAACCCTTGACAACTGGCAATGCGTGTGCCTTTCTGCACTTTGAGCTACAATGCGTGACCTGTAGATGTAGGAGAAGTAGGCCACCTCGCTGGCGGTCACCACCCCGTAGAAGAACTGCATGGCCTGCATAGCCGGTACACCGTTCAGCCAGAGGAGCATCGCTGTGGTGACGAAGAGGGCGACACACTGGAACACCACCACAGGCTTGTAACGCAGCCAGTCAGTCAGCAGGAACACCGGCACCAGCACCGTTAGGTACGAGTACGTCCACACGGGGAAAATTTGATTGTTTACCTGATGAGTAAAAACCCAACAGGTATAATACACCTTAAAGAATGAATGCATGTAAGGCAGGATCTGTACTTCCTCAATAAATCAAAGGTTTTATAATCCTTATGGGATTTTTACCACTCAAGTGATAAAGATAGTATTTAACTCTGTCGTTTAATTCACCAACCTGGTTATTTGTCTCTGAACATGTAAATGTAGTTTCTTCAAACGCCAAAAGCGGCATTTTATTTGTATAGCGCTTTACAAGGTACTCAAGAAACGTTACATAGTAAAAACAAACAGTAGAAGCCACAACAATATAAACGAGAGATAACATAACGATAAGAAACAAAACAAAAACATACTGATGTAGCATTATGAATTAAGTAATTTTAGTTTGGGTCAAAACTGACGAGGCAAAATGAAATACTGTACTTAATCAGCCATGATTACTCTTTTGACCGTCTGATTTACATTACCGGTATTATATATTTCTGATTCATGAATTGCTCAAGTTGTTTACTGTTGTGTTGATACCTCTTCTATTGTCAGATTCTTGTCTGGTCCCGTCATGTATAGGATGATGAAAGGCTCCATGGGTTTAACTGTGCTGAAGAATCCGTAAAGGCACAGCAGAGCAGTGGGATACCTCCAGTCTTTTCTCCACCTCCTCACCGCCTCCATCTTCTGCCGTTCTTCGTCTCAGGTGCGTATGTGTCTAAGTATTCCTCTGCGTGCTACTCTGTCCGTCTTGCCTCGTTGAGGGAAACCCTTATGAAGTGTTGAGCTTATTTTGTCAATCAACAACCCAGTCATAGAGCAGCACTAACCTGGTTAAGGTCCAGCTCAAGCCGAGATACACGTGTCACAAATGAGACACTTCTCAGGACCTGCACTTTAACCCTTACATACTGTTCATATTTATTGCCTTCATAGTATGGTCCGGGTCAATTTTGACCCAGACCAATAATTCCCTCATAGTAAGTGTTGTCAAGTAGAATTGAGATCCCAGAAGAGCTGCCCTGAGTAAAAGGCATTATAAGATCCGGCCAAGGAACACAGAGCATATATAAATGAGTATAACCTAAAAGTTGTTTTTGCATTTGTGTAGTATGATTTAATACCGTAAAATTCGGATTATAAACCCGCTACTTTTTTCCTCAACTTTGACCCGTGCGGCTTGTATATCGGTGCGGTTAATTTGTGGATTTTTTTCCGATTCTAAATTTAGCAGCAGTTGCGGCACTACAAAATATCTTCAGCCGCTTGACATCAGTGTTAATCGTCCGTTCAAAGTGGCACTGCGTACTGAATGGGAGCAGTGGATGACAAGTGGTGAGGAGTCTTTTACGAAAAGCTACATTCGACCAAGAGGGCCTCCCGGTCGAGTGGGGTTGTCAGTGGAAGCAGGGTGGACGTCAGGACGGATGGCAGTGAGACATCCAGGCGAGTTTCCTCGACACCAGCTTAAACAGATCTCTAACGATCTACAGAGATCCGAACCCTTTAAACGGAGAGCTGGTCAATTAGATAGCCTTGTGTGAGAGTCTTATCACCCGGATCTAACAGTGTCTATACCGAATTCTAAACTACTAAACTCTATTTAGAAAGGCTATCTAGTCATTCATTTACTTCGCTAATCAATAGTTATTGCAGCGTTATTGTGCTGTTTGGCTTTCTCAGTAGATTTTTGTAGAGATAACTAATTGTAAAGGTAATGGCAAAAATACCCATGGGGTCAGTCAGCAACTAAAGGCCATTGTTGTATCAAGGGGCACCAATTTGGAGGCTATTGGATGCTCAGTTTTACACTCTTTAGGGAACTGTTATACCGTAAAAGTGCAGGTTTAATATAAGGCTTAGTCCAGACTTAGTATTAGACCCCCTGTAGCTCATATTAGTAAATGTTTCACACCCAAATCATCCCCAGAGACGGTAGGATAGCAGTGCTAAGGTGATAGCACTACATGAGTAGTATTGTCTTTATTGTTATACTGTATGTGTATCATTAGCCTTTTGGAGAACCAAGGGTGTTAAATGTACTGCATTTATAAAGCGCTTTTCTAATCTTAGTGCCACTCTAAGCGCTTTGCAGTACAACCCAGCATTCACACACACACACACACACACACACACACACACACACACACACACACACACTGGAGGCATAAGCTGCCATACAAGGTGCCACCCGCTTATCAGGAGCGAAGTCATTGTGACACGGAGACTCTAAGGGCCAGGGATCGCACAACCGACCTTCTGATTATTGGAGGACCGCTCTTCCTCCTGAGGTATGTTATGGTTGTGCTTAAATCACATGTCACCTCTGTCGGCCCCACACACACACACACACATACCCTCCCCCACCCATCATTTGAAATAATCTAGAGCCGCCACTGTTGATGTATGATTGTTTTATTCCTCTTAAACAAATAGATTGATCACCTTCTCATGTAGTATTATCCAGACAACACAAACAGTCTGTTCACCTTGGTCAGAAACACTCGGCAAAGATCACCTCCACACTGGACTCTTGTTCCATGGTTTCTATTGGCTCAGGCTTGCGTGGATTTTTACAGGCGGTGTAGGTCCCTCGAATCAGAAAGAGCACGGAGATGATGGCGTAGTAGCTGCCGTAGACGAGGAACTGCAGAGAAAGCCCTCAGTCATCCTCAACAGTATTGCTGTAGTCAATCTTCATTAAACCTGTCTGTGTGTAATAGTGCATGATAACCACCAAGTGTCGCCCTTTCCTCACATTCCAGTGTTTGTTAATCAACAGAAATCATCTTAATTCAGAGTGAATTCCCTGTGTTCTGCCATTTAGTATAATTGATAGATGAATGCTGTTTGTGCACGTACCTGTGTCACAATGTCCAGTCCCAGCACAGCTTTATCAATAACTACGAATGTTATAATTGTCTGCAGTGAAAGAGCTACAAAAGTGTTGATCCCGAAGGTCAAGGCATAGCACTCCCTGGAGAGATTGGATGCGATCTGAAATCTAAAATGAAGAAGTGCTTATCATCTCTGAGAGAACTATGCTATGTGTTGTTCCTCCATCTACAGAGATGGGTCAGAGTAACACTGCAGAATAGAAGTTGGAGATATTCTACAGTGAACTTACATTGTGATGGTGATGAGAAACATATAGCAGGACTTGAATATGACGTAACCAGCATAACATGCCCAGATGCTGCTGGTGAGCGCCATCAGAAACACAGCACCCGTCGCTATGGCTGAGAACATCCCTAGTGCCAGCTCTCCCCACACGGCCCAGGTCACCTTGATGTGGCCCACGGAGAAGGCTGCTGCAGCACCTAGCCCATGAAAAGGAAGGATGACGTGATTAATCCGTCATTCCAGTGGACTCAACCTCCGCTGTGCCTGCGCATCCTTATTGTGATTCATTCGTTAATCCTAACAACATTTCTTTCCTTGAGCGTTGGTGCAAAAGCAAAGCTTTATGCACACTCATCATGCCTTTGCTGGCTTATTATGATGAACCACTTTCACCCAGCTCTTGGAATCAACTATCAGCAATAATCTGTGGATCTATTACCGCTCCATCTCCTTAATTGAGGCAATTACTCCTCTTATTCTCATGCTGAGCCGGGTTGAGTGGAAGCCAACAGGACCACGATGCTGCTATTCCCTTTCAAAATCAATACACATTTTCCATTTAATCAGGTATCCCGCATAGCCAATCGCATGGTTGTCTTCTTTTAATTGCACGTTTTATAGGTCTATGTGCCATCAGCCTTTAATAACCTTGTTAAATTGTATTTTGTTCTATACATTTATAAATATTGTGGTTGCGCTGCAGTCTTCTGCCCTCCCCTGTGTAAATTAAACTCCTGGTTCAATCAGCCATCCCCTGATTCTAAACTCTTCTTCTGTGAGATTAAAGGGTCCAAAAGCAACTTTCGCTCTTTTATTACATTCTGTGCACATTATTCTTAGAAAACTGAACATTTTAGTTTGAGTCGTTTGTCCTTTTTCCACAATACTATTTTTGCCAGCTTGTATTTATTTAAAGCTGATGATATTTATGTTTCTGTTATTGTCAGCAAATCCCATGTAAATACCAAAACCAACAATATGTTAGTTTGTCAGTACTAAGATGTAAAAGAAAACATAGTTTCATAAAACAGCTGATTACTCAAGTATTACTCAAAGAAGAGTAGATATTGCTTTACTTATCATCCAGTGAAGCTTATTGATGTGTTCTGATAGTTTTTGGGCAACAATGGAGGTCCATGACACAAAGGAACAAAATGTATCAATGCAATACAGACAATAAGGATTAGTAGGATAAATATTTTTTTCATGGCATATGTTGACATTAAGAAAAATCTACAACATCACCAGACTTATGTTTAAAAAAACTGTATACGATGATACCGAAGTAAGCTCAAGTATGAATTTATCAGAAATGAGAAGCATAAAATGTTGTTTGGTCTTTCTGTATGATTCACACACACGCACACGCACACGCACACGCACACGCGCACACACACACACACACACACACACACACACACACACACACACACAGAGTCTTACCCACAAGGGAGCACGCAGCCTCTACACCTCCGTTGTAGATGGATGATGTGGCAGATGGTTCTATATGGTCCCACATTAGCTGGATGTAGTTGAAAACCTGCACGTAGCCAGCTGTGGCCAGAGCCCACCACAGGGACCAGCAGACTAAAGTCCTGCATGGTGGTAATTGATAAAACGCATTATAACCGTGATTGTTATTAGAAGGATATCCTACAGTCTAATAAAGTACTGCTATATGAATACATAACAGACAAACACCACAATGAATACTGTAATTGTCTCATTTGTTCATTTGCTGAAACAAAATACATTAAACTGTACAGGGCGAAATGTGCAATAGGTGTGTGTGTGTGTGTGTGTGCGCTCAGCAGATCTGTACTCAAAGTGTGACGTGTATTGACGAGTAAAGTACATGCCTGGAAGAATAGGACTCCCTGAAGTTTTGCCAAAGCAGATGGCCCGCAGTGGCCACATTTTCCCTGCTGCACCAGCCAGCACTGCCATTGTGCTCCATCTTCTCTTTCCCTGAGCCAGCCTCATCCTTCTCCACCACTGGCTCCTCAGGCCCGTCCACATCCAGAGGCCTCTTGTGCTGGGACTGCAAGCCCTCAGCTGCTTTGAAGAACAGGCTCCTCTGTGGCATAGGCAACCAGAAGGAGATGAGGAAAGCCATGCTTACAATCCCCAGAGTGATAGTATTGATGTAAAAGTAGTCTATTCCTGTTGATTAGAGTTCAAATTGATCAGTGTTTGTTCAAATTGCTCAAGACCTTTTTTTGAAATTGGAGATCTTCTGTCTCGAAGAGTATTCTTCATCTTCAAGAAGGGACTCAATATTTATTAAATGTTTTTCTTTCATTGTTTAATATAGGCTAGGATGCCCTACCTGCCAGGGAGACCAGCACTTGGCCCAGGCTGGCACCAAATGTATATCCAGCCAGCATTGCACTTCGCACGTAACCGGTAGCTCTTTGGTAATTCTCAACTGGAATCACACTGTAAATGTAGGAAAAGTAGGCCACCTCTGTGGCAGTCACGACAGCATAGTTGACCTGTTGGTGGGATGGGACCGTTTTAAAGAGATTGCAGCCTATTATGAAGCACCTTGTACCAGTAATGCATAACATAATGCAATCTATCTTTAGGAGTTCATCTTTAGTAATATGCAACAGTGCAGCAACGCTGTATTATGTCTGTTAACAAGTTTTAATAAACTTCAAGTGCATTCTAGGATCACAAGTGCTGCAGCTTTGATTATTCTGAACATTTATATTCAACCTTTCTCAAAACAATTAATACATTTTTCAGTGCACCTGAAGTAAGATCATCGCAGGCAGACCCTGGGCGAAGCTGAGCAGGACATAGTTGGTGACCAGGAAGAGCCCCTGTACCACAATGAGGGGCTTGTGCCTCAGGAAGTCAGTCAGCAGGAAGACGGGGAAAAGCAAGGCGAGGTAGGCGTACGTCCAGATGGGGAACAGGTAGTTTGTCACCTGCGGGAAAGTAAAATCCTGATCCGGACACACTTTCTGGCTCTCATCCACGGCATGCATATCTCATTGACAAAAAAACAGAAGAAGCGGTTGGTCTCAAATAAGAGCTCCTGATAAAAGATACACCTTTTGGATGTGGACATGTTCATAACTGTATGTATTTGTCTGCCAAGCTTACCACTTCTTCAGAGATGTTCTTGTTTGGTCCAATTAGGTATGGTGTGAGGAAGGGCTCTGCTACTCTGCAGTTAGCGAAAAACCCATAGAGGGACAGGACAGCTGTAGGGTAAACCCAGCTGGAGGACCTCAGTTTGGCACAACTGCTCATGCTTTTACCTCAGCAGAAAGTTCCCAGAGAGATCAGATCGTCTTTGTTTTTATTTCCAAGAGCGCTGCCTGAGCACCTTGTTTTGTGGCGGAAGTCCGGCTACCTGGACTTTTCCTCAGTTTATTGGCCGTTCTTGAGGCTATCGGTGTTCATAGTAGCTAGAATATACACACATAGCCTAATCTTTATTATCCACATGTGTCTTGGTCACAGTTTACGAGCAATAGACTTCAACCTGTTAGGAAACAGAGGAATAGCTGAGAGGTGTTTTTTTTATTTTATTTTTTAAGGTTTGGCTATTAGTACAAGCCTGAAGTATGTGATAGATAAATATAAAACAATAAACAAAAAAACAGGAATGCAAATTTGAGCCTCGGAATAAGATGACCCCCCTTTCTGCAGTGTAACGGTATGTATTAATAACAGGTTGTTATTAGCAAGTGATTAACCAATTCTCAAACTCTATACAAGAGTTAATTAAACACCTGTGCAAACCAGAAGCCTAAATCCCCATTCACCATATAAAACACGATTCTGAGGGTCAATTCCAATCTCCACCCTAAACCCTCAAGCCCTGAACCCTCAGGCACTCACTGACGTCAGCTGCTAAGTGGCTGAGTGTGAGAGGCTGTGAGGGCTTGAACTGGTGTGAATATGAATGGGACAGCACTTTGCTGCAACATATCACGTGACTACATAAAAAATATTGTGTATTTATTTTATACTTTTTATTTACTGATTTGTCTTTTTCACGAGATGAGAAGTCATTTTAGATGATATATTTACTTGTTTTTGTCAAAACGAAATGTTTGATGAATGTAAACAAAATATTTATAAATATATTTTCTGTTTGCTTTCCTCTGATTTCATGTCTTTTTATGTTCCATCTTTAATCCGTAATGTTATAGTGTATTTTATCGGGCTGAACGCCCACGTGTCTCTTTGTTTACCTTCTTCTTTTTTTTACGTCTTCATGCTTCCATTGGAAACTGCGTGTTTAACGTCACATTGCTATGAACTGTGGGTAATTCCCTTAGGCAAAGTCAGCATCTAATGCTGACTTACGGAAAGGGATCATAAAGGGCTCAAAATGTCTGCCAGAGAGCCTCGAGCACTCTACGATGTGACAGTGGGACACCCCTAAACCCTCAAGGACTTCGCGGGAGCGCGCCTCAAAGTCCGTGAGTCCGTAAGGGTGGAGATTGGAATTGACCCTGTGTCTCACAACGCATCTTACTACGCATGCGCGGTGACTGCACGGCGTGCGTCTTGAGTCAGTTGTCATAGAAACGGTTTGTTGATAGCCGATGTCAGAGAAGCCTGAAGACATTGTAAAATGAAACTCAAGCGGTTCCTTCTGAGATACTATCCACCGGGTAAGACGAATAGTTTGAATGTGTCCTAATTGTAACGTCCGTCCTCTTTAAGGGAAGTCGCCACTGCTGCCGAGGAATGTTTTCAACTTAGCCGAACTGTGCTAACACTAGTTAGCTGTAAAACTACACTGTTGGTTAGCCGAGTGGCGTTAAGCCTCGCTCGACTTGGTCGGCTCAATTCAGCCGGCGAGTGGCCGTTCCTGCTTTCATTCATTTTGTTCTGCTCTCAGGTATAATCTTGGAATATGAGAAAGGAGGATATTTGAGGACCAAATCGATCGACCTCTTGGATTTGACTCCAGAGTGCGTGAGTTGTGTCCAGTCATGTTTAGCTAGTTAGGTTACCTGCACTGTGGTTAACTGATTACTTTGTGCTTACAACGAGCCCTAACTATCTGTGACCTCGGCACTCAAGGTCAATGATGGGGTTCATCACCTAACCTCCCAACCAACATGCATGTCCACTGTTCTGAATGGGAAACTAAACAACACTTAAAACACCTAACACCCATTGCACTATCTAGCCTAACCATGTTGCATCTAGGGTTACATTACACTGTAAGTTATAGTAGTTGTTTAGTTGTTGGTAAACAAAAAAGTGACTTATCACAGTTATGGTTTATATATTATGTAATGTTTCTGATACGCATGTAACACTTTTTGTAACTACATATCATGTGTCCCTTGAGGATAACAAAGTTATGCCTGTTAGGCTATATTTAATATTCAACTGTCTAATTTATACATGCTCGTACTGAACACGTTTGACCTCTAAGATTTACTGAAATTATTATTTATTTCTCATGTTATCACTTTAAAAAAATGTATCCTTATCAGGGGATCTTAAGTTAAAAAAAAAAGTGAATAAATAAATATAAATATGTTTTCCCACCATGCAGATCAAACCCAGATGAGTTGCTGGCAGAAATCAGGCAATCTGAGCCTCTGATCACAGAGTCCCGGGCTGTTCAGGTCAAACAGCTGATCCTGCGACTTCAGCAGAAACAGGGCGAGCAGGACCACCACAGGTTCTGCTTCTTTAAGGTCAGACAGTGGACTCAATTATAAATAAATCAACACAATGATATGACATCTAGATTCAATAAAATAGCTCTGATTGGGGAAGATATTCATAAATTTTCCTGTTAGTGTACAGATATTTAGGGTCCCGGGACAGCTCATGTAGAAAGCTCTTTGTCTTTGTTTCGTTACAAACATTCTTGGCATGTACATTTTGCGTGTGATTGAGGGACTAATACAGACGTTAGTGGATTTTTCTTTTTTCCGGATGATGACATTTTTGGCAACATCAGCTTATTACAGCAGTATATTATTTCCCTGATCATTGCTCTTCATGAATGTTATTTACATCCGTAGAAAGTGTAAGTAGTAAAATGAACTAGTGCTCCATTAAAACACTAGAGAGCAGCAGTGGTTAGGTTATTAAGTCTTAGAATTAGAAACCAAGTGAGCATGCTGACAGTGTAATAACATGATAAAAACAGCTGGTGGTTCATGGGTGTCTTAGTGAATTCACAAGACGTAATTGGTAAGAGATTAGGGTTTGTTATGTGGCTGTAGGTCAGAGAATATGGATGCTTTCTGCTTGTGTCTAAAACTGGTGACTCTGCAGTTCTGCACAGGGAGAGAAAATCCTTCCACCACTGGTGGGCCAGCAGGGAAAGGTAAAATCAAAGTCAGAGTATTTAAATATGGGCATTACATGGGTAATCTTAAAGACGAATGACTAAAATAACTATATTGCCTTGGAGGTTTTATCTAATCTTTATCTGATCTTTTTTTTAATAGAGGCTTAAGGCACACATACTGCCACTGACAAACGTGGCCTTTGACAAATCAGGGTCAAGGTAGGTTTACACACATTTTCTCACTTTTAAATATAGGAAAAGCTATATCTTCTTGTTTGTTGCATTATTCTTTCTCTCTCTAATGCTCTGCAGGTTTATAACTGGGAGCTATGACAGGACGTGTAGAGTTTGGGACACCGCCTCAGGCACGGATCTGCACACGCTAGAGGGTCACAGGAACGTGGTTTATGCGATTGCATTCAACAATCCCTATGGGTAATGAGCTGTTGCAGCAAATCTCTCACAGCATCTGAGATCATTGCTCTATTGGTTTATTTGTTTTATTTCACCCCTCTGAAACTTAGAGACAAGATTGCCACCGGCTCTTTTGATAAGACCTGTAAACTGTGGTGTGCCGAGACGGGCAAATGTTTTTATACCTTTTGCGGACACGTGGCGGAAATAGTATGTATGACCATCTGTTTGAACTGAAAATTATTCCATTAATGTTCCATCCTTTTTTGCTTTGTAGCTGAAATCTAGCACTAGCAACTGTTATTAAAGAGAGTTTTGTATCATGTAGGTGTGCCTGGCATTCAACCCCCAGAGTACACTGGTAGCCACAGGTAGCATGGATGCTACTGCCAGGCTGTGGAATGTGGAGACGGGGGAGGAGGTGGCCACTCTGACTGTGAGAAATCCTTTCTTCACTTTCTAATATCCCACTGCCTCTCTTGCTCCTTCCAGGCTCCCATCCAATCATTAATAATAATAATAATTAACACTTCCGAGAGTAATTATTCCTAAATTGAGTGTTGTTACCCCCTGCTGATGTTCAAAGTACTTTCCAGCCCTCACATATCCACCCATGATCTGATGCTGAATGTACCTGCAACTCTTTATTAATAAGGCCACTGATAACTCATTCTGAGGGGAGTGTTTGTGACCTCTCTTTGATGTGCAGACTGCACGCGGGTCTGTGGTGTGACTGGTTGGCACTTCACACCACGAAGAACCCATAATGCTGAGCAGTCAATATCGCATATCATTTTACTGGCATGCTCTTTATCATTCATTTATTTCAAGAATTTAAGACTCTACCTTTAAGGCTTGAGTCCGTATTCTTTTTGATAAATTATATTGTGTATTTGATGTGCATATTTATCCACAGAGGGAGAGATAATGCACTCTTTTCCTCCCATTTCATCCAGGGTCACACTGCGGAGGTCCTTTCTCTGTGCTTTAACACAGTGGGAAATCAGCTCGTCACTGGCTCCTTCGACCACACCGTTGCTATATGGGATGTTGCTTCAGGAAGGTCAGACGTGATCACTGTCATTGCAATGTGTGTCATCATTTATACTGTACAGGAAATGCATAACACAATTCTGCACACATGAGTGCGCAACTGACTCACTGCTGCCTTTTCTGTTTTTCTCAGACGTGTCCACACTTTGGTTGGTCACGCGGGGGAAATCAGCAATGTTCAGTTCAACTGGGATTGCTCCCTCATAGTCACCGGCTCCATGGACAAAACCTCCAAGGTAAACAATCATCAGCCAAAAGACTGTATTTGGAAGAGTTAAATGAAACATTCAATTATTTTGCAAAAAACTCTCTTTCCGACTGCAATTATTTCGCAGTAGTTTGTTATTCATTCATTATATTCATTGACATTTTAAACTATTGCAAAACAAGAGATATGAGAGGGCTCTTTCCATTCATTTGAACCCTCTTCTATTTCCCACTCTCTGTCTCTCCCCACCTCCAGTCTCTAAGGTTTCCATCATTCAAAAGAGAAAATGTAATCCGAACATGTTAATTATACAAAGATGAGTCATGCTCTGACAAATTATCCACCTCACTGTATTCCTCTAGGGGAGATGGTTAAAGTAAAGCCACTTAATACAGCTTCCAGCTGTTTGTAAGTCATTTTATGAGACTGTGTTTATGTTTTTCCACTTGTTTGTGTTTCTGTATAATTATTTTACTGAGGGTTTTGTGTTATATGTATGTATTTGCAGTTGTGGGAGGCAGTCAGTGGGAAGTGTGTAGCCACCCTGGTTGGACACAAAGAAGAGGTGCTAGATGTGTGTTTTGATCTAAGTGGTCAGCTCATTGCTACTGCTTCTGCTGATGGTGAGACAAGCAATCCATTTACTAGTACAACGTAAAGTAAAATAATATACTCTGTGTGTGAAATTTGATATATCAAATTTCCCCCTGGGGATGAATAAAGTGTATACACACATATATATATATATATATATATATATATATATATATATATATATATATATATATATATATATATATATCCCTCTCTCTCTCTTTACACACACACACACACACACACACACACACACACACACACACACACGTGAGGTTTACTTTAAAATTACATAAAACATATTTGAATTCCATTATATTCTACTGCCATGCATGCTCCATATTATGTATTTGTTGTGTATATGCTGGTTTCCTGAAACCTAAATGAACAAAAGCAACATTTTAGCATGTAAAAGAAAGTACATATACACAAATAACCCTGCCCATCTCTGTCTCTGTCAGGTACAGCGAGAGTGTTCAGTGCAAACACACATCAATGTCTTGTCACCCTAGAGGGCCACGATGGAGAGATCTCCAAGGTACGTAGTTGCTATTGCTCCAACTTAATTGATTGTAGTTTATTACTACTGCACTTTGGCATGACCTTTTCCTCTAGGACACTCAGCCTGTACATTCTGGCAGGGGGACAGACAATGGGAATCAGCCTTGCGGCTGTAATTGGGTGCATTTACATTTTAATTTAAAGTGTTCATCAATGTACATTGTCCCTCTCGAACAAATAAAAACTAAACTAAAACTTCTCATTTAACAAAGATATAGCAATGAGTCTATTTCTAACACTCTGTAACTATGTATATATCCGGTAGGATTAGTTCTAGTGTATCTCTCTCTAAAGCTATGGAGCTAGCGTGTCTGGTAACAGAGTAGAACAGAAGTGAGTTAGGACTGAGGCTCTTTATACAGTATATAGTTTCATCACAATTGTGTTTTTGGCTATAGGGAATAGGATACACTTTTACTTCCTGTCAACCTTTGACATTAACAAACAGGGCCCAGGAAATATAATTGTACCCATTATTAGACCGTTATCTCACGGACCTGTTTGGGAGTACGCATTTTTATAACGGGCCATGGAACACCAGCACAAGTGTGTGAATGCATCAGGAAAGTTACAGGTGTGAATGAGCTTGTGCCTTCTTTTTTTTGTAAACCTTTTTTTACATGTACTCTCAGTGGGTAGCTACATCTCTCCTGGCCTGGGCCGTAAGTAGGACATTGCCTCTACTTGCCTTGTTAACATTGGATAAAGCGTGATGCTGAAGTAGAGGGACAGGAGTTCCGGCTTCAGGCTGTTTCGTGCTTACTGTGGTCACATGGTACAACTCTGCAAGTAGGACATTGGACTGTAGTAATGCTTCTGCTGATCCGACTTATTCTCGCTTCCAAACTAGATGTTTTCTAGGTAGCTCTAGCATGGTCTAAACTTATCTAACTAAAATGATCAGCCTCTAAACTCGGCACCAAATGTTGCACCCATGCCATCGCATGTAATCATACATTCTCAAAAATAACTTGTGCTGTTGTTATAACATTGCCTGGCATTAGCTGAGTCCAACGAACACATAATCTGGCATTAACTATGTGTATTTCTTTTTTATACCCTGCATTGACCTTGTACTTTAGTGATTTTACCCATGTACCATTTTCCTTGCCTTGCTTTTCACACAAGTGTGTGTGTCCTGTAGGTTCTGGCCCAGAGGGTTTCTATGTACAAGGGGCTTAGAAATTACTTCTGTTTACTGAAACATCAGGCAGGGTGGTGGAGGCACATTTCAGAGGATTAAGACACTAATCTCTTTTTAACAGGACACCCCCCTCCCTCTATGCTTTTTATCCATGTCCATGTTCTTATGCCTCCGCACCGGCGACCGCCATGGACGGAGGCATTACTGGTCCCTCCAGTCCCTCCCATTCTCCTTAAAGGAAATTATTGAATTTCGTCCATCAGGATGAACTGATTAGATTTTGATTGTCAAATGTCAAGGTCCTTGTGATTTCACAAAACACGTTTTTGGCAACAAAAAACAATCATGGGCTATTTACGACACTTTAACACAAATATCTAATACAGGGGTCGGCATCCTTTCCTACCAAATAAAATGTGTCTGGAGCCACAAAAGCTATTTGATATCACAGCTTATAAAGTTTAATATATATATATATTATATATACAAAAACTAGTTTGTTGTATTTATGAAATTATAGAACAAGAATAAAGTTCATTGTACATTGTATTGCTATGTTACCTGTTATAATAAGATCAAACTCTTATGAAGAGGAGAAAAATAGACCCTTGATCCACTTCGTGAAAGTATATTTACTTTGCTCAGTTTGCTGCAGCAGTTGAGAAATCGCCCTTTTTCGCTCATCTCCAGCTTGATACTTTTCAGCAAATACTGTGTGCTTGTTCTGGAAGTGTCTTTAAAATTATTTATTTTTGTTGTTTGCAAATTTCTCGCCACATATCAAGCATACGGGTAAGCCAGCCTCGTTGGCAATGAAAGCAAATGAATACGTCCACGCAGAATTAAACTCTATTTTTCTCTGTGACTTTTCTTTTTTATTTATTTATCCATTGACAGTTTACCGCAAATCATGATTAGCCACCAGCACAGACAGGTGTTTGACAGCGACATATTATTATGAGTCATGAACTAACTCTTTCTCAACATACTTCGTCTTTTTTTCAACATTCTAAACTGACTTTTTCGCCTTTGTAGTCATTTTCCATTTCCTGATCAGGGAGCGTCTAGAGTATTAATAAAAGCATACTTTAATCTTATGGCCATCTGGTGCCAGCTTTATTAAATGATCGCTTCCTGTACCTCACTATGGGGATAGAAAACCGTTCAGGTAACGATAAAGGCTCCAACACAATTAGCTTCAGCCATGATTCTCATAAACCTCTAGTATAAAAACTAAGTAGTGCCACTGGTGCCTTTATCCTCCTCAAGTATTACAAGTTAAATTACCTCTGTGGAATAATGCTGCTGATGTGGGAAGTGTTCTAAACTCACTCAT
This sequence comes from Myoxocephalus aenaeus, assembly GCA_038501785.1. Lineage (NCBI taxonomy): Eukaryota > Metazoa > Chordata > Actinopteri > Perciformes > Cottidae > Myoxocephalus > Myoxocephalus aenaeus. Next base: position 1,408,675 of record JBAMJR010000180.1, on the reverse strand, counting down.
TGCCCCTCACTTTTGGTCATTTCAACCACTTCTTGCATAATCTCTTATTCAGCTCTCTCTCTTGTAGCTTATGATTCTACGCTCGTGTAGCACACACCTCTGTATACAACATCCTCTTTTTCCTCTCTTGGTAGATCTGTTTCAGCCCCCAAGGCAGCAGGATCCTGACAGCCGGCTCAGACAAGACGGCTCGTCTGTGGGACGTTCAGTCTGGAGTCTGCCTACAAGTCCTGGAGGGGCACACAGACGAGATCTTCTCCTGCGTCTTCAACTATGAGGGTGACACTATCATTACAGGTATACACTTACACTCACGCTACATCTGACACACACACACACACACACACACACACACACACACACACACACGTAAAATGTGGCCTTCGGCAGCGGATACACTGCTTCTGGCCAGCCGTCAGAAATGCTTAAATAGCCATTTTAGATGAAAAGCTTGCAGCTGTGTCCTTCTGCGCAGCCACCTGTTCTTGTTTGTGCTCTCTTGCAGGCAGCAAGGATAACACATGCCAGATCTGGTACTGACCCTCACCTTGACCCTTGGGAGGATCAGATGGGCATATACATGGATACAACAGTTCGTATATCACTGTGTATATTTATAATTGTAAAATACAGATTTAAACATCTGCATTCACCTTGACGTATAAATCTGGTTCTTGTAATCTGTATCGGGTTAAAGTGGCATTGCAAATCATCATCACTTGATTATATAATTTGTCTCTCTGAGGTTACTCCTGTTACTCAAACAGTTTGAAGCTTCACTTGTTTCCTGACTTTACAGTTAACAGAGTGGAAACTTTGCTCATAAAATGTCGTTGATTAGTTTAGTTTAAAACTACGTTTATGGAATGTTCTGACATTTTCGAACAAATTCTTGGACAAAGCTAGGAAGCAATTAGTTTAGCCTAACATAAAGTCTAGAAGCAGCAGTACACAGCGAGCCTGGCTCTGTCCAAGTAAAAAAAACACGCCTACAGACTGGGAAATAAATACAATAAAATGCCAAATGTTTTTTCAGTAGCTTCAAGTTCATATCTGCTGGTTTACAACCAATACGATGTAATGCCAATGTGGATAAATGTGCATAAATGTGCTACTAAACAGTGTTCAGTTCCCTTTCTGCTGAATGTCACAAATGGATCAAGTCTGCTTGTATT